>CM065592.1:347247715-347915804 GCA_033119425.1 Bufotes viridis | reverse complement strand
AAAAATTGACTTTGACTGAGCAGCTGAATCGCTGTTGTTCTGATTCACAGGTGTAGATTTTTAACTTCTTTGGAGCTTTGGTTTACACTCTGTGGCAGCAAGTGCTGGCGCACCACAAGTCCCAAAATGGCCACCACCGGTCAGCCCAGTTACATGTGCCAGTAAAAATCGCTCTGGCCAGTCTCAACAAAATAGTGACTTTCAGTGAACAGCTGTGTTGTTCTGATGCACAGGTGTAGAAAGGTAGATCACTTCTTTATCCCTGCCTATCTCGCCCTCACAGAAGCTGCATCCTCTCCCTACACTAGTCAGAGCAGTGTGACGTGCGGCGCTACGTGACTCCAGCTTAAATAGAGGCTGGGTCACATGCTGCACTTGGCCAATCACAGCCATGCCATTAGTAGGCATGGCTGTGATGGGCTCTTAGGGCAAGAAGTAAAACGCTAGCTGATTGGCTGCTGTGCAGCCCTTCAGAAAGCGGGAAGTAATCGACGAACACCGGACCCGAACCCAAACTTTTTTGAAAATGTCCGGGTTCGGGTCCGTCTCACGGACACCCCAAAATTCGGTACGGACCCGAACGATTCTCGAACTGTTCGCTCAACACTAGTTATAACATTACTAAAAACACCTTTCAACCCTCATACTTAGGCTCCATGAATATGATCATATTTTCTGTCTGCATTCAATTAGCATTTTTTGCAGATCAGATGCAAACGTATTCTTTCAATGTGGATACAAAAATGCGAAAGCACACTGTGTTCTGTCCATATCCGTATGGCAAGCGCCCGACTGTATAGGGAGGGTGCTCAGGGACTGATGGTCCTCTTCCCCTCCTTTTTCCCCTTAGGGCGTTTAGGGAGCTGGCCCTGTCACGGTATTGATTAAGTAGGTGGCAGATTAAGGCCATTAAGGGTTAATTCACTGGGGAGCCTCCTTAGACAGGATGGGGGCGGTGCAGGAAATCCTGAAGGTTACATATAACCCCTCCCTGTTCTGATCACTTCCTCTTGCCAGCGGAAGCAGATTGGACCTCCCTCTCTCTTTGCGGCTTTTCTTGGTAGGCGTGTCGAGGTGCACGGTTCTTATCGGATATGGATACTTGGTTATTCTGTTTTGTTCTTGCTATTCTTAGGAGCCCCACTGGAAGTCCAGCGGTTTGGATATCGCTCCGCTGATTACAGCATTTGAGAGATGCGAATTCTGTTCGAGTATATGAAGTCACAGCTGGCGGCATTTGAGTACAGCGGAGAAATGGTGGTAGCAGATGGCGTACTTGTCCACTGGTAGTCCAGTGGTTGGCATACCGCTCTGATGATTATGGTTTAACTTGCCCGCTGGGAGTACGGCATTTGGCATACTGCTCCGATATTATGGTTTATTAAGGTTTGCCGCTTTAATAAAGAAGCTGGGGCCGATCACCACCCGGCAATAAAGTGACACAGTTGTCAGTGTTTTTGTTATGGGTCAAGGTTCGGTAAAGGGGCCAGGGGTGTGTTAAAGGTGTTTGGGGGCCCCCCCCCCCCCCCATTTCCCTGTATACCAGCAGTCTGTCCATTACAAGTTCTCCCAAAAAAGAGAGCAGTATTTTGCAGATCTGAAATTTGCACAAAGCGGATACTGTCATATTCATGGGGCATGTTCAGATCATGTTTAGACTATACATTAGAGTATTCCCTAACACATTCCTCTGATGTATGTGCCATACAGTGGCATATATCAGACAATGTTTAGAAAATAATAAGGTATACCATGCTGCAGGGGCATTTCTAGGGACTCAAAAGATCCGGGGCCCAACCCCCAATGCATATTGCCCAGTTCTCTAAGTCACCCCTCCACCCTCACGCTCACTACCAAACATACAGGACTATACAGCACCACATACTTAATATATCCAGTTTCATCTTCTCCATTAGGCTCAGACAACTTTTTTCAGCCATGTTTTGACTCTGCAGAGTTTGACACACAGACATCTTAGGCTCCTCACTTTTCTATCATTCTCCGTCCTGACCCTAATTCCACACCAATGTCATCCCCAATACTGTGCCCACTGTGCTTCCCAATGTCTCCAAATACTATAATGCAGAAATTATACTGCTATAAAGATAGTCCCCCTCATAGTGCCCACATTCCTTAACCACCTCAGCCCCCCTAGCTTAAACACCCTTAATGACCAGGCCACTTTTTACAATTCTGCACTACACTACTTTCACTGTTTATTGCTCCGTCATACAACTTACCATCCAAATGAATTTTACCTCTTTTTCTTCTCACTAATAGAGCTTTCATTTGGTGGTATTTTATTGCTGCTGACATTTTTACTTTTTTTTCTATTAATCAAAAATGACCGAAATTTTTGCAAAAAAATGACATTTTTCACTTTCTGTTGTAACATTTTTTTTAAAAAACTACATTTCTATATAAATTTTTCGCAAAATTTATTGGTTTACATGTCTTTGATAAAAAAAATCCAATAAGTGTATATTTATTGGTTTGGGTAAAAGTTATAGCGTTTACAAACTATGGTGCAAAAAAGTGAATTTCCGCATTTTGAAGCAGCTCTGACTTTCTGAGCACCTGTCATGTTTCTTCAGGTACTAGAATGTCAGGATAGTATAAATACCCCCCAAATGACACCATTTTAGAAAGAAGACGCCCCAAAATATTCGCGGAGGGGCATGGTGAGTTCATGTATCATTTCATTTTTTTTCACAAGTTAGGCCTCTTTCACACGGGCGTCATGTTTGACGCCCGGATAAGAGGCGGGTGCGTTGCGGGAATATGCGCGATTTTTCCGCGTGGGTGCAAACGTTTGTAATGCGTTTTGCACGCGCGTGTGAAAAATCGCCATGTTTGGTACCCAGACCCGAAACAGGACTTGATCACTGAAGTCCAGTTTGGGGTAGAGTATTCTGGAGACTTTATTATTTTCCCTTATAACATGGTTATAAGGGAAAATAATAGCATTCCTAATAAAGAATGCTTAGTAAAATGAAGATGAAGGGGTTAAAAATAAAAAAAATTAACTTACCTTAACCACTTGATCGCATAGTTGCGATCTGTCTTCTCTTTTCCAGCTTCAGCTAACAGCTAAAGGACCTGTGATGACGTCACATCACATGGTCCAATCACATGGTCCATCACCATGGTAAGATGAACCATGTGATGTGACGTCATCACAGGTCCTTTAGTTGTTAGCTGAAGCTGGAAAAGAGAAGACAGATCGCAACTACGCGATCAATTGGCTAAGGTAAGTTAATTTTTATTATTTTTAACCCCTTCATCTTCATTTTACTAAGCATTCTTTATTAAGAAGGCTAATATCTTCCCTTATAACAATCTTATAAGGGAAAATAATAAAGATCTGGTCCCGTTGCTAAGCAACCATGCGGGAAAATCACAAGAAAAAAAAAGTCACAAAAGTGTCACTCATGTGGTATCTCCGTACTCAGGAGAAGTAGGGCAATGTGTTTTGGGGTGTATTTTTACATATACCCATGTTGGGTGAGAGAAATATCTCTGTAAATTGACAACTTTGTATAAAAAAATTAAAAAGTTGTAATTTACAGAGAAATTTCTCACACCCAGCAGGGCTATATGTAAAAATACACCCCAAAACACATTTCCCTACTTCTCCTGAGTACGACGATACCACATGTGACACACTTTTTTGCAGCCTGGGTGCGCAAAGGGGCCCAAATTCCAATGAGTACCTTTAGGATTTCACAGGGCATTTTTACGCATTTAGATTCCAGACTTCTTCTCACGCTTTAGAGACCCCTAAAATGCCAGGGCCGTATAAATACCCCAAAAGTGACCACATTTTAGAAAGAAGACACCCAAGGTATTCCGTGAGGGGTATGGTGAGTTCGGTGTCTTCTTTCCAAAATGGGGTCACATATGGGGTATTTATATTGCCCTGGCATTTTAGAGGTCCTAAAGCGTGAGAATCCAAATGCGTAAAAATGCCCTGTGAAATCCTAAAGGTACTCATTGGAATTAGGGCCCCTTTGCGCATCTTGGCTGCAAAAAAACTGTCCCACATGTGGTATCGCCGTACTCAGGAGAAGTAGGGCAATGTGTTTTGGGGTGTATTTTTATATATAGCCATACTGTGTGTGAGAAATATCTCTGTAAATGACAACTTTTTAAAAAAAATTATACAAAGTTGTCAATTTACAGAGATATTTCTCTCACCCAGAATGGGAATTTGTAAAAATACACCCCAAAACACATTGCCCTACTTCTCCTGAGTACGGAGATACCACATGTGTGACACTTTTTTGCAGCCAAGATGAGCAAAGGGGCCCTAATTCCAATGAGTTCCTTTTGGGAGGGCATATTTACGCATTTTTCATCTCACGCTTTAGGGCCCCTAAAATGCCAGGGCAGTATAAATACCCCACATGTGACCCCATTTTGGAAAGAAGACACCCCAAGGTATTCCGTGAGGGGCATGGCGAGTTCATAGAAGATTTTTTTTTTGGCACAAGTTAGCGGAAATTGATTTTTTATTGTTTTTTCTCACAAAGTCTCCCTTTCCGCCAACTTTTGACAAAAAGTTAAATTTTTCATGGACTCACTATGCCCCTCAGCGATTACCTTGCGGTGTCTTCTTTCCACAAAGGGGTCATTTGTGGGGTGTTTGTACTGTTCTGGCATTTTGGCTGGGGCTAAATTTTGAGCAGCCATGTTAAACCTAAAGGTACTCGTTGGAATTTGGGCCCCTTTGCGTACCCAGACTGCAAAAAAGTGTCACTCATGTGGTATCGCCGTACTCGGGAAAAGTAGGGCAATGTGTTTTGGGGTGTATTTTTACATATACCCATGTTGGGTGAGATAAATATCTCTGTAAATTGACAACTTTGTATAAAAAAATTTAAAAAGTTGTCGTTTACAGCGAAATTTCTCACACAAAGTATGGGTATATATAAAAATACAACCCAAAACTCATTGCCCTACTTCTCCTGAGTACGGCGATACCACATGAGTGACAGTTTTTTGCAGCCAAGATGCGCAAAGGGGCCCAAATTCCAATGAGTACCTTTAGGATTTCACAGGGCATTTTTACGCATTTGGATTCTCACGCTTTATGACCCCTAAAATGCCAGGGCAGTATAAATACCCCACATGTGACCCTATTTTGGAAAGAAGACACCCCAAGGTATTCCGTGAGGGGTATGGCGAGTTCACAGATAAAAAAAAAATTTGGCACAAGTTAGCGGAAATTGATATATATATATATATATATATATATATATATTTTTTTTTTTTTTACAAAGTCTCATATTCCACTAACTTGTGACAAAAAATAAAATTTTACATGAACTCATCATACCCCTCACGGAATACCTTGGGGTGTCTTCTTTCCAAAATGGGGTCACATGTGAGGTTTTTGTACTGCTCTGGCATTTGAGGGTCTCCACAATCATTACACGTATGGCCAGCATTAGGAGTTTCTGCTATTCTCCTTATATTGAGCATACGGGTAATGAGATTTTTTTTTCCGTTCAGCCTCCGGGCTGAAAAAAAAAAAAAATGAACGGCACAGATTTTTTCATTCGCATCGATCATCGTGGATGAAAAAAATCTCTGCCAAAATCAGTGACTGCGGTGCGGTGGGCTGGGCGCTAACTACCTAAGGGTCCATTCACACGTCTGTGTGTGTTTTGCGGATCCACAGATCCGCGGATCTGCAAATCATGGAAACCGGCAATGTGCGTTCCGCATTTTGCGGACCGCACATCGCCGGCACTCTCATAGAAAATGCCTTTTCTTGTCCGCAATTGCGGACCAGAATAGGACATGTTCTATTTTTTTCGGCAACGCGATTGCGGACCCGGAAGTGCGGACCTGGCCGGGACATCGTCTGTCCCCATTGAAACTAATGGGTCCGCAATTCCGTTCCGCAAAATGCAGAACGGAATTGCGGACGTGTGAATGGACCCTAACAAGTAGCTAACTAACTGGCGGTGATAAGGGACCCTTAGGCCCCATTCACACGTCCGCAATTCTGTTTGTGGAACGTAATTGCGGACCTATTCATTTCTATGGGGACAGACTTTGTCCCGCTCGGATCCGGAATTACGGATCCGCACTTCCGGGTCTGCACTTCCGTTCCGCAAAAATATAGAACATGTCCTATTCTTTTCCGCAATTGCGGACAAGAAAAGGCATTTTCTATATAGTTCTGGCAATGTGCGGATCTGCAAAATGCGGAAAGCACATTGCCGGTGTCCGTATTTTGAGGATCTGCGGATCCACCATTGGAGCCTTACAGGGGTGTGATCAATGACAGGGGGTGATCGCGGAATCTAGATGTGGTGATCAAGGGGTTAACAAGGGGTTAATAATTCACGGGGGGGGGGGGCGGGGGGTAGTGTAGTGTGGTGCTTGGTTCAACTTTACATAGCTACCTGGTCCTTTGGTGGTCGATACCAGCAAATGGGACCACCAGAAGACCAGGTAGCAGGTATATCAGACGCTGTTAACAAAACAGCGTCTGATATACCACTTTGATGCGATTTATTTCGCATCTACAGCCTGCCAGCGATTGATCATCGCTGACAGGCTGCAGTATAACTATCGAGACGCGCGTTCAAAGGAAATCTCGCGTCTCGCGAGATGACGCATGGATGCGTCCAGCCAGAGCAACAGGACCGCCGGCCGGACGCATCCATGCGTTAGGCGGTCCTGTAGTGGTTAAACTGCCCCCTGTAGTGCCTGAAGACTTTATATTGCCCCAAACTTTATAGTGCTCCCTGTTGTCCATAGTCCTTTTAGTGCCCCCTATAGTGCCCCCAGTCCTTAAACTGCCCCCATAGTGCCCCCAGACCCAGACTGGCACATATTGCAGTGCAAAGGTTATTTGCGCCACAATCTGTGACTATTTTCTGGTCACACCAAATCTTAAAAAATACAGCGTGGTGTGGGTCGGGAAAGTGGTTGGCCAGCAGGCCCATCTCATTCTCTGTGCCTCTTTTAGTCTAAATGTAAGCCAGCAAGGAAGTTGGCTCACATTTAGACTGGCGCTGGATGCACCGAAGTTATGTTGAGGCTGGCGCCTCTGGATCCACTGTCAGATATAGAGGTTATTAAGACCAGCATCTAAAATTCTAGTCTTAATAAATAACGCCCAAAGTGTTTAGAAAAGAGAGGGAATGAAAACGGCTGATGACAGAAGAGCAAGACATTTTTCTCTGACAACATATTTAAAAAGTTTGCTATAGTCGTTTGTACTATTGATTTATGTAAAGTTGTCTGAAAAGTTGGTGACCATTAAAAGAAAATGATCTAGCATTTTACTAAGATGACCTGCCACTAGTTTATGCTGTTTTTAGAGCTGTTAAAAACTTATGACAGATTCCCTTTAAGGCCTCATGCACACAGCAGTTGCCCGGCAAACAGCAGGTCCACAATATGTGGGTACCGGCCATGTGCTCCCCACATTATGGATGCAGACCCATTTACTTCTGTTGTGTTTCAGTCCGTGCCTCCGCACCGCAAAAAATAGAACATGTTCTATTTTTTTTGCAGTGCAGACGGATCACGGACCCATTCAAGTTGAATGGGTCTCAATCCATTCTGGCTGCCGTACGGACGTTGCCCGTGCATTGGGGACTGCAAATTACGGTCCCCAATGCACGGAACGGCCACACAACGGCCGTGTGCATGAGGCCTAAGTCAAGAGACTTCTTCCATAAATCCTTCTGGTGATGGCTTCCAGAAAATGTTATCATTTAGAGGTGCCTTATGAGAGACAACACATTTCTGTTTGTAAGCCAGGCTGTTCACCGGCAGTGCCAAGTTAATACATGATGGCTCTGCTTTGCCAAACCAGAAGCAAGACTTATTGGTACGGGCAGAAAGAACCAAGTACGGAAAATACACTGTTTACAAAGCTCATCCACGCCCCTTGGTAAAATAATGTGCAGGAGAAAAAAAATCCAAGTATATATTACAACATCAATAAGCACAATCTATGTAGATTTCAGATCATTACTTTATTATGATTTGCATTGTCCTGCGAATCTGACGTGTCACTTTAAGTGGTAATATGGAATGCTTTTACTTATCCAAGTCATTCTGAGACAGCTTTTTCATGACATATTATACTTCATATTAGTGATAAATATGTGTAACTATGTTTTATCTTTGCTTATTAAAAAAATCCCTAATTTACAGAAAATTTGGAAAAATGCACTATTTGCTAAATCTGAAATTCTCCGCTTATAAGACAGATAGTGATAACTCATAAAATAGTTATTAGTATTCACCATATTGTCTTCTGTTTCTCTGATGGAATAGGAGAAAGGAAAAGTCAACATAGTTGTGAACATAGCTCAAAGCGGACCTTTCATGGTTTTTGTTTATTCTAGATAAATACCTTTACTTGTGGGGCTCCCTGGCTGTGGCGCTCTCCGCTGTGATTGGATCGCAACACAGCCATTAGGAAGGAGACGCCCATTGAGAAACCCTGGCGTCTCCTCCTCCCTGTATCGATGCTCAGTATTAACATACTGAGCTGTAAAAATACAGGGGTCACATCTGGGCGTATGATCGATATTTTAAAAAAACAGGCAGAGTGGCAGCAAGTAAAGTTATTTACCTAGAATAAACAAAAACCATGAAAGGTCCTCTTTAAGGCTACTTTCACACTTGCACTTGGTGCGGATCCGTCATGGATCTGCACAAACGCATCAGTTCAGATAATACAACCGCATGCATCCGAATCAGAACTGATTCATTTGTATTATTTTTAACATAGCCAAAACGTCTTGAACACCATTGAAAGTAAATGGGGGACGGATCCGTTTTCTATTGTGTCAGTGAAAACGGATCCGTTCCCATTGACTTACATTGTGTGTCAGGACGGATCGTTTGGCTCAGTTTCGTCAGATGGACACCAAAACGCTGCAAGCTGCGTTTCGGTGTCTGCCTCCAAAGCGGAATGGAGGCGGAACGGAGCCAAACTGATGCATTCTGAGCGGATATTTATCCATTCAGAATGCATTAAGAGCAAAACTGATCTGTTTTGGAACTCTTGTGAGATCCCTGAACGGATATCACAAACTGAAAACAAAACGCCAGTAGCCTAAGATGTGACGTTTCATTTACTTTGCCATGTTTTAGTGTTATTACGCATCATAGGAATACTAGAAAGGCATGCGAGAAGGAAATGTTCAAATATGCTTACTTATTTCAAACATGTATGTTACTGTATTTATTGTAGTGCTCTATGTACTATAGCTTAGTGAATGACTTATATGTGGCAATATATAGCACTTATGCTAAAATGAGCTTATACGGTATAATAAAATTACAGGTGTTTATAAAAAAAAAATGTTCTTTAGCAGGAAACAAATTCCTAATATCGTTATCATTCTAACACTACTTACCATTTTTAGGATAGGTTGCAATCAATAAATCATCTTCTCTGGCGTCAAAAGTTTCCAGTGCTTGAAACATATCCACATTGCAAAGAACACTCGGATACAGCATCCCCTTATAATTCATCAGCAAGTCTTCAGCTGAAGTTTTGGTAGTTGCATGCATAATTTCCAAGAGTAATTGACGATCATTTTTACCTGTTTGCTTAGAATCAGTCATCTTTGACTAGTGTGTGGTGAGGAGAAGACTGTCAGATCTCTTATGCTGCACCTTGTTAACACTGTAGTGTGTATGCAACGCCCCGAGTGGCATTACCACGCCTACGCCCTGCTTCTATCTGTGAATGCTAATGTAATGTTATCGTATGCATTTATTTCAAAGGTCCCTAGACACTGTGCATTTATATTCAACATTCCATCTCCCCTCCTTTCTTGGTCAGAAGTGGGCCAGTGCTGTTTGCTACAGAAGGATTTAGGTAGTTCTGGTGTGTTCTAGTTGAGACTCCATGTTGGAGCTGCCAGGCATAATCCAGAATTAGTACTGAAGCTCTTCTGGACCTTAGTGGTTTAGCAAGCGCGTTGACACGAGGCGCATATCACAACTAGAGATGTCGCGAACCATTCGTCGGCGAACAGTTCCCGGCGAACATCGCATTGTTTGGGCACGAACATCGATGTTTGGTCCACCCCCTATACGTCATCATTGAGAAAACTTTGACCCTGTACCTCACAGTCAGCAGACACATTCCAGCCAATCAGCATACCCTCCTTCCCAGACCCTCCCACCTCCTATCAAAAAGCAAAGACATCATCCATCTTAGATTCATTCTGAAGCTGCAGTGTTACTTAGAGCAGGGAGATTGCTGCGGCTGCTGAATTAATACGGTAAGCGTTAGCTAGGCCAGTGTTCTTTGTCCACTCCAGTCCTCAAAGACTCATCGGCCTCTTTCACAAGAGAGTCCGGATTAGGGTCGGATGCGTTGCGGATGCGCTCAGTGAAAACTGTGCAATTTCATAGGCAAAGACATTCAGTTTTGCCTGCGATTATGTTCAGTTGTTCAGTTTTTTCAGCGCGGGTGAAATGTGTTTTGATACGTTTTTCATGTGCGTGATAAAAAACGGAAGGTTTACAAACAACATCTTCTAGCAACCATCAGTGAAAAACGCAACGCACCCGCACTTGCTATAGAACATGCTGCGATTTTCACGCAATGCACAAGTGATGCGTGAAAAAAAACGCTCATGTACACAGACCCATTGAAATTAATGGGTCAGGATTCAGTGCGGATGCTATGCGTTCACGTCACGCATTGCACCTGCTTGGAAAACTCGCACGTGTGAAAGGGGCCATCTGCTGTAAAGACAGCGTCCTGACAGCACACCAAAAAGCCCTTTCAAGGGCTGGTACATCAGTCTGCTTTTATTTATTTTTTCTATATATAAATTGCAGTTGCCTACCCGTGTGTGAGAGGCCGCAGGCACAGTACCTTGCAGATAAAAAAAGTAATTTGATTTTTACCCTTTAATATAATTGCAGTTGCCTGCCAGTGTGTGTCAGGCCCATAGACAGGCCCACAGACAGAGAAGTTACCACCCGCCCTCCCTAATTTTGGGGAAAGTTGATATGGGGTGGACATGTGTGTTAATGGGGTTGTGCATGTCATGGCGGCTGTGGCGTGGGGGGGTCCTTGGAGTTGGTTACATTGGAACTTGAGGACATTGGGAGGGCTCCACGGTTGGGGCTGGACTCCCATGGTGGGCGAGCTGTTGTGGTGGATCGAGGGGGTCATTCTGTGGTGCTTCTGAGCTGGGGGTAACGGCTGGAAGCAAGATGGCTCACCCCGGTTCGGCAGCTCAGGTTTTTGGGGCTTCAAGGACCACCCCCGTTAGGTTGTTCTTGGTTGGGAAGTTATGGTTATTTATGTATTTATGTTAATAAACGGCTGCTGTGGCCAATACATTTCCAGTTGGTTGTCAGAGTCTTATTTGGGGCTTATGGGGGGAGGAAGTCTATAAGGGGAGGCGGGATGTATTGGTGGTTATTGGTTGAGGTTAGTAATGGGATGTGTAAGTAGGGGAAGGGGGCAAACGGCATATAACCAATACCCCCGTCATGTACTGTGCCCACTGCCAGTGCACACCACTCATATCGGGTGGCACAGTACCTTGCATATAAAAAAGTCATTTAATTTTTACCCTTTAATATAATTGCAGTTGCCTGCCAGTGTGTGTCAGGCCCACTGGCTGTACTGTGCCCACTGCCCACCACTCATATAGGGTGGCACAGTACCTTGCAGATAAAAAAAGTCATTTCATTTTTACCCTTTAATATAATTGCAGTTGCCTGCCAGTGTGTGTCAGGCCCACTGACTGTACTGTGCCCACTGTGCAAAAAAAGCGCTATGTGGCTCTTATAGGGGACAATACAGTCAGTTAGCAGCAGTCCCACACAAGTCGGTGTGGATCCTAATCACCGTTTTTAGTCACACATAAAAGATAAAGGTGGTGGGGCCGCGCTTTCAATCCAGAGACCACTCGCGGGGAACACAGCACCGGATAATCACAGCAGTCTTCCACTGCTACTTCTGATGTCTTGTACCGACTAACCAAACCGCAGTTGCTCCAATACGTCTTCTCCCTTCAAAGCAAACGATCGGACATAGTGTAGTACATCCAGCTGCTTATCATAAAGTGTTCTTTATTGTACTTACAAGATAAGATACTTGTCAGTTGTCACCAGTCCAATATATAACAATGCAGTTAAAATCACAGTGCCCACTGCCCACCACTCATATAGGGTGTCACAGTACATTGCACGGTGCACGCGCAGTGACCTAATATTAAAACGAAGCGGACCGAGCATGGGTCTTTTTCCATCTCCCGGTTCCAAAAATCTATTCACTACACCGGCCCTGGCCCTGATAAGGGACAAAACAGAGATTAAACTGATAGGAATAGCACATAGTTAACACTAGTTGCATTGGTGACAGATTACATTGCAAGTGCCCAAAATTAGAAGGAAGCGGACAGAGCAAGCTTTTTTCTCTATCTCCCCATGCAAGGATTCAATTCAATACACGTCCCCTGATAGGGGACTTAACAAAGAATAAAATGGTAAGAATAGTAGTTCACACTATTTGTATTAGTAGCACAGTACATTGCGCGGCGCACGCGCAGTGCCCCAAATTGGAAGTAAGAGGACCGACCAATCATCTTTTTCCATCTCCCGGTTCCTAAAATCTATTCGATACATGTCCCCTGATAGGGGACGTAACAGGGATTAAACTGATAGGAATAGTACTACTTAACACACCACTCATATAGGGTGGCACAGTACATTGCACGGTGCACACACAGTACCCCAAATTGGAAGGAAGAGGACCGACCCACCATCTTTTTCCATCTCCCAGTTCCTAAAATCTATTCCATACACCGGCCCCTGATAGGGGACAACACAGAGATTAAACTGGTAAGAACAGATTTTTTTAATTTAAAAAAAAGAGCACAGCCTCTGCGGAGCTGGGCCACGTTACTGAACCCTTATGCACAATGGCTGTAGGCTCATGCATCCTTTTGAGGAGGTGGACCCCTTTATCAAGTCTGCAATACTGCAGCAGAAGGCACAGCTGAAACTCTGCTGCCCGGTCCCTGTTTGTGGGGCGGACAGTCAGCGATGTGAGTACAGCTGTAGTACTGCAGTGGGGGGCACGGCTGGAGCAATGCTGCTCGGTTCCTGCATGTGCATAATCCAGAGTCAGACTACAGAGAGAAGTTGCAGCATCCTGCAGAAGCAGATATTCTAGAAGCAGATATTCCATTTAAGTCTGTTAGTGCAGCAGAGCTAAAGAGAAACCGATGTAGTAGGGTTCAGATTGTTTGCCTGCCAGAATTAATGCTAAAGCCTGCTGGAACAAAGATACAGTTTGTAAACCGTTTGGAGAAAAAGTAAAGCTGCCATGGAACTTCATCACAAGGTCTGGACTCAAATATGTCTTCAAATACCTCAATTGTTCACCCTATTTATCTGCTTCAGAGCCAACGCATGGGGTTCCAGCGTTTCCAGGTAGGAGCACCGTGACACGTGCACAAAACATTAAGGGACATCATAGGTAGAGATATCCTGAACTATTCACCGGCGAACAGTTCCTGGCGAACATAGCTTGTTCGCGTTCGCCGCGGCGGGCGAACATATGCGATGTTCGGTCCGCCCCCTATACATCATCATTGAGCAAACTTTGACCCTGTACCTCACAGTCAGCAGACACATTCCAGCCAATCAGAACCCTCCCTCCCACACCTTACCACCTCCTATAAAAAGGCAGCTATTTTAGATTCAGTCTGAAGCTGCATGTTAGTGAGAGCAGGGAGACTGCAGCTGCTGCTGTGCTGATGATTCTGAATTCATAGGGAAAGCGTTAGCTAGGCCAGTGTTCTGTGTCCACAGACTCATCTGCTGTAAGGACAGTGTCACAGCACCCCAAAAAGCCCTTTTTAGGGCTGCTACATTAGTCTGCTTTTATTTTTTTTTCTCCATATATATATTGCAGTTGCCTGGCCTGCCTGTGTGTGAGGAGCTGCAGGCCCACAGACTGTAGTGTGCCCACTGCCAGTGCCCACCACTCATACTGTGTGGCACAGGACTTTGCATAAAAAAAGGCATTTGATTTTTACACTTTAATCTAATTTAAGTTGCCTGCCTGTTGCCAGTGTGTGTCACAGGTCCACTTCCACTGACTGTAGTGTGCCCACTGATAGTGCCCACCACTCATACCTTGGGGCACAGGACTTTGCGTCAAAAAAGGCATTTCATTTGTACCCTTTAATCTAAGGTTAGTTGCCTGCCAGTGTGTGTTAGGCCCACTTCCACTGACTGTAGTGTGCCCACTGCCAGTGCCCACCACTCACACCGTGTGGCACAGGACTTTGCATTAAAAAAAGGCATTTAATGTTTACATTTTAATCCAATTTCAGTTGCCTGCCTGCTGCCAGTGTGTGTCAGGCCCGCTTCCACTTACCGTAGTGTGCCCACTGCCAGTGCCACCACTCATACCGGGTGGCACAGGACTTTGCATAAAAAAAGGCATTTAATTTTTACACTTTAATCTGAGGTTAGTTGCCTGCCAGTGTGTGTCAGGCCCCCTTCCACTGACTGTAGTGTGCCCACTGCCAGTGCCCACCACTCATACCGGGTGGCACAGTAGCGTGCCGATAAATAAGGCATTTAATTTTTACACTTTAATCTAATTTCAGTTGCCTGCCTGCTTCCAGTGTGTGTCAGGCCCACTTCCACTGACTGTAGTGTGCCCACTGCCAGTGCCCACCACTCATACCGGGTGGCACAGGACTTTGCATAAAAAAAGGCATTTAATTTTTACCCTTTAATCTAAGTTTAGTTGCCTGCCAGTGTGTGTCAGGCCCACAGACTGTAGTGTGCCCTCTGCCAGTGCTGCCCATCAATCATACCGTGCGGCACAGGACTTTGCCTAAAATAAGGCACTTTATCTGTACACTTTAATCTAATTTTAGTTGCTTGCCTGCCAGTGTGTGTGTGTCAGGCCCACAGACTGTAGTGTGCCCTCTGCTAGTGCCCAACACTCATACCGGGTGGCACAGTACCTAGCACGCGTAGTACCACTTATCTAAAATCCATTCAATACACGTCTTGATAGGGGACATAACAGGGATTAAACTGATAAGAATAGTACTACAGAAAATACCACTCATATCGGGTGTGAGAGTCAATTGCACGGCGTAGACGCAGTGACCGTGGATTAAAACAAAGGGGAGGGAGCCAGCGTTTTTTTAACCATCTCCCCGTTCGAAAAATCAATTCAATTCACCTTTCGGGGACACATGGATCCCCCTCCGGCATGCCACAGTCCAGGTGTTAGTCCCCTTGAAACAACTTTTCCATCACTACTGTGGCTAGAAAGAGTCCCTGTTGGTTTTAAAATTCGCCTACCTATTGAAGTCTATGGCAATTCGCCCGGTTCACCCGTTCGCGAACATTTGCGGAAATTGGCGTTCGCTATTTGCGAACGGAAAATTTTATGTTCGTGACATCTCTAATTATAGGCCACGCTATATCACTCAACCATTCCTATACTGGGTACCAACACCATTTCTTAAAGGGACTCCTTGCTTTATTTTAACTGGCATCACAAAACACTTATCTCATCTTAAAGGGACCGTTTGCAGACCGCCATTGTTGCATATGCAACTGGCTCCTCCCCCCAGGGCCCTCTATATTGTGCCCCAGGTTTGTTAGGAATTAGACAGATGCCAGAAATGCTCATACCCTTTGCCAGTGTAAGATAATATCCTACGGAACAGTCAACAGTTGTAAAGTTATTTCTGTAATCTATGCTATCACATTTAAAGGCTATGGACACCTTTGCACTGAAAGGGTTTAGGCTCTGTCTACCTCTCTGCTGGCTCCACCTATTCGCATTGTGCTGTTTTTTTGTTATTTCTCTGAGACATTTATGAAGAAATAGTCAAATTGGATGTTATCAAATGTATATGGATTTTCTGAAATTAGTCTAGAATGCTAAAAATTGTATGCTTGTTTATGCAGTTCTAGTATCAGTCAGTCAGACTGATTTGTTATTGAGCCACTGCCAAGTTGTGAAGGTTGCTTGTGCAATGCCATGTACACAATATTAGCTATGCAAGAACCAGTAGTTGATCACTAACCAGAACAAAAGTAGGTTTACCATTTTGCATATTATTGTACATGCTTTTTAAAAAAAATCTCAGTCCTCACTCCAGTCAGCCACACAGGTATTTGGCATGGTGGGAGATGTTAGAACAGTGTAGTTAAAGGGGTTCCCCACTTAAAACAATGTTTACTGATAAGAATGTTTTCTTGGCGTGTCTATGTGGTTGTTTCCTAGCCACACCACACAATACCATGTCTAAGGGTATGTATTTGGTTGTTATTTTTTTTTTACAAGTAGGGATGAGCAAACCCGGACCGTAATGTTCGGGTTCGTACTGAACACGGACTTTGCCGCTAAATTCCGTGTTCGGATGTTAACTAATGCTGGTTGAAAGGCTGCAGCGCAACCAATCAACAAGTTTTAAGCTGTGAGCACTTTGAAGTCATCACAGTCATGCCTAGTATTGGCATTAAAGTAATTGGCCTATGCATCACTTGCATAAATGCAGGATCACATGTTGCGCCGACATTCTGCTCTAACTAGTGTAGGGACAGGAATGGATGCTGCTGCAGTGAGGGACAGTGTTAGGCTGCTCAGTGTGAGTGTGGGTGACCTATAGGCATTTTTGGTGCGTGCAATACACCTCCTTTGCACCAGTGACACAGAAAAACACTACTTAATCTGGCTTTTAATTCTGTCGGGGACCTATAGCAATTTTTTTCGGGGGCATAACACCTCCTTTGCATCCATGACACAAAAATAGAATAGTTAGTCTGTTAATTCTGTCGGTGACATAAATCCATTCTTTGAGGTTTAAAAAACCTCCTTTGCATCCGTCACACTGTAATAGAATGGTTGATCAGTCTGTTAATTCTGTCGATAACATAAATCAATATTTCGAGGTGTAAAACTCCTACTTTTTATCCATCACACTGTAATAGAATGGTTAATCAGTATGTTAATTCGGTCGGTGAAATAAATCCTTTTTTTGGAGGTGTAAAACACCTCCTTTGCATCTGTAATGACCCAGAGTGCCATTACCACCTTTTACACCTCTCAATTTCCTCCTATGGTTAACCCCATATCATCTAGGTATTGATTCTCAGATCCTGAAAAATGTGTATTGCTATTTCAATGCAACTGTTATGTTTAAGTGTAATGTATCTGGTTCACCAGCAAATGGCGGCACCAATGGCAGAGATATTTTGCCTTCTTTCCATTCTATCTCTCTCTCTCAAGGGTGGAGACTAGTTAGTTAGAGATTAGATTAGAGTACTCCCTTCTAGGGGAAGACTTTGTCCCAGCCAGCAGAGCACCTTCAGCTCTGCTGGATATAGAGGCCAGAGCCTCAAAAGCCAGGAGTAAAATTTCCCTGGATAACCCTAAAGACAGACCAGACTACAAAAAGTAAAGTTCAGCAGAAAAGAAGTATTCTATTTAATCCTGTTAGCACAGCAGAGCCAGAGAGCAACAGATTTAGCAGAGCCGAGTCTGTCTGCCGGACAGAATTTATGCCAAAGCCTGCTGGTAACCAAGACTAATCCTGTGAATCATTGGAAAGAGAGTTTATTCAAGTAAAGTTGCTGTTCAACTATACACAACAAGGTCTTTCATCATCGCCTTCACCAACTATCCCGTGCTCTGTTTCGCACGAAAACGTCTGGGATACCGGCGTATCCAGGTAGGAGCACAGTGACACGTGCACAACCACATTAAGGGACATTTAGGCCACCCTACACCACTCTGGCATTCCTACTCTGGGTACCACCACCTACAGTATTACTAAAAGGGGCCCTGTGCCCTAGTTGCTTCACTGCAACTGGCGCCACGATAAGACTATAGACTTTTTCCCTCTTAAAGGGACATCAGTTTCTTCTTGCTCAGTCAGGTCGGGAAAATCCAGCACTGCCCTGTATAAAGCTGGAAAATCTAGCCCTGCCTACAGAGAGCGAGACCACAGTGTGCAAAGAGGAAATGGAAGCTCCTCCCTTCAAGCCCCACCTTCTTCTCCAGTCAACCCAGCCAGTGAACAGAAAATCAAGATGGCTCTCCCAAAACCTAACTGGAAAGAGATGGTCTGCGGCTATGATCTTCCCGAGCTGCAGGAAGCGGTGGAGGAGATAAGGTTGTCGCAGCTTGTGCGAGGTTCGGGGAAAAAGACGGCCGCGTTCCCCGTGACGGCTGGTGTGGCGGAGGCGGCAGGAGTTTCCACTCTGCTGCCCAGAAAGAGTGAAGACTTCAATGCTCTCAATCCTGTTGTGCCTCTGAAGGTGACGGGCTACGCGACCACCACGTGGGACTATCGGAAGGCCATTGAGGACTGGGCCCTCCCCTACTGGACAGTCCACTGTCCTATGACCCAGTACTAGAATGAAGGACTGGAACAGTCATATGGTTCAACGTCAAGAGAGGTACAGGGTTTGTACAAGATGTTAGATGGGGGACCAAACTATTTGTTAACAGGTAGTCAGTTAAGAGTCTGTACCTACCACAGGCCCAACACAGCCTGTATAAAGGGGAGGAGAATGAGTACACCCCCATGCGGTCCCCTAAAGGCCCCTTCGCTACAGGGGTGAGTTTGCTCTTAAAACCACACCGGAGCACTGGCAGGAAGACCCAGCTGCCCAGGGACGTATTGGACGCCTACAGGAGAAAAAGGATGGAGTGCTGCTGTACCAAGAAAAGCCAGAGCCAGAACCGGAGCCCCTTTTATACCGGGACTGCCCACACCCCCAACCATTTGCCAGCAACAGGAAAGCATGGCCCAGGCAGCCTTATTCTTCAGCCCGACGATAGTGGTGTACTGGCTGCCCTGGAAAGCACAGCCACAGCTGTGAAAGATCCACCCTGAGCTATCCATCAGGCCACAGAGAGAGGAAGCCTATTTACCAACCCCCCTTGTAGTCAAAGATACTGGACCCCTTTGAAGTGGCAGGAGCAGCTGCACTTGTGAAGCAGAACATGGCAGCTGCAGTGAAAAGTGTCAATGCCCGGCGATACCGAATTCCACCACAAGAGGGCAGTGTCGCTCCACCACTCAGATAAGAGTAGATTACAAGAGGCAGGACAGACCTCTCATGAGCTTCAGCAGCACCAGCAGCGAGGAGGATGTCGAGTCCCTCCTCTAAAGAGCTGCCATTCCTAAGGATCTGCATTAAAAAAAAAGAACAGTGGCTTCTGGGAGCCAGTTCTTGGACTGGACCTGAAGGGTGAAGGCCTATTTGCATTTTGTCTGTTTTTATGTTCTCAGGTTGTCCCGTTTTAGCTCTCACCCAGATGGCGACGCTAGTTAGGCCTCCCTCCAGCAACCAAAAATCCCAGTTGCGCTTAACAGCGCCAATTTCTCTTTTTTCCCCTTTTCAGGTTATTTGGGAGCCCCGTTTCCAAAAGGTTCCCAGGATCTGTGCTGCTATACCGTTATTACCCATGTGGATTACAAATGACTTTGTTACCCTGCGAATTACAAATATTATTATATTAAAAATGTGCCTTATATATTTGCATTGAATATTTGCACTATTTGATTGCATTTAATTTGCCTTATGTATTTACGTTAAATGTTTGCACTAACCTTTTAAATTTTCATTAATGTTTCAAGCACTTTGGCCCATTGTGTGTATTCTCTTGCAGGTACCGTAATGTGACCTATTATGCAATTTTGTATGGACTTTGCACATAATACCGTTAACCAGATAGTCAGCACCTTATTGCTTAGCTTTTATGGACTTTAAGGACTTTAATATACGTCACAAGTCTAACATCACCGTTCCTCATTATGGACTGCCTCTGAAGACATTTAAATACTAATGGTTCTTCAGTTTACAAGTGGTAAAGTCACAAGTAGAGATGAGCGAATCGAAGCTGACGAAGTGGAATTCCATTCGAATTTCAGAAAAAACTTGATTTGCACAGAATGCGAATCTCCTCGCGCTTCGTGGTAACGAATAGCATTTTTTCCTAAAATGGCTGCTGCATGTGTAAGCACATGGAGAAAGGAACTCTGGGAAGGCGGGATCACCCATAATTCCATACATGCAGCCAATCAGCAGCCAGCCAGCCAGCCGAGTGATGTCACAGCCCTATAAATAGCGGCAGCCATCTTAGATTCTGTCATTTACCAGTGTACTTAGTGGAGGGAGAGATGTCTACAGACGCTAGGGACAGTGTTAAAAAAAATTATATTTGTGCTTAAAAAAAAACGATTTACAAGTGCAGGGAAGATTATTGAAAGTGTAGGGAAAGGATAGGGAGGAATCATTCCACAGCATTTATGTTGAAAAAGGTTGCGGAAATGCTGCCTCTTGCTAAGACGTTCCATATCTGCTGGTGGTGCTGGTTGTTGTGGCGTGGTGCCAAAGCTTTTCCAAAATTTGGCCATGCTAACCCTGCCTTCTGAGGTGCGGGCCGTGACCCAGCTGCATTGGCAAATTCTTCCTCCTCCTCCTCTGCTTTAGCCTTGTGCTTCCACTGAGCCCCCGGTGTCAGGTGTGAATGCCATCAGTAGCGCATCTACCAGCGTTGGCTTCTTCCAATCTCGCTTCAGTGACGGAATTAACCACATCATCCCCACTAGCTTAAACACCCTTAATGACCAGACCACTTTTTACAATTCTGCACTACACTACTTTCACGGTTTATTGCTCGGTCATACAACTTACCACCCAAATAAATTTTAACTCCTTTTCTTTAATAGAGCTTTCATTTGGTGGTATTTCATTGTTGCTGACAGCTTTACCTTTTTTGCCATTAATAAAAATTTAACGACATTTTAGCAAAAAAATTAAATTTTTCGCTTTCTGTTGTAATTTTTTTTAAAAAAAACTACATTTTTATATAAATTTTTCTCTAAATGTATTGTTCTACATGTCTTTGATTTTAAAAAAAATGCAATAAGTGTATATTTATTGGTTTGGGTAAAAGTTATTGCATTTACAAACTATGGTGCAAAAAGTGAATTTCCGCATTTTGGAGCAGCTCTGACTTTCTGAGCACCTGTCATGTTTCTTCAGGTGCTAGAATGTCAGAATAGTAAAAATACCCCCCAAATGACACCATTTAAGAAAGAAGACACCCCAAAGTATTCGCGGAGGGGCATGGTGAGTTCATGTATCATTTCATTTTTTTTCACAAGTTAGGCCTCTTTCACATGGGCATCATGTTTGACGCCTGGATAAGAGGCGCGGAAAGGGGCCCGTGTGAAAGGGGCCTTAGCGGAAAATGATACTTTCTGAGGAAAAAATAATAATAATAAAGTTTCCATTTCTGCTAACTTCTGGAAAAAAAAAATCTCCCACGGACTCACTATGCCCCTCAGTGAATACCTTGGGGTGTCGACTTTCCGAAATGGGGTCATTTGAGGGGTGTGTTTACTGTTCTGGCATTTTGGGTGGGGCTAAATCGTGAGCAGCACTGTAAAGCCTAAAGGTACTCATTGGACTTTATGCCCCTTTACGCACCTAGGCTGCAAAAAAGTAGCACACATGTGGTATCGCCGTACTCATAAGAAGTAGGGCAAAGTGTTTTGCGGTGTATTTTTACATATACCCATGCTGGGTGAGAGAAATATCTCTGTAAATGACAACTTTTTAAAATTTTTTATACAGAGATATTTCTCACACCCAGCATGGTTATATGTAAAAATACACCCCAAAACACATTGCCCTACTTCTCCTGAGTACGGCGATACCACATGAGTGACACTTTTTTGCAGCCAAGATGCGCAAAGGGGCCCTAATTCCAATGAGTACCTTTAGGATTTTACAGGGCATTTTTATGCATTTGGATTCCAGACTTCTTCTCACGCTTTAGAGACCCCTAAAATGCAAGGGCAGTATAAATGCCCCACAAGTGACCCCATTTTAGAAAGTAGGCACCCCAAGGTATTCCGTGAGGTGTATGGTGAGTTCATGTAAAATTTAATTTTTTTGTCACAAGTTAGTGGAATATGAGACTTTGTAAGAAAAAAAAACAAAAAAAAAAAACAATTTCTGCGAACGTGTGCCCAAAAAAAAACTTCTATGAACTCGCCATGCCCCTCACGGAATACCCTTGGGTGTCTTCTTTCTAAAATGGGGTCACATGTGAGGTGTCTGTACTGCCATGGCATTTGAGGGTCTCCGCAATCATTACACGTACAGTGTATGGCCAGCATTAGGAATTTCTGCTATTCTCCTTATATTAGCATACGGGTAATGAGATTTTTTTTTTCCGTTCAGCCTCTGGGCTGAAAAAAAAAATGAACTGCACAGATTTCTTCATTCGCATCGATCAATGTGGATGAAAAAATCTCTGCCAAAATCAGTGACTGCGGTGCGGTGGGCTGGGCGCTAACTACCTAACAAGTAGCTAACTAACTGGCGGTGATAAGGGACCCTTAGGCCCCAATTCACACGTCCGCAATTCTGTTTGCGGAACGGAATTGGGGAACCATTAATTTCTATGGGGACAGACTTTGTCCCGCTCGGATCCGGAATTGTGGATCCACACTTCCGGGTCTGCACTTCTATATTTTTGCGGAACGGAACATGTCCTATTCTTGTCCGCAATTGCAGACAAGAAAATGCATTTTCTATATAGTTCTGGCAATGTGCGGATCTGCAAAATGCGGAAAGCACATTGCCGGTGTCCGTGTTTTGCGGATCCGCAAAACACATATGGACGTCTGAATGGTGCCATACAGGAGGGTGATCAATGACAGGGGGGTGATCAGGGAGTCTATATGGGGCGATCAGGGGTAATTAAGGGATTAATAAGTGACCGGGGGTGTAGTGTGGTGCTTGGTGCTTCTTTACATAACTACCTGGTCCTCTGGTGGTCGATCCCTGCAAATGGGACCACCAGCGGACCAGGTAGCAGGTATACCAGACGCTGTTCACAAAACAGCGTCTGATATACTTGTTTGATGCGATTTATTTTACATCTACAGCCTGCCAGCAACTGATCATCGCTGGCAGGCTGTAGTATAACTGCCGAGCTGTGCGCTGCTTTGAACGTGTGCACGTTCAAAGCAAATCTCGCGTCTCGCGAGATGACGCACGGATGCGTACAGGAGGAACAAACCTGCCGCCTGGACGCATCCGTGCGTGTAGCGGTCGGCAGGCGGTTAAAGTTTTTTTCGCCTGGAAAGGGGTAAAGGGTTGGGCCGTTTCCTATATTGATGTCCTATCCTCAGGATCAGTATCAGATCAACAGAGGTTTAACTCCCAGCACTCTTGCCGATCAGCAGTTTGAAGAGAATGCAGCTCTTGCGCGCGCGCTGCATTCTATTCACTGTTTACCTGCTCGCAATTGACAACACAGTTGTTAGCAGATGTAATTACAATTCCTATCTCCTATTCAATTCAATGGGAACTAACAGTTACACACAGTATGCTTCTTCTCTTTGAAGTGAATGGGACGTAGGAGCTTGCATGCTGATGCAAAACTGGGGGTTATCTTTAAGAAGATCCCCATTAGGCTTGTAAGGTGACCATAGTGAATGCTGTTCAGGAAAATAGTGCTCAGCAAATTTGTGTCTCTTTAACTTGAACTCAGCACAAGAGACATGGGCACCAGCCAAATGAGTGGAATTCTGTACTTTCATCACCCGCCTCTCTAGCAATACGCTCAAGTCTTACTGGATCACACTCTTAGCCAGTTCCTGAGGCTTGCAGAGTGCTCGTGGATCCTGAAGGATGCACCCCCAAATTCTTTCGAGCACACTTGCAAATTATCCCTCAGTACACAACCTTGTCTCCAGGCTGACTACCCACTTCACGGAAACAGACACCAGAGACTGCCCACTTAGGTCACCACTCACTAACTGGCACTCTGAGACAGTGACTCCCCCCAACTAAGTTACACATCCTCACAAAAGGGCAGACGTCCTTTTCCCTTTATATCACAATTTGGTGTTATGAATAACAAGTACACATAACATATTTATCAAACTAATGTAAAGTAGAACTGGCTTAATTGCCCATAGCAACCAATAAGATTCCACCTTTAATTTTCCAAAGGAGCTGTCAAAAATGAAAGGTGGAATCTGACTGGTTGTAATGGGCAACTAAGCCAGTTCTGCTTTAAACCAAATTGATAAGTGACTCCACATGTGTTTACAGGCCCATAAGTAATGACAGTGGGAAATAGTGGGAATTGGGGGAGCTAAGCTGGCTGGTTAGGTAGATGAGCAGTGCTGACAGAGGTTTTATAAGGAGTAGGATAGAGGTTTTCTGAGGTTCTTTGCTAAAGAGTTTATCCCACTCAACAATAATGCAGTTTATTTTTCTCCTAATATACAGGGTTAACACATTGTTTGTTTTGTAGTAGTGAGATCTAGACAGAATAAAGAACATTGTGTGACTGATAAGGATATATGTCATGTGGTTAGTTGACATAGCAGGTGTCTTATGATTTTTCATGAGATAGGTCTCTCAGTTGCCCAGCAGCAATTCTGTCTTCTTACCCAGCAGCAATTCTGTCTTCTGCCTTTACTGATCAGGGTTTATAGTTGTGCATATTTTATTGTTGTAGTATCCATAGGCGGCTCTAGACGTTGTGAGGCCTTAGGCTAAACTCGAACATGAGGCACCAACGAAGATCGTTGGGATGCTCGTGATCTCCCATATGGCGCCCCGGCTCACTCCTCAAGAAATAAGCTGTGTCAACCACCACACGAAGCGGTAGTGTGGTCAACACTCCACCTCCATGTATCTCTATAGAGGACTCGGAAATACACAAGTGCTGTAACTGCGGCTCTCCCATAGATACATGGAGGGGGAGTGTTGACCACCCCTCCGGGCACAAGGAGATCCAGAGTACCGTACAGGAGATTGTGGGGGATCCCATCGGCCGGAACCCCGCCCCCCCCCCCATCAGACACTTATCTCCTTTATTTTCCTATATTGGAGTACCCCTTTAAAGGGAGTCTTTCACCCCAAATGTGCACTATCTCACACTAACACCATTGCGTCGATAACAGTCCCCACATTAAAATCCTACTTACCATAAGGTTGTCAGTTGCATAGTTCGTCTAAAAAACACTTTTATTGTATATGTAAATCAGGGTCTGAAGGTGCCCAGAGGCGGCGTTCCAACGGCCGCTGCCCAGGCCCCGTGCTGATTTCCATGTGCAACAACTCCCCTTTCACCCATTTGGCCCGCCCTTTCTCTGGCTGATTACCTCCTCTTCTTCTGAAATGCAGCGCCTGCGCCGATGACAGCCCTCTGATTCAGCGTCGGCTGGAGCATGACGTATGGGCCGGCGCATGCGCAATGTACTACCCATTACTGGCAGATGCCTCAGAGTATCCAGTGCGCATGCACCGGCCAGTACGTCACGCTCCAGCCGATGCTTCTTTAGAGGGCTGTCATCGGCGCAGGCGCTGCATTTCAGAAGAAGAGCAGGTAATCAGCCAGAAAAAGGGCGGGCCAAATGGGTGAAAGGGGAGTTGTTGCAAATGGAAATCAGCACGGGGCCTGGGCACCGGCTGTTGGAACGCCGCCTCTGGGCACCTTCAGACCCTGATTTACATATACAATAAAAGTGTTTTTTAGACGAACTATGCAACTGACAACCTTATGGTTATCGACGCAATGGTGTTAGTGTGAGATAGTGCACATTTGGGGTGAAAGACTCCCTTTAACAGCCTGCCGACCGCCTAACGCACTGATGCGTCCAGCCGGTGGGAGGTTTGTTCCTCCTTGACGCGTCATCTGGCGAGAGGCGAGATTTGCTGTAAACGCACGCGGCAGTTATACTACAGCCTGCCAGCGATGATCAATCGCTGGCAGGCTGTAGATGTAAAATACATCGCATCAAACATGTATATCAGACGCTGTTTTGTTGTTAACAGCGTCTGATATACCTGCTACCTGGTCCTCTGGTGGTCCCATTTGCTGGGATCGACCACCAAAGGACCAGGTACTCTGTAAAGTAGCACCAATCACCACACTACACCCCTCCCCCGTCACTTATTAACCCCTTAATTACCCCTGATCACCCCATATAGACTCCTTGATCACCCCCCTGTCATTGATCACCCCCCCTGTATGACTCCATTCAGAGGTCCATATGTGTTTTGCGGATCCGCGGATCCACAGATCCGCAAAACACGGACACCGGCAATGTGCTTTCCGCATTTTGCAGATCCGCACATTGCCAGAACTATATATGAAAAGGCCTTTTCTTGTCCGCAATTGCGGACAAGAATAGGACATGTTCTATATTTTTGTGAAACGGAAGTGCAGACCCGGAAGTGCGGATCCGCAATTCCGGATCCGAGCGGGACAAAGTCTGTCCCCATAGAAATGAATGGGTCCGCAATTCCGTTCCGCAAACAGAATTGCGGATGTGTGAATGGGGCATAACGGTCCCTTATCACCGCCAGTTAGTTAGCTACTTATTAGGTAGTTAGCGCCCAGGCCACCGCACCGCAGTCACTGATTTTGGCAGAGATTTTTTCATCCACATTGATAGATGCAAATGAAAAAATTTGTGCCGTTCATTTTTTTTTTTTTCAGCCCAGAGGCTAAACAAAAAAAAAAATACTATTACCCGTATGCTCAATATAAGGAGAATAGCAGAAACTCCTAATGCTGGCCATACATGTAATAATTGCGGAGACCCTCAAATGCCATGGCAGTACAAACACCTCACAAGTGACCCCATTTTAGAAAGAAGACACCCCAAGGTATTCTGTGAGGGGTATGGTGAGCTCATGTAAAATTTATTTTTTTGTCACAAGTTAGTGGAATATGAGACTTTGTGAGAAAAAAACAATAAAAAATCAATTTCCGCTAACTTGTGCCAAAAAAAAAATCTTCTATGAACTCGCCATGCCCCTCACGGAATACCTTGGGGTGTCTTCTTTCCAAAATGGGGTCATATGTGGGGTATTTATACTGCCCTGGCATCTTAGGGGCCCTAAAGCATGAGAAGAAAAATGCGTAAAAATGCCCTCCTAAAAGGTACTCATTGGAATTTGGGCCCCTTTGCTCATCTTGGCTGCAAAGAAGTGTCACACTTGTGGTACCGCCGTACTCAGGAGAAGTAGGGCAATGTGTTTTGAGGTGTATTTTTACATATACCCATGCTGGGTGAGAGAAATATCTCTGTAAATTGACAACTTTGTATACAATTTTTTAAAAAGTTGTCATTTACAGAGATATTTCGCGCAAACACAGCATGGGTATATGTAAAAATACACCCCAAAACACATTGCCCTACTTCTCCTGAGTATGGCGATACCACTTGTGTGACACTTTTTTGCAGCCTAGATGCGCAAAGGGGCCCTAATTCCAATGAGTACCTTTAGGATTTCACAGGGCATTTTTACGCATTTGGAGTCTCACGCTTTAGGGCCCTTAAAATGCCAGGGTAGTATAAATACCCCACAAGTGACCCCATTTTGGAAAGAAGACACCCCAAGGTATTCCGTGAGGGGCATGTCGAGTTCACAGAAAAATAATGTTGGCACCAGTTAGCGGAAATTGATTTTATTTTTTTTATTTTTGTTTTTTACAAAGTCTCATATCCCACTAACTTGTGACAAAAAATAAAATTTTACATGAACTCACCATACCCCTCACGGAATACCTTGGGGTGTCTTCTTTCTAAAATGGGGTCACTTGTGGAGTATTTATACTGTCCTGGCATTTTAGGGGTCTCTAAAGCATGAGAAGAAGTCTGGAATCTAAATGCATAAAAATGCCCTGTGAAATCCTAAAGGCACTCATTGGAATTTGGGCCCCTTTGCGCACCAAGGCTGCAAAAAAGTGTCACACATGTGGTATCGCCGTACTCAGGAGAAGTAGGGAAATGTGTTTTGGGGTGTATTCTTACATATACCCATGCTGGGTATGAGAAATATCTCTGTAAATGACAACTTTTTAAAAAAATTTTATACAAAGTTGTCAGTTTACAGAGATATTTCTCTCACCCAACATGGGTATATGTAAAAATACACCCCAAAACACATTGCCCTACTTCTCCTGAGTATGGAGATACCACATGAGTGACACTTTTTTGCAGCCTGGGTACGCAAAGGGGCCCAAATTCTAATGAGTACCTTTAGGTTTTACAGGGCTGCTCACAATTTAGCCCCAACCAAAATGCCATAACAGTACAAACACCCCACAAATGACCCCATTTTGGAAAGAAGACACCCCAAGGTATTCGCTGAGTGGCATAGTGAGTCCATGACAAATTAAACTTTTTGTCTCAAGTTAGCGGAAAGGGAGACTTTGTGAGAAAAAACAATAAAAAATCAATTTCCGCTAACTTGTGCCAAAAAAAAATCTTCTATGAACTCGCCATGCCCCTCACGGAATACCTTGGGGTGTCTTCTTTCCAAAATGGGGTCATATGTGGGGTATTTATACTGCCCTGGCATTTTAGGGGCCCTAAAGCGTGAGAAGAAAAATGCGTAAAAATGCCCTCCTAAAAGGTACTCATTGGAATTTGGGCCCCTTTGCTCATCTTGGCTGAAAAAAGTGTCACACATGTGATACTGCCGTACTCAGGAGAAGTAGGGCAATGTGTTTTGAGGTGTATTTTTACATATACCCATGCTGGGTGAGAGAAATATCTCTGTAAATTGACAACTTTGTATACAATTTTTTAAAAAGTTGTCATATACAGAGATATTTCGCGCAAACACAGCATGGGTATATGTAAAAATACACCCCAAAACACATTGCCCTACTTCTCCTGAGTACAGCGATACCACATATGTGACACTTTTTTGCAGCCTAGATGCGCAAAGGGGCCCTAATTCCAATGAGTACCTTTAGAATTTCACAGGGCATTTTTACGCATTTGGATTCTTACGCTTTAGGGCCCTTAAAATGCCAGGGCAGTATAAATACCCCACAAGTGACCCCATTTTGGAAAGAAGACACCCCAAGGTATTCCGTGAGGGGCATGTCGAGTTCACAGAAAAATAATGTTGGCACAATTTAGCGGAAATTGATTTTATTTTTTTTATTTTTGTTTTCTACAAAGTCTCATATTCCACTTACTTGTGACAAAAAATGAAATTTTACATGAACTCACCATACCGCTCACGGAATACCTTGGGGTGTCTTCTTTCTAAAATGGGGTCACTTGTGGAGTATTTATACTGTCCTGGCATTTTAGGGGTCTCTAAAGCATGAGAAGAAGTCTAGAATCTAAATGCATAAAAATGCCCTGTGAAATCCTTAAGGCACTCATTGGAATTTGGGCCCCTTTGCGCACCCAGGCTGCAAAAAAGTGTCACACATGTGGTATCGCCGTACTCAGGAGAAGTAGGGCAATGTGTTTTGGGGTGTATTCTTACATATACCCATGCTGGGTATGAGAAATATCTCTGTAAATGACAACTTTTTAAAAAAAAATTATACAAAGTTGTCAGTTTACAGAGATATTTCTCTCACCCAACATGGGTATATGTAAAAATACACCCCAAAACACATTGCCCTACTTCTCCTGAGTACGTTGGAATGCATGGTCGCTTCCACTTCCGCTGGGGCGCCATCTTGCGCATACGTATGCGTTGGGTTTGCACGCCGGTTTTGTCCGGCGCCATCGCATGCACTTGGATCATGCATCAGGGAGAAATCACCGTTTCCATCTTCCCCCTTTCCCCCTTCCTTCTCTTTCTTGCTTTGTATTTTGCCATGCATTTTGACCACATCTGAATGTTATTTATGAGTAATTGGATTGAATATATAATGTTGTAACACAAGCATGCATACATACATGGACCTCTGAGGAAGCTAGTATATACTCTAGCGATACGCGTGAGGGTTTCCCCTTTGTGGATTTCAATTTGCCTTGTGCCTCCACTGTCTTGTCGGATAAGTATAGCATCTCTTGTGATTTGTTTGTGGTATATATTTTTGCACACTTAGCCTGCATTCATTGACAGGTGGTGGTACTGGCTGCATTGTGCACTTTATCTTAACCCACTATGGGGGATGTTTCCATGTATTTTTGCTTTTAATCATGTGTGTTTCAATAAATTAATTGTCATATTTTAAGAGGTGCGGCCCATTTGTGGTATTTCTTTTTCTTTGGTTGCTCATGGTTGCTGTTTTGTACCTGGGCCTGCACTCTTATATCTAATTTTTAGGTGTGCCCCCCATTATATATTAGTGGTATTCATTTGTTTGCTAGGGACTTAGTTCCCCCTTGCTTTTCTCTTGGGGTGGAGGCACCCATTATTATTAATACTTCTTTGTGGTCAATAACATGGCATTTAGCTTGGAGGCTAGGGAGGCGTCATGGTCCTCACAGGCAACTGCGGTGTTCCATGAGGGGGGTGATATTGATATAGGTGGTGATTTTAGATCATTGACTATTGAGATGACTGATACTCATAAACTGTATTCATGTGTCTGGTGGAATATTAAGAGTTTGGAAGAATATTTAAAATGCTCCATTGTCCCAAGGGGCTTAAGAATACAAAAATTCCTGGCCTGGGAAGTCACTACGGAATTTAAGGAGACGTAGGAACAGGGTCTTCTACAGTGTTCTAGGATTCTGATTGACCTGTTAGTTGCACATGATAAGGATCTTTAACATAGGACTATCTATTGGGGATCTTTTACATGAGGGTTGATGTTCCTGGAGGGATACACCAAATGGAAAAGGATTTAGGAAAACTAGAGGAATGGTCAAAAATCTGGCAACTAAAATTTAATGTCGATAAGTGCAAGATAATGCACCTGGGGCGTAAAAACCCAAGAGCAGAATATAAAATCAGTGATACAGTACTAACCTCAGTATCTGAGGAAAGGGATTTAGGGGTCATTATATCAGACGACCTAAAGGTGGGCAGACAATGTCATAGAGCAGCAGGTAATGCCAGCAGAATGCTTGGGTGTATAGGGAGAGGCATTAACAGTAGAAAGAGGGAGGTGCTCGTGCCACTCTACAGAGCACTAGTTAGACCTCATTTGGAGTATTGTGTGCAGTACTGGAGACCATATCTGCAGAAGGATATTGAAACTTTGGAGAGAGTTCAGAGAAGAGCTACTAAACTAGTACATGGATTGCAGGACAAAACTTAACAGGAAAGGTTAAAGGACCTTAACATGTATAGCTTGGAAGTAAGAAGAGACAGAGGGGATATGATAGAAACTTTTAAATACATAAAGGGAATCATCACGGTAAAAGAGGAGAGAATATTTAAAAGAAGAAAAACTGCTACAAGAGGACATAGTTTTAAATTAGAGGGGCAAAGGTTTAAAAGTAATAACAGGAAGTATTACTTTACTGAGAGAGTAGTGGACGAATGGAATAGCCTTCCTGCAGAAGTGGTAGCTGCAAATACAGTGAAGGAGTTTAAGCATGCATGGGATAGGCATAAGGCCATCCTTCATATAAGATAGGGCCTGCGGCTATTCATTGTATTCAGCATATTGGGCAGACTAGATGGGCCAAATGGTTCTTATCTGCCGACACATTCTATGTTTCTATGTTTCTATGACTAAACTGAGACTTGGGGAATTAGATACTAAATTGGCGCAATATGATAAGGATAAGGTGGAAGCTTTTTATGGTAGACTTAAGGAGACATTGGAGAAATTTGATCAGGAGATTATGGTAGGTAAAAAATCCAAATTCCACCGGGATAGAGTTGATTTTGAGAAGAAACAGGCCTTTAGGTGGAAACACAGTGGTAACACACGGGCCCCCTCGAAGGGAAACCCCCCAAAAGAAACAGCAACAAAACCTACTGTTAACTTCCCTGTTAACATAAATCGAGATGTGGATTTTTTATCCGAAACCAGCGAAGACAGCGAACTCGGAGGGGATTGCGCAAATCCCAGAAAAAGGGCACCACAACATCGCAAGGGCAACAACCATCCGCCATCCAACAGGAAGCGATTTTAGGTGCGGAGCAACAACAGACTAGTGGGTCATTACAGGTGATAAATCTTTCCTCCTATATTTTGACAGATGAAGAGACACTGGTCTTGCAAAAAGGCCTGTCCTTTTCGCCAATGAGTACACTCGATAAATTTGAGTTTGTCAAGGATATATACTTGTTTTGCAGGCAACTGTGTTTCAAATTACTTTATGCCCAACCAACACTATTGCAAGAACTGGCGGAGGATGAACGAGGGTTTTTTTTGGACCTCATGGATCTCCTTAGAGAAAATGACACCAGTATGGGTAAGAGGTCCTTTAATCTATCCAAACCCTCGGCCATCACACCATCTTTGAGTATGTTTCCTAACATAAATTTATTTTTTCAAACAGTTCTACGAGAAGTACAGAACTGAAAAATGATACTATTAGGGGCAGAAATATGGCTGCGACTGAGCTCAATGTTGTCCGAAGACTGCAACAGAATAAATCCTTTGTGATAAAAGAAGCGGATAAAGGTGGGAATGTAGTGCTGTGGGACATGGGGATGTATACAAATGAAGCCAAATGCCAATTGGGTAATAGAACCTTTTACACCCCTATTCCATCAGATCCCACTGTCACATTCAAGAAAAAACTGGACCAGCTCTTGAGGAGGGCCTTCAATATTAAGATCATTATGAAGCGGGAACTCCTTTTTTTGGAGGTGAGTTGCCCAATTACACCTAAATTCTATATGTTACCCAAGGTCCACAAGAACATGGTCACCCCACTAGGCCACCCAATCGTGGCTGGGATTGGGGGTTTATGTGTACAGGCCTGCATTTATCTTGACTTCTTCTTACAACCTTTTGTTTTGGATCTGAAATCATATATTCGTGACTCTATGCATCTGATACAGGAATTAAATGATTTCACCTTATCACCTGGCATGTTGATGGTCACCTGTGATGTAGAGTCACTCTACTCCAACATTGCCCACAATGACGGTTTGGTTGCTACCAAGTTTTTCTTGACAAATTCAGTTTCTGGAGATCCAGCCCACCACACCTTCTTGGTGAGTCTATTAGAATTTGTGTTGACTCACAATTATTTTGTTTTTGATCGTACATTTTACAGGCAGGTGTCTGGAGCGGCAATGGGTGCACGGTGTGCGCCTTCCTATGCCAACCTATTCTTAGGTTGGTGGGAGGCCACATGGGTGTATCCATTGGATGTTTTCCAGAAGTGTGTGGTGGGCTGGTATCGCTTCATTGATGATATTCAGTTTTTTTTGGCAGGGATCCAGGGAGGAATGTGAGCAATTCATTGCCCACCACAACACAAATCCACTGAATATCTTCTTGATGCATAAAATCTCTGAGAAAGAGGTGGATTTTCTGGACCTCCGCATTGGACTGAGGGACTCGCGTATAATAACATCGCTCTTTCGCAAGAGTACGGCCACTAATAATCTTCTCCACTACACTAGTTTCCACCCGACTCATCTAAAGAAGGGCATACCCAAGGGTCAGTTTCTGCGCCTACAACGTAATTGCACTGATGTCTTGGACTTCAAAGAGGCTTCACAAGATTTGTCATCTCGATTAGAAGAAAGAGGATATCCAAAGAAGGTTATATCCCAGGCCTTTGAACAAGCTAAGGGTTCAAAACGGGATGATCTATTCAAACCTAGAATTAAACTCCAGGACAATAAGATCAGAGTGGTTACTAAATGCAATAATCAATGGTCGGACCTATACAGAATCCTGAACTCCTATTGGTTTCTATTGACATCGGACAGTAAATTTGCTTTATTTGTTGACGATAAACCAAAGATCATAGCCCGGAGGGCCCGAATTCTAAAAGATACATTAGTGCGTAGTCACTTTCAACGCCCAGGAGGGACCACAGGCAGCGGCGGTTACCTAAAAGGTTTGTACTCTTGTGGACAGTGTAACATCTGCCAATTCATGCTAAACTCGGATACCTTTTTCTATTGGGATAATCATAGAATTTATTTGAAACATTACACCAACTGTCGGTCTAGAAACATAGTCTATGGCCTACTTTGCCCCTGTAAAAGGATTTATGTGGGCCAGACAATGCAGGAGCTGAGGAAGAGGATTCAACAGCATACATCCAACATTCGGTTGGCAGCACGAGACAGAGAAAAAGGGGACAAACCCCTTACATCAGTAGCGGCACACTTTTTGGATCAACATGGAGGTAGGTATGATGATCTGAGGGTTGTAGGACTGGACTTGATCCAGGGGAATATTAGGGGCACACAAGTCTTGCAAAGACTACTCCGATCTGAATCGAGATGGATATTTAATTTGGATTCACAGGTACCACGGGGCCTTAATGAAGAATTAACCTTCACTGGCTTCTACATATAGATTTTCATCTTGGAACCTACCGCTGGTATGTTCCAGATTGGTCTCAAAATTCACTAATTATTTTATTTATTCTTTTTCTTTTAGGATTGAGAAACTGAAGACACGTCACAGATGTACACGCATATTTGATCTGATATCTTGCTTTACATATATTTTTTAGCATTACTTTTGTGCACTTATATTATACTTTATAGCACTTTTTGCATTTTTCCCCTCACCCATGATGGCACCCTGTGCGACTCAGGACCTCCCATCCGGACAGGAAACCTGAGAAGATAAAAGTGGACACACCCCCACCAAGCACCAGTTCAGGTTTCCTGTCCTCCGGGATGGGAGATCCTGAGAAGTAGCTCAGCATACTGAAAAATAGGACATACCTTCCATGGAGCACTGGTCGCTGGGGAGGGTCTGTGGCCAGAGCCGTGGGAAGACCTATCCCGGGGGAGCGGTAGTTCCGTGGCCGCGCCGGAAGCCGCTCCCCACGAGTCTGCCTGCGCCTAAACTCTCTTCCGGTCCTGCGGGGAGCCGCTGTGGCCGTGTTCAGGCGGCTCCCCACCGTCTACCCAGGCCAAAGTACCTCTGCCAGGCTCCAAAATGGCTCCTGCGCGTTTGAGCGCTTATGCGCATGCGCGCGGCCGTCTTGTCAGAAGGGCGCCGGACAATGACGTCGGAGGGGCGGGGTTTTACTCCTGGCTCGCAGGAGCCGGAAGTGGGAGGCCATAAGCGCGTCCTTTTTAAAATATAAATATTGCGGTAGGTTCAGGCAGCCAGCGGGACGCACAGTTCCTTTAATGTGCAAGTGAGTAGGTGGATCCAGCTGCAAAATGTCGGAACCTACAGAAGGACGCGCTGAACCCCTGGATCCTTTGAGGCCTGCAAGTACGGTATTGGCCTAAAGGAGGGAAAAGGAAAAGTTTCATCTTGGTGAGAATGTTCCTTTTTTTGTACTAATGAGGTGTTTTATGTGATTATTTCTAGACCTCAAAACCACCTAAAAAATCGTCTAGCAAGACAAGGCATAAAGAGTGTCCAGGATGTAAAACGCCCCTTTCATCATCATATCAGAAACCGTTATGCACAACATGTATAGATAATCTTGTAGCAGAAAAATCCCACAACCTTACTAAATCAATGAGATCGGTTGCGGACCAGGCCTTCCAGGCATTAGGCCCTAAAAAGCATAGAGTTTTTACTATGCATGAAAATATGCAGGCAATTGTTAAAAAAGAATGGAAAAATCCTGACAGAAATTTTTTTATACCCTCCTCTGTTAAGAGAAAATATCCATATGACGAACAAGTCTCCTCTACCTGGGATAAGGCCCCTACGGTTGATGCTCCCGTGGCCAAAATAGCGAAAAAATCTGCTCTCCCTTTTGACGATCTTGGCTGTCTTTCCGAACCGTTAGATAAAAAAGCAGACATATACTTAAAACGGGCTTGGGAAACTTCTGCTACTTGTCTCAGACCGGCGGTTGCAGCTACCTGGGTATCCCGGTCCCTGCGGTTATGGATAGACCAATTGGAAACACATTTAAAAGAAAAGAAGCCGCGAGAAGAAATATTAGCTTCTTTTTTTCTAAAGCGGCAGACTTCTTAACGGATGCCTCCACTGATGTTATACGTTTTGCCGCCAGATCCTCAGCCATGACAAATGCGGCGAGAAGAGCCATATGGCTAAAATCCTGTAAGGGGGACCAGGGCTCTAAGTCCAGACTATGTGCCCTTCCATGTGAGGGCGATAGGTTATTTGGGTCTTCCCTAGATGACATCTTGGAGAAGGCATCTGACAAGAAAAGAGGCTTTCCTGTTCCACAGAGGACCCCCTTTTTTCATAAGCCACAGCAGGGTTTCAGAAGACAGAGGGGCAAACCATATGACAAAAAAGAAAGAGACAGGTTTCAAAAAAGATCTACCGGTTACCTTTTTAAGACCCAGGATAACAAACCAAAAGACAAACAATGACGCCATTCACCAAGTTGGGGGAAGACTGTCTTCCTTTCTCCCAGCTTGGTCAGAAATTACCCAAAACAAATGGGTTTTGGGGGGGATAGCGGAAGGATTCAGATTAGAGTTCCTCTCCTATCCCCAAAATTATTTCTCTTTCACTCCAGTCCCCAAAGATCCTCAAAGATCTTCAATTCTAGAAACAGAGGTCCAATTGTTGCTAGACAAGAGGGTGGTATGCCAAGTTCCAAAGGAAGAAGAGGGCAGGGGGTTTTACTCCCAACTTTTTTTAGTCAAAAAACCCAATGGAACCTTTCAGATGATTCTGAACCTGAAACGCTTAACCTCTTTCCGACCGCCTCACGCAGGATTGCGTCCTGCGGGCGGTCGGTCTGTTCCTCCTTGACGCGCCCGCGCGTCATCTCGCGAGAGGCGAGATTTCCTGTGAACGCGCGCGCGTGCGCGCGTTCACAGGATCACGTCGGGGACAAGGTAAACTACAGCCTGCCAGCGCTGATCGTGCGCTGGCAGGCTGTAGAAATAAAATGGCATATCAGACGCTGTTTTGTTAACAGCGTCTGATATGCTTGCTGATCATTCCTTTGGTGGTCCCTTTGCTTGGGACCACCAAAGAAACTTTATAAGTGCACCAAATCACCACACAGACCCGCCCCCACCCATCCACCCCACCCCCCACCCCGTCACTGATTAACCCCTGATTAACCCCTGATTAACCCTCGATCACCCCATGTCACCCCCTGTCACCCCCTGACACTAATTACCCCCTGTAAGGCTCATTCAGACATCCGTATGTGTTTTGTGGATCCATGGATCCACGGATCCGCAAAACACGGACACCAGCAATGTGCTTTCCGCATTTTGCGGATCCGCACATTGCCAGAACTATATAGAAAATGCCTTTTCTTGTCCGCAATTGCGGACAAGAATAGGACATGCTCTATCTTTTGCGGAGCTGCGGCCGGATGTTTGGGGGCCGAAACCCGGAAGTTTGCGGCCGCAGCTCCGCAAATGCTGATGCGGCGAGCGCATAGTGTGCTCTCCGCATCACCGCCAGCCCCATTCACACTGAATGGGTCCGCATCTATTCCGCAGAATTGCGGAATAGATGCAGACATTTTTGCAGACGTGTGAATGGGGCCTTACTACTTTTTTTTTTGCACATTTTTTGGCAGAGATTTATTCATCCACATTGATCGATGCGAATGAGGAAATCTATGCCGTTTTGTTTTTTTTTTGCACATTTTTGGGCAGAGATTTTTTCATCCACATTGATTGATGCGAATGAAAAAATCTGTGCCGTTCATTTTTTTTTCTTTTCAGCCCAGAGACTGAACGGAAAAAAAAAATCTCATTACCCGTATGCTCAATATAAGGAGAATCGCAGAAACTCCTAATGCTGGCTATACATGTAATGATTGCGGAGACCCTCAAATGCCAGGGCAGTACAAAAACCTCACATGTGACCCCATTTTAGAAAGAAGACACCCCAAGGTATTCCGTGAGGGGTATGGTGAGTTCATGTAAAATATTATTTTTTGTCACAAGTTAGTGCCAAATTTTTTTTTTTCTGTGAACTCGCCATACCCCTCACGGAATACCTTGGGGTGTCTTCTTTCCAAAATAGGGTCACATGTGGGGTATTTATACTGCCCTGGCATTTTAGGGGTCATAAAGCGTGAGAATCCAAATGCGTAAAAATGCCCAGTGAAATCCTAAAGGTACTCATTGGTTTTAGGGCCCCTTTGCGCACCCAGGCTGCAAAAAAGTGTCACACATGTGGTATCGCCGTACTCAGGAGAAGTAGGGCAATGTGTTTTGGGGTGTATTTTTATATATACCTATACTGTGTGTGAAAAATATCTCTGTAAACGACAACTTTTAAAAATTTTTATACAAAGTTGTCAGTTTACAGAGATATTTCTCTCACCCAACATGGGTATATGTAAAAAAAACACATTGCCCTACTTCTCCTGAGTACGGCGATACCACATAAGTGACACTTTTTTGCAGCCTGGGTGCGCAAAGGGACCCAAATTCCAACGAGTACCTTTAGGTTTTACATGGCGGCTCACAATTTAGCCCCGCCCAAAATGCCAGAACAGCAAACACACCCCACAAATGACCCCTTTTCGGAAAGTAGACACCCCGAGGTATTCACTGAGGGGCATAGTGAGTCCGTCTGAGATTTCTTTTTTTTTTGCCAGAAGTTAGCAGAAATTGAAACTTTTTTTTTTTTTTTTTGTCAGAAAGTGTCATTTTCCGCTAACTTGTGAAAAAAAATGAAATGATACATGAACTCACCATGCCCCTCCGCGAATACTTTGGGGTGTCTTCTTTCTAAAATGGTGTGATTTGGGGGGTATTTATACTTTCCTGACATTCTAGCACCTGAAGAAACATGACAGGTGCTCAGAAAGTCAGAGCTGCTTCAAAATGCAGAAATTCACTTTTTTGCACCATAGTTTGTAAACGCCATAACTTTTACCCAAACCAATAAATATACACTTATTGGACTTTTTTTTTATTAAAGACATGTAGAACAATAAATTTAGAGAAAAATTTATATAGAAATGTATTTTTTTTTGAAAAATTTTACAACAGAAAGTGAAAAATGTCATTTTTTTGTAAAAATTTCGGTCATTTTTGATTAATAGCAAAAAAAGTAAAAATGTCAGCAGCAATGAAATACCACCAAATGAAAGCTCTATTAGTGAGAAGAAAAGGAGGTAAAATTCATTTGGGTGGTAAGTTGCATGACGGAGCAATAAACGGTGAAAGTAGTGTAGTGCGGAATTGTAAAAAGTGGCCTGGTCATTAAGGGTGTTTAAGCTAGGGGGGCTTAAGTGGTTAAACAAATTCCTGAAATACAAAAAGAATAAAGACGACAATAAGCCTGTTATTCAAAGATTGTTGGATGGCAAGTGTAGATCTAGAAGATGCGTACTATCACATCCCAATTCACCCCTCCTCCCAAAGGTTTTTGAGAACGGCTGTCCAAGTGAAGGGTCAGATACGACACCTGCAATACAGGGCCCTCCCCTTTGGGGTCGCACAAGCCCCAAGAATCTTTACAAAGGTGGTGGCAGAGATGGTGGCATTCCTCAGATTGTCCAGGATAGTCCTAGTGCCCTATCTGGACAATTTTTTGTTTATAGCTCACACAAGGGAACAGTTAAGGAGGGACTTGGTGTTTGTATGTTCTCTTCTAAAAAAACTAGGATGGAGGATGAATCAGGAAAAATCTTGTTTAACCCCCTCTCAAAATTGCATCTTTTTAGGGATGCAACTGGATTCTATGGCTCAGAAGACTTATCTTCCTCAGAAAAAGGTCTCTTCAACAATAGAACATGTCTGGATCCTCTTCCGTTCCTTCAAATGTTCTCTCAGGAAGGCGATGACAGTACTGGGACACCTGACGGCTGCAATTCCCGCTGTACCATTCGCTCAGATCCACACACGATCGTTACAGTTGGAAATTTTGAAGAATTGGAATGGTCTTCCGCAGACGTTGGAGGAAAAATTCCATCTCTCCTCCAAAGCAAGTTATTCTCTCCTTTGGTGGACATCCGTGAGGAACCTTTCAGCAGGGGTGCCTTGGTCCTTCACAGAGCCCATACTGATTACAACAGACGCCAGTCCATGGGGTTGGGGGGCTCACTCAGATGGGAAATACTGGCAGGGAAGATGGGATTTAAGTACCAGGGCCTGCACGTCAAATTACAAAGAGCTCAAAGCGGTAGAAAGAGTACTAAGAATTGCATTTCCAGATGTCTTGAACAAAAAGTTGGTCTTTTATTCAGACAATTCAACGACGGTGGCGTACATAAACCATCAGGGCGTAACAAGAGCACCAGCCCTAATCTTCCTCTGCCAGGAGATTTTCAGAATAGCAGAAGCAAGGAACCTGACCCTGTCGGCTATACATCTGAAGGGCAAAGAGAACTCTCTGGCCGATTTTTTAAGCCGAGTCAAACTCAGGCAGACGGAATGGAGTCTGGACGAAACAACTTTCTCCCAGATTGTGTCAAAATTTGTGACCCCAACTATAGACCTCTTTGCCTCTCGAAAGAACAGGAAAACAGAAAGATTCTATTCCCTAAGTTATGCAGACAGTCCTATGGCGGTAGACAGTTTGGCTCAGGACTGGAGCCAGGAAATCGGATATGCCTTGCCGCCTATTTCCCTAATCCCACAAGTACTGAAGAAAGTACAGAAGGAAAGAGCTTCTGTTATCCTGGTAGCCCCAAAGTGGCCCAAGAGAGTTTGGTTCTCCACCCTGTTAAGTTTAGCCAAGGACCCCCCGTGGATTATTCCTCCAAGGGAGAATCTCCTTTCCCAGGGACCCGTATTGCATCCCAACCCAGAGATTCTTCAATTGGCAGTATGGAGGCTGATAGGGGCATCTGGTTGAACAGGGGACTTTCTGACAAAGTTGTTTCCACACTTCTACGTAGCAGGAAGACTACAACAGCCAGGAAATATAATCGAGTTTGGAACATCTTCTCCTCCTTTCTAGGTTCCAGTCCTGATCCATTTAGTCCCCCAAAAATTCCAGAAACTTTAGATTTCCTACAGGCAGGTTTGGACAAGGGGCTCAAGGCCTCCACCTTAAGGGTACAGGTGGCAGCCTTGAGTTACTTTTTCGATTACCAATTAGCCATTCACCCCTGGGTCAAACGTTTCCTTTCTGCTGCTGCCAGAATCCATCCTTCTGTAAGACCTCTTTCTCCTCCCTGGGATCTAAACAAAGGTCCTGACAGCCTTAACGGATAAGCCCTTTGAACCCTTATCAGAAATTCCGATGGATGTGCTATCCATAAAAATGGCTTTCCTTCTGGCCATTACCTCGGCTAGGAGGATATCGGAGATCCAATTTTTTTCTGCTTTTCCTCCCTATACTGTGATCCAGGAGAGTCAAGTAGTAATCAGGCCTCTGCCTTCCTTCCTTCCCAAGGTTGTCTCTGACTTTCACCGGAGCCAAGACATTGTGCTACCTTCCTTTTTTCCTAATCCCTCCTCCAGTTGGGAAAAAAGGTTTCATTGCTTAGATGTTAAAAGATGTTTGTTAATCTACCTGGATGTCACGGCTCCTTGGAGGAAAGATGAAAACCTCTTGGTTCAGTTCTTAGGCAGAAATAGGGGTAAAAAAGCTTCCTCGGGGGTCATTGCAAGATGGGTGAAGAAGGCCATAGTTAAGTCTTATATCTCCTTAGGTCTCTCCCCTCCTTCAGGCTTCGGGGCTCATTCTACCAGAGCAGTTTCCACTTCTTGGGCTGAAAGGGCTGACGTATCTTTGGCCCAAATTTGTAGGGCAGCTACCTGGAGCTCTCCCCATACCTTTCTAAAGCATTATAGGCTTCAGCTTCATTCGGATGCCTCATTCGGGGAGAAGGTTCTCCAGGCTGTGCCCCCCCCCCCTAGTTCTACTTATAGTCTAGTCTCGCACAGGGTGCCGTCATGGGTGAGGGGAAAACAACATTGCTTACTGGTAATCGTTTTTCTCGATACCCATGACGGCACCCGATGTTTCCCTCCCAAGATCTTCTAAAAAGATATATATTTAAGGCATTTGTTACGTCTATATGAAGTAATATAGATGAAAAAAAAAAAAAAAAAAAGATATCCCTTTCTCTTCTTTCCGGAGGACAATTTATCTCTTTCACTGGTGCTTGGTGGGGGTGTGTCCACTTTTATCTTCTCAGGTTTCCTGTCCGGATGGGAGGTCCTGAGTCGCACAGGGTGCCGTCATGGGTATCGAGAAAAACGATTATCGGTAAGCAATGTTGTTTTTCTTTGGCACGTTGCACTTTATTTATATGAATTTTGGACACATTATGATATCCATCATACTTGGTTCCTTCATGTTTCAACTATGTGTATGCTGCTACGTTTGTAATGTACTGTATGGTATTTTGTTTGTCTCTATTTATATATATATCTTTCATACTCTATGTATCATAATTTGCATTATATTCATGTACTTTTATATATATTTTTTCATTTATCCTTCTCTCTTTTCGCTTGCCCCCTGGCTCATTCCATCCCTTCTCCCCGGTGCATGATCCAACAACTTATCCCCTCTCTTTGGTACAAAAAGGCTTCAACTGTCCTCTATACTCTTGCATGTACTGTGCTTAAAACGCTATGCATTGGCTGTAGTTGTTCATAACGATTTGACTGTGATTTACAAATGGATAATAACAACAGTGCACACAGATAATCCACCTTTATTTGCGATGATAGTTATAAACATAATAAGAAATGTAGAATAGCAAATAATATTTGTGTGTGTGTGCTGGTGTATTCATACACATGCAGATGCACACATACGCATAAAACAACCTTGAATGGATAGGTAGATAATTAAGAATAATAATGATAAATAATAACTAATATATAATAAATATAAAATAAACAATAATATAAAAAATAATAAAATTCAATAAATGTATAAAAGTATCATTTTTTACTTTGCACCTCTTTTGTATGTATACTTATGGCGTATTTATTGATTTATTTGTATTTTAATTATCCATGTATAATGTATAAAGATTTTATGGTGTATTTTGGGCTATGGTCACCCCTCCCTTTATTTGCTGAATGTGTTGCAGATATCTATCCATACGTATATGCAGGCTATTTGGGCGTTATACACTGTATATGTCGCTTATCCTGTTATTATGTACCTTTACATATATTTTGCTTCATTCAGATGAGGGTTCTTTTTGTTGCTCAGGCGCCTGTTGGCATCTTGGGGGCTGTGGTGCGTGTTCGGTGTTTTGGACCACTTAGCCATGCCCCCTTGTGCCCGGATGCCCGAATGCGCACAATTGCGCATGCGCCCCCGCGCTTGGAGGTGAGATGATGCATTTCCGTTCTTTGGAACGCATCATCGCTTCCACTTCCGCTGGGGCGCCATCTTGCGCATGCACATGTGTTGGGTTTGCATGCCGGTTTTGTCCGGCACCATCGCATGCACTTGGATCATGCATCGGGGAGAAAACAGGTATCACCGTTTCCATCTTCCCCCTTTCCCCCTTCCTTCTCTTCCTTGCTTTGTATTTTGCCATGCATTTTGACCACATCTGAATGTTATTTATGATTAATTGGATTGAATATATAATGTTGTAACACAAGCATGCATACATACATGGACCTCTGGTTTCCCCTTTGTGGATTTCAATTTGCCTTGTGCCACCACTGTCTTGTCGGAAAAGTATACTATCTCTTGTGATTTGCTTGTGGTATATATTTTTGCACACTTAGCCTGCATTCATTGACAGGTGGTGGTACTGGCTGCATTGTGCACTTTATCTTAACCCACTATGGGGGATGTTTCCATGTATTTTCGCTTTTAATCATGTGTGTTTCAATAAATTAATTGTCATATTTTAAGAGGTGCGGCCCATTTGTGGTATTTCTTTTTCTTTGGTTGCTCATGGTTGCTGTTTTGTACCTGGGCCTGCACCCTTATATCTAATTTTTAGGTGTGCCCCCCATTATATATTAGTGGTACTTCTCCTGAGTATGGCGATACCACATGAGTGACACTTTTTTGCAGCCTGGGTGCGCAAAGGGGCCAAAATTCCAACGAGTACCTTTAGGTTTTACAGGGATGCTTACAATTTAGCCCCGCCCAAAATGCCAGAACAGTAAACACACCCCACAAATGACCCCATTTCGGAAAGTAGACACCCCACTGAGGGGCAAAGTGAGTCCGTGGGAGATTTTTTATTTTTTTTGTCAGAAGTTAGCAGAAATGTAAACTTTATTATTCTTTTTTTTCCTCAGAAAGTCTAATTTTCCGCTAACTTGTGAAAAAAAATGAAATCACACATGAGGTCACCATGCCCCTCCACGAATACTTTGGGGTGTCTTCTGCTTAAATGGTGTCATTTGGGGGGTATTTATACTATCCTGACATTCTAGTATCTGAAGAAACATGACAGGTGCTCAGAAAGTCAGAGCTGCTTCAAAATGCGGAAATTCACTTTTTTGTACCATAGTTTGTAAACGCTATAACTTTTACCAAAACCAATAAATATACACTTATTGCATTTTTTTTGATCAAAGACATGTAGAAAAATAAATTTAGAGAAAAATTAATATAGAAATGTAGTTTTTTAAAAAAAATGTACAACAGAAAGTAAAAAATCATTTTTTTGCAAAAAATTTCGGTCATTTTTGATTAATAGCAAAAAAAGTAAAAATGTCAGCAGCAATGAAATACCACCAAATGAAAGCTCTATTAGTGAGAAGAAAAGTAGGTAAAATTAATTTGGGTGGTAAGTTGTATGACCAAGCAATAAACGGTGAAAGTAGTGTAGTGCAGAATTGTAAAAAGTGGCCTGGTCATTAAGGGTGTTTAAGCTAGGGGGGCTTAAGTGGTTAATATACAGTGACATTAAAGTAAAGGGTTAATATGCACAGTGACAACACAGTGCAGGGCTTATATTCACAGTGCATATTAACACTTTGCATTAACCCTGGCTATACTGAGATATCACAGTGCATATTAACCCTGTACTGTGATGTCACATTGACATTGGCATTGCATTAACCCTGGCTGTACTGTATGTGATATCATTGTGCATATTAACCCTGTACTGTGACTAACAGTACAGGGTTAACATGCACAGTGAGTGAGATCACAGTACAGGGTATACACAGAGCAGCAGCAGCAGCGCCTGATTGGTGAGCAGAGGATCAGAGGAGGGTGGGACTGAAAGTCAGGGGTCAGTGACTTACCGTATTTTTCGCCCTATAAGACGCACCTGCCCATAAGACACACCTAGGTTTTTGAAAAGGAAAATAAGAAAAAAAATATTTTGAACCAAAAGGTGTGCTTTTGATGGCTTTTGAACTAATGGTGGCCTGTGGATGACATTATTATGGGGGATCTGTGGATGACACTGTTATTGAGGATCTGTGAATAGCACACTATTATTGAGGGGGGATCTGTGGAGGACACTGTTATGGGGGGGAGGGGCCTGTAGATGGCACTGTTATGGGGGATCTGTGGATGGCACTGTTATGGGGGATCTGTGGATGGCACGGTTATGGGGGATCTGTGGATGGCACTGTTATGGGGGGATCTGCGGATGACACTGTTATGGGGGATCTGCGGATGACACTGTTATGGGGGATCTGTGGATGACACTGTTATGGAGGGGGTCTTTGGATGACACTGTTATGGAGGGGGATCTGTGGATGACACATACCGTATATAGCATCTTATGCTATATGTGTCATCCACATATCCCCCCCATGACAGTGTCATCCAAACATTCCTCTCCTTATAACAGTTTCATCCACAGATCCCCCCCAGATCCCCACCACCCCATAACATTGTCATCCACAGATCCCCCTTCCTATAACAGTGTCATCCACAGATCCCCCCCACCCCATAACAGTGTCATCCACAGATCCCTCCCCCCCACCCCATAACAGCGAACAGTGTCAACCACAGATCCCCCCCCCCCCTTGCTGCTAACAGTAGTGTACATTTCTAAACTGTAATCCGTATCCTGCAGTAACATTAACCTTAAATCAGCGCTCATCTTCCTTACACTCAGATTCGGTAACAGGCAGTGCGGGCGGCTCTCACTCACTGACGTCACTCACCGCCTAGTGGGAGGAGCAGGCGCGTGACGTTAGTGAGTGAGCACCACCAGCACTGCCTGTTACCAAAGCTAAATGTAAGGTAGATGAGCGCTGATTTAAAGTTAAAGTTACTGCAGGATACGGATTACAGTTTAGAAATGTACACTCCTGTGAGCGGCGGGGCCGGAGCGAGGCCCCCACCAGCGCAAGGCCTTAGGCGGTGGCCGAAGTGGCCTAATGGTAGTAACCTATTAAACAGTAGCTACCATTATAATGTTTTTCGCTTGTCCCCTTTAGTGCCCCCACACATTATTAAATTATTGGTTATTCTTCGGGTCCTCTTGAACCACTCTCTCCCCCTTTATTTTTCCCCTCTTTTTCCCAAAAAATAAAAACTCAGAGAACCAGAGTTGGATTGAATCAGCCACAGCAGCCATTTTATTTAAATGCATAACATACATAATAATAAGTTAACCCAGACGAGGTAGGTCCTAGAAGCCCCCACATTTTTCTTATTAACCCCTAAACAACTTGGCAAATCCACTTTGCCTCCAGCCTTAGAACTCCAGCTAGGAGACAACAACTGATGGACGCCTCTCTGAACCAACCAAGTGCCCAATCATTAGAGTCCAGCCCCCCATTGAGGCCTTCCCATTCTCAAGTGCCAACCCATACCACCAGCTTTGAGGACCTCCACCCGCCAACAGCACACAACTTGACACCCCTTACACCCTCAAGCTTGCGCGTTCCTCCACAATCCTATCGCCCTTTCAATCTCTCCTTGCAGACCCATAGACAACAGGTTGATGCCCACTGCATTAAGGTGGACCCGATCCGACCTCCAAAATTCTCCAACACTCAACTCTAATTCCAAATGCCTGACCGCCACTGCCCCGTTCCTGGTTATGAACTTGCCTATCACCCCGTTTACTTTAATGCAAGCCTTATTGACGCATTCCACTGACCGCGCATCTCGCTACGTATGACGAGGAATAATGTCCGTCCACACTGTAATCGCGGCTGGAAACAGGATCATAATCTCAAAAGGTCAAACTTAATGTCCCTAATTAATTCCCTAACCGACTTGATCCCCAAATCATTACCACCAACATGCAGAACTAACATGTCAGGGACTCTATCCAAACGTATAAAACGATGAACCTCCCTCAACACCCCTCCCCACAACATACCTCGAGACCCAAGCCACCGTATGACCACAACATCCCTCTCAAACCACAGTTGACACCCATTCGGCTGAACATACCTCCCTAATTGCACTCTAAAGAACAAATGAGTGCCCGAGTATCCACACTAACACTGAAGAACACCCTAGACCACAGAAACAAATTAAACACGTTATTGCTAAAGCAATATTTACTCCAAACTACCCAACCTCACATAAGACCTGAACCTAATAGACTCCCATCTACCTATCCTTTTAATAACATCATCACTCATCTCCAACCTTGCCGCCTCAGTCGCAGCACCGATCCTGAATGAATGTCCTGTAAAATCCGTTGGATCAACCTTCAAGCCTATCAAGCATTTCTTGAAAACCGCCAAAAACTGAAAACGAGACAAAAAGGACCCATCTTTATGTCTAAGCAGGGGGCCGCTACAAAAACTCAAACCCAACCTGTTATCCCGCAAACACTGCACCAGGCACAAAAAACACCCCGGAACTGAAAACAAGATAGCACTCCACCCCCTACCCTCCCTGTCTGTCTTAGACACCCGAATCCTAACTACGACCCTGTACTGGTACAGATCCATATCCTCCTCATAAAAAGCCACCCCATACTCCTGCACCTCAATTCCCCCAAACGAAATACCCCCAAAAAAGCCAGTGAAAAAGCCATCTTAAATTAGCGTACTTCCCCCAATGAACTACACACTAATTCAGCTTGCACCTCAATTTCTAACAACAAGGCAAACAATCTGGGCCTCCTTCTGTCCTCCGCTTCTCCAACCTTTTAAAACTTGTTAAACTAAGAGAGCCTTTGTAATGTCCGGGAGCCCCCTTAACTTGAATCCGAAAGCCAAACCTGACACACACCTTTATTTAACTGTGCGACTGACCAATCCTCTTCTTTTATATGCCCCAAAAATAACAAAAACAGGACTTCCCCTTCATCTACCCTCTCCCCGATAATCTCACGCCACCGCTCCCAAAGACGCCAGACTCCATTATATGCCGCCCATGTACCTGTATTTAATGATGCCTGTAGAAAACCCTCCCAACCCTTCAGCATGCGCTTCTGGGGCCAAATTACGAAAACACTCCCACTGCGAATGAGAAAGGGCATCCGCAATGCAATTAGAAACCCCAGGCTCATGAACTGTCACTACCCACACATTAAGCGATAAACAAAGCAACACCAGATACTGCACTAACTGAACCACTGGAGGGGAGGAGGCGGTCAAGTTATTAATCCCCTGCACCACCCCCAGGTTATTACAATGAAAACGGATCTTCCTGCCCCTGAACTTATGGCCCCATAAAACCACCGTGAGGACAATTGGAAACAGTTCCAAGGGGGCCAAATTCTGCACCCAACCCCGTAAAACCCAAGTATCCGGACAACGATCCGCGCACTATTCCACTTGACAATAAACCCCAAACCTCACCCCCCCCAGCTGCGTCTAAAATTAATTAAAAGTCAAAACTATCCACCACATCCCCCATGACCAACGCTCTGCCATTAAAATTCTCTTGAAACCCCGCCCAAACCTCCAGGTCTCTCTTTAATTCGCGACACAACCTAATAAAATGATGTTGGAGCCAATACCCCTGCCGAAGCTGCCGCCAAACGTCTACAAAATATTCGTGCCATTGACATAAGTTACATTTTCCTAATAAAGACTGCAGCTCTCGCAGGCAAATTTTGGGCGACCTCCTTGCCTTCTCAACTTCCGCCTGTAAGTCACCCACCTTTTCGTCAGGGAGCAAACACTCCATTCTTTCTGTATTTAAAACTATGCCCAAAAAACTCTATTCCGGCGAAGGGCCAACTGTCTTTTCTTCCGCCAACGGCACCCCAAAAAATGCAAAAAATATACTGCAACTTGCTTAACAACAAATAACAAACCCGCGAATCTGCCGGACCTAAGCAAAGAAAATCATACAAGTAATGGATGATGGTCGAACAACCACCCACATCTGCCACTACCCATTCCAGGAAAGAACTAAATGCTTCAAAATAAGCGCACGACAAAGAGCAACCCATCGGCAAACATCTGTCTACAAAATACCCCCATCCGAAAGGCAACCAAACAAATGTAAACTATCAGGGTTAACCAGAAGGAGGCGAAAAGCCGCCTCAGTGTCCGTCTTAGCCAATAAAGTCCTGGGCCCAATTCTCTCACCCATGCCACAGCCGCATCAAATGATGTATAAGCCACAGATTCACAAAGTTCTGGATCAATACCATAATTTTGGAAAGGATAAATGGTGAATCAGCCGAAACTTGTTCAGCTCTTTCTTAGGCACTAAACCCAATGGTGAAACCCGGAAATTAACTAACGGTGGCTCTGCAAACGGACCATCCATCCTACCCAGCAAAACTTCCCTTGCCAATTTTTCAGACACTACTTGCGGATGCTCTAGAGCTTAATGCAAATTGTTTTGCATACTAGCCAACGGTACAGGATTAGACGGTATGCTAAACCCCCATGTGAAACCCCTTTTTTAATAACTCTGCCGCTTCTCGATTGGGGTATCTACTTAAATACTGCTCCATCCTTTCTGCCTGTACTGGAGTCAGGCCCTTTTGCATCAGCGTCGGTGCCCCTTTGCCTATTCAAGCATCAATTGGCTCCATGATTCCCACTGCAATATGAGCATTTGTGTTTAAATTTGCATTTCACACCAAACTTGCAGCTTACTTCATTAAAAAGGAAGCACGACCCTTTTGGGGACGCTGCTGTGAGACTAGCCTGAACTGACCCCCCTGAATCCCCCTGAAAGGACTGCCCCTGGCTCAGTCACTCTTAACCATAAGCCAGCGTCTTTGTGGTCCCACCTTATGTTAGGGCTAACCGCTTTTCTCTGCTTAAACTGCTCATCGTAACGGAGCCAACACAAACCCCCATAAACCCTTTAAGCCTCCCCAATTGCATCTAGGTAGCAGAAAAGGGCTCAGCAACATTCGTGTGTCTTTTCTCCAATAACACTCGCCAAAATGGCAAATGCCTGCAGCCAATTTGAAAAAGTGCGCGGGATCAATTTATGCCAGCACTTTTCTTCCTCTTCCTTTTTTCTGTCATGCTTCTTTGCCCTGTCCAAATTAAAACTAGTTGAAGTAATGAAGACATATCAACGTACTCCCCTTTCCATATATGCTCCCGCACATCCTGCTTAAAATGCGCCCCTAACAGACCCTCAAAGCATACATATTCTTCCCCTTTTGCCCCATCGTCCACCCTAGGCCTAAACCCCCACCTCCCTCCTCCCACCCGGCCTGAGTCTGCACAGACATTGATCCCGCAGCCTGAGATGACAGACTGCCCACTGCCCCACTTGCCCCCACACCGTTCCCCCAAGCCGGTAACGGAGATAGGCCCCCCCCAGAACCATTGACGCAACACGCAAGGCTGCTCAACAGCTGCCCCAGGCCCCCAACTAACTCCCCCTAGCACCGACTCCCCCCGGACAGCTAACTAATGAGTGCAGAATCCCACAGCCGATGGTCCTGGCTCCTGACGTCCATCCCGTCCAGGCGTATCTTCTCTCCTTCCTCCTGCTGACTTGCCGCTGCACCCCAGCTTCCTCCATTCTGGGTGCGCTCTGCGTCGTCCCCAACTCCAACTCTTCGTCCAGATATGCAAGGGTGTCCACTTGTCGACTGTCCCTATTAGGAGACCTGTGCACACTGCTTGCCCCTAAATGCACAGCCTCAGTAATCCTGCTTCTGACTCCTCTCCCACGCTGAGTGGGTCTCCCTGCCATACCAGAGGGGGGAGAGCCCGCAGTTCCCGCTCCTGATCCCACGCTGATGGCTGTAGAGAACAGGGGGCTGACCCCCCTGCCCCGCTCTGGGCACCGTCACTCAAAGATTGCTCCCACACCGGGAGGATGCTGATAAGGGCTGCCTGCCATCCCCCCTTTATGGAGGGTCCCTGGAGGGGCTGTCAATTCGGCGCCGAACCCTGAGGGCCTCACTTGGACTAAGGCGCGCCGGCAGACATACCCGCCACGGCCGTCTCGCTCTTGGCTGTGGGCCTGACACACCTGCAGAAGGCCCGTCACCTGCTCCCGCAGCCAGCCTCCTAAGAATCTCTTCCATTGACTCCATCAAGGGAACCTCTGCCTGCCGCCTCCCCCCAGTGACACCCCCCCCCCCCCACACACACACACACGTCAAAATTACCCCTGGTTCCCCGTCCCCTCACCAAAATGTAATCATGTGGGGCCTCCCCTTAGACTAAAGCCCTAGTACGGCCTGCTCTGTATGTAACCTCAAAGCTGTCCCGGGGCTTGCCCCCGATTGAATCTTACGGGTCCTCCAGTCTCCATAACAACTCAGCCATTTTTCTTCACTGCTGTAGGTCATCTTTAAAGGGGCAGGACGTTGTGAATGACACTGTTAAGGAAGTGGAGTGCTGTGGAGGTAAAAGTTTAGGGGGAAGGCTGCTGTGGAGGTCACAATTAAATGACCGATCCACTATTGAAGTCAGTGTTTAGGGGCAGGGTGCTGTGGAAATCACTGTAAAGGGGGCGGTGCTAGAAATGTTACATTTTAAGGAAACGGAGCGCTGTGGAGGTCACTGTTAAGGGGGCAGGTTAAGGCAGCGGGGTACTGTGGAAGTCAATGTTAGAGGGGCTGGGCCGCTGTGGAGGTCACTGTTAAGGCAGTGGGTTACTGTGGAAGTCACCTTTAAAGGCCTGGGCATAGTAAAGGTTGGAGGTTACTATTACAGGGTCAGGGCACTGTGGAGGTCTCTGTTAAGGGGTCAGGCCGATGTAGAGGTCACTGTTAAGGCGGTGGGGTACTGTTGAAGTCACTGTTAAAGGGGTGGGCACTGTGGAGGTTACAGTTAAGGGGGCAGGGCACTGTGGAAGTCACTGTTAAGGGGCTGGGCCGCTGTGGAGGTCACTGTTAAGGCAGTGGGTTACTGTGGAAGTCACCTTTAAAGGCCTGGGCATAGTAAAGGTTACTGTTAAGGGGGCAGGGCACTGTGGAAGTCACTGTTAAGGGGGTGGGCCGGTGCCGATGTCACTGTTAAGGCAGTGGGGTACTGTAGAAGTTACTGATTTACTGTTAAAGGGGTGGGAACTGTGGAGGTCACTGTTAAAGGGGTAGGGCACTGTGAAGGTCACTGTTAAGGCAGTGGGGTGCTGTGGAAGTCACTGTTAAAGGTACAGGCACTGTGGAGGTTACTATTAAAGGGGCAGGACAATATGGAGGTCACTGTTGAGGGGGTGGGCTGCAGTGGGGGTCACTGTTAAGGCAGTGGGGTACTGTGGAAGTCACTGCTAAAGGGGCAGTTGCTGTGGAGGTTACTCAATCATCAAACGAAGTAGCAGGTGGCACTGCCAACACTCTCAATTATCAATGGAAACGGTCCCGGCTATCTTCGGTACACCTTGCATATACTGCTTTCGGTGGTGCACAATCCTCAGAACAAGGCATCCAAAGAATCTTCACAGCAAAGAAGAACAAATAGGCAGCACTCACCACGGCTCTTTTTCTTTTTCTTTATTGCATCATAATATACAGACGGCTGGGTAGCAGTATTAGCCCAATTCACAAACAGCGATGATGGCCGTTTCGCGCACCAAACTTTGCGCTTCCTTAGGCCATTACGTCAGCATGTATCCCCGTGCTGACCTCTTATACTTTGTGCCTGGTTGTCATGGAAACCTCAAACAAATCCATGCACTGGTATAAGGGTTACATAAAACACTGTGAACAAACAAAGATATATTCTCTCCAATTATATAAACACATTTAGATCATTCTGGTCATTTAAACCTAGCTGACCAAGTGCTGCTGTACGCATTATAAATTTTGCTTCATGTTGCAGGAGGCGCCGATGTCTATCCCCAGGTGGGGGAGGGACAACTTCGACCTGCAAAACGAAGTGTTTCAACATTGCCTGCATGTGTCCCCTTCACATGTTCAATCTCCGACTGCCCTTGCCTGTTCGTACAGAGTTAAAGTGTTCTCTCACCCTTTCAAATAGACACCTAATGGTTTTGCCTATGTAAAAGCGGCCACAACCACATGTTAACACATAAACTACATATGTTATCCTGCAGTTTATAAAACTCACCACTTTCTGAGTTAGGGACCCAATTTTTATGATTTTCTCTTGGGAGTTGTATTTACAAAATGAGCAATTGCCGCATTTGTAATTGCCTTAAGGGAATCTTCCCTGCAACCAATTGCTCTTTTTCTCATCAATAAACCTACTCCTTACGATCTTCTCAACTCGGCCATAGGGCTGTATTTGAATGAAAATACACACCGCTTATCATTCTTTTGTCTTTTTTGTCGTTACGTTTCTTCCCCTTACCGACTAACAATTAATCTTGAGAGAATTTACCTGCCTCTTCCAATGTTTCCTCTAATAACCTTTCATGATAACCCCTTTGTAATAATCGTTTTTTTTTTCAAATCCAATGCTTGCCTCATGTACCCTTCTTGTTCACTATTGATACGCCTTAGGCCCCATGCACACGACCGTTGTTTGTATCCGCGTCCGTTCCGTTTTTTTTCACGGATTGGATGCTTCCCCATTCATTTCAATGGGTCCGTCAAAAAATGCGGATGGTCAACCGTTTGTGTTCCGCATCCGTGATCCGTGTTTTCATTCCGTCAAAAAAATAGTGCATGTCCTATTTTTTTCACGTTTGCGGACAAGGATAGGCATTTTTACAATGGATCCGTCAAAAAAAACGGTCCGTCAAAAAAAAACGGTCCGTCATCCGTTTTTTTTGACGGACGCAAAATTTCAAGGAGGAGCGGACGCGGAGGCAGGCAACGGTCGTGTGCATGTAGCCTTAACCTGATGAATTGCCGATACGGCACTGATCTTTTGACCGCATACGGATGAAAACTGTCATGGTGTAGTAGGGAGTTTGTTGCCGTGGGCTTACGATAGCCCTCCGTGACCAATCCCCCACCACCCACAATGACAGAAACATCCAAAAATTTCAAACAAAAAATCCAATCCAGGGCTTCTTTCTCCCCTTTTGTAATATTCATTTGTACCTGCGGATATATAATAGCCCTAATCTTTTGTAAAACTTGCTGGAAAAAATTATCAATGGTGCTGCCAGCCGGCATGGGGGGACAAAACGTGGATCCTAGGCCTCCCGTAAAATGACTCATCTCTGTAGCTACGGGAATTTCAAAATCAGTGCCTGAGTTCTAGACAAGACAATTCATTATCGGTAAATTGTGTATCGATGTTAAAGACCAAAGGATTAGGTTGTAATGGTATCTCTCCTTCTCTTTTTTGGAATTCTGACTGGGTTTTATCATGAAATATCTTATGTAGATACAATACAATTTACAAATACCTTTACATATCAACTTCAAACATGACGGGGTCAAATTGCTCCACTAGACTGTATCTCAGTCCTGAAGCGGGGACTTTAGTATTCAATTAGTACCCCGTCAAATTTCTGACTACATTATTATCATCATTAGGTGGAACCTCTGCTCCAAAAGAACTCAGGTTCTCCACGAGACCGGCCTCCTCTGGCTAAAGTCCTTTCTGACATCTTTCATTTTTCCTACGACCCCTACGAGTGGCTAGTCTAAAGGGTGTTCAGCTGACTTATCACATGCCCCAATCAAATATTCTCCCAGAATTGTAGTCCTGCTTACTAGTGTTGAGCATGAATATTCGAATAGCGAATTTTTTTAGCGAATATTGGCACTTCGCTAATTCGCGAATATTTTGAATATAGCGCTATAAATTCGCTATTTCGAATATTCGTTTTTTTTTTAGTTATATTTTTTTCTTTCCCACTTCCCAAAAGTAGTTCTTACCTGTCCTGAGGATTCCTGGCTTCCTGGCTGCTCTAGTCAGTGCCCGTTGCCGCTTCTGCCGACTTCCGTGCTCATGGAGCGTCCCCATCACCATGGAAACGTCTCCATATACTAAAATGTACTGTCGGATTTGAGGAATTACGTTGAAATCGCAATGCGATTAATTCAAGTTATATTAATCGCATTGCGATTACAACTTAGCACTGCTATCTTACATAGGCTAGAATTAACGAATATGGAATATAGCACTAGCAGTGCTACGTTGAAATCGCAATGCGATTACTTCAAGTTAAATTAATCGCATTGCGATTTCAACTTAGCACTGCTGCTATATTCCATATTCATTAACTTCGTTAATTCTAGCAAGCTGACCCATTATAAACCCAGCTCTAAGTTGAAATCGCAATGCGATTAATATAACTTGAATTAATTGCATTGCGTTTTCTACTTAGACCTGGTTTACTATGGTTGGCTTGGTAGTATTAGCGAATATGACGAATGTATTCATCATATTCCTCAAAACGAAGATAACGAAGTATTCTACATCTTCGTTTTAGCAACCTTTTCGTCAACTTCGCTAATTCTAGCAATCAAATAGGAAGGTTGACTATAGAGACAGCTGTGTTAAATTCGCTATGCGATTTTTTTTTTTTTTTATAGAATAATTATATTACTTGATAATTATTATAATTATTCTATTTATTAAAAAAAAAAATTATATAATCGCATAGCGAATTAAACACAGCTGTCTCTATAGTCAACCCTCCTATTTGATTGCTAGAATTAGCGAAGTTGACGAATAGGTTGCTAAAACGAAGATGTATAATACTTCGTTATCTTCGTTTTGAGGAATATGACGAATACATTCGTCATATTCGCTATAATTCTAGATATGAAACCAATAGGAAAGTAGCCTAAGTTAAAATCGCAATACGCGATTATTTAAATCGCATATTAATCGCGATAACTAGAATAATGACGAATATTCGATTTCGACGAATATGAAACGAATATTCTTTCGAATATTCGCGAATTTCGTCGAAATCGAATATGGCACCTGCCGCTCATCACTACTGCTTACCACGTAAAAACTTGTCTTTTTTTATTTCCTTCACTTCATTTGTGGACGATATCGTCTGGTCAGGAACTGAGTCATTATGGAAGGAATTAGTGCGGCACCTGAATGACATCAATGGTATGGCTATGAGGTTCATTATGAATTTTGGTGTTACGTGCCTAGAATTTTTGGATGTTTCTGTCAATGTGGGTGGTGGGGGGGTTGGTCACGGATGGCTATCGTAAGCCCACGGCGACCAACTCCCTACTACACCATGACAGTTTTCATCCGTATGCAGTCAAAAGATCAGTGCCGTATGGGCAAATAATCAGGTAAAGGCGTATCAATAGCGAACAAGAAGGGTACATGAGGCAAGCATTAGATTTGAAAAAACGATTATTACAAAAGGGTTATCATGAAACATTATTAGAGGTAACATTGGAAGAGGCAGGTAAATTCTCTCAAGATGAATTGTTAGTCGGTAAGGGGAAGAAAAGTAAGGACACAAAAGAATGATAAGCGGTGTGTATTTTCATTCAAATTCAGCCCTATGGCCGAGTTGATAAGAACTACAATATTTAAACATTGGAGTATTTTGAAAAAAAAAGATGTAGGACTGAAAGGGTTAGTGGAGGAGAAATCGTTAATCACGTTTAGAAGAAGTCACACAATACAAGATAGAATCGTAAGGAGTAGGTTTATAGGTAAGAAAAAGAGCAATTGGTTGCAGGGAAGATTGCCTCAAAGCAATTACAAATGCGGCAATTGCTCATTTTGTAAATACAACTCCCAAGAGAAAATCATGAAAATTGGGTCCCTAACTCAGAAAATGGTGAGTTTTATAAACTGCAGGACAACATATGTAGTTTATGTGTTAACATGTGGTTGTGGCCGCTTTTACATAGGCAAAACCATCAGGTGTCTATTTGAAAGGGTGAGAGAACACTAACTCTGTACGAACAGGCAAGGGCAGTCGGAGATTGATTGAACATGTGAAGGAGACACATGCAGGCAATGTTGAAACACTTCGTTTTGCAAGGGTCGAAGTTGTCCCTCCCCCACCTGGGGATAGACATCAGCGCCTCCTGCAACAGGAAGCAAAATGGATAATGCATACAGAAGCACTTGGTCAGCTAGGTTTAAATGACCGGAATGATCTAAATGTGTTTTTATAATTGCAGGGAATATATCTTTGTTTGTTCACAGTTTTTTATGTAACCCTTATACCGGTGAATGGATTTGTTTGGGGTTTCCATGACAACCAGGCACAAGGTATAAGAGGTCAGCACGGGGATACGTGCTGACATAGTGGCCTGAGGAAGCGCAGAGTTTGGTGCTCGCAACGGCCATCGCCGCTGTTTGTGAATTGGGCTAATACTGCTACCCAGCCGTCTGTATGTGCATATTATAATACAATAAAGAGAAAGAAAAAGATCCATGGTGAGTGCTGCCTATTTGTTCTTCTTTGCTGTGAAGATGCTGTGGAGGTTTTTGTTAAGGGTGAAGTGCACTGTGGAGGTCACTGTTAAAGGCCGGGCCACTGTCGAGGTTACTGATAAGGCAGTGGGGTACTGTGGAAGTCACTGTTAAAAGGGTGAGCACTGTGGAGGTTACTGTTAAGGGGGCAGAGTACTGTGGAGGTAACTGTTAAGGGTGGGCAGCTGGGGAGTTCACTGTTAAGGCAGTGGGGTACTGTGGAAGTCACTGTTAAAGGGGCAGGCACTGTAGAAGGTATAGTTAATGGGGCAGGTCAATGTGGAGGTCACTGTTAAGAAGACAGGGTGCTGTGGAGGTCACTGTTAACTCCTTAAGGATGCATGGCGTACCGGTACGTCATGATTCCCAAGTCCTTAAGGACCCATAATGTACTGGTATGTCATCTTTAAAAGAACATTGCGGCGCTGCAGGGGTTATTCGGAACAGGATGCCTGCTGAAATCATTCAGCAGGCATCCTGTCACAACGCCGATCGCAGAAAACCGCAGGTCAATTCAGACCTGTGGTTTGCTGTGCTTTCTGCGATCTCTGTGACCGCGGGGATCAGAGATTTAAAAATGCTCCAAATATATAATTGTTAACCCCCCTGCACCACCCGCCTCCCGCACTACTTGCCTCCTCTGTATTCTTCCCTGGTGTCTAGTGGTTATAGCAGAGGGTCAGAAAATTGCTGACCCTCTGCTATAAACTGCTGACATCTGTGCTATACAGATGTCAGCAGTTTAACCCTTTCCATACCACGGTCCGTACCCAAAAAGTAGTCATATTTGGTATTGTCGCATCCGTAATAACCTGCTCTATAGAAATAGCACACAATCTAACCTGTAAGGTCAACGATCTAAATAATAAAAAATTAAAATGGTCACAAAAAAGCAATTTTTTTTGCAAACATTGAATATTAATCCATTTTTCCAGTAACAAAGTAAGGGTTAACAGCCAAACAAAACTCAATATTTATTGCCCTGATTCTGTAGTTTGCAGAAACACCCCATATGTGGTTGTAAACTGCTGTATGGCCAAACGGCAAGGCATAGAAGGAAGGGAATGCCATATGGTTTTTGGAAGGCAGATTTTGCTGGACTGGTTTTTTGACACTATGTCCCATTTGAAGACCCCCTGATGCACCCCTACAGTAGAAACTCCAAAAAAAGACCCCATTTTGGAAACTACAGGATAAGGTGGCAGTTTTGTTTGTACTATTTTAGGGTAAATATGATTTTGGTTGCTCTATATTGCACTTTTTTTGAAGCAAGGTAACTTTCAGAAATTTCATCTCCATTTGCCAATAACTCTTGTGGAACACCTAAAGGGTTAACAAAGTTTGTAAAAATCGGTTTTGAATACCTTGAGGGGTGTAGTTTCTTAGATGGAGTCACTTTTATGGAGTTTCTACTCTTGGGGTGCACCGGGGTGCTTCAAATGGGACATGGTGTCAAAAAAACATTTTCCCTTTATTCTGTGCCCTGCTGTTTGGCCATACAGCCGTTTTACGACCACATATGGGGTGTTTATGCAAACTACAGAATCAGGGCAATAAGTGACGAGTTTTGTTTGGCTGTTAACCCTTGCTTTGTTACTGGAAAAAAATGGAAAATAGAAACTTTTCCCCAAAAAATCGAAATTCTGAAATTTTATCTTTATCTCCTTTGTCATTAACTCTTGGGGAAAAACCTAAAGGGTTAACAACATTTTTAAAATCAGTTTTGAATACCTTGAGAGGTGTAGTTTCTAGAAAGGGGTCATTTCTGGGTGGCTTCTATTATGTAAGCCTTACAAAGTGACTTCAGACCTGAACTGGTCCTTAAAAAGTGGGTTTTTGAAAATTTCTGAAAAATTTCTAGATTTGCTTCTAAACTTCTAAGCCTTGTAACGTCCCCAAAAAATAGTATGGCATTCCCAAAATGATCGATACATGAAGTAGACGTACGGGGAATGTAAATCAATAACTTTTTTTGGGCGGTATTACTATGTATTATAGAAGTAGAGAAATTGAAACTTGGAAAATTGTACATTTTTCCCAATTTTTGGTAAATTTGGTATTTTTTTATAAATATAAATGACATTTTTCGACTCCATTTTATCACTGTCATAAAGTACAATATGTGACGAAAAAACATTCTCCGAATGGCCTGCATAAGTAAATGCGTTTAAAAGTTATCACCACATAAATTGACACTGGTCAGATTTGCAAAAAATGTCCGAGTCCTTAAGGTGAAATGGCCGAGTCCTTAAGGGGTTAAAGGGGCGGGTAGGGGTCACTGTTAAGGGGGTAGGCAGCTGTGGAAGTTATAGTTAAGAGGGCGGGTGCTGTGGAGGTCACTGTAAAGGGGTAGATCCCTGTGCAGGGTCACTGTTAGGCCTCTTTCACACGGGCGTCATGTTTGACGCCCGGATAAGAGGCGGGTGCGTTGCGGGAATATGCGCGTTTTTCCCACGCGGGTGCAAACGTTTGTAACGCGTTTTGCACGCGCGTGAGAAAAAACGCCATGTTTGGTACCCAACCCGAAGCCGGACTTCATCACTGAAGTCCGGTTTCGGGTCTTCTGGAGAATTGATTATTTTCCCTTATAACATGGTTATAAGGGGAAATAATAGCATTCTTAATAAAGAATGCATTGTAAAATGAAGTGGAGAGGGTTAAAAATAATAAAAGTTAACTTACCTTAGCCAGTTGATCGCGTAGTCGCGATCTCTCCTCTCTTTCCCTGCATCAGCTAAGATCTACAGGACCTGTGATGACGTCACATCACATGTAACCATACGCTAACAGGGATGTTACCATATGCCAGAGACTTTTGTAAGTCTTTAGCTGACACTCTAGTACCTTCTTCACCTCATTGAGCAGTCTGCACTGTGATCTTGCAGTCATCTTTACAGGATGGCCACTCTTAGGTAGAGTAGCAGCAGTGCTGAACTTTCTCCATTTATAGACAATTTGTCTTACCGTGGACTGATGAACAGCAAAGCTTTTAGAGATACTTTTATAACCCTTTCCAGCTTTATGAAAGTCAACAATTCTTAATCGTAGGTCTTCTGAGAGCCTTTTTGTGCCAGGCATCATTCACATCAGGCAATGCTTCTTGGGAAAAGCAAACCCAGAACTGGTATGTGTTTTTTATAGGGCAGGGCAGCCAACACCTCCAATCCCATCTCATTGACTGGACTCCAGTTGGTTGACACCTCACTCCAATTAGCTCTTGGAGATTTCTTTTTTTGATATTTTACTTTTTTTGGATTTAGGGCCCCTTTGCGCATCTTGGCTGCAAAAAAGTGGCACACATGGGGTATCGCCGTACTCGGGAGAAGTAGGGCAATGAGTTTTGGGGTGTCTTTTTACATATACCCCTACTGGATGTGAAAAATATCTCTGTAAATGACAACTTTGTATAAAATTTTTTTAAAAATTGTCATTTACAGAGATATTTCTCTCACCCAGCATGGGTATATGTAAAAATACACCCCAAAACACATTGCCCTACTTCTCCTGAGTACGGCGATACCCCATGTGTGCCACTTTTGCAGCCAAGATGCTAAAGGCCCAAATTCCAATGAGTACCTTTAGGATTTTACAGGACATTTTTACGCATATGGATTCCAAACTGCTTCTCTCGCTTTAGGGGCCCCTAAAATGCCAGGATAGTAAAAATACCACACAAGTGACCCCATTTCGGAAAGTAGACACCCCAAGGTATTCGCTGATGGGCATAGTGAGTTCATGGAAGTTTTTATTTTTTGGCACAAGTTAGCATAAATTGATTTTTTTTTTTTTTTTATAAAAAGTCTCATATTCCACTAACTTGTGCCAAAAAATACAATTTTACATGAACTCACCATACCCCTCACGGAATACCTTGGGGTGCCTTCTTTCTAATATGCGGTCACTTGTGTGGTATTTTTACTGCCCTGGCATTTTAGGAGCCCCTAAACGTCAGAAGCAGTTTGGAATCCAAATGCGTAAAAAATGTCCGGTGAAATCCTAAAGGTACTCATTGGATTTAGGGCTCCTTTGCGCATCTTGGCTGAAAAAAAGTGGCACACATGGGGTATCGCCGTACTCGGGAGAAGTAGGGCAATGTGTTTTGGGGCGTATTTTTACCTATACCCCTACTGGGTGTGAAAAATATCTCTGTAAATGACAACTTTGTATAATTTTTTTTTTAAAGTTGTCATTTACAGAGATATTTTCACACCCAGTATGAGTATATGTAAAGTACACCCCAAAACCCATGCCCTACTTCTCCTGAGTACAGCAATACCACATGTGTGCCACTTTGCAGCCAAGTTGCGCAAATCGGCCCTAAATCCAATGAGTACCTTTTAGGACGGTATTTTTACGCATTTTTCTTCTCACGCTTCAGGGCCCCTAAAATGCCAGGGGAGTATAAATGCTCCACATGTGACCCGATTTTAGAAAGAAGACACCCCAAGGTATTCTGTGAGGGGCATGGCGAGTTCATAGAAGATTTTTTTTTTTTTCACAAATTAGCGGAATTTGATTTTTTTTTGTTTTTTTTTAACAAAGTCTCCCTTTCCGCTAACTTGTGACAAAAAGTTCAATCTTTCATGGACTCAATATACCCCTCAGCGAATACATTGGGGTGTCTTCTTTCCGAAATGGGGTCACATGTGAGGTTTTTGTACTGCTCTGGCATTTGAGGGTCTCCGCAATCATTACCTGTATGGCCAGCATTAGGAGTTTCTGCTATTCTCCTTATATTGAGCATACAGGTAATGAGATTTTTTTTTTCTGTTCAGCCTCTGGGCTGAAAGAAAAAACGAACGGCACAGATTTCCTCATTCGCATCGATCGATGTGGATGAAAAAATCTCTGCCAAAAAATATGCAAGAAAAAAGAGGGGCCTGGCGATTGCCAGGACATAGGGGCTCCGCCCAAACATCCATACCCACTCAGCTCCTATGTCCTGGCAAACGTGATTTCTCCATTCACATCGATCAATCGATCGTTGTGGAGGAAGACATCTTTGCCAGATTTTTTGATACAAAGTGTTTGCCAAAGCATATGAACTCCAACACCTCTCCTCAGCTCATATGCCAGGGCAAACGTACCTGTCCTGCAGAGGAGAAATCTCGTCTTGCAGCGCCGCATACACCGACTTCACGTGTCTTCTGATAGCAGCGCAATGCTTCTCTCAGAATTCACATCAGTGCTTTATAAAACCAGAACATTGTAAAACATGAACATAAAAACCTGAACTAACTCAAGATTTTTTTTTCTTGCTACCTGTTTAATTTTTTTTTTTTTTTACTATCTCACTCTTTTTTTTCCTAGCAGAAACCTCTCCTTTCCCATGGGACAATGTGTAAAGTGTAAATCACACAGAGATGGTGCGAATACATTATACACGTTATCCCAAGTGAAAGGAGAGGTTTCTACCGCATCAAACTTCTGCTGTAGCACACCAGCACCGTTCCCTATGTGTTAGGGTCTCTCAAAACCTAGTGTCCTGAGAGACCCTAGAGCCTAAGTGGAAAAAAAACTACCTGTGTAGTGCTGTCCCTAGGTCCCTAAGTGTACCTGAGTGTGGTACTTCCGGAAACACTCTCCAAGGCATAGGGCAGGGTGGTCAGGACAGTCAGGACAGAAATAACGGGTGTCACGCCTTATTCCACTCCTGCTACAGACACGACATCTTTTTCGGGGTGGCGGTTGGGTTGAGGTACCAGGCACAACGCTGGGGAAGTGCCGCTCGTGTAGACGGCTAACTACACTGGTGGTTGGGGCCACGGAACCTCCTGGATACAGGAGGTTCTCGATGATCTCTTCCTGGAATTTGAGGAAGGATCCCGTTCTCCCAGCCTTACTGTAGAGAACGTAACTGTTATATAGAGCCAATTGAATCAAATATACAGACACCTTCTTATACCAGCGTCTGGTCTTTCGGGAAATCAAATAAGGGGCCAACATCTGGTCGTTGAAGTCCACCCCTCCCATGTGGAGGTTATAGTCGTGGACTGAGAGGGGCTTTTCAACGACACTGGTTGCCCGTTCAATTTGGACTGTCGTGTCTGCGTGAATGGAGGAGAGCATGTAAACGTCACGCTTGTCTCTCCATTTCACCGCGAGCAGTTCTTTGTTACACAATGCAGCCCTCTGCCCCCTTGTAAGTCTGGTGGTAATGAGCCGTTGGGGGAAGCCCCGGCGACTAGGTCGCACGGTGATGCAGGAGCCAATCTGTTCTAGGAACAAATGCCTGAAGAGGGCCACACTTGTGTAAAAGTTGTCCACATAAAGATGGTACCCCTTGCCGAATAAGGGTGACACCAAGTCCCAGACTATCTTCCCACTGCTCCCCAGGTAGTCAGGGCAACCGACCGGCTCCAGGGTCTGATCTTTTCCCTCATAGATCCGAAATTTGTGCGTATAGCCTGTGGCCCTTTCACAGAGCTTGCAAAATGAAGATAAAAGGGCAGCACTACCTTGATTCCAGAATCGGCTTTTTTGTATGGCGGTGCCAGCGGTGCTGGATCCTGGTCCAATCCCCGTAATAGCACAAAAAGATGAAAGGAACCGCGGCACTCTCGTAGTATTCAATCTCTTTATTGCTCCAAAAGTTGCGAAGTTTCGACTTGCAAAAATGCTTGATAAAGACTTTTTGCAAGTCGAAACGTCGCAACTTTTGGAGCAATAAAGAGATTGAATACTACGAGAGTGCCGCGGTTCCTTTCATCTTTTTGTGTCCTTTCACAGAGCTTATACAATTTGACCCCATACCGGGCGCGCTTGCTTGGGATGTACTGCTTGAAGCCAAGGTGCCCGGTAAAATGTACAAGGGACTCGTCTACGCAGATGTTTTGTGCAGGGGTATACAAATCTGCAAATTTCTGGTTGAAATGGTCTATGAGGGGCCGAATTTTATGGAGCCGGTCAAAAGCTGGGTGGCCTCTGGGACGGGAGGTGGTGTTGTCACTAAAGTGCAGGAAACGCAGGATGGTCTCAAAACGTGTCCTGGACATGGCAGCAGAGTACATGGGCATGTGATGAATTGGGTTCGTGGACTAATATGACCGCAATTCATGTTTTTTTGTAATGCCCATGCTGAGGAGAAGGCCCAGAAAAGTTCTAAATTCGGAAACTTGGACTGGTTTCCACCGGAAAGGCTGGGCATAAGAGCTTCCCGGGTTGTCGGCGATAAATTGAGTGGCATATCTGTTTGTTTCTGCCACGACTAGGTCATAGAGCTCCGCAGTGAAAAACAGCTCAAAAAACCCCAGCGCCGATCCTGTCTGAGCTGTTTCCACCCGAACTCCTGACTGGGCGGTGAAGGGGGGAACTAATGGTGCGGCTGAAGTTGGGGGCTGCCAATCAGGGTTTGCCAGCACCTCAGGGACTCTAGGGGCTCTACGGGCCTGTCTGCGCGGTGGCCGCGACGAGGAAAGTACTGCACGTGCCACCGTACCAGCTTCTACTGCCCTTCTGGTGCTCGCCACTTCACCATGTTGTACGGCAGTGCTGGTAGAAGGTCCAGGACGGGCTGCGCTGCTGGTGTATGCCTCACCACGTAATCCGGCAGCGCCAGCCCCACTCTGCTGCCCTTGAAGCGGATCCTGCACAACCTGCGGTCTAGCAACACGTGGCCGGGTACGCCTGGTTCTATCAGGGACCTCAACCTCCTCGTCCGAACTTTGGGTCAGACTGCCACTGCTCTCTACAGGTTCGTATTCTGACCCGCTAGATTCGTCAGATGAGGGTTCCCATTCCTCATCCGACTGGGTCAGAATCCTGTAGGCCTCTTCAGAGGAATACCCCTTGTTTGACATTTGGGCGTCTAAATTTAGGGAGTATTCCCTGAGACTACCCAAGAAAAAAAGCAAGCCTGTCTTACAATTGAGAGGGTAGCGAAGTACAGAAGCCGCTGCGATTAATAAAAAAGATCAAAACTGATTTTTTTATCGCCGCAGCGCTTGTGAAGGGATTGTGCAGTGATTACAAAAAAAAAAAATTTTTTGTCACTGCGGCGGGGTGGGCGTGGGTGAACGCAGGTGTGGGCGACCGATCAGGCCTGATCGGGCAAACACTGCGTTTTGGGTGGAGGGCGAACTAAGGTGACACTAGTACTATTATATATCTGACCGTGATCAGTTCTGATCACTTACAGATACTATAAAAGTACAAAAGCTGATTAGCGCTACGCTAATCAGCGAACCAGTGACTGCGGTACGGTGGGCTGGGCGCTAACGCTAACTACCTACCAATCACTTTTTTCCCTTTCACTAGATGATTGACAGGTGATGAAAGGGGTGATCAAGGGGTTAATTTGGGTGATGGGGGGCTGATCAGGGGCTAGTGTGTGGTGCTTGGGTGTACTCACAGTAAGGTGTGCTCTCTCCTGGGTCCAACCGACGAAAAGGACCCAGGAGAGGGCACAGAAGCCATTTAATCCATCATATTTACAAATATGATGGGTTAAATGGCTTCTCATTCGTTTTTTTAAAAGTCATCAGCCCGCCAGCGCTGCCGATTGGCTGGCAGGCTGATGACCAACTGGCCCTGCGCCTTTTGCCGTGCGCGATCTGCGCATGCGCGGGCGCATCTACGCGAAATCTCACGTCTCGCGAGATCACACGTAGATGCGTCGGATCAGAAGAGCCCGGCCGCCCGCAGAACGCGATCCTGCGTACGGCGGTCCGGGAGAGGTTAAGCAGACTCTGATTGTCCATTGTTGTGACTTAGATGAAGATCAGATCACATTTTATGACCAATTTGTGCAGAAATTCATATCATTCCAAAGGGTTCACATACTTTTTCTTGCAACTGTATATAATAAGTACCCCGTGCTGCAGCTGTCGGGTTACTTTTTTGCTGGTCAATTCATGTTTAGCTTGTGATCTCGAGGGGCAGTGAGAAGAAGGGTGCCAGTGAGGAGTAGTGCCAGTGTGTCAGAGCAGAGATTAGTGGGGCAATGAGGAGCAGAGTAGTGTGCCAGAGAGGAGTTTGGACTTTGCAATGCACCTGGAACTTTACAAAGACTAATGAAATGCTTTTTAGGCCACACGAATTTTGAAACTGTCTTGCTATATTTGGATGATGTCATCATCTACTCTAAATCCTAGGAAGACCACTTAATACACCTGGCCAAAGTTTTTCAAGTCCTCATCAAGCACAGACTCAAGGTCAAACAATCTAAATGCTACCTACTGAAACTAGAAGTCAAGTACCTGGGACATATTGTTAGTTCCGAAGGTGTCAAGCCTGATCCAGAGAAGATAGCTGCAGGCCATAATTGGCCTACGCCTACGACAGTAAAAGAGATGAGAAGTTTTCTTAGTTTTGCTACTACAGACAATACTACAGACGTTTCATCCTTCACTTCGCTCACATTGCCAAACCGATACAAGAACTCCTGATAGGACATCCCAAGAAGTTCCAGAAATCTCAGATACCAATTAAATGGCAAGAATACAGAGAAATCGTTTTTCAACTCCTGAAAAAAAAATTTGTCAATGGCAAGTGCTCTGCAAACAAATGTGGATAGGGACATAACTTAAAATAAAATAAATAAAAATTAAAAATAACAATCTTGAACTAGGAGGAGAAGGTGGATGTGGAGTGGAAGGTTGAGGAGGCGGTGACCGTGGCGCCGTAGGTGGAAGCGGGGGTGGAGGTGGAAGAGGTAGCCAACACTGTTTTTTTTTTTTTGTTTGTTTTTTATTGAGGTAGCCCCCAAAATATTGGGACATATAAAAAAAGAAAAAAAAAAAAGAATAAGTGCACTTGAGTACAAGAATGGATGGTTGAGGTCGGTATAAATGTCTATTCTGCACAAGGTACAGACAAGTCTTGTGGGATCCATGCCTGATTCATTTTAATAAACATGAACGTGTCCACGTTGGCTGTGGAAAGGCGGCTGCGCTTGTCTCTGATAACGCCCCCTGCTGTGCTAAATACACGTTCAGACAATACACTGGCTGCAGGGCAGGCCAACACCTCCAAGGCATATAGGGCAAGCTCAGGCCATGTGCCCAATTTGGAGACCCAGAAGTCTAATGGGACAGACCCATCCGTCAGTACATGTAGGCGTGTGCACACATACTGCTCGACCATGTTGCTGAAATGCTGCCTCCTCTAAGACAATTCATATCAGCTGGTGGTGCTGGTTGTAGTGGCATGCTGAGAAAGATTTTCCACATTTCGGCCATGCTAACCCTGCCTTCTGAGGTGCTGGCGGTGCCCCAGCTGCGTTGGCGACCTCTTCCTCCTCCTCTGCCTTGGCCTTGTGCTTCCACTGAGCTCCCACTGTCAGGTGGGAATGCCATCAGCAGCGCGTCTACCAGCGTGCGTTTGTAGTCACACATCTTTCGATCAGTAACAGACGTTTTCACCAGCAAAACTGGGTTCATGTCACCCACCAACGGAACAGACAATTTTTAGAAACTTAGTTCCATGTCACCCAGGCAGAGCAGGGGTTTATTTACAACAAAACAGGGTTCATGTCACCCACCAATGGAACAGATGATTTCTAAAAATTTAGGCCCATGGCACCCAGTCAGAGCAGGGTTTTATTCACAGCAAAACTGGGTTCATGTCACTCGCCAATTGAACAGACGATTAATAGAAATATCGGTCTCTTTCACCCAGGCAGAGTAGGGGTTTATTCACGGCAAAACTGGGTTCATGTCCCCCACCAATGGAACAGACAGTTATTAGTAATTCAGGCCCCTGGCACCCAGGCAGAGCAGAGGTTTATTCACGGCAAAACTGGGTTCATGTCACCCACCAATGGAACAGACGATTATTAGAAATTTAGGCCCCTGGCACCCAGGCAGAACAGGGGTTTGTACCCGGCAAAAATCGTAACATGTTACCCAACAATTGAAAAGAAGATTTTTCGAAATATCTGTCCCTGTCACCTATGCAGAGCAGGGGTTTGTACCCGGCAAATATGGTAACATGTCACCCAACAATTGAAAAGTAGAATTTTAGAAATTTTGGTCACTTTCACCTATGCAGAGCAGGGGGTTGTCCCAGCAAATATGGTAACATGTCACCCAACAATTGAAAAGAAGAATTTTAGAAATCTAGGTCCCTGTCACCTATGCAGTGCAGGGTTACTTGACATCAAAAAATTGGAATATGTCAACCCCTGAACTCCTAGACGGATTCACTATACTATTGTTGCTGGAAATAACAGAATCTGGATCCCGTTTAACCAAGCATACACCGACTCTCCTATGTACTCGATGTTCTGTGTAAATCACAAATGCGCATACATAGTGAAGTACCGTCGAGTTATCTACTAGAGTATACTTGTAGTTCACTCACGGGATTCACTGGTTCTCAGGCACATTAAACAATCATTATTCTACTGCCAACACCAAGTTGTCTCCTCTTCCTATATATGGATTAAATTCCTTTCATAGTAAGTACTGCAACACACCATTAAAATGTCTTCGTATTTACTATACTCACAAATGTTCCCATAAAATGCGCAAATTTTATAAAACTCAATGGGTCTGCCCGACCCGGGTTTCGTTCCACATCTGCTTCGTTAGGGGCGTCATTTCCTTCTAATTTCCTTTCTTTAAATACTCACCCATCCACATCCTATCCAATCAAGTCCATTAACCCTCACCTGGACCTCCTGGATCAACCTCACCGTCCTTGGATCAAGTTACCAACCAAAAACTTTTTTTCTTATCCTTCACATCCTTACTACCAATTTAAAATTCTCAATGCCATACACATATGCAAAAAAATAAATAAAGCTTTTTGTTGCAGTTCCCCTTCTCTTTGCATTCCACCACGTAGTGCTAGATCCTATTCACATGTTGCGTTACTTGTCTCTCATAAACAGAACCGGGGTTCCACTCCTATATATCCTAAAATTGTCACATTCTTTATACCTCTTTTGTAATCGAGATTGATTAACACTTCTCAGATGTCTCTCTTTAGTATATAGCGGGGCAAGCTCGCTTTCCTTTTATTCATCCACTAGACATGATTTTAAATCTAGCTCCACATTTAGTCCTTTAGGTTGTAGGCTCCCTATATTGTAGATCCATTCTACTTCCACCCGATCTATTTTTTTCTCCAAACTACCTCCCCGCCAGTTCTGTTTCACATGTGCAACGCCTGTGAACTTTAGTCCCTTTGGGTCCTTATTATGCACTTTTTTGAAGTGTAATGGAACACCATGATTTTCCATACCCCTTTTTATGTTATTAATGTGTTCCTGTACATGTATTTTAAAGAGAACCTGTCACCAGGATTTTGTGCATAGAGCTGAGGACATGTGTTTCTAGATGGCCGCTAGGACATCCGCAATATCCAGTCCCCACAGCTCTGTGTGCTTTTATTGTGTAAAATAAAAATGATTTGATACATATGCAAATGAACCTGAGATGAGTCCTGTCCCTGAGATGGGGACTGGATATTGCGGATGTGCTAGCGGCCATCTAGCAACCCATGTCCTCAGCTCTTGTCGGAATAATAATAATTCAATTAAGAATTATTAATTATGGTCATAAAAATAATTAACCATTAATTTTTCATAACTTCTAGAAATCATGACCTGGTGAATTGTAGATAACCCAATCGATACAATTCACATCTGAGGCCGACTATTTCCTCAGATAATAAGTTCTTTTCATGTGAGATGACGTTAATGCTAAAGATATAGTTTTGACATTAAATAATAATACGCAGGTATTATAAAAACATGCAGATTTATTGGTTACAAGGTTATAAATATAAATAAACACAATTATAAATGCAAATTAATATATACGGAGTTGATATAAAGGTTAACAAGCTTAAAAAAAAAAAGTTAATAAACACAATATATGTGGGTAGAAGCAACTTGTCACATTATAACAAAGCTGTTATTTGGTTAGGATATCAAAACAAGAAGTTAAATTATATACATCACTTCTGTTCAGAGGAAACCTCATGATATCAGGATGGGCATGTCTAATCCTAGACATCAATATCGAATGAAGAATACATTCTGCCCCCCTCTAACCAACTACACCTCACATGACTTCAGGAATGGGCAAATCCATCAAAGGATATAACTTAGAAAAGATAACTGTATCCTTCCTCCCCATCCTGGACTATTCTCACATGTATGACTTGGTAAGACTATTAAGACACACAACAGAAATGGGAAGAACTTGGAACAGTGGGAATTTATCACATAGCTTGGCGAAGAATGCTACTATCAATATAATTATATATGTATATATATACAATCATTTAATACTTTGATAGATTATGAGTCTTGATTCTTTTGCAGGTAGAATGAAGCCTCACAATATCCTAAGACTACATCTCAATATGGAGATGATCAATTAATTAATGTGTTTATATATTCGCCAATCTAGATGGTATGACTTCACCCACATTATCCAATTAGTCTTAATAAAATGAAATATCATTCTTTATGTCTCTTACCAAGTCCTAGCAGGAATCACACTTCTGCTCCTAGAAAAGCTGGGTGGTACATCATCGCATGTCTCACCATGACTTTCATATTGATAGACCCCTCTCTCGTGTGTTCTGGCTGAATCCTGGAATGTTCCTGTTCTTTGCTTGTTGCTTGGTTTCCTTGCTTGTTGGAATTTCCCTTATTCCAACAGTAATTATTTCAATCCTTATCTTACATTACCTTCCCCCTGGATTAAGATCTTCCAATCATACGCTCATATGGTAATGATCCTATGAGATCATATTTACCCATAATGCAACTATGGAGGACAGTGTAGCGATATCCATCTGTCTCCGGATGGCACTGTTGTGCAAGCTATTAGTACCATACTATAAAGACTTAACTATGGCACTCTTGTATTATATACTTTTGACCCTCGTCATCGTAAATCAGAGATAAGGATTAGTTTAGACAACTTTGAAACAACTAAAGACAGACCTCTAGGCGTCTCTCTGAATGTTTCTCACACTGTTGATCTATGGACCATAATGATATGAATGGGCCTTGTTCTCTTCAGACGGACATGTCTGCAGAATCCAGTGTACTCCCAACAGATAGGACCACATCTGTGGCAATAACTTTTTAAAATACAATGTTCTTTGTATTCAGTATTCAGTAAACTTTTACACAGACTGAACTCTGCGTTACCTCATGTTGGCCTGTTTCAGCCATACAACAAAACTTTGTAATTTTGGTTTAGTCTGTCTCTAAAAAACAATGAGCATCTATTTTGGACTATAATATGATTAGGTATCATATACACTCATGAAAAGGGCTCAGGTAATAGGAAATACAGGAAAAATAAAAATACCAGAGTGGCGTTTAGCTCCACAGACCTGGACTCTTCTGATTCGGCACCTGAACCAACCCTCTCGGGCAACTTGGGAACCATCTCGTCAAATACTGCAAATACCTCAGTCACACAGTCCGGTGTGCATTCAAAAAACGCCGAGCGGGCAGGAAGCACAAGAGGAGGTCGATATCCGACGAGAAATCGCAAGACCTGAAAGACATACAAGTTATAAATTTATCTGCCAAAATTTTCACTCAGACTCAATTGGAGGTTCTTTCAAGGGGTTTATCGTTTGCACCTTCATGTCACGTGGACATCTACAGAACTATATTAGACTTGAACAAATTTGCGCAGAATCTGACAGTGAAAAAACATTTTCTGAATTGTGATAGTGCTGATACATCCGTGCTTTCTGTCGATTCCCATGATGACAATGTTCGATCCCCTGTTGCTTTATCTTTAATTTCTCCTACATCCTTTTCATTTCAGGAATTAACTAACATTGCTTTCTTACAGCAACAGTATATGGCTCCTGTAAGCGATCCAACTTTCACTCATGTTGACAATGTTGTCACCCGTAATAGTGACTTTTATCCAGTACATGCTCGGACTGTGGCGCTGGATCGCTTCCAGGAACTAGTTATTCGGGACCTATATGTCCTTCAGGATAGGATTCAGTCAGATAACACACATAATCGATCCCATAATTTATCGAGACAGGAACGGTTGGCTCTAGATGAATTACAACAAATGCCCGATATAATAATCAAGCAAGCTGATAAGGGGGGGCGGTGGTCATCTTAGACAAGGAAATATATAAGAGTGTCAATTTAAATATGTTGGAAGACTCTTTGACTTATAAAAGTTTGTCTGGTGACCCCACCCCCTCCTTTCAGAAGGATCTGTTGAATCTATTACAGGAGGGACTCATGCAGGGTTTTATCAAGCAGAAACAATACGATTATATCTTTGTCACACATCCGATAATTCCGATCTTTCATTCGCTGCCAAAAGTGCACAAACCCAGGTTCCCTCCGGCCATGCGACCTATAGTTTCGGGCATTGGTTCCTGCACGGAGAGGATATCAGCCTGGGTAGATGAAATACTGCAACCCCTTGTTCAATCCATACCTGGTTTCTTAAAGGACACCAGGAGTGTCTTACAGGCATTAAATGATATGAAATGTGAACCCGACTTTTGCTGGATTGCTGCTGATGTGGTCTCGCTCTACACAGTGATACCACATGACCTGGCAATCCAGTCACTGACATGGTTTCTAGCTACCTATTCTCAATATCCTGAAAATTTCCGCAGGTATGTTGTCAGGGTCACTCTGTTTCTATTACAACACAATTTTTTTGTATTTGACCAGCGGTTTTTCCTGCAATTAACAGGTGTTTCTATGGGGCTAAATTTTCCTCGTCGCTGGCCAACATATATATGTGTTGGTGGGAACATTTTTTCTTTTCTCATCATGCAACATATGGGCCCCCGCTTTGAGATGGTATGGTCGCTGTATAGACGACCTGTTGTTCATATGGTCAGGTGGCATGGCGAGCGTGTCATCCTTTGGGCAGTTTCTCAACTCTAATCCTAATAATTTGAAATTTACTGTCGCCTGCAACACGGGATCCATAGATTTTTGGATCTTACTTTGCAAGGCGATACTGCAGCTGAAAAATTCTTTTTCTGGTTACCGCAAGGAGTCAGCAGGAAACACCATTCTCCATGCCACATCCTGTCATCCTCCGCACGTCATCAAAAACATTCCCAAAGGTGAATTCATCCGGATACGACGGAATTGCACTATGGATGACAGGTGTCGCATGGAGATGCAAGCAGCCTCTGGTCGCCTTGCAGTCAGAAAATATCCGAAACATAGCTTGAAACAGCCCAGGGTCACGCTCTCAGCATTCCACAGAAAAACCTCATATTTCCCCAAAAGCACAATTAAAACGGAAGAGTCCCTCATATACCTGCACACCGGTTTTTGTCACTAGCTATAGCTTGGAGTACAGGCAGGTTTGCAACATTATTAAATCGCACCTGCCTATACTATCCATGGAGAAGGAATGGCGGCATATTGTTGCAGGCGGGATAAAATGTGTGTCCCGCAAAGCACCCAGCTTACAAAATAAAGTCAGCCCATCCTTGTTCAGGGAGAAATCGCAATCTCGTCCCACCTGGCTGCAATATTTGGGCAACTACAAATGTGGTCACAAAATCTGTACGTGTTGTACTTACATGATGGTGGGGGGTGGAATTACCTCTTTCTCTAAAAATAAAACATTTGCCATTCGGCAATACATTAATTGTAATACATCCTTTGTAGTATATTGCATTTCTTGCATTGAGTGTGCACTCTAATATATTGGCTGCACCACCAATTGTTTGAAGACTAGAGTTTGCAGACACATCTCTGATATCCCACATACATGGGATAGAGGTGTGTCTGCAGCTAGCCTTCACTTTGCCGCAGTACATGCCGGCAGTGTGAATAGCATGCGAGTCCAGGGAGTAGAACGGGTCTTCCCCCCTATCAGAGGTGGGGACCACCGCAAAAAACTCCTCAACAGGGAGTCTTATTGGATATATAAAATGAGTTCCTGCTCACCTAATGGCCTGAATTTGAAGCATGATCTGATCCTACATTATTGATTATTGTCTGTTGCTATTAATGATTTCTCTTTTAATCTTTTGATGTGCTTTTACTGTTTTTGTCTTCCTTCACTTTGTATTGGTAATTACCTTGCACATGGTGTGTGGGCGTTGTGGGGAGTCGCTCTGGTAGACAGCGGTGCGGGTGCAGTTTAGAGGCAAAACAAGGAGTCCAGATTGTGCATCAAACAGTGTTTTATTCACACTTGCACACCAGAAAAGAAAACAGTCTCTTGGTGACAGTTCATACACAACAGAAATCATGTGGAAAAACCAAAAACAGGCCAACACACGGTCCAGTCACCTTGGGTGGTTTAGGTGCGGGTTCACACCTAGCAGTCGGCTCAGCCGCAGGCGATTCCACCTTCAGGTCGCAGGGCAACACCACCTTGCTGAGCTCCTTCCTCCAGGACAGAGAATTCCTCAGCCCTGTTTGCAGGCTCCAGGATAATCACACACACACAGACACAGCTGCTGGCTGCGTTTTATACCCAGCCCCAAAACATGGACTGGACCGTGGGGAGCAGCCACCCACCCTACTCTTTAGCTGCTCCCAGTAAGAGCCGGCCCGGATCGGCTTTGCAGCCATGCTATTTAACAGAGCAGCACTAGCTGCTGCAGACCAAAAACCCGGCTCTTACCTCACCGAGGCCAGCAACCTCGGTGACACGTACCTGCTATCAAAAACAACACCTTGCACCCTCTACACACCCCCTTTGTTCAACCCTGAGGGGTGAACACACGTGAGGCAGTGGACGCGGGACAGGGCATCTGCATTGCCCTGCAAGCGGCCTGCCCTGTGTTCCACGAAGAATTTGAAATTCTGAAGAGATAGGAACCACCTGGTGACCCGAGCATTCCTCTCCTTGGCCTGACTCATCCATTTGAGGGGGAATGGTCGGTCACCAGACGGAACCTCCTCCCTAACAGGTAGTAGCGGAGACTTTCGAGTGCCCACTTGATAGCCAGGCACTCCTCTCCACTATACTATATCTGGACTCGGCGGGATTGAGCTTACGGCTCAGGAAGACAACGGGATGTTCTTCCCCGTTGACCTCCTGAGACAGTACCGCACCGAGGCCTACCTCCGAGGCGCCGGTCTGTACGACAAACTCCTTGTTGAAGTCGGGTGTCACCAAAACCGGGGACCCACACAGGGCCGACTTCAACGCGGCGAAAGCCTCCTCCGCCTTCTCACTCCAGCTAACCCTCCCAGACTTTCGCCCCTTCAAGAGGTCTGTCAACGGCGCTGCTATTGTGGCAAAGTGGGGCACAAACCTCATGTAGTAACCTACAATCCCCAGGAACGACTTTACCTGCCTGGTGGTGACCGGTCGGGGCCAGTTACGAATGGCCTCTACCTTGGTTACCTGAGGTTTGATGACTCCCGCCCAATTACATATCCCAGATATTTTGTCTCCTCTAACCCTATGGAGCACTTCTTTGGGTTAGCGGTCAGTCCGGCTTTCCTCAGGGCATCCACTACCGCCTGCACCTTGGGTAAATGGCTTTCCCAGTCGGTGCTGTGGATGACTACATCATCTAAGTAGGCCGAGGCGCACCGACGATGTGGTCGCAGCACTATGTCCATTAACCTTTGGAAAGTGGCGGGGCGCCATGCAGGCCAAAGGGTAACACCTTGTAGTGATACAGGCCCTGCGGGGTAACAAATGCGGTTTTTCCTTAGCCGACTCGTTAAGGGTACCTGCCAGTACCCTTTAGTGAGGTCCAGCACAGAAAAATAACGGGCTTGTCCTAAACTTTCAACCAGCTCGTCTACTCGGGGCATGGGATACGCGTCAAACTTGGATACTTCATTTAACTTGCGAAAGTCGTTGCAGAACCGCAACGTCCCATCCGGCTTGGGTATTAGGACTATGGGACTGGCCCACTCACTTTTCGACTCCTCAATGACATCGAGCTTCAACATTAACTGTACTTCCTCCGCGATGGCCCGTCGCCGAGCCTCGGGTACCCGGTATGGTTTTAACCGGATCTTGGCCTGAGGCTCAGTGACGATGTCATGTTGGATGAGAGACGTGCGGCCAGGGAGGTCCGAGAACACATCCGTGTTCCGACTGATGAACTCCCTGACTTCCTGAACTTGTTTGGAAGACAGGCTGTCTGCAATTTTACCGTGGTTACTGCTTCACAGGCCTCGAACTGTGGGGCTGGACCCTTTTCACCTAGAAGCCCTGGCCGGGGGCTGTGGTCGTCGGCTGTGTCCCTATCTTTCCACGGCTTAAGTAAATTCACGTGGTACACCTGCTCGGCTTGCGCCGCCTGGCTGGTGTACTTTGTAATTTACTTCCCTACCTTCTCGATCACCTCATAGGGGCCCTGCCACCTAGCTAGGAACTTGCTGTCAAGGGTGGGTACCAGAACCAAAACCCGATCTCCCGGATGGAAGCCCCGCACCCGAGCCTGACGATTATACACCCTACTCTGGGCTTGTTGCGCTGCCTCCATATGCTCCCGGACCAGCGGCAACACCCTTTCTATCCGTTCCTGCATCTGGGTGACATACTCAATGACACTTTTGTGGGGGACAGGCTGTTGTTCCCATGCTTCCTTGGCGATATCCAACAGGCCCCGAGGGTGTCTGCCATAAAGCAGTTCGAAGGGCGAGAACCCAGTAGAGGCCTGGGGTACCTCTCGCACTGCGAACATGAGATAGGGCAGAAGCAGGTCCCAGTCCTTCCCATCTCTAGACACCACCCTTTTTAACATATTTTTTAGAGTTTGGTTAAACCTCTCAACAAGACCGTCTGTTTGCGGATGGTAAACGGACGTCCGTAACTGCTTTATACGCAACAATTTACACAGTTCCTTCATTACTTTGGACATAAAAGGGGTCCCTTGGTCTGTCAGAACCTCTTTTGGCAGGCCCACACGGAAAACATCTCCATTAACTCTTTGGCAATGAGCCTAGCTGAGGTATGTCGCAGAGGCACCGCCTCCGGATACCGAGTGGCATAGTCGAGAACTACCAGAATGTGTTGGTGGCCCCTGGCAGACTTTGGTACAGGCCCAATTAAATCCATAGCGATTCGCTCAAACGGTACTTCAATAATTGGCAGAGGTACCAGAGGACTACGGAAATGAGGCTGGGGGCTAGTTATCTGACAGGTTGGACAGGACTTACAATAATCTTCTACCTCCTTGAACACACCGGGCCAATAAAACCGCTGCAGTATGCGGTCCTGGGTTTTCTGCCACCCCAGGTGTCCCCCAAGAACATGTTGGTGGGCAAGCTCCATGACAAGCTTGCGATACGCTGTGGGCACCACCAACTGTTCAACAGGTTCACCTCGGACTTGGTTCATCCGATACAACATATCCTGTAGAACAATAAATCGTGGGAACATTAATTCAGCCCCTGGTTTCTGGGGTTTACCATCAATTTCCAGCACATTCTCCCAGGCCCTGGTTAGGGTTTGGTCCCGGTGTTGTGCGGTCCCAAAATTTTCCCGGAGACATTGAGGTCTGCCAACTCAGGTCCCGGTGGCAAGTCCTCCGTGTCTCCCACCATTACACTCAGTGGGGTTGTTTCCCTCTACCGCCGGAGCAGTGGTCACCCCTACCGCCGGCCCTTCAGACTCGGGCTCCCAGGGTTCTGGCCTTCCAGCGGTATCAGGCCACTCTGCTAGGGTCACCCCTGTCTCGGGTCCCTCAGATACCTTTATTGCCGGCCACAGCGCCGGAAAACCGGGAAGTCCCTCCCAAGTATTAGTTCGTGTGGGAGTGTAGTAGCGACAGCCACCTCGTGGGTCCACCTACCAGCCGCTGTGGACAAAGTCACTAGTGCAGTGGGATAGTCTTTCAGGTCTCCGTGGATGCACAGGACCCCGACTTTACGGCCAGTATACTCCGCAGGCCGTACCAGGGCAGCCCTTACCAGGGAGACTAAACTCCCGGAGTCCAGCAGAGCCACCGCCAGCGAATCTCCCACCTCTACCTGACACAGGTGGTTATGGTCTTGTACCTCACGGGTGCCAGTTGCGCACAGCTTCCGTGCATACAAGGAGTGGCGACCCCGTAGTTCACCTCCATCAGCTCATCCCGACGCGGACAGTCGGCCCTGATGTGGCCTGGCTCCTGACACCTCCAGCATACCACGGGAGGCGGGCTCGCAGGGGGTATATTCCGTGCAGGCCGCTCTGTCGCCGGACGTTGGAACTGGGGCAGAGGCCTCCGGGGTTTAACTGACCCCTTCCCAGCAAGACTCCCCTGCAGGTTTCTGGTGGCCTCGTACCGCTCCACCAGGTCGACCATCTCCAGGGCATTGGTGGGCGATACCTGGCCGATCCAGTGCTGGAGAGGGTAAGGCAAAGCCCTCCAGAAGACATCGGCTAACAGACGGTCGAGCATAGCAGTGGGAGTCAGTATGTCTGGCTGCAGCCATTTTTGCAACCGTTGTAGCAAGTCATAGTATTGTGGCCGGGCGGGTTCAGCCGGGTTAAACTCCCACTGATGCACCCGCTGGGCCCGGACCAAAACATTCACCCCCAGTCTTGCCAGGATCTCACCTTTCACAGTCGGGTAGTCAGCTGCTTGGTCACCTGGGAGGTCAAAAATACTTGCTGGGGTCCAGACGCCAGGAACGGAGCGATGACCTCTGCCCACTGTTCTCGGGTAATTTCTCCTCACGGCCACCTTCTCGAACACCGCCAGATAGGTCTCAACATCATCCGAGGGGGTCATCTTAGGGATCGCGGTACGGACAGCTTTCCGGGCATCGTGGACGCGGTGGGACGCTCCTGCTGCTTGCAACGCCATCACGTGCTGTAGCAGTAGCTGGTTGGTCTCCCGCTGCTGCACGTTAGCCTCTATGAGGGCTTTCACAGCCGCCTCCATTTTGTCGGGGATCACAGGCTGCAACTTTGCCGGCTTAATATAGGACATTCACTTTTGCCCAGCAAAAACAAAGTTCGGCGTTCACGCCAGCCTCACTGCGCATGCCCGCATCCGACACCAAAATGTGGGAGTCGCTCTGGTAGACAGCGGTGCGGGTGCAGTTTAGAGGCAAAACAAGGAGTCCAGATTGTGCATCAAACAGTGTTTTATTCACACTTGCACACCAGAAAAGAAAACAGTCTCTTGGTGACAGTTCATACACAACAGAAATCATGTGGAAAAACCAAAAACAGGCCAACACACGGTCCAGTCACCTTGGGTGGTTTAGGTGCGGGTTCACACCTAGCAGTCGGCTCAGCCGCAGGCGATTCCACCTTCAGGTCGCAGGGCAACACCACCTTGCTGAGCTCCTTCCTCCAGGACAGAGAATTCCTCAGCCCTGTTTGCAGGCTCCAGGATAATCACACACACACAGACACAGCTGCTGGCTGCGTTTTATACCCAGCCCCAAAACATGGACTGGACCGTGGGGAGCAGCCACCCACCCTACTCTTTAGCTGCTCCCAGTAAGAGCCGGCCCGGATCGGCTTTGCAGCCATGCTATTTAACAGAGCAGCACTAGCTGCTGCAGACCAAAAACCCCGGCTCTTACCTCACCGAGGCCAGCAACCTCGGTGACACGTACCTGCTATCAAAAACAACACCTTGCACCCTCTTACAGCGTGTATATGGGAGGCATCCCATTACTGAGCAAATTCTCCTCACCTGATGCACTCCCATATATATGGAGTCATTTTTAATGTTGCTTTGTCATGATTAAGGATCAGGATTGTCTCTAAGATCCGAAACGCGTAGACGCGACATAACTGTCACTGTATTTTTATCGCTTGAACAATAAAAATGAACATTGGTGCTACAAGCTGGACATCTTCCTATTTCCATTTAAAGTGAATCTTATATGTCTTGGATCCGGACGCAGTCCGTGCTGCACCACATGCCAGGTGAGCGCACCACTACCTTCCTGTTACACTCATGAAAATGCCCTACACTCTGTACACAAAATCCCGGTGACAGGTTCCCTTTAAGTTTCCTCATGGTGTGGCCCACGTATTGGAGGCCACAAGGACACTCCAGCACGTAGACCACTCCAGAGGTTTCACATGTCAGATCTCCATTGATCCTCAGATCTTTATCCTTACTTCTCGAATTAACTACACCAGTGTTTCTCTCTTTTTTCATTTCCTTGGAGCAGTTTCTACAAGGTAAGCAGAAACCGCACCATGTGAATTGGTTTCACTTAACTTTTTTCATGCAGGGTGGTATCGCACTGTGCACTAGCAGGGTTTGTAAATTAGGTGCCTTCCTATGAATAATATTCAGATTCTTTGGTATTTCTTTCCCTATAATCGGGTCATTTTTTAAGATGTTCCAATTTTTCCTTATCGCATTTTTAATCAATGGCCCTTGAGTATTGTATTGCGTCACAAATGCAAATTAATAATCCTTCTTTGTGTTTACACTTTCTACTCCCATTTTTCCCTCATTATTTTTATCTTCCACATTATTCTCCATCTCTTCACTTTGTTTCTGTAACACTTCTATCTTATAGCCTTTTTCCTCAAATCGGCTCTGAATTATCCTACTCTGTTCCCTATATACTTAAATTTCGGTACAATTTCGGTGTATTCTTTTAAGTTGGCCTTTGGGTATATTATTCAACCACGGTTTGTGGTGGCAGCTGTCTGAATCCATTTACATCCGTTTTTTTGAAAAATGTCTGTTTTCAATGTATCGTCTTCTACATAGATAGATAGTTAGATCTATAAAATTGATTGAGGTATTGTGTATCTCACTAGTTAATCGGATGTTCCAATCATTTACATTCAGAGCTGATATTAGTTGCTCTAGCCCTCTTTTCTCACCCTCCCATATTACAAGGCAATCATAGATGTATCTATGCCATCTGATCAATTTTCCAAATTCCATCTCTTTTCCCAATATCGGATTTATTCGTTCCTCCTCCCAGGCAGTCATAAAAATATTTAAGAAACTGGGGGCGAATTTCGGGTGGAAAATCATGGTGTTCCATTTCACTTCAAAAAAGTGCATAATAAGGACCCAAAGGGACTAAAGTTCACAGGCGTTGCACATGGGAAACAGAACTGGCGGGGAGGTAGTTTGGTGAAAAAAAAAAATAGATCGGGGGGGTCGAGTAGAATGGATCTACAATATAGGGAGCCTACAACCTAAAGGATTAAATGTGGAGCTAGATTTAAAATCATGTCTAGCAGATGAATAAAAGGAAAGCGAGCTTGCCCCGCTGTATACTAAAGAGAGACATCTGAGAAGTGTTAATCAATCTCGATTACAAAAGAGGTATAAAGAATGTGACAATTTTAGGATATAAAGGAGTCGAACCGCGGTTCTGTTTAGGAGAGAAAAGTAGCGCAACATGTGAATGGGATCTAGCACTACGTGGTGGAATACAAAGAGAAGGGGAACTGCAACAAAAAGCATTATTTATTTTTTTGCATATGTGTATGGCATTGAGAATTTTAAATTGGTAGTAAGGATGTGAAGGATAAGAAAAAAGTTTTTGGTTGGTAAGGACGGTGAGGTTGATCCAGAAGGTCCAGGTGAGGGTTAATGGACTTGATTGGATAGGATGTGTATGGGTGAGTATTTAAAGAAAGGAAATTAGAAGGAAATGACGCCCCTGACGAAGCAGATGTGGAGCGAAATCCAGGTCGGGGAGACTGATTGAGTTTTAAAAAATTTGTGCATTTTATGGGAGCGTTTGTGAGTATAATAAATATGAAGACATTTTAATGGTGTGTTGCAGTACTCATTATGAAAGGAATTTAATCCATATATCCACACTGCCCCCTGACATGTTTCAGTGGCATCCTCAGGGGTTACGGGCAGTGTACACAGTGTGGTAAGAGATTTACCTCTGTTTCAGGGACATGATGTTATGCAGAGCTGTTCAGTTAGTTGTAATTGTTACTAAGGGAGTAGTTATTGCTGCCTATACAATCCTATGTATAGGCAGCCATTTTACCATGTGCCTTCACTGTTAATGTAATGTTATAGTACATGCAATCATATACATGCTATTTGTATTCTTGTAGTACTAGTTTTACCACACATATACAGTCTCACTCACCTGCACCACGCAGAGAGTACAACCTGTTGACCAATAAACAAGTTAAACTACAAAGAACAGTCCTCCAATTTGGAAGGCAGGAATGGTTTATGCTGAATATCAGGCTGCACACTGTGTGAACGTGTAAGAAGACAGAATAGTTATTATGTGTGGCTAAAAAATATCTCTAATCCTGAGTATAATCACCACTACAAAATCACAAAAAACAACAGAGCACCACAAATAGTAAATCACAGCCGTCTCAAGTTGTTTTTAAAAGAAATTGTGCAAGAAGAAGCTCCAACCACACCTGATCTGGTGCAACCAACACCATTTATTGGAAAAGTATTATTAGACTCCAATCCTCCACACTGTGGTTTAACTTTCTTTTTCCAGCCAAGATTAATCCAGCCCCACTTCAGTCAGAAGTACTAACTAGTGAAGGATCCCTGGTAGACCAAGATAAACCAAGTTACCTAGAGCCCAAGTCCTGAAGAGTCACAGCCACTTTGGAGAACCAACCAGACTACCAAGGGAAAACCATCAGACCTTCCTGACTGCTTCTTCAAGCAAAGCGCTCATACAGCTGTCTGCACCCTTCTCTCTCTCCCTGCCCGACACTGAACCAAGTCATCACTGCAGGCAGGAAAAGACATTGAAATATCATTTAATTCATGGAGAGAACTGTGAGAAACACAGCCCTCCACATGATGAAGATCCTCAGGTAGCAGGGAAATACATGAACGCTCTGGCTTAATGTAGCTAAAGGATAATGTCACCAATAGGAGGAGTCCAGTAAGAAGAAGATTACACAGTGGGGACTGTATTGTACTGTACGCTATAACTTGTGGTGTTTATTGTTATGTTGCTGTCATAGAATGTTAACACAGGCACCATTGCTGTTTGTTTCAGTGGTCAAAATATGACACACTAGGATTACCAGGAGCTGACTGCAAACTACTAACCCCTCTACCCTAAACAATTAAAGTTAGTCACTTTGACCCCTCCACTTCAATAACCCCTTCAGTACCCTTCACCTTAAATCCCAGGCCGATTTCTGCCAATCTGACGTGTCACTTTATGCGGTAATAACTTTGTAACGCTTTTACTTATCCAAGCTATTCCGAGATTGTTTTCGCGTGACACATTGTACTTCACGACAGTGGGAAATTTGTGTCAATATATTTCACCTTTATTTATAAAATAATCCCAAATTTACCAAACATTTTGAAAAATTCACAATTTTCTAATTTGAATTTTTCAACTTTTAAAACAGATAGTAATTCCTCATAAAATAGTCATCAATCAACATTCCCCATATGTCTGCTTTATGTTGGCATCATTTTGAAAATGAGTATATTCCAATCCATCTGAATTTGAAGTTGGATCCTATTGAACCCTCTATATACATTAGAATTGGGTCTTTCGTTCCTTTTTATATTCTATTCCATACTTTTGGAATTTTATTTTCATTGTTGTTTATTATATATTATTTTTTGGGATACTTACAGCTGTTTCTATTTCTACTTTTACTAAGTCATATAGCTTGTTAACTGTTTGATAAAGGTGAACTTATATAATGAAAAACGCATGAAATTGAAGAAAACGCAACAAAATCGCATCAGAAATGCAAGGGTTCATTTTTTTCCCCTTTTAATCCACTTCTCCATGTTTTATGTCGACATGACTTCAGTATAAAATACCCAATGAGGCAAGGTGTGTGACCACTGAGGAAGAGGTGGAGGAACACCTAGAAATGCGTTTGATTGATCCACGCCATTGCCGACTAGTGTTGAGCGCGAATATTCGAATTGTGAATTTGTATTGCGAATATCGCAACTTCGATATTTCACGAATGTTTAAAATATGATGATATATATTCGCTAATTCGAATATTCGCCATTTTTCAAAATCTGAAAGGCGAAAACATGACTTGTCCCTGCTTCCTTCTTGTGGGCCAATGAGTCATTGGGCCACAAGCAACTTAAGCAGGAAGGAATCATGTTTTCATTTTCAATGGGAATCCATCAACCCAACTCTGACGTTAATTCTCAATGCGAGTATATGTTCGCATCGCAAATTAAACTTAGATCTGGGTTCCTAATGGTTGTTGCTAGAAGATGATTGAGAATATAGCGCTATATCCTCAATCTTCGTCAATTATAGCAATGCAACCGTTAGGAGCTCAGCTCAAAGTTTAATTTGCGATGCGAATATATGTTCGCATCGCAAATTAAACTTCAAGCTGAACTCCTAATGGTTGGTTGAACTTGCTGGAATATAACGAAGATTGTGAATATAGTGCTATATTCATGAATTCGTTATAATCGTAATATTCTAGCAAGCCATTGCCAAAACATTTTTTTTCACAATGAACAGAATATGAAGTTGAACACTTCTAAGTAAGTATTCTGATTGTTGAAAAAAATAATGGTAATTTTTTTCGCAATGCGCATCCAACTTACAGTATTCGTTCATGTTTGCAAGCCAGTAGGAGATATGCCTTTATATAAGAAGTTCAATTCGCGTAATGCGAATAAAATATTCGCACATTATCGCGATTATTTTAATAATGACGAATATTCGATTTCGGCAAATATATTACGAATATTCATTCGAATATTCGCGATATATCGCGAATTCGAATATGGCACCTCCCGCTCATCACAATTGCCGACGGGACTTGCAGCAAATGATAAATCCGCATGGCCATGCGATAACTAACTTTGAAACGAACAGCGCAAGTAAAAATTAATATCTATTCAGCGGCAGCTACAATCACGATACCGGAGTAAACGAGATCTCGCTTCCCCAGTCTCATGAGACTTCGGCACCATCGGCTTGAAGTATTCAGCGTGAGACGCCAGACTGCCCTCTACATCGCTCGTCCTTTGTGCGAGCTACCGCATTGTCTTCAGAGTGGAGGGGGAGGTAAGCGCTCACATAATGGGTGATTTAAACAATATAAGTGAGTACGGCATTCTCAGAGAAACTTTATATCTGGCCGTCATTACCTACCCTACAAGTTCTTTGCGTGCCTCTTTGGAAGTTGTGACATTTTTACTGTTGGGGCTTATAGAGAGGACAACCATTGTGCATATACTGTATAACGGTTGGCTCTATATAGGACAACGCAAATTATACCTGACTGGTTATATATGAGACAACGCACAATACACAAGGCTGATCTTATACAAGACAATAATGAAAATTTACTCACCGAAATTTTTGTTTCCTGGAGTCCGTAGGCAGCACATAACGAAAGGGTTAAGTCCCCTAGGTACAACCAGGATAGAGACACATTAGAAAGCAGTAGACTAATTAATTGACAATTAGCAGGCTATATAGGATAACACATGACACCAGAGCCTTGTATTTGTATGCAGCAATAAATTTATTCAAAGGGAGGGAAAGTTGTGCTGCCTACGGACTCCAGGAAACAAAAATTTCGGTGAGTAAATTTTCATTTTCCTGATCGTCCTTGGCAGCACATAACGAAAGGGACTTGATAAGCAGTACTCATTGGGAGGGAGCACTGGCCGCCACTTGTAGCACTCTTTTGCCAAATGTTGACCCTTCAGCTGCTAATATGTCAAGTCTGTAATGCCTCATAAATGTGGATACAGAAGACCATGTAGCCGCTTTACAGATCTGGTCAAGCGAAACCTGTGCCAATTCCGCCCACGATGAAGCTGTAGATCTCGTAGTGTGTGCCTTTAATCCGATAGGGCACTCTAGGCCGGCAGCCTTATAGGATTCCTCTATTGCACGCTTGATCCATCTTGCTAGTGTTGCTTTACTAGCTCTCTTTCCTTTATTTGGTCCTTGAATCTGTAAGAATAACCCTTCAGATTTTCTGAAGGAGGCAGTAATTTGAAGATATGCTTGCAATGCTCTTTTGACATCCAATAAATGCCAATGCACTTTTTCTTGAGGATCTGAGTGAAGAACTGGAAGAGAGATTTCTTGGTTAATGTTTACCACTGATGCTACTTTTGGAAGAAAACCTGGCATGGTTCTTAGAATAATACAGTCACCCATATCTCTAAAATATGGTTCTTTATGTGAAAGAGCTTGTAGTTCACTAACACGTCTGGCGAAGTGATTGTGACCAGAAAAAGGGCCTTCATAAATACATGCTTCAGAGAAGAGGATTCTATTGGTTCAAAGGGTTCTTTTAACATAGCAGACAATACCACGGACAAATCCCAGGAAGGGACAGGCACACTGGCAGGAGGTCTTAGATTTTTCAATGCTTTAAAAATGTACGCATTATTTGATTATTTGAAAATTTTCCTTGTAACTGGGCATTGATTGCAGTGAACTGTACTTTCAAGGTGTTTGTTTTTAAACCTTTACTAAAACCTTCTTGAAGGAACTGCAGAACAGATTTTAAATCTTCAGGAAGAGAAGTAGTTTTTGGCACCAGTTGTTAAAGGTCTTCCATACTCTATTGTATATTTTAATAGTTGTCGGTTTACGTGCTGCTAGCATGGTATTGACTAGCTCAGAAGAAAATCCAAGTGATGTTAATGACTGCCGCTCAGCCTCCAAGCCGCAAGTTGCAGGCTGTTGGGATTGTGGTGAAGAAATCCTCTCTGGATCAGCAAGTCTGGGCGAGGAGGGATTTTCCAGATTCTGCCCTTGGAGAGGGATAGGGCTAGAGCAAACCAAGTTCTTCGGGGCCAAAATGGAAGAACTGCTATGACTTCTGCATGATCTTCCCTTATCTTTTTAGGACTTTTGGTATAAGGGGAATCGGGAAACACATAAATCAGGCCCTTCTTCCAGCTGATTGACAGGCCGTCTATTGCTACAGCTTGGCAGGACCGATGAATGGAACAGAATTGGTTGAGTTTCTTGTTCTGATCTGTTGCCATGGCATCGAGACAGGGTTTCCCCAGCGAGACACAATGCTGTTGAAGACTGTCGGATTTAAGCTCCATTCCCTGGATGTAGAGGGGTGCGGCTGAGTAGATCTGCAGAGTAATTCAAACTTCCCCTTATATGGATAGCTGAGATGTCTTTCGTGAACCTCTCTGCCCAGGCCATGAGGATAGCACATTCCTTGGAGAGACTGTGACTCCTTGTGCCCCCTGTTTGTTGATATAATAGACAGTTGGTAGATTGTCTGACTGGATCAAAACCTTGAACCCTGAAAGGTGTGTTTGAAAATGAAGAAGGGCTAGCCTCACTGCTCTCAACTCCCTCCAATTGGAGGACATTAATGCTTCTTTCTTTGTCCACCTCCTCTGTATCCATAATTTGTCTACATGAGCACCCCAGCCCCAGGAGGAGGCATCCGATGTGAGGGTTTTTGGGGATGAGGATTCAGATCCCTGCCTTGCTTTAGGTGAGGAGACGAAATCCACCATTTCAGATCTTGGCGTGTTGCGGTTGTTATTATCATCTTCTTGTCCAGGGAGCTGTAATTCTTGTTCCAGCTGGTTAGAATATTGTTTTGTAAGCTTCTGATATGGGCTTTGGCCCAAGGGACAGCCTCTATAGATGAGGTTAGGAGACCTAATACTTTCATTGCATGACGGATAGAAATCTTGTGATTGGACAGAAGTTGATTTACTCCCTTGTGAACAGATGATACTCTTTGTGAAGATAGTTTGATTGTCATTTGATTCGAATTCAGAACATATCCTAGAAATTTTACTTGTTGAGCTGGTATTAGAGAAGATTTCTCTTTGTTTATTAGGAACCCATGAGACTGGAGCATTTGTATCGTGGATTGCAGATGGAGGTTCAGTTGTTGGTTGGAATCTGCTATTAAAAGCCAATCGTCCAGATATGGGATACACATTATACCTTTCAACCTCAGTGCTGCTGTTAGGACAATTGACACCTTCGTGAATACTCTCGGAGCAGAAGTTATGCCGAATGGAAGGCATGTAAACTGGAGATGTGTTACACAAGTTGTCGTCTGAACTGCTACTCTCAAGAATTTCCTGTGGCTGGGGTGAATCGGAATGTGTAAATAAGCGTCTGCCAGGTCTATTGATGCCATATAATCTCCTTTCTTCAGGACCATCAGAACTGATTTTATAGATTCCATTTTGAATTTCTTTTTCACTAAGAACTTGTTCAGGAACCTGAGATCGATGATTAACCTCCATTTCTTCCCTGGTTTGGGTACGGGAAATACTTTGGAATATACCCCCTGAAATGTTCCTCTGGGGGCACTGGTTCTAATGCTCCCTTTTGGATGAATTCTTGAAGTAGATGGAAGACAACTTGATTTCTGGGATGATTTGTGTAGTATCGATCTGGGGGAAAATGTGTGAACTCTAGTACGTATCCGTTTTTGACTGTGGACGTGACCCAGCGTCTGTGGATGTGAGAGACCAGGCGGGATAGAATAGCTCTAATCTTGCGCCAACTTTTGGCTTTAGGTTGGCGTCATAATTCAGTGGTCTTTTGGTTAGATTTCTTCTTATATTCAGACCTTTCTTGCTTGCCCTGAAATCTTCTTTGTTTAGAAAACTGTTGTCTGTTTCTGAATCTAGGAGATCTTCTCCTTTGAGAGCGAAAAGGCCTAAAGGATGGTTTCTTTTTTTCTGGAAAAACTGAACCTTTCCCCTCGTTCAAGGATTCAAGAATTTTTTCAAGTTGTGGACCAAACAAAGATGTTGGCTGAAAGGGAAGACTACAGAAGTGATTTTTGGATAATATATCCCCTGGCCATTGTTTAATCCAGAGCGCTCTCCTTGCAGTGTTGGAGAGGCTCATGGAGCTTGCTGAGGATTTTACAATGTCCAGAGGAGCATCACACAAAAATCTGAAGCAGCTTTCATTACGGGTAAACTTTTTAAAATCTCCTCTCTAGACACCCCATCTTCCAGATCATGGGATAGCTGGGATAGCCAGATTCTTAAGGCTCTAGCCACTGGTACTGAAGATAGGCCGGCTACACAGGCCGCTGAAGAAGAAGCATAATCTCTTTTTAATAAGGTTTCTATTTTTCTGTCCATAGGATCTTTTATAAGGGATGCTTCCTCCGCTGGAAAAATCGCCTTTTTAGACAGACGGGCGACTGCTAAATCTACTTTGGGCACAGAAACCCACTGCGCAGAAAATTTTTCATCTAATTTATAAATGGATTTTTGTCTGGACCTTGGATTTGATTTTTTGTCAGGTTTATCCCAGTCCTGTTTAATCCATTCATCCAGAACTGGATGCCCTGGAAACACATTCCTTTTAGTCTTGGGAAAATAAAAGAGTTTATCTGTTTTGGATTTTCCTGAGGTGTCTTTATCAGACTCTAATGTATGTTTTACTGCTTTAATTAATTCATGTATTTTTCTTTATGAAACATAAAGAATTCATCAGGATCATTAGAAGAGCTGTCAGAGTAGATTTCTCCTTCAGACAGATGCTCGTTTCCAGAGGAGGAAGAAACTATATGTGGAGGAGGGGATTTGTTTTCATGTCTAGGTTTTTATTTATAGACCTGACTTCATCAAATACTGAAGTGAGTTGCTCCTTAAACCACATAAGAAAGTTCCCAGACTGGATAGATGTAGTAGGTGACAGGCAGTCAGTGCAGACATTAGAGTGTATTTCCTCAGTAAGAGGCTGTTCACATTTCTGACATAAACGATGTCTACTTTTTCTTTTTCTTTTGCTGGATTCCTCCTGTGAGGCAGACATCTATAGTTAAACATACAACAGAGTCAATTAGGATGTATACAGCCAGATCTCATATACATGCAAGGACAAAAAATCAACATATATGAGTGAACTTAAGCTGTATGGCTCATAGGGGCCTAAGTGCAGGTTGACCCCGTAATATATAATAATATAGGGGATAAACCTGCAGAGTAACATTGCACATTTAGAAACCTAAATGGCTGTGAGCTGAACACAGCCAAACACATGCTTAATGATAGTTGCATTAGCCCTGGAAAGTACAAAGCAGAGCAACTGGATAAAAGTCCTCTACTCAAACAGTGCGAGGAGGAAACATTCCAGATATCCCACACATCCTGCAGCCTGCAAAACGATAATTTCCTCCAAACAGTTGACCCCCGGACCTCAAGGGTCACCTTACTTACCGCGGTAAGCAGCGGGTGAGACGTTCTGGCTGAGCGCACAGGCATCCCGCCAGAGTGAGCTTATGAAGCCTGGCTTCCTGGACGCGCTCGTCGGATGTCATGTGCACGGCCTTAGCTCCCCCCAGCCGCACGTGCACATAGTAAGACACCAAGCCGCAATATACATCGGCTGTGGAACGAGGCACTGTAAGTTTTACACAGGGGAGGTGCACTCATTCCACCTTCAGGCTGAGGGACAGGGAAGCCTGTATACAACCTGGCAGGGGTCGGGTGCAGGACAAACGCAGGATGTTTACACAGTGTCCATCCAATACCTAGAGAAAAAAAAAAATACAAGGCTCTGGTGTCATGTGTTATCCTATATAGCCTGCTAATTGTCAATTAATTAGTCTACTGCTTTCTAATGTGTCTCTATCCTGGTTGTACCTAGGGGACTTAACCCTTTCGTTATGTGCTGCCAAGGACGATCAGGAAATATGATATACCTGGCTGATGCCATTTAAACAACATACGATATACCAGGCCGAACATTCTCTTTAAAAAGCTGCAATGGGTATGGACTTTATCAGAATAGTCCTTAATCCTTTATCAGGACTTTGCAGTATATTTTTAGGTTTTCTTTTCTCTCTCTATATTCAGCAAAGTGTATGTTTTTAGGGTATTTTTTTTATCTTTGATTTGTTTGGATGTTCTTATTTTAATAAATATTTGTAACATGGTATACTCCACACTTGGCCCCATATGACTGAGTGCTCACCCATTTCTACTTTAAGACGTTAGAAGGCTTAGAAGTTTAGAAGCCATTTTTAAAATTTATAACAACATTTCCAAAACCATTTTTTTAAGCTCCAATTCAGTTAGGCCTCCTGCACATGAACGTTGTGCATCCCTTCCGTGCAATTTGCGATACCCAATGCATGGGCAACGTCCGTGCGGCAGTCGGGATGGATCGAGTTCCATTCAACTTTAATGGGTCCGTGATCTGTCCGCACAGCAAAAAAAATAGAACAAGTTTTTTTTGCGCTGCGGAGGCATGGACAGAAACACCATGGAAGCACTCTGTAGTGCTTCTGTATTGCATTTCCATGATTGCGGACCCATTCAAGTAAATGGCTCCGCATCCGTGATTCGGAGTGCACATGGACCGGTGCCCTTGTATTGCAGACCCGCCGTATGCGGTCCGCAATACGGCCACGGGCACACAATGTTCATGTACAAGAGGCCTTTTAAAGTGATTACGTAATGGAAACAAGTTACAACCCATAAATTTCCAAAACCATTTTTTTAAGCACCAATTCAGTTAGGCCTCTTGCACACAAACGTTGTGCATCCGTTCCGTGCTTAGGGGACCGCAATTTGCGGTCCCTAATGCACGGTCAACGTCCATGCTGCTGCCGGGATGGATCGAGACCCATTCAACTTGAATGGGTCCGTGATCCATCCGCACTGCAGAAAAATAGAACAAGTTCTATTTTTTCGTGGTGCGGGCACACGGACAGAAACACCACGGAAGCACTCCGTAGTGGTTTTGTTACGCATCTCCGTGATTGCGGAGCCATTCAAGTGAATGGGTTCGCATCCGTGATGCGGAGTGCACATGGGTCGGTGCCCGTGTATTGCGGACCCGCTGTATGCGGGCCGCAATACGGCCACGGGCACACAACGTTCATGTGCATGAGGCCTTATATTGTGATTTTTAGGGGCTTATGTAATGGAAACCACCCATAAATGACCCCTTTTAGATACTACACCCCTCAAATTATTCAAAACTGATGTTACAAAATTTGTTAACCCTTGAAGTTTCCCACGAGAATTAAAGGAAAATGGAGGTGAAATTATAATATTTCACTTTTGGTAGATTTTTTATGTTAATCAATTTTTTCGTGCAACACAGCAGGGGTTTCGTGCAACAGCATAATAAATCTCAATATATTACTCAGATTCTGCAGTTTACAGAAATATCCCATATGTGGTGGTAAACTGCCCTATGGGCACGTGGCAGTGGTCAGAAGGAAAGGAGCGCCATATGGATTTTGGGCAGATTTTGCTACAATGGTTTTTAGGCACCATATTGTATTTAAAGAGACCCTGAAGTACCCTACAGTGAAAACCCTCAAAAAGTGACTCCATTTTGAAAACTATACCCCTTAAAGAAGATATTAAGGGGGGTACTGAGCACTTTGACCCCATAAGCGTTTTACAGAATTTGGAAACACTTGGCTGTGAAAATGAAAAGTTTCATTTCTTCCAAGAAAATGTTGCTTTAGCCCCAAACTTTTCATTTTTACAAGGGGTAACAGGAAAAAAAAAAACACCCCATATGGGGTGGTAAACTGCTGTGGGGACACATGGCAGGGAAGGAGCGACATATGTCTTTTGCAGCGCAGATTTTGATGGATTGGTTTACGGGTGCCATTGGTTTTTATTTTCTAAGTGATTGTCTTATGTGGGGGCTTGCGGGATGAGGTGATGTTTCCATTGGTAACATATTGGGTATATAAGACTATTTAATCATATATAAGACTATTAAAATTACACTTTTTGTGAGGCAAGGTGAAAAAAATGGCTGTTTTGGCATCTTTTTTTTTTTTTTTTTTACAGTATTCACCTGAGGGGGCGAATAATGTGATATTTTTATAGAGCAGGTTGTTACAGACTTATTGATACATAATATGTCTATCATTTTTATTTTTGTTAAGTTTTACACAGAGATGTCGCGAACATAAAATTTTCCGTTCACGAACGTGCGAACCGGGCGAACCACCATAGACTTCAATAGGCAGGCGAATTTTAAACGTGTTAACTAAGTACTATTCCTATCAGTTTAATCTCTGTTTTGTCCCTTATCAGGGCCAGGGACGGTGTAGTGAATAGATTTTTGGAACCGGGAGATGAAAAAAGACCCATGCTCGGTCCGCTTCGTTAGAATTTTAGGTTACTGCGTGTGCAGCGTGCAATGTACTGTGACACCCTATATGAGTGGTGGACAGTGGGCACAGTACAGTCTGTGGGCCTGAAACACTCTGGCAGGCAACTGAAATTATATTAAAGGGTAAAAATTAAATGACTTTTATATCTGCAAGGTACTGTGCCACCCCTATGAGTGGTGGGCACTGACAGTGGGCACAGTACAGTCTGTGGCCTGACACTCACTAAAAAGTGCTTTTTGGGGTGCTGTCCATACAGCAGATGAGTCTTTGAGGACTGGAGTGGACACAGAACACTGGCCTAGCTAAGGCCCCTTTCACACGGGCGAGTTTTCTGCGTAGGTGCAATGCGTAATGTAAATGCACTTCACCCGCACTGAATCCTGACCTATTCATTTCAATGGGTCTGTGTACATGAGCGTTTTTTTTCACGCATCACTAAAGAATAAACTGATGTACTCTAGGTACTGTACATTGCTGTATTCTTAAGGATGAGAGGAGTTATAGTCCCATTAAATATGAACACTGTCCAGGGACTGCACCAATATTACCGCAGCTTACGGCTTACGGTAACTGATATGACTCCCGTATAACCCCCCTCATCCATAGGAATCCACCCATATACTGCAGTATATGGCTCGATTCCTATGGATGAGGGGGGGGGGGGGTTATAGTCATATTTAAAATAAGCACTGTCCAGGGATTGTTTTGTAATTGGCATGTGTCTATATTAAATATTCAGAAACACAAGAGGGGGGTCAGTCAGCACGTCCCTGTATGCAGGTGCATGTAGCCATGGCAAAATATACATACAAACACAGAAATGCAACAGCACTGTGCTTAGTGACGCTATGTATGCGCGGGCTGGAGGCTTCACTGAAGGCTAAGTGCTGCCAGCCCACGCCGCTGTAACTCCCACCCACCGGCACTAAGTCCCGTCCGCCCGTCCACAGTTTCATGGCAGCTCAGGAGCCGTTAGTGAGAGCTCTTGAGCTGCAGCAGCCTGCACATTTGGTCACATTTCGTTTATAAGACACACTGACTTTTTCCCTCCACTTTGGAGGGGAAATATTGTGTCTTATAAAGCTAAAAATACGGTATATGTTACCCTAAATTTACTTCAATAAAAGCACAGCAAATTGGGACCCTAACCAAAACACTCAAAGTCATTATCTTGAGTACAGTGAAACCTACTATTCAGACATTTGGCATAATGTAATGTAAGAGACATTGAAAGATCTTTAGAGTAAACATTTTATTATTCAAGTTAATCTACAGTAAAGTTAATTATGTAACAAAGTATACAGTGTGTTCTTTTTCTTCAACCACAACCACACAAGAATCTTCGATAATACACCCACAGTATTAAACAGTAGGTTATTCTTATTTTATTAATCTGAAATAATATGTCATGCATTTCTCCACATCAGTTTGGGCACAAAAAGACTGTGCTGTCAAATGGGAGGAGGTATTTGACTATGCACAGCAATACAAATTCAAAAAATACAACCAACTTGATCTTTGTGAATGGACTCACTTCCGCATAGTATAGCACTATTAAGAACAAATTCCAATCTGCCGTACCACATCTCATGCATACCATGGAGTAGCAGGATGAACTATATTTATTGCTACACATTAACAGACACTAGGTGATTTCAAAATCTACAGGTCTGTACAGGTAATTTCCAGGACTAGCAATTATAAACCTTTAAAAAATCGTGAGTTTTTACAAGTCATTCCGGTTTTACCATACACATAATATTTTTTTTTTGTCAGAAAGACGATTATTGTCGAATATTATTCACAAAAAAAAACAAAGTTGAATTTGACTACAGAAACAATAAAGCATTGGTGTGCAGATACTGCACATATAGGATAAAATATAACAATTCAGCTAAGATGATTATCACATGTCATTAATCCTAAATACTAAATTCTTGTAATCTTGGAACACTGAAATCAATCAATCCACACAGTGTGATTCGATATGAATAAATTTGAACCAATATGAAGATAGCACAAAACAACCAAGTCCATGTATAAAACACATTAAAGATTAATGCCATCAAAAGGATTCTATTCCAAAATTCTGAAATCTTTGTCACAATATTCTCTTTATAAATAATACTTTTTGGGGGAGCAACCATTCCCAGATGAGAGTCCCCATTAGGTACATGCCTGGGGCTACATTTTTTTGAGCCGTAAGATCAGCCCTTGTCATGTCAAATCTTTGGACACCAAGCCTCCAGCCTAGATGGTACGACAGTTTACCTCATTATTATAATTTTAATTACCGTATTTTTCGCTTTATAAGAGGCACCTGAAGATAAGAAGCACCTAGGTTTTTGAGGAGAAAAAAAAAAACGGAATTAGACTTACCGGTAATTCAGTTTCCATGAGATCATCGCGACGGCATACAAGGAGATTGACCCCTGACCTCTGTAGGGGCAGGAACAGAGAAGGGAGGGGAGTATTTAACCTATCACCAAACACCAGTGCTTCCAAAATCGTACAGAGTAACCCGGTGCTGAAACAAAGAACAATAAGGAGAAGGTATTGCTTCATACCTTCTGGAGACCCTCCAAAAATTATACATTTGGAAATATATGTAGGGAGGGAATAACGTGCCTTTGTGATGATCTCATGGAAACTGAATTACTGGTAAGTCTAATTCCATAGCATCATCACAACGGCATATAAGGAAATATACAAAATATATCAGTTATAGGGGGAAGGGGGCCCCGGCCTGGAGGACTTTCCGTCCAAAGGACAGATCAGAGGATCTGGAAAGGTCCAGGCGGTGATGGTTTATAAAAGTATGGATGCTGGACCAAGTGGCAGCTCGACATATTTCCTCCAGGGAGGCGCCAGCTCGCTCAGCCTGAGAGGAAGACATGGCCCTAGTGGAGTGGGCCCTAATGTTGACTGGACAAGGGAGATTTTGAATCTGGTAACACAGGCAAATGGTTTCCTTGATACATCTTGCTATAGAAGCCCTGGAGGCTTTCTGACCCTTATACTTCCCTGCAAACAGTACAAGTAAGTAGACAATAATTTTAGGGAACAGTCAGCAATGAGCTCAAATGGTGGTAAGGCGAGACCTATGAGCACAGTATTTAAATCCCATGAGGGGACCCAGGAGGTGATTGTTGGAAGGAGTCTGGTGGCTGCTCTAATGAACCTTCTGATCCAATGATGCCCAGCTATGTCTTGATCGAAAAAAAACAACTAAGGGCTGAGATTTGGACCTTCAGGGTAGAAGGTCTAAGCCCCAGGTCGAGACCCTGTTGTAGGAAATCCAGGATTGTTTAGATGTTAGGTCTATGCAGATGTGGAGATTTTTCACCACTCCAGGAACAGAAGCGCTTCCAGATTTTAAGGTAGATCTCGGATGTTACTTTTTTCCTGGAGGCTTTCAAGGTAGTTATAACTTTGTCTGATAAGCCCTGTCGTTTTAGCGTCTGGGTCTCAGGATCCATGCTGCTAGTTTCAAAAGCTGTGGGTTGGGGTGTAGAACTGGACCCTGGTGGAGTAGATCCCCCTATGGAAATGGGCCAGGAATCCTGGAGGGAGTATTGCTGAAGAGATGCGAACAAACTCCTTTTCGGCCATAGGGGAGCAATCACAGTGGCCTTGTCCTCGCAAATTTTCTGGACTACCTTCGGAATTAAAGGAAGCAGAGGGAACGCATAGAAAAGTTTCCATGACCTGAAAATCTCTGGGTTTAGAGACCATTCTGTATGATCGATCTTGTGGCGGCTGAGGAAATCCGCTTCCCGGTTCAGTGTTCTCTTCAGATGGATTGCTGAAATAGAGGCCACTTTCTGCTCTGCCCATGAGAAAATTCTTGTTGTCAGCACTTGAAGAGTTGTTGATCGCATACCCAGGGCCGGTGCAAGGATTTTTGCCGCCCTAGGCAAAAGAAAAGTTTGCCGCCCCCCCCCCCCCCATGTGACATCACAATGCCCCATCCATATGATCTGCCATATTAAAGGGGTTCTGCAGTTTATTTAAACTGATGATCTATCCTCTGGATAGATCATCAGCATCAGATCAGCTGGGGTCCGACACCCGGGACCCCAGCCGATCAGCTGTTTGAGAAGGCTGCCGCGCTTGCAGTAGCACCTCGGCCTTCTAACTGTTTACCGCAAGCACAGTGATGTCACGACTAATATCACTGGCCTGGGCGGGGCTAAGCTTCATTCTAGTGAACAGAGCTTAACCCCACCAAGGCCAGTGATACTAGTCGTGACATCAAAGCGCCCGCGGTAAACAGCGAGAAGGCCGAGGTGCTACTGCCAGCGCCGCTGCCTTCTCAAACAGCTGATCGGCGGGGGTCCCAGGTGTCAGACCCCAGCCGATCAGATGCTGACGATCTATCCAGAGGATAGATCATCAGTTTAAATAAACTGCAGAACCCCTTTATCTAACGCCAGTTCTCTCTCTCCCCCTCTTGTCATTCTTTTCCACCCCATGTCATTCTCTTCCCATCTTGTCATTCTCTCTCCCCTTCTTGTCATTCTCTCCCCCTCTTGTCATTCTCTTTGTCCCTCTTGTCAATCTCTCCCCCTTGTCATTCTCTCTTCTCTTTGTCCCTCTTGTTAATCTCTCCCCCCTTGTCATTCTCTTTCCCAACCCCCCCTACCTCTAGTGTAGCGTGGCCGAGTTCTGTATGGTCCGCGGGTACAGGCGCTTTTGTTTCCTGTACCCTAGTGGACTGACATGAAGTGCACACTGTGTGCGCACTTCATGTCAGTCCGGTCCAGGTACAGGAGACAGATGCTCGCTGTACCCGCGGACCATACAGGGCTCAGCCACGCTACAATGGGTGAATGACAGCTCTCCCCTCCTGTCAGCCCCTCTCCTCTTGCTGCGCCAGGGCGGTGCGCCCTCATGGACGCGCCAGCCCGGGCAGTGCTGCAGCCGCCAGAGGCTCAATATAGAGCGCTCAGACGGCTGCAGCATGAGGGGGGCCGGCGCTCCTGATGGCGCCCCTTCCTAAGGAGCGCTCTACGCAGCTGCTTATAGGACGGCCCTGTGCGTACCCCCTTGATGGGGGAGGTAAGAGATGGCAGTAGTGTTTTCCAATAGCACTCTTATATGGTGACATTGTAGAATTTCCTCTGCTGCTTTTAATGCCTCCCAGACTGCCCTCAGTTCCCTGAAGTTTGACGACTGTGGTTTGACCGATTGTGACCAGGTGCCCTGAAAAAGATGATCCCTTACTTTTGCGCCCCAGCTGGATAGACTTGCGTCGGTTACTATCTGTATTTGGGGAGTTCTCTGCCAGGGGATGCCCTTGGATAGGCTCTCGTGGTTCTTCCACCAATTTAGTGACTGAAGAACTTGAACAGGGAGGATTACTTGATGGTCCAAGGAAGATTGATGTCTGTTCCAGACACCCAAGTTTCAAGATTGAAGAGGTCTGAAATGAATCTGGCACCGGGGAACTGCAGGGATAGAGGATCTTAACAGACCTAGCAGACTCATTGCTTCTCTGACTGAGCAAGACCTTTTCCTCTGAAAGGATTAGATTTTTTGTTGGAGAGTCAAGAACTTGTCTTAAGGTAGAAATGCCAGACAGGACAGACTTGTTTTTGTTTACAATCCACCCGAGGTTGTTTAGGATGGAGACGAAATATTCCAGATCCGAGTTGGTCTGATTGAAATCTTCGCTGATCAGGAGAAAGTCATCCAAGTATGGGACCAACATGAGACCCTCTCTCCTGGCGAAAGCAACCATCTCTATTACTGCCTTGGTAAAGATTCTTGGTGCTGATGAAATCCCGAAGGGGAGAGCTTTTAACTGGTAATGGTGAATTTTGCCCGTTACATCTTGGACTGCGAACCAGAGAAAGCTCTGGGAGTCGACGTGAATGGGAATATGGTAGTAGGCGTCTCGCAGATCTATTGTACGCATTAAGATGTCTTTGTTTAGAAGTGGTATTGTTGATGCAAGGGTTTCCAATCAGAATTTTCGGTAAAGAATAAACTTGTTTAAGGGTTTCAGGTTTATGATTGTTCGAAACGTACCCTCTTTTTTCCTGCCTAGGAATAGTGTTGAATAGTATCCCCGGCCCCTTTCTGGACGTGGAACTGGGGGGGCACATTCATCCGAGGAGGATCTTGGATCCCCTGCCAAAGGTTGGGTTGGAAAAGTGTGAGCTGATAACCAGCTCCAATTATTTTGGAAACCCAGGGATTCTGGGAAATAGATTGCCACTCCGCCAGGAAACTTGAGTCTTCTCCCCACTCTGGCGTCATTGCTTGTCGGAAGGTTTCTGGTGGGAAGAGGATTGGCCCTTCCCTCTTCCACCTTTCGGGTAACTCCAACACCCCGATTTCCCTTTTCCCCTGTAGCTTTTCTCTTGACCAGAGGAGGAGCGCATGGGAAATCGACGCCTGAAGGTACGATCCCCCGGAAACCCCTTCTTTTTATCAGCGGCTTTTTCTAAAATTTTGTCCAGGACTGGGCCGAAAACATACTCCCAAAGTATTAGTTTTAAAGTTTTATCCCCGGACCAGCACTTCATTCAGAGTGCTCGTCTGGCCAAGTTGGAGAGCACGGCATCTCTGGCGGTAAAACTGACTGATTCAGCTGAGGCTTCCGCCAGGAAGGCAGTGGCAGATTTTAAGAGAGGAAGGGAATTGAGGATCTCTTCTCTAGAAGTTTTATTTTTTATGTGGTCTTCTAATTCTCCCAGCCAAAGGAACATGGATCTAGTGATGGAGGTTAGTCTTAATATTAAATATAGCCGCCTCCCAGGATTTCGTGAGGAGGCTATCAGCTTTCCGATCCATGGAATCCTTGAGCTGGGAGGCATCCTCGAATGGGAGGGATGTCTTTTTGTTCACTTTAGCAACCTGAACATCTATTTTGGGAATTTCGTTAAAGATTTTGGATTCTTCAGGATCAAATAGTAACCTGTTTTTAAAGGAAGTGGAGACTCCCAGACGTCTTTCAGGTTCTGCCCATTCCTCCAAAATCATGTTCTTAATATTCTTGTTTATGGGAAATACACGTGTCTTTTTGACTCTTAATCCTACAAACATCTTTTCCTGTATGGAGTGTGTGCGTTGTACTTCCTCCACCCCCATTGTGGATCTGACCGCTCTGAGTATGTTGGACATAGCTTCCATGGAAAAATAGAATCTGTGGCCACTAACCATAGAGTCTGAATCAGAAATTCTTTCCCCCTCCTCCCATGACCTGGCCGAATGGACTCTTTAGTCTGCTATGGCCTCTGAGTCAGAAGAGGAAGGTGACCTAGCATGCTTCCTTTTGGGTTGTGGTAAATCGGCAGGATTAGCGAGTAGATGGGCCAGAGATGATCGAATTTAATCCTGTATCATAGATTTGAGTTCTTATTTTAGAGAGGGAGCCTCTAAACAATATTTGATATAAAATTTTTGCAAAGCTTCTTGAGATAATTATCTTGAAGTTGTCATTACAGGAGATACATCTGGGGGATTTCTTGACCTTTTTTTGAGTTTCCTTGGACACCTGAAAGGAGGAGAGGCTGCCGTAAGGGGGTGGACCAAATATAATAGTAGTACATAAAGAGTTTCTCTGAAGAAGAGAGACCACTAATCAAATCAGCAAAAAAACATATGCACAGGTATACTGACACTATTCCCCTCCCCCCCTTCTTTGTAGGAGAGGGAGATCAGCAGACTCCCTGACCCTGTTACCATACACCCCCTGAGGGGGACTCACAGTTTGCGGCAGTGGTGGTTCAGTCTCCTTAGGAGAGCGTGCATCCGTCCCAGACATCGCAGGGTTTTGCACTTCTCGTCCAATGGGTCAGCAGGAGAGGCAGGTGAGGGGCCCACAAACTTTTCAAGCCAGGAGCGTCCATTGTATGTCGGGGCCTCGGTTTTCAGCTGGGCCCGGACGCCGCCTACGTCACTCCGGAGTGCCGGACGTGACACCACCACACATGCGCCGCATGCGCCGGGTGCGCAACCCTGCTGAAGCCTCGGTAGGCCAGGGGGGAGCCGTTGCCCTGGGAGCAGGCCCCAGTGAAACCAGAGCAAGTTTTCCCGATACCACCACTGCCCAGCATTAGTACTGCGACTGCGGGAGGGCAGGGGGATGCCATGGCAGGATGCCAGCGATTTTCCCGGTAAAAAAATAAAAAATAGACCAACAAGGTTCCTAGCTTCATTTCCCTGCATACAGGGTTACCTTTCTCTGCCCTGTCCTCTGTAGGGACAGGAAACACTGGTGTTTGGTAGTGGGAGGGGGGTATTTAACCTTTCTCTGTTCCTGTCCCTACAGAGGTCAGGGGTTTATCTCCTTGTATGCCGCTGTGATGATGCTATGGAAAAATATTTTGAACCAAAAGGTGTGCTTTAGGTGGATTTTGAACTAATGGTGGTCTGGGGATGACATTTTTATGGGGGATCTGCGTATGATGCACTGTTATGGGGGATCCGTGGATGACGCACTGTTATGGAGGATATGTGGATGACGCACTGTTATGGGGCGGATCTGTGGATGACGCACTGTTATGGGGCGGATCTGTGGATGATGCACTGTTATGGGGGGGATCTGTGGATGACGCACTGTTATGGGGGATGTGTGGATGACACACATATAGCGTCTTATGCTGGCCCCCCTCATGGCCCTATGTGTCGCAGTATTAGGGTACTTTATTAATGTGTCCTCTCATGTGTCCCATTACACTGCGCACAGCAGTCTTTGTATGTAAAGTCTATTTATTTCATGCTGAAGCAATGACTCTGCTTTGATAAACTAGCCTAATCATCTGTAACATTAATCAATATGAAAGCAGCGCTCCGCTGGCGCGTGACATCACTCAGTCAGTCACCCGCCGCCAGTGAAACAGCAGTTGCTGGCCCAGCCCCTCCTCCCTCCCTTATAACTGTAACTGATATATCGCTGGCCACGCAGTGCAGCATAGCGGCCGGAGATATATCAGTGTCAGCCATGTACAAATTACACCACTCGCTTTATAAGACGAACTGCCCCACTTTTGGGGGACAAAAGTGCACCTTATAAAGCGAAAAATATGAATGGTGAATGTATATTTCTTTTTCTACTGCTATACATCAATAAAGGTTTTTCAAGATATAAGTGCAGCAGCGAATGGCGAATGTATATTTCTTTTTCTACAGATATAAGTCACTAAAGGTTTTTCAAATTATAAGTGCAGGAGCGAATGGCAAATGTATATTTATTTTTCTACTTCTATATGTCAATAAAGGTTTTTCTGCATATAAGTGCACCAGAGAATGGCGAATGTATATTTATTTTTCTACTGCAATACCCCAGTAAAGGCTTTACCAGATACTGTATAACTGCAACAGTGAACTGAGAATATATTTTTCTTGTAGTACCGAAATACACCCCTATACGCTTTCACCAGAAATAACTGCAGAATTGTCCTGAGAATATATATTTCTTGTTGGTCTGAAATAGGCCACTATACGCTTTCACCAGAAATAACTGCAACAGTGCAGTGCATATATCTTTTTCTTGTAGTACTGATTGAATAAGATACAAGATATAAGCCACTAAAGGCTTCTCAACATAACACTTGCAGCCCAATAATAAAAAGCTGGAATGAAAGAGCTGTCTAATGACTATTTGGATCTCCAAATAATATTTCCTGTACTTGTAAATCACTTTCTTATCAATGTCCCTAGCGCCTTCTGACGTCTCTCCCTGCACTAAGATGCTGTGAAATGATTCCTCCCTATCCTTTCCCTGCACTTATAAATAGTTTTTTCTGTCTTTTTTTTCCACAATCGTTTTTCCACTTGCTGTCCCTAGCGCCTTCACACATCTGTCCCTGCATTCTGAAAGCTGGAAAATATCTGACTAAGATGGCCTGCTGTATTTTTAGGGCTGTGACATCACAGGGCTGGCTGGCTGCTGATTGGCTGCATGCAGGCATGCCAATCTGGGTGATCCCGCCTTCCCAGAGTTCCTTGCCCCATGTCCTTAGTCCTCACACATGTAGCCGCATTTTAGGAAAATTGTGATTCGTTACCACGAGGTGTGAGGAAATTCGCATTCGTTGCAAATTGAATTCTTCCTGAAATTCTAAACGAAGTCCACTTCATTAGCTTCGATTCACTCATCTCTACTCAGGATCAATATCTGATCAACAGAGGTTCAACTCCGAGCACTCTCGCCGATCAGCAGTTTGAAGAGAATTCAGCTCTTGTGCTAGCGCTGCATTCTGTTCACTGTTTACCTGCTCGCAATTGACATCACAGTGGTCATCAGGTGTAATTACAATTCCTAGAATCTGGAAGGGAGATCTGGCACACTCAATCTGGAAGTGTGATGAAACCTGTATATTATACGACTAGAAAATTAGGTAAGTCACCTTAAAGTCGGTGGGACGCTACCACAAAGATTCTATTACTAGCGACAATAACATCAATAATGTGGCATTAATCCTCTCTGGAACATTATCCAAATAAGGATACATTTCTTTATTCTAAGAAACACTGTTACAACTGGCTGTATATACATAGAATTGAATGACTGGGTACCCATAGATAATACAGTGTCAGCTGTAGCTTTTAACCACTATTCCATAGTGATTCTGGTTTGGTTCATGTATTATGTTGTCATTTTGATGGTGTATTAGAACTCCACAGATATCCTAATTTATCCTCCAGTTGAGAACCTACAACTTTGCAACACCATATCTGTGGACATCTATATATATTATTGGCACTATTGTCGAACATTATTTGTTGTAATACATATATCCATTGAATATAATTGTATTTTCTGATGTATGGGATATACTATGTATTCACTATTTCTCCTTAATATTCCCTTACAACTGGGCAGAGACATCGATTATAGTGAGAACACATAGTAACCAATGAATTAGGTGAAATAGCATCTGGCGTTACATTGGCCATTGTAAGGTTTTACCTTTTTATATATTTTACTTCGGTACTACTTGTTGGTTTTTATTACTTTTTTACTCTTATTATTGCTTTTTGTTCAAAATAAAATTGGTTTAACCCCTTAAGGACGCATGACGTACCGGTATGTCATGGTTTCTGAGTCATTAAGGACCCATGCATATCTTTTAAATGTAAGTGCGGCACGGCGGGGGTTAATATTAACAGGATGTCCGCTGAAATCATTCAGCGGGCATCCTGTCACAACGCCGAGGGGGGTCATTTGACCCCCCCGTATTGGCGATCGCAGAAAACTGCAGGTCAATTCAGACCAGCGGTTTGCTGCGTTTCCGGTCCATTCGGGTCTACAGTGACCCGATGAACCGGAAAAGAATGGTGATCGGTGGTGTGATATCACACCACCAATCACCATTCTTGAATTGGGGACGGTTATGGCGGTGCTGGGATCTGATTGGTTCGGGGAGAGAGGCGGGAGATTCAAACTCCCGACACTCCTCTCTCCCCTCCTCTTCCTGCTGCTGCCGAGTGAGGATCGCTCCCGCACCGCACCCGCACCGCACCAGCACCGCTCCTGTGACCCCCCCCAACCGGCGGCTCCCATCACCCTCCTCCATCAGGTAGGTTAAGGTCAGTGAGGGAGAGGTATCTTAGGCAGGGCTAAAAGGGACAGTTAGTGTTTAGGAAAAAAAAAAAAAACACATTTATTTCAGTGCTGCCTGTGGTGGTTGGGGTCCACAGCACTCCACCACCACTTTTTTTAAATTTTTTTATTTATTTTTTCGTGCGCTTACTGTGGCTGGCACTTTTAGCGTCCGGCCACCGTTAGCACATCGCCTGCCCCACCGCTGATCAGTGCCGGACGGCTGATCAGCTAGATTGAACTTCATTTTTTTTTTCTAACACTTGTCCATTTTTTTCTTATTATTAGTACGTGAACACCCGCCCCCACACAGACGCACATACAATAAAGTTTGACACACACGCACATACACGCACACACATACCCATGGCCCGCCGGATGTTCTCGGCGGAGGAGGCATATGCCCCGATGCTCTCCCACACAGAGAGCGCCAGTGAGGATGAGGATGACCCCACGTTCCTTCTTTGATCCGCATCCTCCTCATCATCATCTGATGACAATGAGCCCTCAAAGCGGCGGAGATGCCGCCAGGCGGAGCCAGGGCCCCCACATGCTAGGGACCCCGTGGCCCACACCAGTACGAGCAGCCCTGGGGTTCGTACTGGTTTCCTGGCCCACCAAATAAGCACACCGGAGCCCCCCACCGGTGAACTTAGCTGGTGTCCCCCAGTGGACTATGAGCCTGCGATTCTGGATTTTGCTGGCAATCCTGGAATCCAGATTCCCACAGTGGGGTTCACTGAAATAGACTTTTTTAGTTTTTTTTCAGTGACCCACAGGTGAATCTGATGGTGGAGCAGAGGAGTTGTACGCCCAACAGTTCGTCGCTCAGCACCCAGGCTACTTTTTGGCTAGACCCGGTGGCTGGACGCCAGTCAGTGCAGCCGAGATGAGGACGTTTTAGGGCCTCTTCCTGCATGGGTCTAGTGCAAAAACCCAGTGTCAGGCATTACTGGAGTGGGGACGTCCTCTATCAGACCCCACTGGACAGTATGGCCATGACGCGTCCCAGATTCGAGGCCATCCGGAAATGCCTGCATTATGCAGATAATGCAGCATGTCCCCCCCGAGGTGATCCTGCCTATGACCGGCTGTATAAGATACAACCGATCATTGATCATTTCAGGGCCAAGTTTGCACAGTACACTTACAAATTTTGTGTTTACGAGGGACGAGATTCCCGTATTCAACCCCCAGAATGTCCCCCCACTCTTGGTGTTAGCGGGAAACTCGTGTGGGACCTTGTGCACCCACTGCTGGATAAAGGGTTACCACCAGTACGTGGATAACTTTTATACCTGTATTCTCTTGTTCATGTCCCTTGCCGCCAGATCCACGTTCGCTTGTGGGACCGTGTGGAAAAATCAGCGCGGCCTCCCTACCTCCCTCCTCCAGGTACCTATCCCCAGGGATGAGACCCGTGCCCTTACCAGCGACAACCTGTTGCTGGTCAGATATAAGGACAAGAGGGATGTCCTTATCCTGACCACAATCCATGGTAACGGCACCACCCCAGTCTCTGTGCGAGGTACCACGGCAACGGTCCTCAAGCCCGATTGTATCGTCGACTACAATCGGTATATGGGAGGAGTTGATCTATCTGATCAAGTCCTCAAACCATATAATGCCATGCGGAACACCCGGGCACGGTACAAAAAGGTTGCGGTCTACATGGTACAGGTTGCTATGTACAACGCTTTTGTACTATCCCGAAGCGCTGGCAGCACAGAGACTTTCCTCCAGTTCTATGAGGCAGTCCTCAAGGACCTGATCTTTTCAGACCGAGAAAGAGCAGGTCAGAGTACCTCGGGAATTGGAGGGGCCTGGATCGTCCCTGGCCAACATTTTCCAGGTGTGGTCCCCCATACTGGAAAGAAGGGACGAACCCAAAAAAGATGCAGAGTGTGTCACAGGAAGGGGATACGGAAGGACACCACCACTCAGTGTGACACTTACCCTGATCATTCGGGCCTCTGCGTTATCAATTGCTTCAGAGAGTATCACACTTCCATGGAGTACTAAATTTTTATAATTCCCGACAGTCCCCTAGAGAACATAAAAAACTATGGCTCTCAGACTTTGGAGACACAGGAACAATTTTTTTTTCACAAAAATATTAGTTTTAGTGCAGGCATCCTCAAACTGCGGCCCTCCAGATGTTGTAAAACTACAACTCCCAGCATGCCCAGACAACCTACAGGGGGAATTGTATTTTTACAACATCTGGAGGGCCGCAGTTTGAGGATGCCTGCTTAGTGTCTTAAAAGTATGAGAGCCATACATATGGGGCATCGCCGCGTACGTAAAAAACTTGTCTATAAATATACCCCATAAACTAGCCCCTCGATAAATGCTGTCCAAAAAAATCAAATAAAAACTATGTAAAAAAAAGCCATTTTTATTTATACCTTGGATCCCAAAAAGTGTAATAAAAAGCCATTAAAAAGTCATCTGCAACCCCAAATAGTGCCAATCAAACCGCCATCTCATCACGCAAAAAATGAGCCCCTAAATTAGATAGTCGCCCAACCAAAAAATAAATAAATTTAGCTCCCAGACTATGGAGATACTAAAATAATTTTTTTTGTTCCTCAAATGATGATATAGTATAATTTGTTTAGATTTTACATGAAGTAGACATATTAGGTATCGCCACGTCCGTAACAATCTGCCCTATAAAAATAACATTTAACCCAACCCCCCGCAAAAAATGAGCCCCTATATTAGACAGTCAGCCAACCAAAACCAAAAAAAAAAATGTAGCTCCCAGGATATTGAGATACTAAAATTATTTAATTTGTGTTCCTCAACTGATAATTTAGTGTAAAATCTAAACAAATTATATAAAGTAGACATATTAGGTATCTCCACCTCCGTAACAATCTGCCCTATAAAAATAACATTTAACTCAACCCCCCAGGATGAACAGCGTAAAAAAAAAAACGTGTAAAAACACCATTTTTTTTTGCAAAGTTTCCATTTCAATCCATTTTTTCCGGTAATAAAGCAAGGGTTAACAGCCAAACAAAACTAAAAATGTATTACCCTGATTCTGTAGTTTGCAGAAACACCCCATATGTGGTCGTAAATGGCTATATAGCCACAAGGGCATAGAACGAAGGGAACGCCATATGGTTTCTTGAAGGCAGATTTTGATGGATTGGTGTATTTATGCCATGTCCCATTAGAAGCCCCCCCAGATGTAGCCTAGACTAGAAACTCCAAAAAAGTGACCCCATCTAAGAAACTACACCCCTCAAGGTATTCAAAAAATACTTTACAAACTGTATTAACCCTTTAGGTGTTTCACAAAACTTAATGGCAAATGTAGAAACAATTTCAAAATTAAACAATTTTAAAAGTTATCTTGCCTCAAAAAAGTGTAATATAGAGCAACCAAAAATCATATTTATCCTAAAATAGTACCAAAACAACAACCACCATATCCTGTAATTTCCTAGATGGGGTCACTTTTATGGAGTTTCTACTCAAGGGGTGCAGCAGGGGGCTTGAAAGGGTACATGGTGTAAATAACCCAGTCCTGCAAAATCTTCCTTCCAAAAACCATATGGCGTTCCCCTTCTTCTATGTCCTGCCGTTTAGCCAAATAGTAGTTTAGGACCACATATGGGGTGTTTGTGAAAACTACAGAATCAGGGCAACCCATATTGAGTCTTGTTTGGCAGTTAACCCAGTTTGTCCAGTAATAAAGTAAGGGTTAAAATGGAAAATTTTCCCCCCAAAAAAATCGAAATTCCGAAATTGTTTCTCCATCTGCCATTAACTCTAGTGGAACACCTAAAGGGTTAACAACGTTTGTAAACCCAGTTTTGAATACCTTGAGGGGTGTACTTTCTTAGATGGAGTCACTTTTTTGGAATTTCTATTCTAGGGGTGCAACAGGGGGCTTGAAATGGGACATGGTATAAACAAAACCAGTCCCGCAAAATCTGCCTTGCAAACCCCATATGGCGTTCCCCCTCCTTCTATGTCCTACCGTTTGGCCAAACAGTCGTTTAGGACCACATATGGGGTGTTTCTGCAAACTACAGAATCAGGCAACCCATATTGAGTCTTGTTTGGCAGTTAACATTTACTTTATTACTTGAAAAAATGGATTAAAATGGAAATTTTCCCCAAAAATTGAAATTCTGAAATTGTTTCTCCATCTGCCATTAACTCTAGTGGAACACCTAAAGGGTTAACAAAGTTTTTAAACCCAGTTTTGAATACCTTGAGGGGTGTACTTTCTTAGATGGAGTCACTTTTTTGGAATTTCTATTCTAGGGGTGCAACAGGGGGCTTGAAATGGGACATGGTATAAACAAAACCAGTACCGCAAAATCTGCCTTGCAAAACCCATATGGCGTTCCCCTCCTTCTATGTCCTACCGTTTGGCCAAAAAGTAGTTTAGGACCACATATGGGGTGTTTCTGCAAACTACAGAATCAGAGCAACCCATATTGAGTTTTGTTTGGCTGTTAACCCTTGCTTTGTTCCTGGAAAACATGGATTATATTGGAAAATTTTCCAAAAAATTGAATTTCTTAAATTTTATGTCCATTTGCCATTAACTCTAGTGGAACACCTAAAGGGTTAACAACGTTTTTAAAATCAGTTTTGAATACCTTGAGGGGTGTAGTTTCTAAAATGGGGTCGTTTTTGGGTGGTTTCTATTATGTAAGCCTCACAAAGTGACTTCAGACCTGGACTGGTCCCTAAAAAGTGGGATTTGGAAAATTTCTGAAAAATTTCAAAATTTGCTTCTAAACTTCTAAGCTATGTAACATCCCAAAAAAATAAAATAGCATTCCCAATATGCTCCAAAAATGAAGTAGACATATGGAGAATGTGAAGTAATAATTATTTTTGGGGGTATTACTATGTATTAGAGAAGTAGAGAAAATGAAACTTTGAAATTTGCTAATTTTTTCAAATTTTGGGTAAAATTTTTATTTTTTATGTAAAAAAATTAACTTTTTTGACCCAATTTTAGCAGTGTCATGAAGTACAATATGTGACGAAAAAACAATCTCAGAACGGCCTGGGTAAGTAAAGGCGTTTTAAAGTTATTCACACATAAAGTGACACTGGTCAGATTTTCAAAAAATAGCCAAGTCCTAAGAGTGAAATAGGGCTGGGTCCTTAAGGGGTTAACAAAATACACTGCCTCGCTTTCATCACACTTCCAGATTGAGTGTGCCAGATCTCCCTTCCATATTCTATTCATTATCTATATTCCAGTAGGGTACCGGACTACAGACCAGAGCACCCACTGTCCAGATCTTCCGGTGTGGTGAGCCACTTCATCTACTATACAACCTTCTATAATTAAAATTCCTCTGTCCAATTCAATGGGAACGAGCAGTTACACACAGTATGCTTCTTCTCATTGAAGTGAATTGGACGGAGGAGCTTGAAGTTGCAAGCTAATGCAAAACTGGGAGTTATTTTAAAGGGATTCTGTCACCAGGTTTGACCCCTGTCAGCTAAACATATGCTGACACTCAGGGTCTCGTCAGGAGTCCTAATGTGTGCTCATCAAAGCGATGAGTACCTTTATTTATCCCAAAAACAGGTTTTACTAACCTGTCAATCAAATAAATAAGGTGCCCAAGGGGAGGTCCAGGGATGCAGGGTGCCCGGCCGCACCCAACGCGGTTCGTGCCCAGCGCCGCCTTACCTGACTTGTGCGCCGCCTCCTAATGCTCTGTGCTGCCTCTCCCTCCCCCCTCCCTCTCCCTCCTCCTGCTTCAAGATCTTGCGCGCGCGCACAGGGCTCTGCCTGATGGGCCGTGCGGACTTCGGGAATCGGCTTCTTCAAGCGAAGTGTGCATGCGCGAGATCTTGAAGCAGGAGGAGGGGGAGGGAGGGAGAGGCGGCACAGAGCATTAGGAAGCGGCACACAAGTCAGGATAGGAAAGGTGGCGCTGGGCACGAACGGCGTTGGGTGCAGCCGGGCACCCTGCATCCCTGGACCTCCCCTTGGGCACCTTATTTATTTGATTGACAGGTTAGTAAAACCTGTTTTTGGGCTAAATAAAGGTACTGATCGCTTTAATGAGCACACATTAGGACTCCTGATGAGACCCTGAGTGTCAGCATATGTTTAGCTAACAGGGGTCAAACCTGGTGACAGAGTCCCTTTAAAAAAATCCCCATTAGGCTTGTAAGGTGACCATAGAGAATTCTCTTCAGGAAAATGGTGCTCAGCAAATTTGTGTCTCTCAGCAATATGCGATTGCGAATATATTTCGCGATATTCTAAATATTTGCAAATTCTCGAGGTGCCGATATTCGCGATTAAAATTCGCAATTCGAAAATTCGTGATCAACACTAGTAGGAAACAGGCCGGCCTGGATGGACAAATGTCTTTTTTCGGTCTTATATACTATTTTACTATGTTACTATGTTAATCTGGCTGGTTAGGTAGATGAGCAGGGCTGACAGAGGTTTTATAAGGAGTAGGATAGAGGTTTTCTGAGGTTCCGTGCTAAAGAGTTTACCCCACTCAACAATAATGCAGTTTATTTTTCTCTTAATATACAGGGATAACACATTGTTTGTTCTGTAGTAGTTAGATCTAGACAGAATAGAGAAACATTGTGTGACATATGTCATGTGGTTACTTGTCATACCAGGTGTCTTCTGATTTTTCATGAGATAGATCTTTCAGTTACCCAACAGCAATTCTGTCTTCTGCCTTTACTGATCAGGGTACTGTATATAGTTGGGCACATTTTCTTGATCCAGTATCATATTAAACAGTAGCTACCATTATAATGTTTTTTCCCTTGTCCCCTTTAGTGCCCCAACACAGTATATAACCTCAAAGCTGTCCCAGGATGGCGGAACAGCTGCCAATGGCCGGGACTGTATGCAGATAAATAGATCATATATACAAAACACATGTACTTAACCACTTAAGGACCAGAGGTTTATACCCCCCTAGTGACCAGGCCCTTTTTTACAAATCGGCACTTCACAACTTTAACGGTTTATTGCTCGGTCATGCAACTTGGCACCCAAATGAATTTTACCTCCTTTTCTTCACACAAATACAGCTTTCTTTTGGTGGTATTTGATTGCTGCTGACATTTTTCGTTTATCTGATATTAATAAAAAAAGACCGCAAAAGTGTATTTTTAACTTTTTCTGGTAAAATTGTTCAAATGTAATTACATTTCTATACAAGTTTGTATCATAATTTATTGTGCTATATGTCTTTGATAAAAAAAAATCCAATAAGTGTATATTTATTGGTTTGCGCAAAAGTTATAGCGTTTACAAACTATGGTACAAAAAAGTGAATTTCAGCATTTTGAAGCAGCTCTGACTTTCTAAGCACCTGTCATGTTTCTGCTAGAATGCCAGGATAGTATAAATACCCCCCAAATGACACCATTTTAGAAAGAAGACACCCCAAAGTATTCGTGGAGGGGCATGGTGAGTTCAAGTATGATTTCATTTTTTTTCACAAGTTAGCAGACACTTTCTGAGGAAAAAATAAAATAAAAATAAAGTTTCCATTTCTGCTAACTTCTGGCAAAAAAAAATAAAATCTCCCACAGACTCACTATGCCCCTCAGTGAATACCTTGGGGTGTCTACTTTCTGAAATAAGGTCATTTGTGGGGTGTGTTTACTGTTATGGTATTTTGGGCGGGGCTAAGTTGTGAGCAGCCCTGTAAAGCCTAAAGGTACTCATTGGACTTTCCGCCCCTTTACGCACCTAGGCTTCAAAAAAGTGGCACACATGTGGTATCGCCGTACTCAGAAGAAGTAGGGCAATGTGTTTAGGGGTGTATTTTTACATATACCCATGCTGGGTGAGAGAAATATCTCTGTAAATTGACAACTTTGTATAAAAAAATGGAAAAAGTTGTGATTAAGGCTACCTGCACACGACCGTTGCCTGCCTCCGAGTCCGCTCCTCCTTGAAATTTTGCGTCCGTCAAAAAAAATGGATGACGGACCGTTTTTTTTGATGGATCCGATTTTTATGGCAGATCCATTGTAAAAATGCCTATCCTTGTCCGCAAACGTGAAAAAAATAGGACATGCACTATTTTTTGGACGGAATGAAAACACGGATCACGGATGCGGAACAAAAACGGTTGACCATCCGCATTTTTTGACGGACCCATTGAAATGAATGGGGAAGCATCCTATCCGTGAAAAAAAACGGAAAGGACGCGTAAACAAACAACGGTCGTGTGCATGGGGCCTTACAGAGATATTTCTCCCACCCAGCATGGGTATATGCAAAAATACACCCCAAAACACATTGCCCTACTTCTCCTGAGTACCCACTAAAATGCCAGGGAAGAATAAATACCCCACAAGTGACCCCATTTTAGAAATAAGACACCCCAAAGTATTCCGTGAGGGGCATGGCGAGTTCAAGTTTTTTTTGGGACAAGTTAGCGGAATTTTTTTTTTTGTTTTTTTTCTCACAAAGTCTCCCTTTCCGCTAACTTGTGACAAAAAGTTCAATCTTTCATGGACTCAATATGCCCCTCAGCGAATACCTTGGGGTGTCTTCTTTCCAAAATGGGGTCATTTGTGGGGTGTTTGTACTGCCCTGGCATTTGAGGGTCTCCGCAATCATTACATGTATGGCCAGCATTAGGAGTTTCTTCTATTCTCCTTATATTGAGCATACTGGTAATGAGATTTTTTTTTTTCCGTTCAGCCTCTGGGCTGAAAGAAAAAATGAACGGCACAGATTCCTTCATTCATCGATCAATGTGGATGAAAAAATCTCTGCCAAAAAATATGCAAAAAAAAAGAGGGTAAAGGACATAGGAGTGCTTGAGAAGTAAGGCCCCATTCACACATCCGCAAAAATGTCCCCATCTATTCCGCAATTCTGCGAAATAGATGCAGACCCATTCAGTGTGAATGGTGCTGTGGGTGATGCGGAGAGCACACTATGTGCTCTCCGCATCGGCATTTGCGGAGCTGCGGCCGCGAACTTCCGGGTTTCGGCCCCGAAACATCCGGCCGCAGCACTGCAAAAGATAGAGCATATCCTATTCTTGTACGCAGCCTGCAGACAAGAATAGGAATCTCTATGGAGAGTGGACGTGTGAATGGACCCTAAAGCTGCGATCGCTAATAAAGATCCAAAAAGCTCAAAATTGATCTTTAAAGCGCCGCAGCGATTTTACGGTGTTTTTGCAGTGATCAGGAAAAAAAAAAATCTGTCACTGAGGTGGGGCGGACTGAACGCAAGTGTGGGCACAAGATCAGGCCTGATCGGGCGAACACTGCATTTTTTGTAGAGCCCAAAGTGACCATAATGTACTGATATAGATCTAATTGCGATCAGTCTTGATCACTTACAGATAATATATAGTACTAGTGCTGATTAGCGACAGCAATGACGCTAATCAGCGACTAATCAGTGACTGCGGTGCGGTGGGCTGGGCGCTAACTACCTAACAAGTAGCTAACTAACTTGCGGTGATAATGGACCCTTAGGCCCCATTCACACGTCCGTAATTCTGTTCCACATTTTGCGGAACGGAATTGCGGACCCATTCATTTCTATGGGGACAGACTTTGTCCCGCTTGGATCCGGAATTGCGGATCCGCACTTCCGGGTCCGCACTTCCAGGTCCGCAAAAATATAGATCAGCATTTTCTATATAGTTCTGACAATGTGCGGATCCGCAAAATGCGTGAAGCACATTGCCGGTGTCTGTGTTTTGCGGATCCATATGCTGTGCAAAAGTGTGTTTGGTCGACTCAACATCTACCCAGAAGGGCAATCTGAAAAGGCCACCAGAATGTACACCATTATAGATGAACAAAGCAATAGGTCTCTGGCGAAACCTAAATTCTTTGAGATTTTCAGCATAACGGGAGAAGCAACACCATATACCCTCAACACTTCTTCTGGTCATGTAGAGACTTATGGCAGAAGAGCCACTGGATACATTATCTCCTCCATTAAAGGGAACATTCATATGCGACCAGATACCTGATGAAAGAGATTAAATTGCTACTCCAGAAGCTGCATACCATCGTTCCCACTTAAAACATCTAGCTAGTGAGATTCCTCCTATGGACATAAATGCTGATATCCTACTCTTGCTCGGGAGAGACATTCTGAGGGTCCACAAGGTGTGGCAACAATGCAAAGGTCCTGACAATGCCCCATATGCACAGAGATTCGACTTAGGCCTCTTTCAAACTTGCGTTCTGAGGATCCGGCAGGCACTTCCGTCCCGTCGGATCTGTCAGAACGCAAGTCGCCTGAAAGCATTAGAAACATAGAATGTGTCGGCAGATAAGAACCATTTGGCCCATCTAGTCTGCCCAATATGCTGAATACTATGGATCGCCTCAGGCCCTATCTTATATGAAGGATGGCCTTATGCCTATCCCATGCATGCTTAAACTCCTTCACTGTATTTGCAGCTACCACTTCTGCAGGAAGGCTATTCCATGCGTCCACTACTCTCTCAGTAAAGTAATTCTTCCTGATATTACTTTTAAACCTTTGCCCCTCTAATTTAAAACTATGTCCTCTTGTAGCAGTTTTTCTTCTTTTAAATATTCTCGCCTCTTTTACCGTGATGATTCCCTTTATGTATTTAAAAGTTTCTATCATATCCCCTCTGTCTCTTCTTACTTCCAAGCTATACATGTTAAGGTCCTTTAACCTTTCCTGGTAAGTTTTGTCCTGCAATCCATGTACTAGTTTAGTAGCTCTTCTCTGAACTCTCTCCAAAGTTTCAATATCCTTCTGCAGATATGGTCTCCAGTACTGCACACAATACTCCAAATGAGGTCTCACTAGTGCTCTGTAGAGCGGCACGAGCACCTCCCTCTTTCTACTGTTAATGCCTCTCCCTATACACCCAAGCATTCTGCTGGCATTACCTGCTGCTCTATGACATTGTCTGCCCACCTTTAGATCGTCTGATATAATGACCCCTAAATCCCTTTCCTCAGATACTGAGGTTAGTACTGTATCACTGATTTTATATTCTGCTCTTGGGTTTTTACGCCCCAGGTGCATTATCTTGCACTTATCGACATTAAATTTTAGTTGCCAGATTTTTGACCATTCCTCTAGTTTTCCTAAATCCTTTTCCATTTGGTGTATCCCTCCAGGAACATCAACCCTGTTACAAATATTTGTGTCATCAGCAAAAAGACACACCTTACCATTGAGGCCTTCTGCAATTTCGCTGATAAAGATATTAAACAATATGGGTCCCAGAACAGATCCCTGAGGTACCCCACTGGTAACAATACCATGGTCTGAATATACTCTATTGACTACAACCCTCTGTTTTCTGTCCTTCAGCCACTGCCTAATCCATTCAACAATATGTGAGCCCAAGCTCAAATACTGCAGTTTATTGATAAGCCTTCTATGTGGGACAGTATCAAAAGCTTTACTAAAGTCCAGATAAGCGATGTCTACTGCACCTCCGCCATCTATTATTTTAGTCACCCAATCAAAAAAGTCAATAAGATTAGTTTGACATGATCTCCCTGAAGTAAACCCATGCTGTTTTTTTATCAATCAACCCATGGGTTTTTAGATGTTCCACAATCCTCTCCTTGAGTATGGTTTCCATTAATTTCCCCACTATTGATGTCAGGCTTACTGGCCTATAGTTGCCTGATTCCTCTCTACTACCTTTCTTGTGAATTGGCACAACGTTTGCTAATTTCCAATCTTCTGGGACGACACCTGTTACCAGTGATTGGCTAAATAAATCTGTTAATGGATTTGCTAGTACACCTCTAAGCTCTTTTAATAGCTTTGGGTGTATCCCATCAGGCCCCTGTGATTTATTTGTATTAATTTTGGACAGCTGACTTAGAACCTCTTCCTCTGTAAAGACACATGCATCAAAGGATTCATTAGTCTTCCTCCCTAACTGAGGTCCTTCTCCTTCATTTTCCTTTGTAAAAACTCAACAGAAGTATTCATTGAGGCAGTCAGCTAGTTCTTTATCCTCTTCCATATACCTTCCTTCTTTTGTTTTTAATTTGGTAATTCCTTTTTTAATTTCCTTTTTTCATTTATGTATCTGAAGAATGTCTTATCACCTTTTTTCACTGACTGAGCTAATTTCTCTTCTGCCTGAGCTTTAGAAGCTCTTATAACTTGCTTGGCCTCTCTCTGCCTCATCTTATAGATTTCCCGGTCATCCTCGTTTTGGGTGTTTTTATACTTGCTAAATGCCATCTTTTTGTTTTTAATGATTTTGGCCACTTCTGCTGAGTACCACAGTGGTCTCTTCCTTTTTGCCTTTACTGACAAGCCTAATGCACTTTTCTGTTGCCTTCAGTAGTGCCAATTTTAAGTAGTCCCATTTCTCTTGGACTCCATTGAAATTGTTCCAGTCTGATAGGGACTCGTATACCACTGATCTCATTTTAGAAAAGTCTGTTTTCCGAAAATCTAAAACTTTTGTTTTTGTGTGGAGTGACTCAGTCACTGTACTTATAGTAAACCTCACTGACTGGTGATCACTGGATCCTAAGCTTTCCCCTACAGTGATATCAGATACCAAATTGCCATTTGTGAACACCAAATCTAAAATGGCCTCCTTCTGGGTTGGCTCCTGATCCTGATCAGTCTTCAAAATGCTTTCAGGTTACTATGGCAGCCAGGACGCTATTAAAGTCCTGGTTGCCATAGTAGTAGTGGGGAGCGGGGGAGCAGTATACTTACAGTCCGTGCGGCGCCTGGGGCGCTCCAGAATGACGTCAGAGCGCCCCATGAGCATGGATCACGCGATCCATGTGATCACGTGATCCATGTGTGTAGGGCGTCCTGACGCCACTCTGGAGCGCCCCGGGAGCCGCACGGATGGTAAGTATACTGCTCCCCCGCTCCCCACTACACTTTACCATGGCATGGTAACCATTGAGAAAAAGCTAAACGTCGGATCCGGCAATGCAGCGAAACGACGTTTAGCTTAAGGCCGGATCCGGATTAATGCCTTTCAATGGGCATTAATTCCGGATCCGGCCTTGCGGCAAGTGTTCAGGATTTTTGGCCCGGGGCAAAAAGCGCAGCATGCTGCGGTATTTTCTCCGGCCAAACAACGTTCCGGTCCTGAACTGAAGACATCCTGATGCATCCTGAACAGATTTCTCTCCATTCAGAATGCATTGGGATAATCCTGATCAGGATTTTTCCGGCATAGAGACCATTGGCGGATCCAGGGGGAACAGGGCAATTGCCCCCTGAGAATGTGGGCACTGGGCAGAAGCCCCCCTTGTGGAAGCGTTCATTTCCATAGTCATCTGCATCGCCGTCCTCAGGACAGCGATACAGATGGCTGCGCTGTGGGGCAGGGAGGGAGAGGCGTCTCCCTTCCCTGCTCCTCTGATAGGCTGCCGGCACTAGGCCCGCAGCCTATCAGATGTTGGTGCAGGCGGCGCGATGACGTCATCGCGCCGCCTGTGAGCTGTACAGAGCGGGACACAGGCCGGAAGAGGCCTGCATCGTATCGCTGTGAAGGATGGAGGTAAGTATTAGTGTCTTGTTTTGTGTTTTTTTATTTTTAAAGATACTGGCACTGGGTCGGGGGTGGGGGATTTGGCACATGATACTACTGGCACTGGGTCGGGGGTTGGGGGATTTGGCACATGATACTACTGGCACTGGGTCGGGGGCTGATTTGGCACATGATACTACTGGCACTGGGGGATTTGGCACATGATACTACTGGCACTGGGTCGGGGGATTTGGCACATGATACTACTGGCACTGCGGGGGGATTTGGCACATGATACTACTGGCACTGGGGGCGGGATTTGGCACATGATACTACTGGCACTGGGGGCGGGATTTGGCACATGATACTGGCACTGGAGGGGGATTTGGCACATGATACTGGCACTGGAGGGAGGGGGATTTGGCACATGATACTGGCACTGGGGGATTTGGCACATGATACTGGCACTGGAGGGGATTTGGCACATGATACTGCCACTGGGGGGATTTGGCACATGATACTGGCACTGGGGGATTTGGCACATGATACTGGCACTGGGGGGATTTGGCACATGATACTGGCACTGGGGGAGATTTGGCACACGATACTGGCACTGGGGGGATTTGGCACATGATACTGGCACTGGGGGAGATTTGGCACATGATACTGGCACTGGGGGATTTGGCACATGATACTGGCACTGGGTCGGGGGCTCTGTGTGGCACATGATACTGGCACTGGGGGATTTGTTGGCACATGATACTGGCACTGGGGGGATTTGGCACATGATACTGGCACTGGGGGGATTTGGCACATGATACTGGCACTGGAGGGGGATTTGGCACATGATACTGGCACTGGGGGATTTGGCACATGATACTGGCACTGGGGGATTTGGCACATGATACTGGCACTGGGGGGGATTTGGCACATGATACTGGCACTGGGGGATTTGGCACATGATACTGGCACTGGGGGATTTGGCACATGATACTGGCACTGGGCGGGGAGATTTGGCACATGATACTGGCACTGGGGGGATTTGGCACATGATACTTGCACTGGGGGATTTGGCACATGATACTTGCACTGGGGAGATTTGGCACATGATACTGGCACTGGGGGATTTGGCACATGATACTGGCACTGGGTCGGGGGCTCTGTGTGGCACATGATACTGGCACTGGGGGGTTTGTTGGCACATGATACTGGCACTGGGGGATTTGGCACATGATACTGGCACTGGGGGGATTTGGCACATGATACTGGCACTGGGTCGGGGGGCTCTGTGTGGCACATGATACTGGCACATGGGGGATTGTTTGGCACATAATACAGGCACATGGGAGGGGATTGTTTGGCACATGACCCTACTGGCACATGGGGGGGTTGTTTGGCACATGATAAAGGCACATGGGGGGGTTGTCACTGGCACATGCTGATGGGGGGAGAGGCACTAATTATTGGGGGCACTATTGGGGACCACAGCGGCACAGTATTGGAGGTAGTGGGATGTTTTGTCCAGAAGATGGGAGGATGATGGAAAAGTAGTAAACTAAGATTTATTTTTTGTTAAACTGCAGAGACGGAAAATGACAGAGAAATGGTGGCCTGGTCTGAAAGGAGAAGATGAGGAAAGAGAACATCTACATCAAAGGAGAAGTCACTGGACGTAAGAGGTATGGGCGCGATATATGGGTGGGGCTCTGTGTGGGTGTGACTTGAGAGTGGGCGGGGACACAGGGGCCCCATAAGTTCCAATTGCCTGGGGAAGTGCCCCTCCCGAGACCAGGCTCTGGAACCGCCACTGATAGAGACCCGACGACGGATCTTTATGCCGGAAAACAAAAACGCTAGTGTGAAAGAGCCCTTAGGCTGGGTAATTGTGGGCGATGTATGTATAGATAAGAGCCACAAACCTCAAGTGAACTCCTTCAAAACTTTTGTGCTGAAAAATGAACGCACAACTCACTTTAAGCCATGTGTTCATCATTACGAGGTAAAGGAAAAACTTTCTAACCTCCTTAAGGCACCAGACATCATTCCTACCCTTTATGACAACTTAGGAAGATCAATGTTTTGTACAACACCAGAGGACAACAGATTAGGCTTGTCCATAGATGACAAAGGGTTTATTAAAGGGAACCTGTCACCTCAAAAATGCATCTACACCCGGCAGCAGTACCTCAGAGTAGCCTGCAGCCTGTTAATAATCATATGTTTCATCCTGTTCTCCGATGCTGCGTAAGTTTTATTCTCCATCATCATATTCTCCATCAGCGCTATAGTGCCAGACAGCTTGAAGTCAAGGTAACCACGCCATCTAACCGCCCCCCCTCTTGCCTAAGAGTAACAGCCTGCAGTGCGGCCGCGATTCCCCAAGTCTCGAGCAAGCGCTCTGTAGTAATGCGCTATTCCATCTCCTGCTGCCGCTGTGAGCCGGGTTTCAGCAGCGCAATACGCGAGACTTGGGGAATCATGGCCACACTTCTGGCAAAAAAAATAAAAAATCTCCCACGGACTCACTATGCCCCTCAGTGAATACCTTGGGGTGTCTACTTTCCGAAATGGGGTCATTTGTGGGGTGTGTTTACTGTTCTGGCATTTTGGGCGGGGCTAAATTGTGAGCTGCCATGTAAAAGCTAAAGGTACTCGTTGGAATTTGGGCCCCTTTGCGCACCCAGGCTGCAAAAAAGTGGCACACATGTGGTATCACCGTACTCAGGAGAAGTAGGGCAATGTGTTTTGGGGTGTATTTTTACATATACCCATGTTGGGTGAGAGAAATATCTCAACTTTGTATAAAAAATTTAAAAAGGTGTCATTTACAGAGATATTTCTCACACCCAGCATGGGTATATGTAAAAATACACCCCAAAACACATTGCCCTACTTCTCCTGAGTACGGCGATACCACATGTGTGACACTTTTTTGCAGCCAAGATGCGCAAAGGGGCCCAAATTCCAATGAGTACATTTAGGATTTCACAGGGCATTTTTACACATTTGGATTCCAGACTTCTTCTCACACTTTAGGGGCCCCTAAAATGCCAGGGCAGTATAAATACCCCACAAGTGACTCCATTTTAGAAAGAAGACACCCCAAGGTATTCTGTGAGGGATATGGCGAGTTCATGTAAGATTTTATTTTTTGTCACAAGTTAGTGAAATATGAGACTTTGTAAAAAAAAACAGAAAACAAAAAAAAAAAAATATCAATTTCTGCTAACTTGTGCCAAAAAAAAAAAAATTCTGTGAACTCACCATGCCCCTCACAGAATACCTTGAGGTGTCTCCTTTCCAAAATGGGGTCACATGTGGGGTATTTATACTGCCCTGGCATTTTAGGGGCCCTAAAGCGTGAGAATCCAAAATGCGTATAAATGCCCTGTGAAATCCTAAAGGTACTCATTGGTTTTAGGGCCCCTTTGCGCATCTTGGCTGCAAAAAAGTGTCACACATGTGGTATCGCCGTACTCAGGAGAAGTAGGGCAATGAGTTTTGGGGTGTATTTTTACATATACCCATGCTGGGTGTGAGAAATATCTCTGTAAATGACAACTTTAAAAAAAAATTTATACAAAGTTGTCACTTACAGAGATATTTCTCTCACCCAGCATGGGTATATGTAAAAATACACCCCAAAAAACATTTCCCTACTTCTCCTGAGTACGGCGATACCACATGTGTGACACTTTTTGGAAGCAAAGATGTGCAAAGGGGCCCTAAAACCAATGAGTACCTTTTAGGAGGGCATTTTTACGCATTTTTCTTCTCACGCTTTAGGGCCCCTAAAATGCCAGGGCAGTATAAATACCCCACATGTGACCCCATTTTGGAAAGAAGACACCCCAAGGTATTCCGTGAGGGGCATGGCAAATTCATAAAAGATTTTTTTTTTGGCACAAGTTAGCGGAAATAGATTTTTTTATAGTTTTTTCTCACATAGTCTCCCTTTCTGCTAACTTTTGACAAAAAGTTAAATTTTTCATGGACTCCCTATGCCCCTCAGTGAATACTTTGGGGTGTCTTCTTTCCAAAATGGGGTAATTTGTGGGGTGTTTGTACTGTTCTGGCATTTTGGGGGGGCTAAATTGTGAGCAATCCTGTAAAACCTAAAGGTACTCGTTGGAATTTGGGCCCCTTTGCGCACCCCAGGGTGCAAAAAAGTGTCACTCATGTGGTATCGCCGTACGCAGGAGAAGTAGGGAAATGTTTTTGGGGTGTATTTTTACATATACCCATGCTGCGTGAGAGAAATATCTCGGTAAACTGACAACTTTTTATAAAAAAAATTAAAAAGTTGTCGTTTACAGCGATATTTCTCACACAAAGTATGGGTGAACTCACCATACCCCTCACGGAATACCTTGGTGTGTCTTCTTTCTAAAATGGGGTCACACGTGAGGTTTTTGTACTGCTTTAGCATTTTAGGGTCTCCGCAATCATTAGACGTATGGCCAGCATTAGGAGTTTCTGCGATTCTCCTTATATTGAGCATACGGGTAATGAGATTTTTTTTTCCGTTCATCCTCTGGGCTGAAAAAAGAAAAAAAATGAACGGCACAGATTTCCTCATTCGCATCGATCAATGTGGATGAAAAAATCTCTGCCCAAAAATGTGCAAAAAAAAAAAATGAACGGCACAGATTTCCTCATTCGCATCGATCAATGTGGATGAATAAATCTCTGCCAAAAAATGTGCAAAAAAAAAAGTGGTAAGGCCCCATTCACACGTCCGCAAAAATGTCCGCATCTATTCTGCAATTCTGCGGAATAGATGCGGACCCATTCAGTGTGAATGGGGCTGGCGGTGATGCGGAGAGCACAGTATGCGCTCGCCGCATCAGCATTTGCGGAGCTGCGGCCACAAACTTCCGGGTTTCGGCCACCAAACATCCGGCCGCAGCTCCTCAAAAGATAGAGCATGTCCTATTCTTGTCCGCAAGACAAGAAAAGGCATTTTCTATATAGTTCTGGCAATGTGCGGATCCGCAAAATGCAGAAAGCACATTGCCGGTGTCCGTGTTTTGCGGATCCGCGGATCCATGGATCCGCAAAACACATACGGACGTCTGAATGAGCCTTATAGGGGGGTGATTAGTGACAGGGGGGTGACAGGGGGGTGACATGGGGTGATCGGGGTTAATCAGGGGTTAATCAGGGGTTAATCAGTGACGGGGGTGGGGGGGATGGATGGGGGGGGGTTCTGTGTGGTGATTGGTGCACTTATAAAAGTTTCCTTTGGTGGTCCCAAGCAAAAGGGACCACCAAAGGAACGAACAGCAAGCATATCAGACGCTGTTAACAAAACAGCGTCTGATATGTGATTTTTTTTAACTTCTACAGCCTGCCAGCGCACGATCAGCGCTGGCAGGCTGTAGTTTAACTTCTTCCTGATTCGATCCTGTGAACGCGCACATGCGCGTGCTCGCAGGAAATCTCGCGTCTCGCGAGATGACGCGCCCGCGCGTCAAAGAGGAACAAACCGCCCGCCCGCAGGATGCAATCCTGCGTTAGGTGGTCGGTAAGCGGTTAATAATCTGGGTCACATCTAGTGTCCATAATCTGTGGTGTTCTCTGTAACCAATACTGTCCTGCATCATAAAACACTGTCTATTACAAATTCCAATAATCTGGACATAATATAGGGTCGGAAATCTGTGGTGTTCTACAACCAATACTGTCCTACATCAGAAAAAAAACCTCTCAGTATTACAAATTCCAATCTGGTCCTAATATAGTGTCTGTAATCTGTGGTGTTCTATACCCAATACTGAACTGCATCTGAAAACAGTGTGTATATTAAAGCTTCCATTAATCTGGTCATAGTATAGTGTCCAAAATCTGTTGGTTTTTGTATCCAATACCGAGCTGCATCTGAAAACAGTGTGTATATTAAAACTTCCATTAATCTGGGCATAGTAGAGTGTCCAAAATCTGTTAGTTTTTGTATCCTATACTGAACTGCATCTGAGAACAATGTCTATATTACAACTTCCATTAATCTAGGCCTAGTGTAGTGTCCAAAATCTGTTGGCTTTTGTATCCAATACTAAACTGCAAAAATCACTGAAATAAACGTGGCCATAATGGGAGGAGCTGCTCAAATCCCTAACACTGTTGCGTGTTTCTAACTGGGGGAGCAGTTCCTCCGCATGTGGTTCGCAGCAACCAGCTATGCCCAATACTGAACTGCATCTGAAAACACTGTCTATATTACAACTTCCAATAATCTGGGCCTATTATAGTGTCCATAATCTGAGGTGTTCTGCAACCAATACTGTCCTGCATCAGAAAACTGTGTCTTTAGCGGACAGTAAAACAATCTGCACCACAGCTACAGACAAAACCATTAATATAAAGAAGGCGATCACTAAGGGACAGGAAAGTGGGTGTGATGCTGATGGCACACGCAGAGACCATAGCCCTGGGCGCAATTAAATTGTGCCTGCTGCCAGTGCACCAGAAAAAACAAAAAAAATCCACCTTACCCAGCTTCATGTCCAACTTAGCTGGGAGGTGCAGGACAACACTGTCCAAGTCGGACCAGTGCAAACAGGTGGTCGGCTGGATTGCTGAAGATAATGCTTCCAGTCGGTTAAGCACCACCCTTTCTTCCACTAAGCCCAGTCTCTGTAGCCAAGAGTCTGGTCAACCGAATCCTCCCTCACTCTGATCCTCCCTTCTCCCACCATGTCGAGTCTGGCCAAACAAGTGATCCCACACTCAGATATTCACTGGACCTCTTTTCATAGCCAGTACTTGGTTTGGCTCTCCGCCAAGCACGCTTGAAGAGGAACATGTGATCTTGCGCCCTGATTCCCAACCTCTTGAGCATCCACAAGATGATGACAGTGGGGAAGGGCATTCATTCGTTCACGAGGTGGATGATGATGAGACACAGTTGTCAATCCCTGAGGTTGTGGTTAGGGCAAGTCAGGAGGATGAGATGTGTAGGCTTGGGTTGTTCTGTGTTTAGACAGAAGGGCGCACCATAGGGTAATACCGCAAAAAATAAATAAGGAGAATTTAAGTACAAGGCTCACCTTGTCAGGTTGTGCTAATGTAGGCACAACCCTAATGAGGGCTCATCAAAGTGGATTCCGGCGGTCCGGTGAGTGGTCAGTGGTTGGACTGCAGTCACGGATAGATTGTCTTCTTGTCAGGGATGCCTGGAGTCCCCTAGAAGATGTAGATTCCCAGAAGAGAAAATTCCCATGGCGCAAAGGACCAGCCACAGTTCGGAAGAGTCTTGGTTGTAAAGCATTTATTGCAGCAATACAACGCGTTTCGGAACTTTCGGGGAATCACTCCCCTTCATCAGGTAAAAAAAAACTGCACACATCATACAGTGCAAACAGTTATACAGTGATAAAAATGCTTTTCAGGGGTCAAGGGGTAAAATGGGGGTGGCAAAAGGGGTGATTGATGTCTCCCCAACAGTAGGGATGTATATATATTTGTAATTTTTATTTTTATCTACTATTAAGTAAGTGGGAGCTGGCATACTAGGATGGGGAAGATGAATAAAAATGATGAAAAATTATTGCGGAGGCACTTAGAGGGAGAGAGCGATGTCTGAGGAGCTATACCTGTGTGCAGCTTTTTTTACCTGATGAAGGGGAGTGATTCCCCGAAACGAGTCATGTTACTGCAATAAATGCTTTACAACCAAGACTCTTCTGAACTGTGGCTGGTCCTTTGCACCGTGTGAATTATCTCTTCTGGAAGTCTGAAGGATGAGCAGAGTGAGGAAGTGGAAGAGGAGGTGGTGGAGGATGAGGTCACTGACCCAACATGGGAAGGTGAAAAACCGAGCAAGGACAGCAGTACAGTGATCCGCAGCACCGCAACAGGCTGAAAGTGGCAGTGGGGTTGCAAAAGGGAGAAGTCAGCCCACACCAAACAGGCCCACAACCGTTACACCGAGTACCCCCATTCGTAAATCTACCTTGCCAAGGGTATCACTTCATTAGGTGTTTTTGCTGACTTTTCCCTGCCTAATGTCGCCCTTACAGAAGCTGCGTCCTCTCCCTACACTAATTAGAGCAGAGTGACGTGCGGCGCTACGTGACTCCAGCTTAAATAGAGGCTGGGTCTCATGCTGCACTTGGCCAATCACAGCCATGCCATTAGTAGGCCGCTCTTCAGAAAGCGGGAAGAAAGCAACAGACCCGAACCCGAACTTTTTTGAAAATGTTTGGGTTCAGGTCCAGGTCCCGAACACCCCAAAATTCGGTATGAACCCGAACTATGCTCGAACTGTTTGTTCAACCCTATTTACAACCTTTTTTTCTGCCTGGAGATGATTGGGTCACATACAGTATCTGACCTAATTATCTCCCTGACCTAATTATCTCCCTGACCAAATTATGTCCCAGGCAGAGGGGAGGGATTGTGTGTCCTGTTTCCATTGGTCTGTGTGTTTGTTACCCAGTTCCCCATCAGGTCCAGATGGGAGGTCCCCTTGCATAGGGACTTGCATGTAAGGCCAAGTGTGGCACCATTAAAGGCAGTTCATCTTCACCCTCAATACTGAGTTCTGTCTCTTATTAGGGAAAAACGCTATAGCACAGGCCGCTAGCTCTTGTAAGAGCTGTTCCTGCTTCCCTCACGGATGACTCTGGAGTTCCTGCAGCACCTTTCAGCATTGGGAAAAGGACATCTCTGGCGGTGAAACCCTTCTGCTACTAAGGGGTATCGCTACATGGGGTATCCTGTGACTAGAGTTGCCACCTTTCCCAACAAAAAATACCATCCAAGTTAAGCGTCTGGGGTTGTGAGGCATGGCTTAACACGGGGTGTTAAGTCGCTATAACATAATGTAGCTCCCAGTATTAATAGTGCCCCTATTAGTGCCCCCCAGAGCAATATTAATGCCTCCATTAGTGCCCCCCATAATTAATAATGCCCCTATTAGTGCCCCCAGTAATAGTAATGCCCCCAATAGTGCACCCAGAATTAATAATGTCCCCATAAGTGCCCCTAGAAATAATAGTGCCCCCATTAGTGCCCTGAGAATTAAAAATGCCATCATTAGCGCCCCCCAGAAATAATAATGCCCCTATTAGTTCTCCTCAGTAATATTAATGCCCCAATTAGTGCCACCCAGAATTGATAATGCTCCCCAGAATTAATATTGTCCCCATTTGAGGCCCCCAGTGATATTAAAGCCCCCATTTGTGCCCCCAGTAATAGTAATGCCCCCATTAGTGTCCCCCAAAATTACTAATGCCCCCATTAGTGCCCCCCAATATTAATAATGCCTTCTCAACTTGTTTAAAAAAAAAAAAAAAAAACTCACCTCCTCTGTTTGCTTGCGATGCTGTGAATACTCGCTGAATGGAAGCTCAGGACAGGACCTGTGCTCCAGCACGATGAAATTTCACATGTCCTGTCCTGCACATCCAGTCAGCAGTGAGTGTTCAGCGAGTGTTTTTTTACACTAGTGTGTGTGTGGGGGGGGGGGGGGGGGAATGTTACAGGTGTCGTGGAAATTTTTATTAGCATAGGATGACTTATAGTGGACTTTCTCTTTAGCTTATGAATGTTATTTTGGTTTATTTTGTATATGCTTCCCTGTGTAAAGTGTGACCAGATTATGGATATAAGAGAGCGTGATCGGGTCAGGACCAGGAAAATTCTATAGATCAGCACTCTGATTCCTACTCCCCCATGTGAAAGCCAGTGGGTCCTCATCAGCTACGGTGGGGTATAGCACACTGATGCCGGTCTCACTGAACCATGGGGGCCCCAACATACTGCTAAACATTGGTTTGATGGGATTGGGGTCCATGTGAATGCTATATCACCTTTCTTCATCGACCCCGCTTTAAAAGACCTTCCTCAGGGACTGATCTCCCCACTCGGAACCATGTCTAACAGAGGTTCACTTTGGGTCGGTGGGAGACTTGCACTGGACTAAATGGATGTTGTCCAATTGGAGGGCAATATCCATTTAAAGGACAGGCTGATTAATTTGGAAGCATTTGCACATGTTCTGGAAGTGGTGGTGGATTGTGATCAGCAGGCCACATGAGCATGTTTGAGCTCCACCCACCGGCACTCTCAGGAAGTGTCCAAATCTGTCCCTTCCAGTTCTGAAATTCCCATTGGTTAAGGCATGAGGCATAATCTGTAATATTATTGGGCAGCCATGTGCCATGGAGGGCGGGGTCAGCCCAGGAATCAGAACCACTTCTGCCCAAAAGGGGGAGAATGGAGTGGTAAGTTCCATACTATCTAAAGGTACTCTCTGCCAGATACACTGCCACCTGCTGTACAACCAAGCACATTATTTATATGTAATAATAGTTGCATATCAATATTATTAAGACACAGTATCAGAGGACCTGGAAATAAATACACAGATGACATTATCTGCTAGCAATTAGAGACAGTAGCTAGGTGAAAGAATGGTAGTGCCCCCTCCAGGGTAATATGCATACAAAATAGTCTCTCACATATAGCCCTAGAGATACATATAAATTGTAATGCCCTAACAATTCCCTTCTCCACCATCTAGAGAAAGCCGTAAGTATATACGTCTATGAATATAGAAGTAGGGATAAATTAATGAATGGTGTGTGGACCAATTCATCAACCATATTTTACAGATGAGATGAGGTTTTTATGCTGGAAAGCAGTGTTTTTCTTGGTCCAAACATAATGCTTGTGGATGAGATTTTTTGAACTTTTACAAGAAAAAAAGGAAAGTCTGAGAAGCATGATTTTACACTCAAATATAGCCACTGCCATCTGTTGGTGATTGTTGGTAGTGTAGACATGTACACGCTCAACTCCTTATTGATTTGTATTGATTTAGAATGTAATATCTTTAAAATTTCGGTTGGTAATTGGTGGCAAAATTGACAGGCTTCATCCAATGTGTATGGCCACCTCCAGTTTCAGTTTGTGTGCATTCTATTGACAAATATACATTAAACACTTTTGTTAAAATTACTTTTATTGACTGATAGAAGAAAGGAACAATGACTATTATATACGAGCATTTAACCCCTTAGTGACCTGCCTTACTGACCAAGCATTTTTCTTTTTTTTTTTCTTTGTTGCATTCCAAGAACTATAATTTTTTTCTGTCTATATAGCTGTATGAGGGCTTGTTTTTTGCAGTAAAAGTTGTAGTTTTTTTAAATTAATTTTTCCATAATTTTTTTATGGAAATATTTTTTTAATGAATGTTTTTTTTTTTTTTTAACCACTTAATAGTCCCCCAAGGGGACTATAAGAGACAGTGCTTTGACTGCTTTTAAAATGGAATGCACTTTCCCTATAGCATTTTAATGACAATGCTATTCTGACATTGACCAGCAGGCAAATTGCGGTCCCCAAAGCACGGGCAACATCTGTGCGGCGGCCGGGACGGAACGAGACCTATTCAACTTGAATGGGTCCGTCATCCGTCTGCAACGCAAAAAATGGAACAAGTTCTATTTTTTTGCGGTGCGGAGGCATCGACAGAAACTCCACGGAAGCACTCCATAGTGTTTCCGTGGGGTTCCGGGCCGTGGTTCCGTTCTGCATCTCCGTGATTGAGAACCCATTTAAGTCAATGGATCCGCATCCGTGATGCGGAGTGCACACGGGCCGGTGCCCATCTAATGTAGACCCGCTGTATGCAGGCCGCAATACGGCCATGGGAACACAATGTTCATGTGCAAGAGGTCTAAAGTAGATGACCTGGAAAACTGCTCCAGGCGAAACAACCTATGCCTTATTGGATGGAGTTCCTGAAATGGTCCGTCCTAATGAACTCATATGGTTCACTTCTGAATGGTTACCCCAAGGGTTAAAGTTGAGAAATTCCACATACCAAGACCTGTCATTTTTAAGATCCTGAACTATCAGGATACGATCAGAATCATAGCCGCCTTTCGCCAAACCTCTACAGTAAGCTATGAAAATTCCAAGCTTCTGCTCTTCCAGGACTTTTCACTGGCAGTAGCGGGGAAAACGAAGAGCCTTTAACCCCATCTACAAACTTTTGCTGAATAAATCTCACTTTGCCAGTATATTTTTTTCCCCTCCAGTCATGGAGTTTGCATTACAGTATAATATGTTTTCTATTGTCATGGCACTGCTGTCACGGGCTGATGGGCAGTATGATGACATCTTGTTATTAGATTGTTTATATGAAGGGAAATCAAGTGTGCACCATTATGGGGGACCTCATGCAATGTTGGGGAGGATGCCTGCTTGCTGGGACGGGTCTCTCTTCTTCCCTCCTTCTTTCTATACTCTTATACCAATTTTGGACACTGACAGGTATTGGTTAAATAGTGAATTCTATTGACAATACTGCGTTAACCATCTCTGCTTTAACATGGTGTACCCAGAATGTTAATGGCCTTAATCCTCCAGTTAAACGTAAGAAGGTGTTGAACCATCTGCATAAACTTTACTCATATGTCGTATTTTAGCAGGAAACCCACTGGGTTAAAGGGAATCATCCTCCTTTACGGAACAAAAAATTCCCAACCTGCATTGAAGCCTCCTTTTCTAGGAAAATGAGTGGAGTGGCTGTTCTATTTAGTTCACTGATTCAACATAAAATACTAGAAGCTATTGAGGGACCCAGCGGGCAGATATCTTCTAGTGAAGGTTATTATTGAGGATGCGGCATATTGCTTGGTAAATCTATATTCTCAGTCCTAATGCCTCCAATAGAGCATTTTTTTGCATCTCTGCTGACAGCTATTGCCGGCAAACAAAGTCATAGTGGGGGGAGGACTTTAATGATGTGCATGATATGTTACTGGATAGGTCTCAACAGTACTCATCATCTTCACCCACTGCTGTATCAAATGCTATTTAAACACTCATGGACCATTTGGACCTAATAGACCCCTGGAGACTATTACATCCCACTGACTTCGACTATACTCATTACTTACATGTACATAATTCTCATGCGAGAATTAATTACTGGTTGATCCCACATGCCTCTATCCACCTTTTAAAATCATCCTGAATCATGGATATCTATATCTCTGATGATGCCCCCGTTTTTGAATTGGCCCTGACTACGCCAATCCCACCCTCTAAGAGATGGCATTTCCCATCTTATCTGTTCCATTCTGATGATTTTAAGAACATGTTTTTTGGATGACGTATGCATCCAATAATGAGAGCCATAGCGAGAACATTAATCTATTCTGGGCGGCTTCTAAAGAGGTTATTTGAGGTCAAATTATTTTTTATGTCTCTCATGAATGGAAAAAACTAATGAATGCATTGTCCTCAACCCAAAAATCCCTTTCCCTGACTTACAGGAGATTCAAACTTAGTAATACTCCTGAAATGAAACAAAAATACCTAAACGCTAAAATGGAAGCCGAGGCAGTTGCTCACAAGTGAGCCCTACTTGATGTATATTACCAAAAGCATAGGTTCTTTCGCTGGGAAACAAACCATTCCGTAATGCCACAAAAATTTCCAAATTAAAGCTGCCCTCTGGGTCTTTTATATCTCACCCAATGGAAATTGGGGAGCAATTTAAATCATTCTTTGCCTCATTATATACTGCACCTTCAGATGAGGCAACTAATAATCCACTCTTTCTTAACCCTAACCACCTCCACATATTATCTGATAATCATCGCCTAATTCTGAATGCCCCTATCAGCCAGGAGGAAATTACTACCACTATTAAATCGCTTAAGGTCTCTAAAGCACCTGGTCCAGATGGTTTTGGGAATGAATATTACAAAATCCTAAGTACATCTTTGGGTCCACAATTACACTCTCTATACAACCACATTATTTCTTCTAAAACTATCCCAGAAGGTTTTAATGAATCATATATGTAACGATTCTTCCAAAACCGGGTAAAGATTACCTATTGGTAGAATAATACTGCCCCATCTCACTTTTAAACTCGGACTTTAAAATATTCACTAAAATAATAGCAAATAGACTTCAAACGATTCTCCCAGATACTATACAGCCTATACAAACAGGCTTTATGTTAGGAAGATCTATCACCTATAATATTCGAACGGCCATTGGGGCTATGTCATCTAGCAGAACACATAGGCAAACTAGGAATATTCTTTTTAGCCTTGATGCGGACAAGGCTTTTTATCGGGTATCCTGGCAATATTTTCAGGATCTTCTTTGGTTATGACATTTTGGTCCTTTGTTCTGTACTGCTTTTCAGATGATATACCACAATCCCCGTTCTTCCATATGGGTTAATTCCATTTGCTCTACTTCTTTTACCCTGGGTTCACACCTGAGCGTTTCTGGTGTGAAACCTTCTAAAACTATCCCAGAAGGTTTTAATGAATCATATATATAACGATTCTTCCAAAACCGGGTAAAGATTACCTATTGGTAGAATAATACTGCCCATCTCACTTTTAAACTCGGACTTTAAAATATTCACTAAAATAATAGCAAATAGACTTCAAACGATTCTCCCAGATACTATACAGCCTATACAAACAGGCTTTATGTTAGGAAGATCTATCACCTATAATATTCGAACGGCCATTGGGGCTATGTCATCTAGCAGAACACATAGGCAAACTAGGAATATTCTTTTTAGCCTTGATGCGGACAAGGCTTTTTATCGGGTATCCTGGCAATATCTTCAGGATCTTCTTTGGTTATGACATTTTGGTCCTTTGTTCTGTACTGCTTTTCAGATGATATACCACAATCCCCGTTCTTCCATATGGGTTAATTCCATTTGCTCTACTTTTTTTACCCTGGGTTCACACCTGAGCGTTTCTGAGACGCACGTTTTACGTGCGTATTACAGCGCTTTTTGCAAATAGGAAACGCGCGTCATACGCGCGTTTGTGACTCTGGAGACCAATTGAAAAAGGCATATCTACACCTTAACGCGTGTTAAACGCGCGTTTTACACGCGTTCCCATTGAAGTCTATGGGTGCAAACGCGCGACAAAACGCCCCAAGGAAGCTCAAGAACTTCTTTGAGCGTAGGGCGTTTTACATCGCATTCAAACGCGCTGTAAAACGCTCCCGTGAGAACCATGCCCATAGGGAAACATGAGTTTTCTCCTGTTGAGCGTTTTACAGCGCGTTTGAAGGTTGTCCGCTATCCCCACTATTATTTAACTTAGCATTAGACCTTCTACTTAGAGTCTTGCAGTTTTCTAGTATATTCACAGGATCAGTCGAGACTAAATTGCTGTCTGTCACAGACGATATTCTATTATTTATTTCAAATTCACGTCAGGTTATCCCGGAGATAATGTTAGTCATAGCAACTTTTTGGCTCTGTATCTGGAGTTAAAGTCAACTTTCATAAATCAGTAGCACTTCCTATTTTTCGTACAGCCAAAAACCGTTGGGGCACCTCTTTCCCATTTCAATGGCATTCCGAGTCCATCACATATCTGGGAGTTAAACTGGCTGCCAACCTGGCACATTTATATAGGCTGAACTCTCGCCCTCTCATAACCTCAGTCAATTCTTTAACTCAGTCATGGCAACATTTTAAGTTATCCTTTTCTGGACAATGTCATCTCCTTAAAATGGTAGCCTTTCCCAAACTGCTATATTTAAGCTAAACCTTACTCCTATTTTCAAAGAACCTTTAGACGTTTCATCTGGGGCACTACTTGGAAAAGTCGTATCAGCCTATATAAATTACAGCAACCTCGTATATTGGGGCTCTCAACTTTCCCGATATCTCACAGTATAACCTGGCTGCTAATTTTAGATATGTGCTGGATTGGATGCAAGGTCGAACACACTTTGCCAACGTAGAAATGGAGAAACAATTCATATTCCGTATATCTCCCTCTTGGCATTACTACATCTCCCAACACCAGTGTTACCTCCTAACGTAAAAGATATTTCTATTCTATGGAACACATTGCAGGCTTGGCATAAAGTGAGGAAACTTAGTAAGTTGGATGGCATACACACTTATTTCCAGCCTTTTTTAGGTCACCCGGGAATTCTGGGAGGCAGACCGCCTAGGATATATAACACTTTGGCATCACAAGACTGTATCTGAATCCTTGACATGCTAGACTCGAACTACTCAGTTAACCCTTTTTTCAGCGGGCTCATAGAAATACCCAGGGTTTAACAATAACCAATTTATATATTTACAAGCTCGTAGTTTTGTACTACGTTGTATGATTAATATTCCGGAGATCTCAAGGGGGGCATGTTTAAATATATTTCTTAAAAGAGCCAAAACCCAAATATCTTCTACTAGTACTATTTATAGATTTCTTAGATTGTTGATAGATTGGCATATAGTAGATATGGGACCCAAAAAATGGACTAAACTCTTCCCAGATAATAACGTCAAAACACTATTGGAGGCTACACTAAAAATACACAAACACTCCCCAGTCAGCAGCTACACAGATATGGCCTTAATGATATTGCATAGACGCTTATCTAACGCTCTATATTAAAAGTAAAATGTCTCCTGATTGCACCTTCTCTAGTCCTAAATGCAATACACTTAATACTGATCTATTTCACCATTTGTGGAGTTGTGCATCTATTCAGGATTTATGGGAACAGGTGCAATCTCACATACTAACAATTTACAATATATCCTTCACTGCTTAGCCTTAGTGGGCTATTTTTAACATATTATCTGAGGACCAGCTGCGTCTTTCTAGACAAGATAAAGCTTTGTTACATATCTGGGCTGCTGCTACTAGGAAACATATTTTACATCAATGGTTAGACCTGGGGACCCCTTATATCCCTTTTATACAGGCTAAAATAACATTCCTGTTTAATATGGACTAGATATTCACCTTGTCCGATAAAGAGAAACTGACCAGAAGATTCTTTGAAAAATTGTCTTTATTTATTAACACCCTTACCACTAACATCAAATCTAAACTCATTTCACACTATGAAAACACCACATGGTATTTGAGTGAGATCCTGCTCGGACGCGCGCCTCTTTTTCGACATCAAATAATACCTGAGGTCTTCCCGAAGAGTTCAGCTTTCTGGGTGGTTGCGTATGGGTTTCTGGGATGGGGGAGGGAGGGAAAGGGGGTTATGTTCTGGATTATTCTGTTCATTGATGTCTGTACCTTACATTTCATATTGACATCTTATATGTTATACAGCCTTGTTTTTGCTGGCTGATTTGATAAAAAAAAATTATTTTGAAAAAAAAAATGAAAATGTCATTTTATTTTTTAGGACGTTAGAAGGCTTAGAATTTTAGAAGCAATTCCTAAGAAAATTTCCAAAACCCACTTTTAAGGGACCAGTGAAGTCACTTTGTGGGGCTTACATAGTAGAAATGTAACACCCCAGAGTGGTGTTACCGCTCCTGCACCCTGCTACTGTCTTTAATGGTCAAACAAATATGTCATCTATGTATTATGTTCCAGGTTCACCATAATGTGCATCTATAATATTGTTATGCAACTGTTATACATGTAATATGCCTGGTTCACCAGCAGGTGGCAGCATTTCTGGCAGAGCTATCTTAGACCGAATGGAACTCACGATTCCATTCTCCCCCTTATGAGGCAGAAGTGGGCGAGTCCTGCTTGCTACCAGAAGGAGGTGTAGCAGTTCTAGTTGATTCCGGTTGAGACTCCATTTTGGAGTGGACAGGACACTAACTTATTCCTTGGTTGAAACTAAGTCAGACTAAAGAGTGGAATGCAGCATAAAGAAGGAATCAAAGTTACTAAGCTAGCCTGTCAGTACAGCAGAGAGAAAGAGATAAAGGCAGAGTTGAGTTTGCCTGCCAGTTCATGCTATAGCCTGCTGGCACAGGTTTTATTAATCTTTTTACATCGGTCACCTGTCGAGGTAGGTCATGTGATATTTTTATAGAGCAGGTAGAATGTGGCAATACCGAATATGAATACTTTTTCTTATTTATCTAACCACTTCCCAACCGCCCATAGGATATAAACATCCTATGGGCGGTTGTTTATCTCTAAATGGACAGTCTAATGCCTCAATCACACATCAGTGTCTCCCGGACGTGTGCTGTACGTGTTCTCCGCGGACAGCACACGTCCCCATTCATTTGAATGTGTGTATTCACACATCAGTGTTTTAGCACGGTCTGTAGTTCTGTGTTTTCAGCACGGATGCATGTCCTATCTTGTCCGTGTTCCCGGATCCCTCACGCCCATTATAGTCAATGAGTCCGTGAAAGCCACGGATGCAGCACGGATCATCTGTGTTTTACGGATCATTAAAGAAAGATTGTTTGAAAATTGTTTTCCAGCTGCTCAGTGTCAGTGAAAAACAGATAGCACACGGTCAGCAAAAAATGGACCCACGGACCCAAGACGGATCTGTCACGGGAGGAAACATGGATTGAACACTGTCCGTGTTACCACTGATCCAACACTGACACTGATGTGTGAATGGGGCATAAAGCTTCCATTTAGAGATGGCAGCTGCACGCTAAATGTGCAGCTGCCGAGCAGGGGGGCCCGCTGTCAGTGACAGCAGGGCTGCTCAGGGAGAAGGCAGGGACAGTTCCCAAGTGTCCCTGCCTTCTAGATCACTGTATACACTGCGCTCAACGAGCGCTGTGTATACAGATCAGGAGGCGCTATGCCGGGAAAGAGTAAGAGCTGTCAGGCCCTCCACAGACCTCGATCAGCCCTGCACTGAGGCTGTGCAGCATAGTATTCTGCTGTACAGCCTCTCTGGGGGGTGTATTTCCCCTGTAACTGAGACTACTATGTCAGCCCCAGTTACAGGAGAAATCAATAGTGAAGAAAAATAAAAAAAGTGAAGTTAAATGTCACCCAGAGATCTTATATGACCTTACGGAGGACGCAAAGTATAAAATAAAGAATAGTTTCACATGTAAAAAAAAATAAAAAATCCGTAATAAAGTAATTAAAAAAAAAGTTAAAAATAGAATTTTTTTTTTAAAATAGACATATTCGGTATTGCTGCATCCATGAGGGCTGGCACTATAAATATATCACATTATCCACCCCGTCAGATAAACACTATTAAAAAATAAATAAATAAACACTGGGTCCAAAAAAGCCATTTGTCACCTTACATCACAAAAAGTGCAACACCAAATGATCAAAAAGGCGTATGTCCCACAAAATGGTACCAATGAAACTGTCACCTCATCTTGCAAAAAATGAGCCCCTACATAAGATAAATCGCTAAAATACAAAAAAAAACTATGGGCCAGATTTATCATTACTCTTGCAGTTCACTCCACTTTCAAAGAAGGCGTATGTGTATTTGAGTCAAGTCAAATTTATCATGGGCTCTTTCAGAGGTTGATAAATCTGGTGTATTTCTGGTTCCTAGTTGTATTTTGGCTTTGTCTTTGGAAAAGTCGCAATTTTAAAAAAGTGATTTTGTCAAACATAAGCATGGTCATGAGTGGAGTGAGTTTGCGCAATTTTTTGCGACTTTTCAACTCCAGAAAAGTGACTTAGGCTAATGTTAATCTGGCCCTATAGCTCTAAGAACATGGAGACATTAAAACATAACTTTTTGTTTCAAAAATGCTATTATTGTGTTAAAGTGAAAAAAATAAAGCAAAGAATACATATTAGGTATTGCTGCATCTGTAACAACCATCTCTATGAAAATATCACATGACCTAACCCCTCACATGAACACCGTAATAAAAATAAAATAAAAACAGTGCCAAAAAAGCCATTTTTTGTCACTTAACATCACATAAAGTGCAACACCATGCAAACAAAAAGACGTATGCCCCCCAAAATTGTACCAATCAAACCGTCACCTCATGGCGCAAAAAATTGAGACCCTACCTAAGACAGTCAAAGTCAAAAAATAAAAAGCTATGGTTCTCAGACTATGAAGACACTAAAACATCATTTTTTTTTAAAAAAAGCCCATTATTGTGTAAAACTTTAATAAATAAGAAAAAGTATACATATTAGATTTTTCCACGTCCGTAACAATCTGCTCTATAAAAATGTCACATGACTTAAACCCTCAGGTGAACGCTGTAAAAAAAAAAATAATAATTTTGGGTCACCTTGCCCCATAAAGTATAATAATGAATGATCAATAAACCTTATGTGCCCAAAAATGGAACCAATTATAACATCAACTAGAGTTGTTTCGGTACCAAAATTTTGATTCGGTATCGATACCATAAAAAAGTATTGCGATACTCGATACCATTCGATACCACGCGAAAAAAATAAAAAACGCCAAAAAAATCCACGTGCATTCCACATTTTATGAAACCACCTGCTCATAATACAACAGTCCTATCCTACTTTTTTGTGGGGACAAGGCGACGAAAAGAAAATGGCGAATCGTGCATTTTTTCTTTTTCTTTTTTTTTCCTTTACGGCGTTCACCGCATAAAAGTGGATTTTTTAATAGTTTGGACTTTTGAGACGTGGCGATATGTAATATTTTATTTATGTATTGTTTATATATTTTATATGTAAAATTGGGAAAGGGGGTGATTTATAATTAATATTTTGGTGTACTTTAACTTTTTTTTTTTTTTTTACAGTTTATTTATTAACTATTTCCCCCTTAGGGGCTAGAACCTGGGATATTCTCATCCTATTCACCCTAATACAGATCTATCAGGGTGAATAGGATCTCACCCTCTCCCTGCTGCCCTGTGCACAGTGCACACAGCAGCAGGGAGCAGACCAAGGCAGCCAGGACTTCAGAAGCGTCCTGGTTACCATGGTAACCGATCGGAGCCCCAGCATTACACTGCTGGGGCTCCGATCACTGCCACTGCCACCAATGAGGAGGAGGTGAGGGGACCCTGTGGCCACTGCCACCAATGATTTTATTACTGGGGGAAGGGAGGGGGCAGGGGGGCACACTGCCCACCAATGTTTTAATACTAGGGAGGAGGGGCGAGCACTGGCCAGCCTAATAACGTTCATATAGACTGCAGGCAGAGACACAGGCTGCCGGCACCTGCCTGTGACCGAGCGCTGCGATCAGAGGCTATTAGCCCCTCAGGTGCCGCACCTGAGGGGTTAATTGCCGCAGATCGCAGTGCTGGGTCACAGGCAGGTGCCGGCAGCCTGTGTCTTCTGCCTGCAGTTATATATGAAACTGTACTCGGCATTGCTGGCCAGTGCGCCCGCCCCTCCTCCCGCCCCCGCTCCGCCCCTCTCTCCCTCTATTGGTTGCAGCGGCAGCACAGGGGGAGAGAGACACTGCCTCCTTCTCCCTGTGCTGCCGAGGAGAACATGGCCGCGCTGAGAGCAGCGCAGCCACGCTCTCCTATACTGGGCTGTGCAGTAGCGCAGCCCAGTATCGATAAAATACTTTTCCTGGTATCGAGTGCGATACCAAAGAAAAGTATCGATTGGGTATCGAAAGTTCGATACCCGAAACAACCCTAACATCAACTCTTCCTGCAAAAAATGAGCCCATGTACAAGACAATTTTCAGAAAAATTTAAAAAAGTATAGCGTTCAGAAAATGGAGACACAAAAACATAAGGCATTTTTGAAAAAAAATATGTAAAATTGAAACAAACAAAGTAGACATATTTGATATCATTGTGTTCGTAACAACCTGCTCTATAAAAATAGCACATGATCTACCCTGTCAGATGAATTTTGTAAAAAATAAAACAGTGCCAAAACAGCCATTTTTTGGTTAGCTCACAGAAAACGTAATATAGAGCAATAAAAAATCATATGTAGCCAAAAATAGTACCAATACAGCTGGCACCTTATCCCCTAGTTTCCAAAATGGGGTCAATTTTTGGGAGTTTCTACTTGTGATTGTGACAGTCAGTCTTGCAAGCTCACCTTGCCAGGGATGAAAAGATAGGGGGAATAGTCTGGCTTTTACGCACAAGGAGGACTCAGGAGACAGAAATGCATTTAAACTGGCCTCCTGCCAGTTTTATTTCCACAGGTTGCATAAAACAAAACCATAAACACAACACCTAGCCTTGCCCTAGGCCCCTCTCTAGGACGTGTCTGAGTTAGCCTCGATCCACCCAACATAGACACACAGGGCCAGATTTATCATTAGCTAAAGTCACTTTAGTGGAGTGAAAAAGTCGCAAAAAAATGCGCAATCGGTAAAATTGCGCATTTTATTGCGACTTTTTCAAGCTCTGCACTAAGCTCTCCAGTTTTGTGAAAGTGGGCGTGTTGTCTTATGTAAATGAATCTCTAGACAGATTTACTATTGCAACCATTTAAAAAGTCGCAAAAAAGTTGCAAAAAAGTCGCAAAAAAATGCGCAATTTCACTCCAGGGGCGACCATGCTTATCTTATGCAACTTTTTAATAGAACATGCGACTTTTTTGTAAAGACGTGCGACTTTTGTAAAGCCGCTTACTGAAGGATAAACTGCTACCGTCAATCCACATTTATCACAGTATTAAAGGACCATTTATAAATCTGACTAACTAAAAGTGACTTTGGGCATATGTAAAAGTGGAGTAAGATGTAAGTGTAATGATAAATCTGGCCCACAGTCTGAACAGCAACCCGTGATACTTGCAGATTTCCTTGCTCTGGACCTTCAGGGTCTCTCAGAGATACCCTGGGTTCACACCTGAGCGTTTCTGAGACGCGCGTTTTACGCGCGTTTTTGTCACGCGTATTACAGCGCGTTTTTGCAAATAGGAAACGCGCGTCATACGCACGTTCGTAACTGGAGACCAATTAAAAAAGGCATATCTACACTTTAACGCGTGTTAAACGTTTTACGCGTGTTCCCATTGAAGTCTATGGGTGCAAACGCGCGACAAACCGCCCCAAAGAAGCTCAAGAACTTCTTTGAGCGTAGGGCGTTTTACAGCGCGTTCAAACGCGCTGTAAAACACTCAGGTGAGGACCATGCCCATAGGGAAACATGAGTTTTCTCCTGTTGAGGGTTTTACAGCAGGTTCGAACGCGCTGTAAAACGCGCAAGTGTGAACTGAGGGAAAGCTTCTCTTCCTCTCAGGGAGTTCTGAGAAAGTGTGCTGCCAGCCTGGTTATCTAGTAACTCGCCCAGGTGCAGCTCATCAGGACCCAGGCTTAGGTTTGTTCAAGCCCATAGGGGTGAACACTAGCTTCAAACGCAGATGCTCGTGAGAGGGCATCGACCTGGCCTTATTCTTCCAGACCCAGGACAACTGTGCTTGGTTGGTCATAAACTCTATTCACACAATGCACACTTGCCCACTGAATATAAGTCTTAGACTCAAGATAGCACAAAATATATATCTTTATTCATTATCACCATAAAAATATACAATACTTATATAGAATGTTAAAAACAAGGAAGTCCACAAAGTACATGAACAGAAGGACACTTGAAAGGGAACTGGTGGATTGAAATCTCCAAAAAAGATTTAAATGAGTAATATATCATTTTATTTTTTCATGGGTTGAGTAGAAAACGCCCCCAACTGGCCATATATAGATGTATATATATATGATATATATATCAAATATATGAATCAAAGTGCATGTGCATACATGATTATATAAAAAATTTCATACACCAAAGATAAATATAGAAATAGTAATCAAGTGCAGGCCGGAATTGGGGCTGCAAGCCTGGATGCAGGCCTGGCATGACTGGGGCTTGAAGGGAGCTGAGGCATAGGATACAAAGGGTTAAGGATGGGGAATGGTGACGGGGGAGTTAGGGGTGTGGTTTGGGGCTTAAAAAGGGTGCTCAGGGCGCGAAAAGGGGCCATTTTGTGGGGACAGCAGTGTGGCAGCAGCCCAGGTCTGAGCTGCTGCAGTACCTCTTTTCCAGTGGATTCTGTCTCACGATGTACGAGGTGGAAGTGCTCCTGGCTCAGCTCCGTTCGGCAGCGGAGAGCAGGGGAGCTGGATGGCTGCAGGCTACTGTCCAGGGCCTGCTCCCGGGGTCTGGGGAGACCGCTGCTCCGGCTCTTCCCTCCAGCCGGCCGCGGAGGACTAGGCCTCCAGCGCGCCTTATTCCAGATATGACCCCGAGGGTCCTGTGCCGGTTAAGGAGCCCCTCTGTGGACCCTCCAGCACACACCGCGGTGAGTAAAAGGGCTTCCAGGCGGTCGTGTGCTGGGAGGAATCCTGTAGTGCGGCGGGACCCTAGGAGGGGGGTGCGGGACCCCCCCTCCTCTGATGCAGGCAACGTGGGATCCGGAGGTTGTGCGGCGGGGGGGCCAGGCCCTGGTTCCCTTGCATGGGAGTACAGTGCGGACGGCATCGACAGGACGGCGGGGTCATGTGGGCGGCCCTGTGCTGGTTTCCTTACCAGAGCAGCCCGGCGCTGGCTCTCTGTCGGCTCTTGTGGACGGAAGACGGGTGACATCTAGTGGCGAGGCTGTGGAACTGCAGGCCTCTGGAAATTCAGTCGAGACGAGGGCGCCATCTGGTGGTGGGACTTCAGTACTGCGGGCCTTAGGGTCTGTGAGTGCTTCAAGAGATCCAAGTGGCGCGGCTGTGGAATCGCAGGCTGCTGAACCAGTGAATGAAGGAAGAAGTGCGGGAGTCGACGAACATCGACAGACGAACGGAAGAGGGAACGTCGCCAGTCAAGTTTCGGTTCCTCACGTTCCGGCTGGTGGATTCACAGCGTCCACGCAGCGAGGTGAGATGTGCGGGGAATCTTCAGTAGTGATTGCTAATAGCGGGGGGGCCCCCGGGGTTGTGGGGGGCTCGGGGGTGTCCGTTGCTGGTGGGCTAGGGGATTTGTTGTTGGGGTTGCGGGATTTGGTGGCGGGGTTGGCGGGTGTGGGGCCTGTGGGGGGGTCGCCGTCAGCAGCGTGGGGGGTGCAACGCCCGGGTTTGACGGGGACGAGTGCAGCTGGGGGTTTTGCTGGGCGGGCATTGGGGAGATTGGTGCGGGGGCTGGGGGCATGATGGGGGCGACACCACGGGGGGTGGCGATAAGGACGGAGGTAAGGAGGCAGACGGTGCCAAGGAAAAGGATGGGGAGGAGCCACGTTTGGACAACGCGGCAAGGGGGGAGGTTTATGTGTGTTTTGAGGGTCCCTTGGGGGCGCATTTGAAGCACGAGGTTAGGGAAAAAATTTGGAAAGTGGGGTATGTGGATGTATTTTCGCTGCTTCCCCTGGAACGCTTTAATTTAGACAGGGATAGGCGGGAGGATAAGAAGAAGGAGGAGGATGATAAGCGGCGTTCGCGTTTGATTCCGCGGACCTTCTCAAACTGGTTGCAGGCCTTTGTGATTCTGACCAGTGTTATCGGGGAAAAGGTGCCGGAAAACTGTTCCCCCCTTTTCTGTTTTCTGGATGCCATTGGCGAGGCATACCGTGTCTATGGGGGGTTGGGGTGGTTAAGGTACGATGAACAGTTTCGCCAGCGAAAAGCGGTCCGGCCTAGTATGCGCTGGGACCATAAGGACATTGGCCTGTGGATGACGGTTATGACACCGGTCCGGGCTGGGCAGCCCTTTCAGGGGGGTGCCGGGGGTTCTGGGCAGTCGGAGCGCTCGGCGGCCTCAGTTAAGGGACTCTGTTTTTTGTTTAACGAGGGGGGATGCAAATACGGTGGCAAGTGCAAGTTTAAGCACGATGTTCCTCTTGCGGGGGAAACCATGGAGCACATCGGTGCTTCAGGGGGTGCAAGGGAAGGAACTGGGGGGATGCGGCGGGAAAAGGGGGTAAATAATTACCCGGATGCAGATGCGGCGGAATTTTTGTTAACCGGTTTTAAGGAGGGTTTTCGTATACCGTTTGTGGAGGGGGTCGTTGGGGCAGGGGGGAAGAATTTGCGTTCGGCTGGGGGAACGGCCCGACGTGGTGACTGAAAAACTGCGGAAGGAGGTGGAGTTAGGTCGCATGGCAGGGCCCTTTCGGGACTCGCCGATGCAGGACTTGCGGGTGTCGCCTTTGGGGATTGTGCCAAAACGAGAGCCTAATAAATTTCGCCTGATACACCACCTCTCGTTCACAAAAGGGGGGTCGGGTAATGACGGGATTGCGCCTGAATTGTGTTCAGTTGTATATACGTCGTTTGATGAGGCTGTTCGTTGGGTGCGGTTATACGGGCGGGGGGCTTTATTGGCCAAGGTAGACATCGAGGCAGCGTTTTGTCTTCTGCCGGTGCACCCGGAATGCCAGCACTTGTTGGGGTGTTTCTGGGATGGGGGGTACTTTGTTGACCAGTGTTTGCCGATGGGTTGTTCGGTTTCGTGCGCCTATTTTGAAAAGTTTAGTACTTTTCTGGAGTGGGTGGTACGGGAATGGTCAGGGTGGAGTTCTAGCATTCATTATTTGGATGATTTTTTGTTTATAGGGCCGCCGGGTTCTAATGGCTGTTCTGTAATGCTGCATTCCTTTGAAGCCATGTCCCACTTTTCGGGGTTCCTTTGGCGTCTGAGAAGACGGAGGGCCCGACAACGCAGTTGAGTTTTTTAGGGATAATCATTGACACGGTGGCTATGGAGTGTAGGTTGCCTGAGGATAAAATTGGGGGCTTGCGGTAGGCGAAAAATGCGGCTCCGCGAGTTGCAGTCCCTATTGGGTAAGCTCAATTTTGCCTGCCGCATAATGCCCATGGGGCGGATTTTTTGTAGGAAACTGGCGAGGGCATTGGCGGGGACGAGGTCTCCTCATCATTTCGTGCGGATCACCCGTGAGTTGCAAGACGACTTGATGGTGTGGGCATCCTTCTTAGATACTTACAATGGGCGGTCTTTGTGGATGGCAGAAGGGGTGTCGGCGGCGGATTTGGATTTGTTTACGGATGCGGCGGGGGGTCACGGCTTTAGGGCGTATTTGGGTGGCCGTTGGTGCATGGGGGAGTGGCCGGAGGCATGGAAGGAGGAAGGTTTGGTGAAGAACTTGCTGTTGTTGGAGTTGTTTCCAGTCGTGGTGGCCGTGTCTATTTGGGGTGGATTCTTTCGCGATCGAAAGGCACAATATGGGGGTGGTCGAGGCCATTAATCGCAATTCCGCTTCGTCGCCGCCAGTGGTGAGATTGCTTCAGCATTTGACGTTGGGTTGCCTGTCATTGAACGCGTGGGTGGTAGCGTCTCATGTCCCGGGGGTTAGTAACTCAATTGCGGATGCTTTGTCTCGTTTCCAGTGGGAGCGTTTTCGGGAGTTGGTGCCGGAGGCGGAGATGGAAGGAACGAGCTTTCCCCAGGAACTGTGGAATCTGCCGTTCGGTCGGTTGAAGATCTGGTGAGGGGTTCCTTGTCGGCAGGGACCTGGGTGGCGTACGACAGGGCATGGGGTTTTTGGGAGGTTTGGAGGCAGCGTTTTCGGGGTTGTGGGTTGGACGACGGAGTGTTGATGTTGCTTTGGGTGGGGCACTGCAAGGAGGAGGGGTGGTCATGTTCCAGGTTGAATAAGTTTATGGCGGGTGTAGCTTTTGGTTGTCGGTGCCGGGGGGCGGTGGATGTGACTAAGTCCTTTTGGGTGGTGCAGGCTTTAAGGGGTTGGCGCAAGTGTTCTGTTGGGGTAGATACTCGCCGTCCGGTTTCGTTTGCTTTGCTGTTGGATACGTTGGGGCAGTTGGAGAGGACTTGCGTGTCGGCAGGAGAAGTTCGATTGTTCAAGTTGGCTTTTTCGCTCGCTTTTTTTGGTGCCTTGCGGATAGGAGAGTTGGTTAGTCCGAGCAAGGGTCGAGTCGGGGGCCTGAGCGGACAGGATGTGGAATTATTCGAGGATAGATTGGAATTCTGTATCAGACGGTCCAAAATGGACCAACAGGGTCGGGGTTGCCGGGTGGTGTTATATAAGGTGGAGGGGTCGGATGCATGCCCGGTTCGTTGCCTGCGGGATTTTTGGGGAAGGGAAGGGGTCAGAGGGGCTGGCCCATTGTTAGTCCACGCTGATGGGTTTTTTCTCTCTCGTTTTCAGTTTGTTGCGGTTATGAGATCATGCCTGTCTGGGTTGGGTAAGGACCCCGCGTTATATGGAGGTCATTCGTTTTGGATAGGAGCAGCCACGGAAGCAGCTCGGAGGGGGTTGGGTGAGGTTGTCATTCGGCGCATTGGCCGTTGGGAGTCCCTTCAGTTTCGGTCATACGTCAGGCCCGCATGGTATGATGGTAGTGAACCAGGTCGGAGTGGGGGGGGGGGGTGTTGGTGGTGGTCATTGGTTGATATGTTTCTTTTTGTTTTTTGTAGGTGTTCCACCGTGCTTGGTTTGGATTATGGGGCACTCCTACGTGTTCTGGGGAGCGTTGCGAGCGGCGGTCAGGCCGGAAGGAAGGCAGTTGTCGTTCTCGAGAGAGGTGGCTGTAATCCGATGGCTGGGGATGCGGGGCATGCTGTGGAGTCATCGGGTCCTCCCTGAGTTTTACAGGTTTGCGCGGTTGGATAGGCCCCTCAGTGTTTTGGTGTTGCATGTTGGGGGAAATGATTTGGGGGTGCGTCTCTTCAGGGAGTTGGTAAGGAATATTAAGTTTGACCTGCTATGGTTGTGGGCGCTGTATCCGCAGTTCGTGACTGTTTGGTCGGACATGGTGCCGCATCAGCACTGGAGGGTTGAGCGGTTGAATGAGGCAAGGATAAAAGCGAACAGGGCTGTTGGGAGGTTTGTGGCACGGAACGGTGGCATTGTGGTTCGGCATAGGGACTAGGAGTCGGGTGAAGGGGCATTTTGGAGGAGTGATGGGGTACACTTGAACGGGGTGGGAATTGATCTTTGGTGTTCTGGTTTACAGGACGGGATTGAAGTGGCGCTGAGGGTGTGGCGGGATGCAAGGAGGTGAGGTGTTCACCTTCTTGGGTCGTGGGCGGTGGGGGGTCCTTGGAGTTGGTGGTTATGGTAAAGTTAGGGGGTGTGGTTTGGGGCTTAATAAAGGGTAGTCAGGGCGCGAAAAGGGGCCATTTTGTGGGGACAGCAGTGTGGCAGCAGCCCCCACCCACCCTACCCTTTTGGGCTGCTGTTGGTCTGGGTTAGGTAGGGGTCTTGGAACGATTAAGAATACGGATGGGAGCCTGGTGAGGTTGTGAGTGGATTTTGTTGGCCGGCGGTGATTGGTTAGGGGGCTTTTGTCATAGCGGCCTGGGGCGGTGGGGGGTCCTGGGAGTTGGTGGTTATGGTGGTTCTGGTGTGGTGGAGAGGGAGCCAAAAGGAGGCTCTGGACTCCCCATGTACTGGTTTAAGGTGGGATATGGCAGGTAGCGGCCCACGTTGGTTGCCCTTGGTTACCGGTTCCTGCCTCTGAGCTGGCGTTCATCGGCTAGAGGTAATTTAACGGAGGGTGGGGCCGTTATCCGCCATTTATGGGGCTCCAAGGACCCTCCCCGTGTTGTGGTTCTTGGGCGTGGCCTTTAGGCTGGAAGGCCTGGTATTTCTGTATTATTTATGTTATTTATTTGTATTTATATTAATTAATAAAAGGCTGCTATGGCCTTAAAATCCACTTGCCGAGTCTGTCTTTATTGGGTTAGGAGTGTAAATTACAGGGAGGGTGAAGGTAAGCGACTCGACAGTACGCCAGTCAATGAATACCATACATGTTTGTCACCATATCTCCGCTAACTGCATACATAAATCAAACATGTTACCGACCAAACTAAGTAAATATCAGTCAGCATATGGAAGGTCACTCCATCATAAACTGTCCCATCCCAGTGTCCCTCACTTACCCAACGCATTTCGCCAGACGGCGGCCCTGGGGGCAAATGGCCTGGTCTGGAAGTGGTTAAGTTTTACACAATAAAAGCATTTTTGAAACAAAAAAATGATGTTTTAGTGTCTCTATATCCTGAGAGCCAAAATTTTTTATTTTTTGCCGATTGTCTTATGTAGGGGCTCATTTTTTGCAGGATGAGGTGACAGTTTGATTGGTACGATTGGTACTTTTTGGGGTGCATAAGACTTTTTGATCGCTTGGAATTACACTTTTTGTGATGTAAGGTGACAAAAAATGGCTTTTTTGGCACAGTTTTTATTTTATTTTTGTTACAGTGTTCACCTGAGGGGTTAAGTCATGTGTGAGCGGTTAGGTCATGTTATATTTTTATAGAGCTGGTTGTTACAGACGCGGCAATACCAAATACGTCTATTTTTTTGTTTATTTCACTTTAACACAATAAAAGCATTTTTTAAACAAAAAAAAATCATGTTTTCTTGTCTCCATATTCTGAGAGCCATAGTTTTTTTTTTATTTTTTGCCCGATTGTCTTATGTAGGGGCTTATTTTTTGCGGGATGAGGGGTTGGCTTGATTGATCTATTTTGGGGAGCATACATATTTTTGATTGCTTGGTGTTGCACTTTTTGTGATGTAAGGTGACAAATATTGCTTTTTTAGCACAGTTTTTATTAACTTTTTTATGGTGTTTATCTGAAGGGATAGATTATGTATTATATTTATACAGCCAGTTGTTACTGACACGTCGATATCTAATATGTGTGTTCTTTCTTTTCTTTTTTCTCTTTTTTATTACAACATCAAGGGAAAGGGTGTTTTTTTTTTGTTTGTTTTTTACTTTCCCTTCTGCAATGCATTACAATACATCTGTATTCTAATGCATTGCCTGCTTGTGTATTACACAGTGTAATACAATAACAGTTGCCTAGGAGGCCCAGCCTGGGGATGAATCCCCTGAGGTTCCGTAGAAGGCAGGTCCCGATGCCTGCTTCTTAATTCTTACCCATCGGGTACCTGTCACCGCAGCGTGGGGACCCGATGGAGATCCTCATCCGTCGCAAACACCTTCCATGCAGGGGCGTAACTACCGGGGAAGCAGGGGAAGCAGCTGCTTCGGGGCCCGGGCTTACAGGGGGCCCGGCAAGCACGTGTTGTCCTCACTCCTCTCCTCCCCTGGGTGTCCTCACTCCTCTCCCTTCGCTAATTACACAGTGAATCGCAGTGTCCTCTCGCCCTTGTCTATTTAAAACTTATTTTTTCTTTCTTTCAGAAAAGCTTTCCCTGGGGATCGAACCTGCAACCATTAGGTTGGGGAGAGATAGGCACTTCATATTGGCACACACATTAGGGGGCAGGGGGAGAGGATGGCACTATGATATTGGGATGGGGGAAGACAGAGGCACTTGATATTGGCACATTATAGGGGGCACTATGGGGAGAGGAGCACCATGGGGGCATCTGGTGCTATATGGCTGGCTACTGGCACATTATAGGGTGGGTTTATATGGCTGACTACTGGCACATTATAGGGGGGGTTATATGGCTGACTACTGGCACATTATAGGAGGGGTTATATGGCTGACTATTGGCACATTATAGGGGGGTTATATGGCTGGCTACTGGCACATTATAGGGGGGCTGGGGGGGCTATATGGCTGACTACTGGCACATTATAGGGGGGCTATATGGCTGGCACATTATAGAGGGGGAGCGAAACGCGCGGGTAGGGGGGGCCCAATACAAAAATTTGCTGTGGGGCCCAGTCATTTCTAGCTACGCCCCTGCTTCCATGCTGCAGTCAGGATTGTTGGCCATCTGGAATGGAAGCTGCATGAAGTGGTGAGTGGCTTTCTTTTATTAAATATAGATATTCTGGACACTATTTAAATTTTAAGTTAGTATTGGGCCAAGCCCAAATAATGTAGAGACTCTTGTGTATGCCCTGTTTATGCTGTTTTAGTTACACTCCATTTATGCGTTGTCTGCTATTTTAATATGGATCCGATAATGCAGCCTACATTTCCATCATACTTTTGGCTTTGCAGAAACAGATGAAGGCACAGTCTCATCACACTGCACTTGTTTTGTTCTAAGTCTTATCTAAGGGCAGCAAGAACTTATAGACCCTAACTCTGAAGAGTCTCAGTTTATGCCTATATGATGCAGCTTCAGCCTGTCTTCACTGCCTCTTGCTTGTGATATGTTTCTCCCTGTCACAAGAGAAGGCAGGGGAGAGCAGTGTGAAAGTTCATCTCATAGACATACACTGGAGAATTTGTACACAGCAAACACAGCATAGATAGGCAGTGTCAGTCAGGAAAACTGTATAACTGCAGCTAATCACCAGTGGCGTACCTACCAGGAAAGCAGGGGAAGCAGCTGCTTCGGCGCCCGGGCTGACAAGGGGCCCGGAGCAGTAGTACGCAGCCTGGCCACACCCCTCTCTACACTCACTTCACTGCTTTAGAATGTCCTCGGAGCAGAGAAGGGAGCTAAGCCCCGCCTATAAGCACGGACCATTAATAGAGGAGCCTGACTGCTTAATAGTGCAGCCAGGGCTCGGTACAGTGTGCTACAGGGAGATCCTGTCGCCCCTCCCTCTCCTAACTATTAGTACAGCCCAGCTTCTGCTACAGAGACTGCTCTGTAGTCGGCAGTAACAGGAGGGAGAGGGGAGACTGAATTGTGACAGGAAGTGCTGCAAAGAGAAGAGCCTGTGCCTGTCACTATCAGGAGCCCATATATTTCAGGCTTATACCTGCCAACCCCAGCTGTCCTGCATCTCATGTAGCCCCCTCCCAGTAGCTGCATTCATCTGCTGCCCTTTGAGAAGCCTCCCCTCCCCAAGTCCTGTCCTGTGGGCCCCCTACTTATCTGATGCCCTGCCCTCTAGGCCCCCTATCCATCTGATGCCACACTCTTCTGGGCGTCCATGTGCAGCTTGGGGACACCAGTATGAGGCCAGAATGGGGACTGGAAGATTTCGGAGCGGCGGGGAGCAGGCGAGTAATGTTTTTTCAACAACTGTACAATGCGCCGCTAGTTCACATCACATTTTTGTCTCACATTTAAGGCTGGGTTCACATAACGTTTTTCCCATCCATTTAACGTATACAAAAAAACGTATTTGGATGCCTCATATTGATGCCATGACAGTAACATCCATTCACCAAAGAGTTTCATTGTAAGAAGTATTTTTTTACCGGATTGTGCAGGATACAAGAATGTGGAGTGCTGCATTTTTATATTGTGTACGTCATAGTCCAGTAAAAACACATATATGTTAAAGAATCAAATGCCACTGTATGACGCCTACCTGCCCGTTTAAAAAGTAGCTATAGGGCACAGTCATTTCTAACTACGCCTCTGGTTACCAGGGGCTCAGACCATGGGGACAGACTACAGTCGGTGTCAGCCCTGCAGCAATACATAGAATGGGCGCCTATCCTACAGCAGGGGTCATACTGTGCTGTACATACAGTGTAGTGTGACGTCATGTTCACCTCTACAGGTATATTACCCAGGAAAGCACAATTCTGCAAAAAGGACATGTTCTATCTTGGTGGAACGGAAGTGCAGAATGGAACCCCACGGAAGCACTGCATAGTGCTTCCGTAGTGTTCCGTTCCATGATTCCGTTTCGCACCCTTCCGCATCTCCGAATTTGCGGACCCATTGAAGTGAATGGGTCCGCATCCGTGATGCGGAATGCACCCGGAAGGGTGACCATTTATAGCGGTCCGCAATACGGGAACGGCTCACACGAACGATCCGAGCTTACTCCAGATGCGTTCAGGGTGCATTCAGTGAAACTTGCACCATTTTTCAAACAAGTTCAGTCAGTTTTGTCTACGATTGCATTCAGTTTTTTCTGCGCGGGTGCAATGCGTTTTGATGCGTTTTTCATGCACGTGATAAAAAACTAAAGGTTTACAAACAATATCTCCTAGCAACCTGGTGGTGAGCGTGGTGACGTCAGCGCAGGTCCTGCTGAATGAAGATAGAAGATTTTTATCTTCATTCAGCAGGACCTGCTCCAACGTCACCACGCTCACCACATTGTGAGAGCGGTGACGTCACCAAAGGTATTTTTCCTGCCAGGTCCTGAAAGAAGACGATCCGGGCTGCGCGATCAAGTGGATGAGGTGAATAATTAAATATTTTATTATTTTTTAACCCCTCAAGCCACATGTTACTTAGCATTCTGTATTAAGAATGCTATTATTTTCCCTTATAACTATGTTATAAGGGAAAATAATAAAGTTCGGGTCCCTATCATCTCCTAGCAACCATCCGTGAAAATCGCATTGCATCTGCAATGCTTGCCGATGCAATGCGATTTTCACGCAGCCCCATTCACTTCTGTGGGGCTTATGATACGTGAAAAACGCAGAATATAGAACATGCGGCGATTTTTACGCAACGCACAAGTGATGCGTGAAAATCACCGATCATGTACACAGCCCCATTGAAGTGAATGGGTCCGGGTTCAGTGCGGGTGCAATGCGTTCACATCACGCATTGCACCCGCGCGGAAAACTCGCCCGTGTCAAAGGGGCCTAAGACTTTGACAGGGCCCCCACAACAGTATGATAGAATGACACTACATGACAGATAGGGTGTGTGTATGTATGTATATATATATATATATATATATATATTAGGAAAAGGATGGCGTGGCAGCCTGCTCTGGGCTAGATTGTGACTAGCCAAAGGAGCGCGGTTTACACAGGGTGTGGTGGGGGAGGGGGGCCCATACAAAAATTTGCTGTGGGGCCCAGTTACCTCTAGTTGCGCCCCTGCTAATCACTGTATAGATTAAGCAACTATGTATCTGCTCTCCTGGTCTCTTAGATAGGGCAGCACTGTATACATGGAATAATGTACAGAGATCGTCTACATGATAGATGATGATGTAATCCTGTAGTTCACAGGAAGTAAGCCACACAGGAGAGACTGACTTGTCTACACAGGGAACAAGCTTGGTGCTGGTTATTAGATTGGAGATCACATGAACTATGTGCCCATAATGAGGGGCATTGCTAAGTTAAAACATTCGGGGCCTGGGCCCCTGATATTTTGTCCCAGGCCCCGAATGTCCTGCCTAACAGCTAGATACAACTGTATTGCTGTCCTCAGTACGGCAATACAATTGAATCAAATGCACTGGATCATCTGAAGGACCTGTGATAAGGTCATGTGACCAGTTGAGAGCAGTGAAGAGGAGAAGTCCTGGGAGAAGAAGCTGTGCTGAGGTCTGTACATGAGGAGAGGTAAGTGAAGGGAGAGGTAGAGGAATGCTGGGAGTTGTGGTTATTTAACTGGGACTGTATGTTAGGGCTGAAGGGAGGGATGTTATTTACATGGAACTGTGTGTTGGTGGTGGCTGAGGAGGGGGTCATGTTATTTACATGGGACTGTATGTTGATGGCGACTGTGGGAGGGGGTTATGTTATTTACACGGGACTGTATTTTGGAGGGGGCTGTGGGAGGCAGTGATGTTATTTACATGGGATTGCATGTTAGAGGCGGATGTGGGAGGGGTGATATTATTTACATGGGACTGTATATTGAAGGCAGCTGGGGATGGCAGTGATGTTGTTTACATTGGAATGCATTTTGGAAGGGGCTATAGATAGAGAGGGATGTTATTTACATGGAACTGTATATTGGAGGGGGCTGGAGAGATGGTGTGATGATATTTACATGGACTCTATGACAGAGGAAGGGAAATAGTGCTATTTACATGGGACTATATATGGGAGGGGCTGAAGGAAGGGTAGTGATGTTATTTACATGGGATTGTATGGTTGATTTAGGAATATAACTACAGGGGGGACTGCAGGAGGCGTTATAAATACTGAGGTCACTTCATGGTGAGCATTATAACAGTAGGGGGCAGTATAAATACTGGGGGCACTGTAGGGGTATTATAAATCTAGGGTACATTATAGGTGTTCTTATTTCTACTGGGGGCTCTATAGGAAGGACTTATAGACACTCCTTATTTCTACTAAGAGCACTATGGGGGTCTTATTACTACTGAGGGGTCTGTGGGGAGCTTTATTACCACTGGGAGGAACAATAGGGGAGCCTAATTTCTACTGGGGGATCTGTGAGGGAATTATTAATACTGTAGGGCTCTTCTACTAATGGAGGCACGCTTGGGAAGCGTTATCACTGTTGGGGGCACTGTAGGGGGCAGTATTACTAATGGGGGCATTCTTAGGGAGCATTATCACTGTTGGGGGCACTGTAGGGGGCAGTATTACTAATCAGAGCAATTGGGGGTATTGAGGAGCACAGCAAGCAGCAGGATAACACTGTGGGGACTTCAGGTTGGGTGATGATGATAGAAATTTGGGGGAGTTAAGATGTCTGTGTGTCACACTCTGCAAAGACAAGGCATGGCTGAAAAAAAGATAATAACAGAGAAGATCTACATCAGAGGAAATGTCACTTGGGAGGCACTGGATATGACAGGTATGTGCTGGGGGAGTACAGGAAAGTGCGCGGGGGGGGGGGCGTCGATTTAGAGAACTGGGCCATATTCATTGGGGCTTGGGCCTCAGATCTTTTGAGACCCTAGCAATGCCCCTGTCCATAATGAAAGAGTACAAAATATATTGGTGTCTAAAAGAGTGTTTCTTTAATTTCAGCTCAGTTTTAAACTGTAAAAAAAAATTAAATGAGGTCATCTTAGCTAAGATAAACATTTATTTGACATAAACACGCTGAGTAATGATCAAATTTATCTTCACTTAAGGATTACTTCTATCTTGAGTAATTTCTAGAACTTGCAGTACTTGTCATAGTTCAGCAACTTTCCCAGTTTAGTTTCTGCAAGATATTTTTCAAACATTGCATCCACCTCTTTGCTCTGATCTTCAGTAAAATAATTCTTCCAGTCTCCAATCTCTCCTATTTAGATAGATAAAGAAAGGTGTACAGTGTCATCTTCCATGTGACAGCAAGTAAACTACTAGTGATTTTATATACACAATAGTATACATTATAGCAAGAGTAAAAAATGAACAGTCATAAAAAGGCAACTTGTATTATGATAACTCGTATCCAGATCAAGTGTGCGCAGCTTAACGATCCTCAAAGGCCCGCAGATTATTAAACCAACTGTACAGCAATTCCTGAAGTCATAAATTAGTGGATAACTCTTTAAAGCACATCCGAAATTCTTTAGTGGCCTCAAATATAAAGCTGCACTTTAACCACATCAGCCCCCCTAGCTTAAAAACCCTTAATGACCAAGCCACTTTTTACAATTCTGCACTACACTACTTTCACCGTTTATTGCTCCGTCATACAACTTACTACCCAAATTAATTTTATCTCCTTTTCTTCTCACTAATAGAGCTTTCATTTGGTGGTATTTCATTGCTGCTGACATTTTTACTTTTTTTGCTATTAATCAAAAATGACCGAAATTTTTGCAAAAGAAATGACATTTTTCACTTTCTGTTGTAATTTTTTTTTTTTTAAAACTACATTTCTATATAAATTTTTCTATAAATTTATTGTTCTACATGTCTTTGATAAAAAAAATCTGATAAGTGTATATTTATTGGTTTGGGTAAAAGTTATAGTGTTTAGGGCCCCTTTGCGCATCTTGGCTGCAAAAAAGTGTCACACATGTGGTATCGCCGTACTCAGGAGAAGTAGGGCAATGTGTTTTGGGGTGTATTTTTACATATACCCATACTGTGTGTGAGAAATATCTCTGTAACTGACAACTCCTAAAAAATTTTATACAAAGTTGTCAATTTACAGAGATATTTCTCTCACCCAGCATGGGTATATGTAAAAATACACCCCAAAACATATTGCCCTACTTCTCCTGAGTACGGCGATACCACATGTGTGACACTTTTTTGCAGCCAAGATGCTCAAAGGGGCCCTAATTCCCCTAGTATAAATAAAAAAGTATAAATACCCCACATGTGACCTCATTTTGGAAAGAAGACACCTCAAGGTATTCCGTGAGGGGCACGGAGAGCTCATAGAAGATATTTTTTTTGGCACAAGTTAGCGGAAATGGATTTTTTATTGTTTTTTCTCACAAAATCTCCCTTTCCGCTAACTTGTGACAAAAAGTTAAACTTTTTATGGACTGAATATGCCCCTCAGCGAATACCTTGGGGTGTCTTCTTTCCAAAATGGGGTCATTTATGGGGTGTTTGTACTGTTCTGGCATTTTGGGCGGGGCTAAATTGTGAGCAGCCATGTAAAGCCTAAAGGTACTCGTTGGACTTTACGCCCCTTTACGCACCTAAGCTGCAAAAAAGTGTCACACATGTGGTATCGCCGTACTCAGGAGAAGTAGGGCAATGTGTTTTGGGGTGTATTTTTACATATACCCATGTTGGGTAAGAGAAATATCTCTGTAAATTGATAACTTTGTATAAAAATTTTTAAAAAGTTGTCGTTTACATATTTCTCACACAAAGTATGGGTATATATAAAAATACACCCCAAAACACATTGCCCTACTTGACGATACCACATGTGTGACACTTTTTGCAGCTAAGATGCGCAAAGGGACCCTAATTCCAATGAGTGCCTTTATGATTTCACAGGGCATTTTTACGCATTTGGATTCTCACGCTTTAGCGCTCCTAAAATGCCAGGGCAGTATAAATACCCCACATGTGACCCCATTTTGGAAAGAAGACACCCCAAGGTATTCCGTGAGGGGCACGGAGAGCTCATAGAAGATATTTTTGGCACAAGTTAGCGGAAATGGATTTTTATTGTTTTTTCTCACAAAATCTCCCTTTCCGCTAACTTATGTTTCAAGATCGCTTTATGGACTGAATATGCCCCTCAGCGAATACCTTGGGGTGTCTTCTTTTCCAAAATGGGTCATTTATGTAAGTGTTTGTACTGTTCTGGCATTTGCCGTACTCAGGAGAAGTAGGGCAATGTGTTTTGGGGTGTATTTTTACATATACCCATACTGTGTGTGAGAAATATCTCTGTAACTGACAACTCCTAAAAATTTTATACAAAGTTGTCAATTTACAGAGATATTTCTCTCACCCAGCATGGGTATATGTAAAATACACCCTAAAACATATTGCCCTACTTCTCCTGAGTACGGCGATACCACATGTGTGACACTTTTTGCAGCCAAGATGCTCAAAGGGCCCTAATTCCCTAGTATAAATAAAAAGTATAAATACCCCACATGTGACCTCATTTTGGAAAGAAGACACCTCAAGGTATTCCGTGAGGGGCACGGAGAGCTCATAGAAGATATTTTTGGCACAAGTTAGCGGAAATGGATTTTTATTGTTTTTCTCACAAAATCTCCCTTTCCGCTAACTTGTGACAAAAGTTAAACTTTTATGGACTGAATATGCCCCTCAGCGAATACCTTGGGGTGTCTTCTTTCCAAAATGAGGTCATTTATGGAGTGTTTGTACTGTTCTGGCATTTTGGGCGGGGCTAAATTGTGAGCAGCCATGTAAAGCCTAAAGGTACTCGTTGGACTTTACGCCCTTTACGCACCTAAGCTGCAAAAAGTGTCACACATGTGGTATCGCCGTACTCAGGAGAAGTAGGGCAATGTGTTTTGGGGTGTATTTTTACATATACCCATGTTGGGTAAGAGAAATATCTCTGTAAATTGATAACTTTGTATAAAAATTTTTAAAAAGTTGTCGTTTACATATTTCTCACACAAAGTATGGGTATATATAAAAATACACCCCAAAACACATTGCCCTACTTGGCGATACCACATGTGTGACACTTTTTTTGCAGCGAAGATGCGCAAAGGGGCCCTAATTCCAATGAGTGCCTTTATGATTTCACAGGGCATTTTTACGCATTTGGATTCTCACGCTTTAGCGCTCCTAAAATGCCAGGGCAGTATAAATACCCCACATGTGACCCCATTTTGGAAAGAAGACACCCCAAGGTATTCCGTGAGGGGCATGGTGAGTTCACAGAAATTTTTTTCTTTTTGGCACAAGTTAGTTCCACTAGTCTCATATTCCACTAACTTGTGACAAAATTTTTTTTTTACAAGAACTCACCATACCCCTCACGGAATACCTTGGGGTGTCTTCTTTCTAAAATGGGGTCACATGTGAGTTTTTTTACTGCCCTGGCATTTGAGGGTCTCCGCAATCATTACACGTATGGCCAGCATTATGAGTTTCTGCTATTCTCCTTATATTGAGCATACGGGTAATGAGATTTTGTTTTTTCCAGTCAGCGTCTGGGCTGAAAAAAAAAAATAATGAACGGCACAGATTTCTTCATTTGCATCGATCAATGTGGATGAAAAAATCTCTGCCAAAATCAGTGACTGCGGTGCGGTGGGCTGGGCGCTAACTACCTAACAAGTAGCTAACTAACTGCCAGTGATAAGGGACCCTTATGCCCCATTCACACGTCCGCAATTCTGTTTGCGGAACGGAATTGCGGACCCATTCATTTCTATGGGGACAGACTTTGTCCCGCTCAGATCAAGAATTGCAGATCCGCACTTCCAGGTCCGCACTTCTGTTCCGCAAAAATATAGAACATGTCCTATTCTTGTCCGCTATTAGCGGACAAGAAAAGGCATTTTCTATATAGTTCTGGCAATGTGCGGATCTGCAAAATGCGGAAAGCACATTGCCGGTGTCCGTGTTTTGCGGATCCACGGATTCGTGGATCCGCAAAACACATATGGACGTCTGAATGGAGCCATACAGGGGGGTGATCAAGGACAGGGGGGTGATCAGGGAGTCTATATGGGGTGATCAGGGGTTAATAAGGGGTTAATAAGTGACAGGGGGGGTGTAGTGTGGTGCTTGGTGCTACTTTACATAGCTACCTGGTCCTCTGGAGGTCGATCCCAGCAAATGGGACCACCAGAGGACCAGGTAGCAGGTATATCTGACGCTGTTAACAAAACAGCGTCTGATATACATGTTTGATGCTTTTTATTTTACATCTACAGCCTGCCAGCGATTGATCATCGCTGGCAGGCTGCAGTACAACTGCCGAGCTGCGAGCTGCTGTGAACGCGCGCGCGTGCTTTCACAGCGAATTTCGCCTCTCGCAAGATGACGAGCCAACGCGTCAAGGAGGAACATCCCGGCCACCCGCAGGACGCAGCCCTGCGTTCGGCTGTCGGGATGCGGTTAATGTTTCTTCAGGTAGATCAGCGGAATGATGAGTTCTAGTCATAGATTAGTCATTAAGGGGGTTGACTAGCCACTATTCCTAGCAGAGGAGTGTGTAAAAAAAAAAAAATCACTCTCCTTTTGAAAGTTCCACCCTTCCAGCGCTGCAGCTTACAATTTCTGCTGACATTCTGTCCTCCTTCACATGATCGCTCCAGCTAATAACTGGCTGCATCTTAATTTAACCATAAATGGATTCAGGTCCATATGAGGGTTCCTCTGGACTTTTATGGGTGCTATATTAGAGCTCCATGAAATTCTAAGACTGTTGAGCTGTATTAGTGTTGTATGCATAAGCGTGAGTGTGCGCTTCAACATTAGTGATGAGCGGCAGGGGCAATATTCGAATTTGCGATATTTCGTGAATATTTGGGTGAATATTCGCCATATATTTGAAATTTTGCGAATTCGTAATCTCCAGTCATTATTTTCTTGATTGCGAAAATTCGCATATAAAAATTCGCATAAACTGATATTTGAAAGATATGTCATGACGTACCCTTTAAATACCAGTTTATGCGAATGTTTATGCAAATTGTATGCTAATTTTATATGCAAATTTTTTATATGCGGAAATTTGCACACAAAAAATTGCATAAAATTTGCATAAACTGGTATTTAAAAAAAACGAATACTCGCGATTGCAAATATATTTCACGATATTCTAAATATTCGCAAATTCTCGAAGTGCTGATATTCGCAATTAAAATTCGCAATTTGAAAATTCGTGATCAACACTATTCAACATATTTTTTGTCATCTACTATACCATGACATAAATGTCATACTCTATATACTGTATTTATTAGTGATTCAGGCCTGTGATATTTTACATATAACTTGTGTCTGTATATTTCTTACTTTTTAAAAACCTTTTAAAGGGATTCTGTCACCTGGATTTTAGTAAAAGAACTGTTCACACCACCACATCAGTCTCCTCGATTTGGATTAAAATATACTAGCCCTGAGCAATGTCCTGGCAGCGGCCTCACCGAATGCAGTGCGCATGCGCCAGCTGTCTGGGCACTTCGCGGGATCTAGCAATGAGAGGAGTGAATAATTAGCAGTGGGACGGTGCTGGGCTCCTTACTGAGCTAATTAGCATATATATAAAAGCGATTTTTTAGCAAAACGATAAGACAGATAGGATTAATACTAGTATATTTTAATACAAATCGAGGAGACTGATGTGGTGGTGTGAACAGTTCTATTACTAAAATCCAGGTGACAGAATCCCTTCAACTTTTCATATAATAAAATTATTGTTTTATCTTTTTTCACATTTTGTGTTTCTTACTTACCTTTTCTGAAGAAGGAGTCACCTAGCTTTCCATGAGTATTTTCAGATTTGTCTTTCATAGAGTTAAAAGAAGTACGGCTTGCTACCAAATTAATTTGTTCCTCATTTAATGAAAGGTGAAAGAAGTCAGATATTTTTTTCAGAGCTGTCGGAAGGTCCTTAATTTAAAAAAAATATATATAATGATTACATCATATTGCATGTCATGTCAGCAAATGGTATTGGTAATAAAAATACTGTATGGCTTATATTGTCTGTACATCTGTATGTAATACTGCAATTCAAATGTTTAACAAAATATTCTGTATTGAAGGTTGCCCTTAAAAATACATGCTTTATCACCATAAGGGTGTGTGTTTTGCGGATCCGCAAAACACGGCATTTTGCGGACCGCACATCGCCGGCACTCTCATAGAAAATGCCTTTTCTTGTCCGCGGAACAGAATTGCGGACGTGTGAATGGACCCTTATTCCAGTTATTCATGAGACACTTGCGAATTTCATCTACAAGATCATCATGCTTTCACTACTGAAGAGCAAGAAAACTGGGTTCAACACCCATGTTTCCCTCCCTTACCCTGGGTTCAGACCTGAGCGTTCTTGAAACGCGCGTTTTACGCGTGTTTTTGTCGCGCGTATTTCAGCGTGTTTTTGTAAATAGAAAACGCGCGTTCGTACACACGTTCTTGTGATTGACTACTGTGGTGTCAATCACAAAACGCGCGACAAACGCCCAAAAAAAGCTCAAGTACTTGTTTATGCGTCGGGCGTTTTACAGCGCGTTCAAACGCTCTGTAAAACGCTCAAGTGAGAACCAGGGCCATAGGAAAGCATTGGTTTTCCTGTGTTGAGCGTTTTACACCGCGTTTGAACGCGCTGTAAAACGCTCAGGTGTGAACTTAGGGTTAGTGACTGTTAACAAAGGCAAAAATGGAGTAAAGAGATTCTGTCACCATATTTAACAGAATGAACCGCATATATTGTTAAATAAGTCTCTTAGACCTGATGTGTCTGGTGTACTAGATATCAACTCAGAGAAAGGTGAGATGTACTAATCAGGTTGAAGGACCCTTTACATATGCCAACTGAATGGCAATTATTGGGAATAAATTGAATGTTCCAGATAATTGTCGTATAACGAGTTGGAGGTAATAGCTGCATTCACATGCAGCAATGATCTCCTCTGTATGGGGATGGGTGTTTGCTACTGCAATCCCTTGTCTACATAAAGATTAATTGTTTCTGTTCAGCAGACCCCTGCTCAGAAACAATGATTTTGATGTCCACATCAACAATCATTTCACTTGATGAACGGCATTTGTCAGGTGATTAGTGGTACATTTACATTATTGTAGATATAGAGGCAGACGGCTCACTCTAAGTTTGAACAGAGTAAGGTGCTCACGTTCACAGGTTACCCCAAGAACCAAAATAGTGTGCAAGTCAAAAAAGAATATTAGAACGGGCACTCAGACCATATGGTGCCATATTAAATATGGATATATTTATTAGAGATAAAAATAATAATAAGGGCAAAAATACATATGCAATAGAAATAAAGATAAATAAATAAAAATGTCCTCATACGGCCTTCAGCAATTCATATGGTCATAATCATAATAATTTCTCATATGGGAATAAAAACAGATGGTGATAAATGCCACTTGGAGTGTTTCTCAATGGTATCTCCAGTATGAGAATGTCTGTTCCCTATATACCACGCCACTTATGCTGTATAGTTATATTCCACAATATCTAGAAGACACGGGTGGGCACACAAACAGACAGGTAGTTAAGCAGTCTTTTTACCGTATCTTCACCATATGTAATGGCTGTTCGGTTGTGTGTTCAGACCGCACGCCGGAAAGGCGTGATTCCCCGCTGCAGTAATTTGTTTGGAGTGCCGATCTTCTAGAGCGGACACACGCCGAGTTGGCATGTCCCGTCCTAGGTGAGAGTCTTCCAGGTATAGATCAAATGAACAGTAACGGGTCACATGGCACTCCAGGTGATCAGATACGTCACTTTTTTTAAAAACAACAGAGTGCTGTATCCTTTTCAGTATTCGTAAAAGATAGGTCCATACAGACTCATAGTGGTCATTGCCATACGCGTTTCGAGATTCCAAATCTCTTCTTCAGTGGCTATATTACGTATATTATTGTTGTTATTATTATATTATTATATATTATTGTTATCGGGAATGAGCATTCATATGAGCAGTCTTTCTCAAAAATTGGCCCGATAACCTGCCTATGTAAAAGTGTCTAAATAGAGATGTGCAAATTCCTTGAAAGTCCTTTGGTCGGAAGATTACATTCGGGTATGAATACATTTGATATGAATCGAAAGTGCTCATATTGCCCTGCAAAGTTTTGTTTTACACAGTGGGGTCTACCAGGACTGTCTCCAACTGCTTTTAAGCTCTTATTTTTCTTTACTTTCAATAGTTTTTATTAGAGTTTTGTAAATCATAAATAATCATAACGTAAAAATCCAGTCCATGTACAAGGCGTATGGAATACACATAAATACAAGTCTACATTTCAGCACAGAGCATACTTATACATATATGTTGCATAAACTCTGGACCTGCAAGGAAGAAGATAAGCATACATCTGCATGTAAGGCCTGGCTAGGTACAATAGATAAGATTGGAGAAATCCTGTGTAACCAAAAACAGAGATTGAACAGAGGTGAAAAAGAAAAAAAGGTCAGCACATCCCAATGTGCAGGTGCTCATTGCTATGGCTGAAAACACAAGGTAAAACATACAATGCAACAGCACTCTGCAAACCAAATAAAGTATAAGAAAGTATTCTAATGCTAATGCTATGCTTATTTTGTAAATTAGATGCTTGGCAAATACATTTTGTACCAAATTATTTGGGCCTGTCTGCCACACGTCAAGGCGATCTCTGTAAGACGTGAACCTAACACTAAATTCTACCTGTTATGTGCCATGATGGCTATCATAAAATTTAGGGAGTGTAGGTTCTACATGCATGCTGGGCCCACCTTAATTTTTGTCATTTTTGGTGCCAAAATGGCCTCCATTTAATTTTTCTACAAAATGTATTTGCCAAGCATCTCATTTTGCAGAGTGCTCTTGCATTGTATGTTTTACCTTAAGAGGTGAAAAAGAGTACAGAACATAAAACTATATATCCCAGGAATTTCAGAAAGTCAAATTAGCCTATTTAGCATCAGGTGTGCAGAAGGCAAGCCTTAATTCTATCCAGGATTTCCACTGCATTGTATATCTAGGATATTGATGGTCTTTAAATGCCATCAGCTTCTTATACAGACATATAGAATTTAACCAGGCTATGATCTCTTCCTCTGAGGGAATAATGGGAATCTTCCAGTTTTTTGTGATTGCCAGCTTTGTGGCTAGTAATAAATAAGCTATTGGTATAAGCAAATGCATACATCCCCATGACAAATAACGCCCAGTATGGTGACTTGCCAATAATGATTCCACTGTATTGTGAAGCTAGGTGGATGGTATCCAAGGTATACCATAAAGTATCCAACTTAGGGTCCACAATAGGGTTGTCACCATACCAAAATTTCCATTCAATTTCAATACCATAAAAAAGTATTGCGGTATTCGATATCATTCAATACCACGCGAAAAAATAACACCAAAGAAGTTGCATGCATTACACATTTTATGGAATGCCCGGCCCGTAATAGAACAGTCCTATCCTATTTTTTGGGGGGGACAAGGACACTAAAAAATGGCAAATTGCGTGTTTTTTTTTCTGTTACGGCGTTCACCGCATAGGAAATATTTAGTAATATTTTAATAGTTTGGACTTTTTCAGATGTAGCAATAAGTAATATGTTTATTTTTTATATATTTTTTGTGTAAAATTGGGAAAGGGGGTTATTTAAACTTTTAATATTTGAGTGTGTTTTTGAAACTTTTTTTAACTTTTTATTCAATAACTATTAGCCCCCGTAGGGGGCCAGAATCCTTGTCCTATTCACCCAAATAGAGATAGGACTTTACACTGTCCCAGCTGCCCTGTGCTTTGTGCACACAGCAGCAGGGAGCTTACCACAGAAGGCTTTAGTAGCATCCTGGCTGCCATGGTAACCAATCAGAGTCCCACAATTTCACTGCTGCCACTGCCACCAATGAAGGTACTGAGGAGGAGGCGGCCCTGTGGCCACTGCCACCAATGAATATAATACTGGGGGGGTGCACTGCGCCAACAATTATTATAATATTGGGGTGGGGGGGCGCACTGCACCACCAATTAATATAATTAACCCACTAATACAAATGTACGGTGCGGGTGCCGGCTCTATCACACAGCCGGCTCCGCCGCCCTGAATGACAGGGTGCGACAATCTGCCGAACCACGTCTAATAACCCCTCAGGCACTTGAGGGGTTAATAGACATGGTTCAGCAGTTCACCGTGCCCTGTCATTGAGGGTGGGTGCCGGCTGTGTGAAAGAGCAGTGGTCTCCCCAACACTACACTAATCTTTTTATTGGTGGTGCGGTGGCCGAAGCCCTCTCTTTCCTCCTCAGTGCTAGTGTCAATGGTGGCCAGCAGCAGCCCCGTCACAGTGGGGAGAGAGGGACTCTCTCCTTCTCCACTGTGCTGGCTCAGGAGAATATGGTGCGCACTGAGAGCAGCACTAGTGTTGAACGCGAATATTCGAATAGCGAATTTTTTTAGCGAATATCGGCACTTCGCTAATTCGCGAATATTTCAAATATAGCGCTATAAATTCGCTATTTCGAATATTCGTTTTTTTGGTTTTTTTTAGTTATATTTTTTTCTTTCCCACTTCCCAAAAGTAGTTCTTACCTGTCCTGAGGATTCCTGGCTTCCTGGCTGCTCTAGTCAGTGCCCATTGCCGCTTCTGCCGACTTCCGTGCTCATGGAGCGTCCCCCTCACTATGGGAACGTCTCCATATACTAAAATGTACTGTCAGATTTGAGGAATTACGTTGAAATCGCAATGCGATTAATTCAAGTTATATTAATCGCATTGCAACTACAACTTAGCACTGCTATCTTACATAGGCTAGAATTAACGAATATGGAATATAGCACTAGCAGTGCTAAGTTGAAAGCGCAATGCGATTACTTCAAGTTAAATTAATCGCATTGCGATTTCAACTTAGCACTGCTGCTATATTCCATATTCGTTAACTTCGTTAATTCTAGCAAGCTGACCCATTATAAACCCAGCTCTAAGTTGAAATCAAATAGGAAGGTTGACTATAGAGACAGCTGTGTTAAATTCGCTATGCGTTTTTTTTTTTTTTTTTTTAATGAATAATTATATTACTTGATAATTATTATAATTATTCTATTCATTAAAAAAAAAATTATATAATCGCATAGCGAATCAAACACAGCTGTCTCTATAGTCAACCTTCCTATTTGATTGCTAGAATTAGCGAAGTTGACGAATAGGTTGCTAAAACGAAGATGTAGAATACTTCGTTATCTTCATTTTGAGGAATATTACGAATACATTCGTCATATTCGTCATCTTTGCTATAATTCTAGATATGAAACCAATAGGAAAGTAGCCTAAGTTAAAATCGCAATACGCGATTATTTAAATCGCATATTAATCGCGATAACTAGAATAATGACGAATATTCGATTTCGACGAATATGAAACGAATATTCTTTCGAATATTCGCGAATTTCGTCGAAATCGAATATGGCACTTGCCGCTCATCACTAAGCAGCACGTGCCATTCGCAGTAGCACATCCTAGTATCAGAAACTAGCAAATCCTGGTATCGTATTGATCCAGGTATAAAAGTACAGATTGGGTATCGAAAATTCGATACCCGGTGCAACCCTTGTCCACAATATACAGAGTAATCTCCACAATCTCACCAACACAAAGGAGATGGGCAAATATAGCTCAATCTGTCCAGTGTTAAGTACTACCTCAAGCAGGTTTTGCTTGCTGCTTCATAATTTGTTGTGCAGTGGAATGTGCAGAAAAGTAAATGTAGCGGAAGACCCCAGATAGTAGCAGGGATGACAACATCTAATTCCCTGTCCCATTGCAAGAATGGTGAGGATTTAAGGAATGTTTACTTGGACCCCAAGGCCATATATTGTGGTTTAACTCCCGATGTTGCTTTAGATAGATGCGGTTGAACCCAGAGTCCAAATAGACCTTTATATGCTGTCACCTGATATGGGCTGGTATATTGTATCAGATGTCTCAGTTGTAGGTATTTCAAAAAGTCTGCACATCAAACTCCTGCTGAAGGATGGTAAATGATTTAAGTTGACATCTAAAAAGAACTGGAATAACAATCAATATCAATCAATCAATACCATTATTTCTAGAGATTAGCGAATCGAAGCTGACAAAGTGGAAATCGATACGAATTTCAGGAATTACTCCATTTGCACCGAATCCGAATTTCGTCACTCTTCGTGGTAACAGATCACATTTTTCCCTAAAAAAGGAACTCTGGGAAGGCTGGATTACCGATAATGCCATGCATGCAGCCAATCAGCAGCAAGCCAGCCCTGTGATGTCACAGATTTATAAATACCCTCAGCCATCTTGGATTCTGCCATTTACCAGTGTACTTAGTGCAGGGAGAGACGTCAGCAGGCGCTAAGGATGGTGTTAGAAAAAACTTCATTGTGCTAAAAAAAAAAAATTTTTACAAGTGCAGGGAAAGATTTTTCAAGGTGTAGGGAAAGGATAGGGAGGAATCATTCCACAGCATTTATGTAGAACAGGGTTCAGTAGGGGAGGTTACAGCCTGGGTAATAGGAACAATCCTGATACACCTTGCTGCACTGACTGGGCACCCAAATTGCCATTATACAGCTCTGTAATTCCAGCAAACTGTTCTGGTTATTGGGGTGCAAGTGCTGTTTGATATAGCCATTAACAGAGTTTATTACAAGGAAATATTTCTACGTCTTATTTGCCCTTGTGCAGTTATATGTTTTAAAGCATTTTTTGGCTTGTATTAGCTAGAAAAAAAAGATCATTACTTAGCCGTTGTGTGGTGAAGTGCAAAAACTACAGCCAAAATATACAAAATATATTTGCCTTCAGGGATGCAGTTATATGTTCTAAAGCCCTTTTTGTCATGCATAAGTGGCAAAAGTAAAATATATTTGCTGTTAAGCGGTGAAGTTATATGTTCTAAAGCCTTTTGGTGTGTGTATAAGTGGAAAAAAATATATATCTGCCGCTCACGGGTGCAGTTATATGTTCTAAAGCCTTTTGTGGTGTGTATTAGTGGCAAAAGAAAAATATATATTATATTTGCCGTTCAGCAGTGCAGTTATATGTTATAAAGCCCTTTTTGTCTTTGTCGTGTAATAGTGGGGGGAAAAAGGGCTTATTAGCCGTTGTGTGGGGAAATGAGAAAATTACTGACTTTTTTGGGGGTGTTTTAATTTCCATTTTATTTATTTGATCTAACAGTATGTCAGACAGAGAAGTGCCAGGCCCTGCACAGGGGAGTGGCGGGGGCCTAAATGTTTCTGGACCAGGCAGAGGTCGCAGCAGAATAAGGGACCGTGGCAGCAGGTGTCACTTCGAGAGGCCTGATCTCCCACTGTCAGCTAGAGGTCATGTCTTGATCAGCAACGCAGCTGTTCTTGAATGGTTGACTCGATCTTCAACTTCGTCGCAAGTGACATCAGACACCTCCAGCCAAGAGGCAATGTGTTCGTCAGACACAACCCTTAGTTGACATTGCCCGGAAGCAGGCCCTGTGCCCTTACCTGTCCTCAACCTGCCTCTGTCCTTTTCTGTTTTCTCAGCCAGATAAGTATTGTGTGCTGTGGGCTCAGCTCCACTATACAGTGAGGAAGATCCAACTAGAAAACAGTAAGCAGCTACTGGCAAGCCAAGATGTGGAGGACACATCTGCCGCTTCCTGCACTAGGCGGGCAAGTAGTGAGGAGGAGAGTGATGTGGGAGCTGGTGTTGCGAGCGGTCAAGCTTCTGACGCAGAGACGGTTGAGGTGGACATCAGTGACATGCAGACAGTACTTGATTATGTAGCTGATCGCACTTGGGAGCCGTGTGACAAAGGGGCTTCATTATCATCGGGAGAAGAGGGTGGCAGCTTGCCCGTGAGGCAGCGGCGGAGCCAGCAAGTTGCTAGCGTGGCCGGGAGTCAGCAGGGTGGCAGCAGTGGGAGGTCGGGAGCCAAACATGCCCGAGGTAGACCACCCGCTTCGCAGGAGCCTACCTGCCCAGGAAGTAGTGGTGCACGGGTTCACGGAGGCAGCGATGGTAGTAGTCAGTCAGTTCGTAGTGTTAGGGGTAAAATCAACTACTCGGTGGTGTGGCAATTTTTTGTTAAGCCGCCAGAAGAGGAGGTGAACATGGCCATATGTAGAATCTGTGGGCAGAAGGTGAAGTGTTGCCAGAGTGCCAATGTTGGCACCATGGCCCTGCGTCAACATATGCAGTGTCACCATAAAGTGGCCTGGGAGAACCGTGGCTCCGATGTGGTGGTCCAGCCTGCCGCATCAACCGCTGCATCCCCCAGTGGCCCACAGCCGATTTCAGACAGTCAAGGCTCCACCACCTTAGTCAAACGGAGCTGTCTGTACTTACCATCATCGGCTGGTCCTGTTGCTCCTGCTCCTCACCCTCCTACTCCTTGTCAGTCATTCCGTCAGCAATCAATCACCGAAGCAATTGCCAAGAGACAACAGTATGCGTGCACTCATCCAACAGCACAAAATGCACGGCAGTGACAACGCGTGGAGCTGTAACTATGGGTAGGGACAATACATGTCCTTTACAGCTCTCTGAGTGAATGTGCTTCCTGCACAGCCACACCAGAAACTTGGCCAGGTGACGCGCTTCTGCCTCCATGTTGTCACGCTGTGAGTCCTTCAACAATGTCTGTCTCTGCCTCCTGATCCTCCACCATGTCCTCAGCCTCCACTGCAGGAACAATTCACAGTGCCCCTCCAGCATACCACATGTGCAGGGCATGGCGGTGTCACACTGTTTTACACCTAGTTTGCCTGGGCAAACGGAGTCACACAGGGGAGGAACTGCTCCATGTCTTTCATTAAGAAATCAAATCCTGGCTTTCTCCATGACAACTCAAAATCGGAAACATGGTGACTGACAATGGGAAGAACATGGTGTCGGTGCTGCGTCAAGGAGGGCTGAGCCATGCGCCCTGCATGCCGCATGTGTTCAATCTGGTTATCAAGCGGTTTCTGAAGACTTTCAACAATTTGCAAGACATAAAAAAAAAATGGCCACGAAACTTTGCATACACTTCAGCCACTCATACACTGCAAAGCACACACTCCTTGAGCTGCAGCGGCAGAACAGCATCCCCCAACATAGGCTGATATGTGACGTTTCTACCCATTGGAATTCCACCCTCCATATGTTGGTCCGACTATACCAAGAGAAAGGCCATAAACGGTTTCTTGATGATCCAAGCGGACAGGAGTACTCCTCTGTGTAACTTCGATGTCAGCCAGTGGCAGCTCATGTGTGATACCTGCCGTTTGCTCAGGCCCTTTGAGGAGGACACGTTATTTGTCAGTTGCCAGGACGATAGGCTGAACAATGTCATTCCACTGCTTCATGTCCTGGAACAGATGCTGGTAAATTAGGTTGGTCAGGGGACTGGAGACGTGGCGCCTATTTCTCACAGCCACATGAGCCCTGTGGGGGCTGAACTTAAGGAGCAGGAGGACATTGGAGCACAAGCAATGTGTAGTGAAATGGGCAGCCAGGGGAGCTACAGAGCGATGAGGAACACGATGCAAAGGACCCAGACACACCGTGGCAGTATGCAGTGGAGATGGAGGTAGGGAGTCCCTCTGAGTCACTTGCGCAAATGGCCCGATGCATGCTCACTTGCTTGCGTAGTGACAGCCGAATTGTCACCATTCGGCAGAGGGATGACTTCTGGCTCTCCACCTTGTTGGACCTCGCTACCAGTCCAAAAAGGAGGTGTTTATTACGCTCTCTGAGAGCGAGGAGAAAATGAACTACTATAGAGACATCCTATGTAGTGAGTTGGCCACTGCCTATCTGCACCATGGTCCATCCTCTTGCAGGTCTGACCGGAGGGGCCCTCTGTGCTCATGTTCCTCTGCCATGGCTGCTGTGGCAGGGTGGGGGGGAGCAGTTCCAGCTCCATCAGCAGCAGCTTGAGTCGATGATAAGCAGACTAGTGAAGAAACAACTCACCAGCAGCAGCAGCTAAACCTGGAGCAGGACCTGAACCAGCATGTGGTGGCATACTTGGACAGTACACTGCCTCCGCACATTGAAGATCCGATGGACTACTGGGCAGCCAAACTGGATTTGTGGCCGCAACTAGCAGAGTTTGCTCTAGATAAACTGTCCTGCCCGGCCAGTAGTCTGGCATCAGAGCGACCCCCCACTCTGTCACTGGGTCACTCTGTAGTCTCCGGAGGCTGCTGCCACCTCCACACTATGTCACCTTGCCACTCTGTGGTCTCCTGATGCTGGTGCCATCTCAATACTATGTCACCTTGCCACTTTGTGGTCTCCTGATGCTGCTGCCACCTCCCACTCTGTCACCGGGTTACTCTATGGTATCCTGAGGCTGCTGCCACATCCAACACTATGTCACCTTGCCACTCTGTGGTCTCCTGATGCTGCTGTCACCTCCACACTATGTCATCTTGCCACTCTGTGGTCTCCTGATGCTGCAGCTTCCACCTCCACACTGTCATTGTGCAACTCTGTGGCCTCCTTCTGATGCTGCCGCCACCTCCAGACTCTGTCATTGGGCCACTTTGTGGTCTCCTCATGCTGCTTCCACCTCACCATGTCATAGGGCCACTGTGCTGTTCCCACCCTCCCAACTTCATGACTGGGCCACTATTTTGCCTTTCGGCCTGGCTGACATAATTTATTTGACCCTTCTTCTGATCTGCCAGAAGGAAGGAAAAATGAGACACACAACGGATCCTGTCTGTGTACCAGTTTTAAGGACTGTATGGTCCCATCAGAATTGGCTTGTGATTTGGTAGACAAAAGCAGGAGTGAGTACAAAACACAGAAGACATGCAAATATTCCATTTACATGTCATCTCTGTTTTGGATCCACTCCTGATTTTTTGGCATTAGCAATACTGATGGATTACTGACCAAATGCTGACCGAGTGAAGGCAGATGCTCAACAGACAGGATCTGTTTTTTGGGGGTTATTGTTCTGACGGATCAAAGGAAGGGCAAATTAATCAGTGATGTCAACACAAACTTACTGCTGACTCCCTCTCCACTCTGTCGGGGGGCTCTACTAGTATAAGTGTATAATAGAACAGGTTCTTTAGACATCTATGTGAAATCAGCTGATGACGGTGTAAAAGGAGTGTGCTTCTTCTTGGCGCTAACATCGACCTGTAAGGCTGAGTTCATACTTGAGATATTTGGTCAGTTTTGGCCACGTGACTGCCCAAATAAGTGAAGTGTGCAGTGATTCTAAGAGCGACGCCTGTCATTTGCATGTCATACTGTTTCACAGTATTATTTCACTACCACAGACTCCCTATGCATGTGACCAAAAGGCACAGTGTTCTACACCACTATAAATGCTCTCTGCAGCCAGGAAGGAAAATCGCGAACAGGCCTAATCGAATTTTTGAAAAATTTGCTCATCTCTAATTATTTCGCCACAGGGTAAAATCTGTTTTCGGGATTCTAAGTTCTAACAACTGAAATGGGGCCACTGTCAATAGAGAAATCAGAATTGGGTTGCACTACAGTCTCCAATGGTACAGAGATGTCGCTATCAGATATTGCACAGAGGTAGTAGCTAGTGGATATTTGCTTAGGCAATTAATTAAAAGAGCTGGTAAGTGGTGAGTAGGGGCTAAAGAACTCTCAATGTGCAACCAGGGAAAATCCACTTCCCCCAGTCACTAACCTTTTAACTGCTAAATCTGAGTGGCTAAAAAAAATGTTTGCCAAGTTTGGAAGACCTAAGCCACCGGATTGTTTATATCAATTACGGTTAGTGGAGGAAATACAAGGCTTATGGTCCGCCTATATAAAAGTGTTAAGTATTCCTTGAGATTTAGTGAAGAAGGATTTATGGACCCTTATAGGAATAGTGTGAAAAAGAAATAATAATTTGGGCAGCAATGTGGCCCAGCCAAGAAACCTCATACTTGGTGTACTGGGGGACATCCCATTTGTAAAGTATTAAGTAGAGGAAAATAATTATATCTTTATAGATGGAACATTTAGGTCATGATAAAAATGCCTAGGTATTTAAGTCTGGTAGTTTGCCAATCTAACGGGATTTTTTGATTGTAGGGAATGTACTAAGGTGGATGGCAGATTAAAGGGAAGGATTTGAGACCTAGTCTTATTAACTTTACATACCTAGTCTCATTAACTTTGAGCTCTCATGGTTGGAAAAAGTCAGTAAAACATCATCAGCATATAGCAAGATACAATGTTGCTTGGACTCATTCTGAAACCCTAAGTTATATGGGTTAGACCTTATAGTTTGCGCCAAGGGTTCTATAGGAAGTACAAAGATTAATGGAGATAAGAGGAAGCCCTGTTGTGTTCTGTTACTAATCAGGAATTCATCAGACAGTCTTCCATTGACAAAGACCTTTGCTATTGGAGAAGAATATAATGCCTTGTTAGGAAAGCACCACTAATTCCCATAGTTTCTAAAACCAAAAGGCTTAAATCCAGTTTGGGTAGTCAAAGGCCTTTTCGGCATCCATTGTGACCATAATGGCTTTCCTGTGATTGTGTTGTCTGATCTATCTACGCTTAACAATGCTGGCATGATCTGTCCCTATCAATAGTGATGGCCGTGCGGTTCGCCCGGCAGTCGTTTCGTGGTGAACTTTGCACGTTTGCGATTCACCGAACATGCGAACATATGACAATGTCCGCCGGCGCCATATTCTTTTGCATTGCGCCAAACTTTGACCCATGACACACACATCAGGTGGGACAGGACAGCCAATAGAGATGTTTCAGCACATGGACACACCCCCACCCTATAACAGAACCGGATCTGGCAGCCATTTTACATTCTGTGTTTTGTCAGTGTAGTGAGAAGTTGCTTTGTGGGGCAGGGACTGACTGTTAGGGACACCAAACACTATCTAATAGGGCCACAAAAGTCCTTTTAAGGACTGGTATAGGTGTGCTATCGATAGGCGTGATATACTGAGGGGTGTGATATACCTGTAATATACTTTCTAACATAGAAAGTATATAGTGCATTTGTATTGTGCAGCAGTTGTGTGCGGTTCTGCTGCGATACCGCACCTATGTAGTGGGACAAGCGCTATTAGAACAACTATTTTTAACGGATGTGATATACCTGTTGCTCCCAAAAAAACTGATTGAGGGGTGTGATATACCTGCTTCCTCCAAATATTGATTAAGGGGTTCTATATACCTGCTTCCACAAAATACTGATTGGGGGGTGCGATATAACTGCTTCCACAAAATACTGATTGAGGGGTTTGATATACCTACTTCCACCAAATATTGATTCATGGGTTCTATATAACTGTTTCCACAAAATACTGAGTGAGGGGTTCAATATACCTGCTTTAACAAAATACAGATTGAGGGGTGCGATATACCTGCTTCCACCAAATATTGATTCATGGGTTCTATATAACTGTTTCCACAAAATACTGAGTGAGGGGTGCAATATATATACGTGCTTCCACAAAAATTCTGATTAAGGGGTTCAATATACCTGCTTTAACAAAATACAGATTGAGGGGTGCGATATACCTGCTTCCACCAAATATTGAATAAGGGGTTCATATACCTATTTCCACCAAATACTGATTGAGGTCTGCGATATACCTGCTTCCACAAAATACAGATATACTGGATTTTAATTTGCCCAGTCTGCTTTCCTCATGGGAGATAAGTAGCTGCCAGAGGTGGCTTCATATTAAGAACATATGCACTCCTCGACAAGTTGAGCATGCATGTGTATAGAAGAGTCAGGAGGAATAGCTGTTGGCCAGCTGAGCATTTGATTACCAGTTATCTCAAGTGTAAAGTCAACTTTAATTTACCTTAGTTTAAAAACGTCTAACTTGAGATTGTGGATGTTACAACAGAGGAAATGAAAGGAGTTTTTGGTGTTTATGTGAAGAAAACTTAATTACTAGATAAATAAACTGTCAGTATTTCAATTCCTTACTGTTTTCAAGATCTCTACTTCAAGTCAGTGAAAAAGACACTCCTTGGTTATGTCCAACTGACAGAAGTGTACATGGAGTAAGGGGTGCGTATACAATAGTTATTTTTATTTTAAGACATTGTAGGGGTTGTCCAAGATTACTCAGACAACATCTTTAAAGGATAGGGAGTATCACTTACCTCTTTCATTTCTTCAAATGTAATTGCCATCATAGTCTTGTCATCTAAGTGTTTCTCCCAGGTCGCAACAAAATCAAAATACTGTCCAAAAACCACTACAGAAGAAATATCAAAAAGTATGTTATTCCTGAGATAAGAGTTTTAAAGCACAGAAAATAAAAAAATATTAAATGCGATCTGCACTCAAGACGATGATTTAAGATGATTGACAGTAAAGTTGGAAGATTTCATTAAAAACAACCTTCAAATCAGAAATCATATTTTATAAAATGACAGGGGCTCAATAGATCTACAGTATTTCCCCATGACACATTGACCCACATTTACTAATGCCAATATAACTAAAAACTGCAAACAGGTGCAATCTGGTTTAATTATGGTGTAATTTGGCATATCTGGCTCTTGAGAAATCCTCTGTACATAGCTTGACAAGAGATATGGCTTACCAGAAAAGTGGCGTGACTTCACTGGAAAATAGGCATGGGCAAATATGCAACATTTAGCACCACAATTCGGGTGTAAAGTTCTATCTCAAACGGGGGCATAACTACTACTATAGCAACCAAAGCAGCTGTTATGGAGCCCACAATATCAGGGAGCCCCAGCCTATCAAACAATCAAAGAGGAGAGCATTACTTACATTACATGAAGCATATCCACCACAGTCAACCTTTTCCTAAGCTGCCTGGAACTGTCCAGTCAGAAAGGAGGGAGAGTGTTCACAGCATGGTACTCTGCAGGTGAGTAGGGGTTCATTCTTTATTTTATCACATTTCCTCTCCTATGGTTGTGGTATTTTTTTTTTTAGTCTCATGCACACAATAATGTGCATTTTGGCACATAATGTTTAAGCTCAAGGGTGGGGAGAGGGGGCATTCCAAAGTTTGCTAAGGACCTAGCCTTGCCCAATAATGCTCCTGATCTCAAAGTAAACCAACCAATAGTTGTTATAGAGTTAGACAAAAGTATTAGTCATGTACCGAATTTATCATCCAGCTTAAAGCACTGTGATGCAGGTCTAAATAGCCTGTCTAAGCTAAAGTCATCTATAGTTTTAGTAAATCTGCTCCATTATTTCTATGAAAAATACTCTTTATAGTGGTTGCCATAGTAATGGATGCTTTCAGAACTTCAGACAAACACTTGCCTTTGTACAGTAACAAATCGGTAAATCAAAACTACCTCTATTCTCCGCTATTCTTAACACTGCTGAGTTTCTAAGCTCTTGCGAGTAGGGCCCTCATTCCTCCTGTTCTAATTATTGACTTGTCTGTTGCTATGCTATGTATAAATGTTTGTACATGAACCCCTGAATTGTAAAGCATTACAGAATATGTTGGCGCTATATAAATAAAGATTATTAGTATTATATTATTATTCCTACAGAATGTGATGCAGTTTCAGCCTGTTCCTCCCACCTCCTGCTTGTCATAAGTTTATCCATGTCAGATCTTACAAAAATGAAACCAAAAGAGCAATGTGTAGCTGCATCTCAAAAAAAGACACTGGAGACTCTGCACACAGATTGTATAGATGGGTGGTGTGAGTCAGGACGAGTTGTTTATAACTCTGCAGCTAATTATTATATGGACTCTCCTACTATATCACTGCACTCAAGGTCTCGTAGATAAGGCAGAAATTATATCTTCAGCAGTACTTCGTGCATAAAGATGAACAGGCAACAAGGAAATTGGAGCTTGATGGGAAGCAGAGTGTCTAAAAGCAGTGATTAAGTAAATGATAGATGATGATGTAATCCTGTAGTTCACAGGGAGGCAGCCAGACAAGGGAGACTGAACTCCTGTTTACATCAGAATTCAGAAAATATGCACTGGACTGGCAGTTATACTGGAGATCACATCACCGGGTATCTATAATGAAAAGGGTCCAAAATGTATGGATACTATTGCCGGAGAAGGCTGGTGCTAGTGCGAAAGTAGCCTTAAGATAAAAGAAAAAACACTGCATAAATATAGTCGTGAGGCAGCATTATATGCCGTGCAAGAAAAAAGAACAATTACCATAGTGCAGTTGCAGGAGATATAACAGCATGCAATAAGCTTTAATGGGTTGTCTGGCCTTGGAGACAACAACTCCTATGCACCTAACCCATGTCCCTTAACAAAAAAAAACAGCATTAACCTGCCTGCGATCCTGCCGCTGCTCAGTTCCCGGCTGCTTCCGGTCCCCACAGTACTAGGAAGCAGCATGATCCTGTGACCGCTGCAGCCAATCACAGACCTCAATGGTCACATCTTACAGCTACTGTAAAAGGTGCAATAAATGACAAAATGGGTCATTCAAAAAATTTAGATCTGAGGGGTCAGCTAAAGCCTTTGAAATTATCAAGGAGCTTAACTATACCTGTAAAACCTACAAATTGAACTGCAGGTGGTCAAAGTGAGCAAAAAAAATCCCCCAAAAGTCTTTAACCGTACAAATGCTAAAAAAAACAGGTTAGGGCAGGTAGAAACCCTAAAAATGGCAATGGGGAGACTTCCGGTTCCGGCGCCGACATGATCAGCTGCGTGTAAGAAGAGCTCCGCAGCCGCTGCTCTATTTTATCGGAGAGCTCCCAGCAGAGTGGGGATAAGTCCCCAGCAGACCTTACCTGATTGAGTCAGCGATCTTTCTCCGTGCATGGATCGCTATTTGTGTGCTATGGGGAGTAGATCTAAATCGAAGGTGAGCGCCAAGAATACTAAGCCTATGCAAGATATGCAAAACATGGCGCCCAGGAAGACAAAGTGGAAGGTGGAGACACCACACCGGGGCAAGAGGAAAATATCTGTATCACGGAGGGAATAGATTATAAGCAGCTAGCACTAGAAGTCGCAGCACGAATCCTCCCGGATTTGCAAGAATCTTTGTCCTCTGCAGTTACGTAATCTATCAAGCTTATCAAAGCTGATATCGCACAACACGGGCAACAAATAAGTCAGCTAGAAGTGCAATATTCTGTAGTGGCGTCTGAAATGTTGACAGCACAATTGGCCTTAAAAGAGGCCTCCCGGGAGATCAAAAGACTAGCCGACAAGGTAGATAAGTTGGAAAACCGCTCGCGGAGGAGAAATCTATGGCTACTGGGCCTACCGGCATTCCACCGCAGGTATTGTTATTCATTTGTGAAAATGAATTACCTGAGGCAGTAGGCCTAAAAATGCGCTGCAAGAAAGAAAGGACACACCGCGTGGGCCCTGATTTAAAAGTGCCTAAAGGAGCCCCAAGCAATCAACCAGAAATACCAGGACTGGGCCAAAGACCAAGGCAAGTAATCATGAAGTTTTTGAACTATACAGATAAAACTGATATCCTGAGGGCATACAAAAAAGCACGAGCCTCGGTACAGATTCGGGGACACAATATCCTTTTATTTAACGATTTCTCAGCCGAAGTGCTGAAGAAAAGACAAGCGTTCTCGGCAGTTTGCTCAGAACTTTTCCAGAGCAAAATATGTTTTGCGCTCATGTACCCAGCAATCCTGAAAATCTATCACCAGGATGGATCAGTTTGATCTTATCAAATCGCCAAAAGATGCTGCAGAAGCTCTCTCCTCGATAACAATCACAAGAGAAGATGGCGGAGACATGTCCTCCACGGCAGATTCCCGCCCTGACCACGCAGAGGAGCAGAGAGGGAAAGTAACCTACGTGGGAGCGACAACTAAAGGGCAATACAAGAAAGCAAGATGGGACACTTGAAATAGAATAATGGAGAGCCAGGGAAGAGGTTATGTAAGGGGCTACTCGAGTCCCTCGTTCTACGCCATATTCCTGGCTGCTTCAAGCTGGGTATGACGGGCAGAGCGGTGTTACACTCGTTGATTTCTATTGTAGATGCCATGTTATCTGTACTTTCATGTTATGGCTAATTAAGTTCTCTATTTTGCACCTTACTACTGAATACCTTCAGTTCATTGTGATGGGCTAAGTGTTGCTACGCTAGTCGTAATACACTGGGGACGCCATTTTATTGTTGTTATTGTTATCTTTCTAAATCAGCTCACCACAGATCTGCAATGTTGGTAAAGGGGAGGGGCAGGAGGTTTGCAGTAATGTTCATTTATGTGGTTGAAGTGTTGGGAAGAAGAGAAAGTCCAAATTTATGTTTATACGGCAAGAATTGGTGGGGTCGATTGATCTCTCCTGTCCCGAATGTTGGGGTGATGTTTGTTTTTTGGGGAAGGGAAGGGGGGGTGGTCTCTCACTGAATTCGGAGGGGGAATAGTTCCGGTCGAACTAGGGACTCAGATGCCGTCAGGGGATATCATAAGCATAATTAATAGTTGCCATGGTTAATGTGATTTCATGGAACGTGAAAGGCCTTCGGTCTCCTCAAAAGAGAATGATGGTCTTACGCCATTTGCAACGCTTGAAAGCTGATGTCGCTCTCCTACAGGAAACCCACCTGGAGGAGAAAGACTTTTGGAGAATGCGAAGGCTGTGGGTGGACGTGGTGGTGGGGTCTCAGTCAGTGGCACGCAAAGCAGGAGTCATCACTCTGATACGGAAAGGGATAAATTACTTGATACACTCACACAGCGCTGACCAGAAAGGTAGGATTGCCCAAGTGACCCTCAAAACAGCGACAGGTCTCCTTAGCATTTACAATGTATATGGCCCTAACGAATCTCATACTCCTTTCTTCACCAATCTTGCTAACCAGCTGCTAATGGACAACGTGAAAGATATTGTAGTAGGGGGGGACATGAACCTAGTCGCCAATTGGAACGAGGATTAAAAAATTTGACAGAGGGGAACATTCGGGGACAAGAAAGCATAATCCCTTTTTAGGTAATCTGATGGAAACACTGCTTCTGGTAGATTCTTGGCGCCTGCTACATCCAGACTATAGGGAATTCCCACATTACTCAACTGCCCATCATTCATGGTCACGGATTGATTATGTGTTGATGACCACTTCTCTCTTTCGTAGATGCTCGTCGGCTGAGATTGCAGATCTGGTTATCTCAGACCATGCGCCAGTGATAACTGTAATACAGGACAACGTACCTATCTCTAGGATGGTGGGACGAGTATATATCTCTAAATAATATTCCAGACAATGTACAACTCACCTGGGATGCGGCTAAAGCTGTTATAAGAGGAAGGATAATCTCACATATCATCAGCATGAGGAACAAAATCAATAAGAACATTGTGGACTATAGCAAACAATTGAGACAGGCATTCCTGTCTTTTAAAGCGTACCCAAGTGAATCCACAGAGAAAGAATGGAGATTGGCAAAGCTTAACTATGAAAAATGGGTGCACCAGAGAGAAACACTTTTTAGATCTCAGTTTGAGGCCAAACTATATCGATTTGGTAACAAGGCCGGTAAATTGCTGGCTAACCTAGCTAGAGGTTACAGGGCGTCAACACCTATCCTAGCCATGAAAAACAGTACGGGGGTTTTAAAACATAACCCGAAAGAAATCATTTTGATATTTCGGGATTATTACAGTAAACTTTATGAGGCGGGAACTAGTGACATAGAAAGAGGGAAGGAGTGGCTAAAAGCTGTTAAAATGTCACGTATCTCAACGTCCGACTTACAACTGCTAAATGCACCAATATCCCCCTCTAAGTTATCTAAAGTTATATCGTCCCTACATAATGGGAAAGCCCCTGGCCCAGACGGGTTTTCGAGTAAATTTTTCAAAATTTCTGACCCCTGACCCCACTATATAATGGTTATCAGGAAGGGAAAGATATTCCACAAGAGGCTAATACCGCATATATAAAACCTAAGCCAGTTATCCATCCACAGACAGCTGTTTCGGGGTGTTGCCCCTCATCAGTGCGGAGTAGGATTCTGGCTAACCGGGAGCAAGTCTAATACTGCATTTGTGAATTCTGGTGACCAAATCCGTGTTTTGGGTCCCCAAATCTGGTGTCCATACATAGTATAAATATCTACTTTTAATATACAGCAGTTAAAAACTGCATTTTGGGATTTTATTGAAAAAAGCCGTGTTTTAGGATGAAAAAACTGTTGTGCATCCGTCGTTTGAATAATTATTTCCAATATATAGCAGTTAAATACTGTATTTGTGAATTTTGGTGACCAAATCTGTGTTCTGGGTCCCCAAATCTGGTGTCCATACATACAGTTGTGTTAAAATTTTTCAACCCCCAATGCTGTAAAGGGTTTTAGGGAATTTAGTGTACATTTGTAATTGTGTTCAGAATGAAATCTTACAAGGACTTTTTAAAGAACCAAATGCAACTAAAATGACATCAATTGTTTTTGTAATACAGTATTAAATGTTTTTTTTTTTGTGATTTCTTCATTGACACAATTATTCAACCCCTTAAAGACTACCACTCTTAAGAACAGAGGTTCATTCAAGTGTTTTCGATCAGGTATTGAAAACACTTGTGGATGTCAAGGAGCAGCAATCAAGCATAATGAGCACCAATAAGGCAGATTTAAAATAACTGTGATACTCAGCTCCTTCTAGACATTTACTGATGTGTTTACAAACATGGTGAAGTCAAGAGAATGGTCCAGGAAGACAAGAGAAGAGGTGATTTCTCTTCACAGGAAGGGCAATGGCTATAAGAAGATTGCAAAGATGTTAAACATACCAAGAGACACCATAGGAAGCATCATTGGCAAATTCAAGGCAAAGTGCACTGTTGGAACGCTACCTGGTCGTGGCAGAAAGAAGATGCTGACTTCGACTGCTGTGTGCTACCTGAAGCGCAAAGTGTTGAAAAGTCCCAGTGTGACTGCTGAGGAACTGAAAAAAGATTTGTCAGATGCGGGTACTGAAGTTTCATCTCAGACAATAAGGCGCACACTGCGTAATGAAGGCCTCCATGCCAGAACTCCCAGGCGCACCCCCTTGCTGTCTCCAAAGAATAAGAAGAGTCGACTGCAGTATGCCAAAAGTCAGGTGGACCAACCACAAAAGTTTTGGGATAGTGTTTTGTGAACTGATGAAACAAAATTAGAACTGTTTGGGCCCATGGATCAACGCTATGTTTGGAGGAGGAAGAACAAGGCCTATGAAGAAAAGAACACCTTGCCTACTGTGAAGCATGGCGGGGGGTCAATCATGCTTTGGAGCTGTTTTGCTTCTACAGGTATAGGGACGCTTCAGTGTGTGCAAGGTACCATGAATTCTCTTCAGTACCAGGAGATATTGGATGAAAATGTGATGCAGTCCGTCACAAACCTGAGGCTTGGGAGACGTTGGACCTTTCAACAGGACAATGATCCCAAGCATACCTCCAAGTCCACTAGAGCATGGTTGCAGATTAAAGGCTGGAACATTTTGAAGTGGCTATCGCAGTCACCAGACTTAAATCCGATTGAGAACCTCTGGTGGGACTTAAAGAAAGCAGTTGCAGCGCGCAAGCCTAAGAATGTGACTGAACTGGAGGCTTTTGCCCATGAAGAATGGGCGAAGATACCCGTAGATCGCTGCAAGACACTTGTGTCAAGCTATGCTTCACATTTAAAAGCTGTTATAACTGGGTGGATGATGTGGAGGATGATGAAGTCCTAAACCCAGACTGGACTGAAGGTCGTGCTAGTGAGGAGTGCAGTTCTGAGGAAGAGGCGGTGGTTGCACAGAGGCAACAGGACAGCAAAAGAGGGAGCAGGGTGCAAAAGCGCAGCAGCCGTTCCAGAGACAGTACACCTGCTACTGTCCACCGCACCCAGGCACCGAGCACACCAAGGCCTGCTCCAAGGAGTTCATTGGCGTGGAAGTTCTTCACACAATGTCCTGACGACATGAGTGGTCTGCATGTTGTGCCATCAGAGCCTGAAGCGAGGCATAAACATTCTTAACCTGAGCACAACCTGCATGCGCTCCATCCGCTGGCTTGGCCTCTCCCTCCACTTCTGGCATCACCGTGGCACCTGGCGACCAGCAAACAGAGGATGTTCCACCAACACCACCACAAACTACACCATCACCAAGCATCTCCACCATGTCAAACGGCAGCATTCAGCTGTCCATCTCCCAAACATTGGAGAGAAGGAGGAAATAACCACCTACCCACCCACAAGCCCTGGCCCTGAATGCCAGCATTTCAAAATTACAGATGCAGTATGCACGGGTCATTCGCTCTGCGGATCAGCACCACTTCACCACCAGTGACTGGGCCTGCATGCGAGACCTGTGTTCCTTGCTGCGGTCTTTGGAGTACTCAACCAACATGGCCAGTGCTGATGATGCCGTTGTTAGCATTACAATACCCCTTCTATGTCTCCTTGAAAAAAATATTACGGCGATGATGGAAGAAGATGCTGCACAGGAGGAGGAGTAAGAGGGAGCATTTCACAGGGTTTCAGGCAGGTCATACAGAAGTGGCTCAGAAGGTGGGTTCCTGCACCAGCAGAGGCCAGGTACACATGTCAACAGCCTGGGCACACTTCTGGAAGACGAGGAGGAGAAGGATGAGGTAGAGGAGGAGGAGGTGGAACCGGTTTCACTGCAGGGAGGCACCCTATGCAGCTCAGGGCTATCACTGGAGCGTGGCTGGGGAGATACGGAAGACACAGACGATACACCACCTACAGAGGACAGCTTATCGTTACCTCTGGGAAGCCTGGCACACATGAGCGACTACATGCTGCAGTGCCTGCGCAACGACAGCAGAGCTGCCCACATTTTAACTTGTGCTGATTACTGGGTTGCCACCCTGCTGGATCCACGGTACAAGGACAGCATGCCCACCTTAATTCCCGCACTGGAGAGTGATAGGAAGATGCGCGACTACTAGCGCACGCTGGTAGACGCGCTCCTGAGGGCATTCCCAACTGACACGGGGGGACAAGTGGAACACATGGCGAAGGCGGAGGAGGAGGAGGAAGAGGTCGCCAACACAGCTGTGTAACAGCCAGCTCCTCAGACAGCAGGGTTAGCATGGCCGAACTGTGGAAAATTTTTGTCACCACACCACAGCTGCACCACCAGCATTTTAACAACATGGTGAAACAGTACATGTGCACATGCCTCCACGTACTGATTGATGGTTCTGCCCCATTCAACTTCTGGCTCTCCAAATTGTCCACATGGCCAGAGCTTGCCCTTTATGCCTTGGAGGTGCTTGCCTGCCCTGCGGCCAGTGTATTGTCTGAACGTGTATTTAGCATGGCATGGAGCGTTATTACAGACAAATACATCTGCCTGTCCACAGCCAACCTGGACAAGCTCACGTTCATTAAAATGAACCAGGCATGGATCCCACAGGACTTGTCCGTACCTTGTGCAGAATATACATTTATAACTGCCTCACCCTCAACCATACATTCTTGTACTCCAGGGCACTTCTTTATTGAATCCTCTTTTTTTAATTGTACCACTATTTTGGGGGCAACTCCAAGTTGAATACACCTCTCCTCTGTCTGGGTGCCAGGGGCCTTAAATTCTGTTAAGCTGCTTTGGTGGGTGACATCAAGCTTTATTTTCTGCTATGGGACCTCTCTCCTCTGTCTGGATGCTGGGGCCTAAATAACTGAAAGTGGCCTTTTCCATTGCTGGGTGACATGAAGCCTGATTTTCTGCTATGGGACCTCTCTCCTCTGTCTGGGTGCCAGGGGCCTACATTTCAGATAATCACCTGTTGCTTTGGTGGGTGACATTATCCTCTTTATACTGTCAAATGACCTCTACATTGTCTGGTTGTCAGGGGCCTATATTTTGTTTCTTTGCCTGCTGTATTGGTGGGAGACATTAACCTCTTTTTACTGTCAAATGACCGCCCCATTGTTTGGTGGTCAGGGGCCTATATTTTGTTTCATCGCTTGCTGCATTGGTCGGAGACATTAAACTCTTTATACTGTCAAATGACCTCTACATTGTCTGGTTGTCAGGGGCCTATATTTTGTTTCATCGCCTGCTGTATTGGTGGGAGACATTAAACTCTTTATACTGTCAAATGACCTCTACATTGTCTAGTTGTCAGGGGCCTATATTTTGTTTCATCGCTTGCTGTATTGGTGGGAGACATTAACCTCTTTTTACTGTCAAATGACCGCCCCATTGTCTGGTTGTCAGGGGCCTATATTTTGTTTCATCGCTTGCTGCATTGGTGGGAGACATTAAACTATTTATACTGTCAAATGACCTCTATATTGTCTGGTTGTAAGGGTCTATATTTTGTTTCATCACCTGCTGATGTCACATCACATGGTCCAATCACATGGTCCATCACCATGGTAAGATGGACCATGTGATTGGACCAAGTGATGTGACGTCATCACAGGTCCTTTAGTTGTTAGCTGATGCTGGAAAAGAGAAGACAGATCGCAACTACGCGATCAAGTGGCTAAGGTAAGTTAATTTTTATTATTTTTAACCCCTTCATCTTCATTTTACTAAGCATTCTTTATTAAGATTGCTATTATTTTCCCTTATAACCATGTTATAAGGGAAAATAATAAAGATCTGGTCCCCTTGCTAAGCAACCATGCGGGAAAATCGCACTGCATCTGCACTTGCTTGCGGATGATTGCGATTTTCCCGCAGCCCGATTCACTTCTATGGGGCCTGTGTTGCGTGAAAAACGCACAATATAGAGCATGCTGCGATTTTCACGCAGAAGTGATGCGTGAAAATCACCGCTCATGTGCACAGCCCCATAGAAATTAATGGGTCCAGATTCAGTGCGGGTGCAATGCGTCCTCCTCACGCTTTGCACCTGCGCCGAAAACTCGCCCGTGTGAAAGGGGCCTAAGACCTTTGGGGGACACTGACTTATTTTGCACAATTTCCTTTTCTTTTTCTTTTATTTACTTTGTATTTTTTATTAATAATCACATTATTACTTACGTATTCTTAAAATATATTTTTGTCACATTATATGTCCCCAAAGAGATCATAAAAAGATTGTTGGGGGACAGTAAACAAATTTTTTTTTCTTTTACTTATTATTGTTTTTTACTTATTTTTGTTAAAATTTTCCTTTATTTTTTTAAAATATATTTTTGCCACACAATATGTCCCCCAAGAGGTCTTTTTTTTATTTTGCACGTTTTGCTTTTATTTTTCTTTGTATTTTTTTCACATTTTTTTAAATAAATGTTTTGAAAAATTTGCTATATTTTAATATTTGCCAAATAGTTTGTCCCCAAAAGATCCATGAAAGGCCTTTTGGGACACAGACTTTTTTTTTTTTTTTTACACTATTTCCACTGTAACTGGAGCATCCAAAGGAAGCCCCAGTTACAGAGGAAACCAGCCTACTGGGGGGGCTTTGTACCAAGGCAGAGCTGTTTAGGGTCTACTGACCCTGCATCTCAGTGGTCCTCTGCCCCCAAGAAACCCGGCGATCATGTGATCGCCAGGGTCCACCTTGCATAGTCACTTACATTCGGGGGCAAATCTTCTTCTGTTAGAGAGCAGGAGCTGTAATCCTGCTCTGTGAGGCGCTCTGGGCAGAAACACAGCTGATTTCAGGATCAGCTGTGTTTCTGCTCAGCAGGACGGGGGCCGCAAACCATGGCTCTAGGGGTGGGCCATGTGTTGTGCACCCCTAATATAAAGGATGGAATTAATAACACAGTTTTATTTTAGCAGGTAACACAAAGCTATTTAGTAACGTGCAGTTTATGGAAGATGTCCAAAAACTAGAAGGTGACTGTTTGACAATCTCTGAGTGTTTGGGCATCCACTTCGCAAATGAGGTTTAATGTTGATAAATGAAAAGTTATGCATCTGGGTAGTAATAATCTACGTGCATCATAAGTCCTAGGGGAAGTAACACCTGGACAGTCACTTGTAGAGACAGTGTTGGACTGTAGTATCTAGGGCCCACCAGTAAAATTTATTTTGGGGGCCCACCATACGGATACATTCAAATATTACCTGCTCGCACAGCAGCAAGATGCTACCAGATGATTGAAAATGGGGGTCCCTTCAGCAACTTTGAGAAGGTAGATCCTGGGGAAAAGAGAATGCTGGCTAGCTTTCCTCTATACCTAGAAGTCACCTCAGCTACAGATGTAGCAGGGTTAACACACAACTCTTAACCTCAAATTTCTTAACTCATTGCATTATCTTGAAACAAAGGCCATTAAAAAGCAATTGAAGGTGTTTGCTTAACCCCTTTTATATTTTTTGAGTTTTCGTTTTGCGCTCCCTGCTTCCCAGAGCCATAACTTTTTTATTTTTCGGTTCACATAACCATATGAGGGCTTGCTTTTTGCAGGACAAGTTGTAATTTCCAACGACATTATTTACTATTGCATATGATGTAGTGGGAAGCAGGAAAAAAATTCCAAATGGGGTGAAATTGCAAAAAAAAGCAATTCCACCACAGTTTTGCGGGTTTTTACATTTCTACGTTCGATGTGCGATAAAACTGACTGGTTACTTTTACTCTACATGTCAGTACGAATCCGGCGATACCCTATATGTATAGGCTTTCTTGCGTTTTGATAGTGAAAAAAAAATTCAAAAGTGGGAAAAAACAAATCCGTTTTACTTTTTTGTCACCATGTTTTGACCCCTATAACTTTTTTGTAATTATGTGTACAAAGCTGTATGGGGGCTCATTTTTTGCATCATAATCTTATCTTTTTATTGATATCATTCTGGGGTGTGTATGGCTTTTTGATCACCTTTTATGTAATTTTTTGTGGAAAATGAAGCGACCAAAAATGGCGAATCCGCCATTTGGACGCTTTTTTCCGTTTTGATGTTTGTTGTATGGGGAATATTATTTTATATTTTTATAGTATGGCCGTTTTCGCACATTGCGACACCCATGATGTGTATTTTTTTTTTTTTTTTGCAAAAGGGGGGTGATTTGAACTTTTATGTTTTTTTTTTGTTTGTTTTAACTTTTTTTATTTATTTTTTTTACACTTTTATATAGTTCCCATAGGGAACTGTAAGTTACAATCATTTGATTGCGATTATCATACATTCCAATGCAATAGCTTTGGAATGTATGAAAAAAATTGCATATTTCCTATGAAGCCTATTACAGGCAAGGCTCCATAGGAAATACTACAGAGCTGCCTGGGTTTCATTCATAGAAACCCAGGCTACTACAGGTGCGCTCCGGCTCCACTGATCGCCACACGGGGGAGCCGGATCGCAAACCAAAAGTAAAACTTCAGGATTGACCACGGCATCTGAGGGTTTAAATGTCCGCGATCGGCATTGCTGTCGGTCGCAGACATTAGCAGCGGGTGTCTGCTACAAGAACCATGCGGACACCCGCGGCTAAGGCGCCCGCATGAAGCAGGAGCGCGCGCCATCTTTAGGGACAGGACATACGGGTACGTCCTGTGTCCTTAAGAGGTTAAAGCATTTAGTTTAGATAAAACGTCTCATAAAGCATGTGTGTTAACTCTACTATATCCATATCTGATTGTGTCTATAATAATACACTGGGGAGTTTCTTCTATCAATTTTTTTATATAAACATAGGCTGGTTAAGGTGCTGTACATTTAATATATGTATGTAGTGCAGTAAGTCTACTGTGTAGACTAGGGGCCCACCTTGCTCAGGGGCCCATCGGGGGATTCACCTGTACCCCTGTGGGCCGGTCCGAGCCTTTGCAGAAAAGGATATGGATGTACTTGTGGACCAAAGATTAAATACGGGCATGCAATGGCAATCAGCTTCTTCTAAGGCAAGCAGGATATTGTAATGTATTAAACAAGGCATGGACTTGTGGGACAGGAATGTAATAATACCACTTTGCAAAGCTTTGGTGTGGCCTCATCTGGAATATGCAGTTCAGTAAAAGGTACAAATTAGAGCAACTAAACTGATACAGGGCAAAAGGGTCTTAGTTATCTGGAAACTTAAATTGATTTAGTCTTGAGAAGAGGCATCTAAGGGGGGAAGGGGTGTTTGATTAACCTATACAAATATATAAATAGGCCCGTACAAAAAAAAATATGGTGAAAAGATGTTCCATGTAAAATCCCTTCAAAAGACAAGGGGGCACTGCCTCTGTCTGGAGAAGAAAAATTAAAGTCTCTAAAGGCTTTTCTACAGTAATAACTGTAAATCTCTGGAATAGTCTACCTCAAGAAGTGGTCACTGTAGGAATAGTGGACAATTTAAAAAAGGTTTAGATGAATTCTTAAAATTAAATAACAATGTTTATAAAAATGTGTAGTCTGTAGAACACATGATTATAGGATTTCAGGCCAAAGGAGACAGTATTTCTTAAACTGTTTGCGTGCTGCTGTGGTGAAAGTGTACTGAGAGTGGACAAATAGCACCATTGCGAATAGGCGACATGGAATAACGGCTATGAAGGTGTGTGAGGGTGGACTGACATGCTACAGTAGAGCTCACCGGCAAAATGAAAGAGGGGGCTATTGTGTATGGGGCTCCAAAGCATATGGATGGTCAATACACCTCTGCTTACAAGAATACTAAAGACTTTGATCAGAGAAAGTAGTATGAGAGAGTGGGGGAGGGGGACTAATGGGCAGAACCACATTCTTGCTGATCTGCACTACAAAACCAGTCATCTGCGAGAAAAAAATATTCTTTTTTCTCATTTTAACAGAGAGAGCTGTTTTTTCCTCCCAACGTGTGTTTTACAGTAGAGAAAAGTATTTTCTGAAACTGCATTTCTAAACTCAAATAACACAACAGTCAAATAATACACTGGCCGTTTCTACATCTTTATATTGGTGTTGGGAGGGGGAATAATCCCATTACAAGGTTGCAGCATATGTTTTACAGTAGAGAAAAGTATTTTCTGAAACTGCATTTTTAAAGATAAATAACACAGTAGGCAGAAATTTTACTGGCATCCATATTGCATTATTCCTATAGTAAATTTTCAATAGCAGTATTCAGTGTGTTTGTTGAAGGGAAAGGACATTTATTTGCACCTCTGTCTTTAAGCTACAGAAAACACACTTGCAATTTTACTATAAACGTTTCATAATTTGTATGACTGTGTACCAAAGCTGTGACTTTTCATTTAGGAGAACCATGAGTTTACATAAGGCCTCATATAAAAATGTGTGCGATATGGAGGGGTTAAAAACAAAAGACCCAGGATTTGTCCTCCCAGAGCCAGAATGTCGGTAGTAGCAGCATCAGCTATCTGGACAGAAAAGACGCAACATTATTATTGAGAAGAAAGAGGATGAGATTGGGGACTGGATGGCTCACGCCTTCTCTCAGCCACAGCATTCCTCCTGATCTTCCTCCTCACAGCCCCAGACACTCTGGGAAAAAAACAGAGCAGGGAATAAGGAGAGGGCCATGGAGCCAACCATGAGATATTACAGTCTGATAAAAGTGGTGGGGAGGGTGAGGACTATGACAATGATTATGTGTTAGATGGGATCTGCGTACCAGATCGGGGTGCTGAGGAGGAGGAGGAAACATCGTAGGAGAAGGGTGATGGCTGAAGTGGCAATAAAGAGTGGAGACAATGTATGGCCAAAACCTCCAAAAGAACTGGCAAAGTCAGAACTACTTCTACTGTGGTCAGCTTGGGAACTGAAGATGCAGCTGATACTATGGATACAGGGTCAAAGCGTCTCAGACCTAAGACAATCTTGGCTGCCTCTTTCTTTTTTGCTAGCAACTTCCGTATAATGGGTTTTCTCTGGTCTGTCCCCATTCTCTTGGTCTTCTTTGTGTCAGCCAGCCCCGATCCCCAATTAGTACAGTGTCCTTGTCATCAGCTGCTTTTTCTCCTGCTCAGAATCCTCCTCCTCCATCGTGAAACATCCATAACAGAATGTGTGGCCTTGATAACACTATTCTCCACCAGCAATTAGCCTACTGTATGTATGAGCAAGCTGAATTCCTATCTGGCAAAGTTGCTGGTGATTCAGTAGCTGACATGCCACTTAACTTGGTAAATATGGCGCACTTCCCTGCCTTCTCCTAAATTACATTTTTCTGGGGTGTGGCCCAGGCAGTGTACTGGGACTGACTATTGGCCAGGAATGCACGAGTACCACTGCTATATGAAAATTTTGACTTGTCTGTCTGCAAATGTAGCTCACTTCCATGCCTTCGCTTAAATTAGATTTTGATGGGATGTGGCCTGGGCAGTGTGCTGGGACTGACTCTTGACCAGGCAAGCAAGTGTACCAGTGCTATGTGGAAAATTTAACTCAATGGTCCACAAATGTGGTGCAGTTCCACACCTGCACCTACATTTAGTTTTTCTGAGTTGTAGCCCGGGCAGTGTGCTGGGACTCTTGACATGTATGTGTCATATGAGCAGGCATAATTTTTGGACACATGGTCTCCCAACATGCCACAGGTTTGTTCAATAACACCCTGTGTGTATAAATACTATCTGCCCCCAATAAGGGACACTTTTTGGAAGCTTTGTAATGTGAAAAAGCATGACACATGTGACAGCACAGTATGTTTACAAACACTCTGTTTGTTAACACCGTCAAACATGCATTTACCCATAGCTATGTATGCTAGCATCACTATGACATTATTTGTTATTGCTGTCATTGTAATCAAGCAGTTAGTAAGGGGCAAAAATAACATAAAATATGAAAATTCATAAAATAACGTCTTTTTCTAAAAAAATTCTGTGTGCTATGACACTAGAGGATGCTATATATCAATTTTCAGGGCTATTGGAGTAACTTTGAATTGGGTCGATTCAATTTGGGTCTGAACAACTTTTTAAAAAATTCGGAGAACTTTAAACAAACCAAATCTCAAAAGGCTCGCTCATCTCTAATTCCTCATTTCTTCTGTAAATGGAGCTGACATTAGCCTAATTTACAGGGGAAATGCCGTCTCTGGAGCTGATCAGCTCCTGCAGTTAGCAAGGACTGGCGATCACACAATCACTGTGAGTGAAGCAATGTCGGACTAGGGTTTCTCAGGCCCACTAGAGGAAATTATTCTTGGGCCCAAGCCATATATCATCAATATATCATCGGGGCCCACTATGGCTTCAGAGACTAGGGGTCAGTCTGACCATGAACTGGAGACGGAAGCACCATGGCTGTAACGCATGAACAGTAAAAATACATCACTGCCTTCTCTGTGGGGAGCCTGTCGGGGACAACCGGCTCTCCACTTCTAAAGACTGATTTTGCAACTTGAGCTTTTATCATCTATGGTTTTAGCAAGTGCAGTATAAATACCTTTTCCATTCATGAAATCCTTAAAAAAGAGTCCCAAGCGTTATAGGAAGGAAGAGCAGGCAGGCTATTATAAAAATTATAAAAGGAGACAGCCGTGTCTTTTGGGTTTCGAACAATCAGCAATATCTGTCAAAATAGCAAAACATTAAACATTACAATTTTTTTCAAATGTTACAGCATATTTCATGGGCTCTTGTGATGACCAAAGTTATTCTGCTTAGTTCTAAAATGTTTTGTACTGATGTTGGATATAAAAAAGTATGTCTGTGCTTTGCAGTGAACTTCTAACATCTAGCACCAACTGCACCTTCCCCTTGTCTGTCCTCCGTAGTGCTTCCGTAGTGTTCCGTTCCGTCATTCTGTTCCGCACGGTTCCACATCTCTGGATTTGCGGACCCACTGAAATGAATGGGTCCACATCCGTGATGCGGAATGGCCACAGAAAGGTGCCCGTATATTGCGGATCAGCAAATGCGGTCTGCAATACGGGCACGTGACACCTACGGCTGTGTGAAAGAGGCCTATGTCTATGGAGGTGTTCATTTTCTGCAGTACTTTTCATTGATTGGTCACTTGTGAAGAGACCAAAAAAATGGTGAAAAATTTCCATCCACAGAGCATAAGATGCTATGTGTCATCCACAGATCCCCCATAGCAGTGTCATGCCATCTCCAGATGCCCTCATAACAGTGCCATCCCCAGATGCCTCCATAATAGTGCCATCCCCAGATGCCCCCATAATAGTGCCATCCCCAGATGCCCCCATAACAGTGCCATCCCCAGATGCCCCCATAACAGTGTCATCCCCAGATGACCCCATAACGGTTCTAATCCACAGATCCCCATAACAGTGTCATCCACAGACCCCCATAACAGTGCGTCATCCACAGATCCCCCATAATAGTGTCATCCACTGACCACCATTAGTTCAAAACCCGGTGCGTCTTATAGGGCGAAAAATACGGTATGTTGTTTTTCTTGTGTTTTAAAACTGATAAAAAATAAAGACTTTATTGCCATATTCTGATCCCCCTAACCTTTTTTTATAGTAAAGTCTACAGGACTGAAATCAGCAATTTTGATGTTTTTCCCATCACGCCACATGGAATAAATATTTTTGTATTTTAATAGTACGGGCATTTTTGGACATAGTGATGCCTATGATGTTTATTTTTTGATTATTTATTTTTATTCTAGGAAAAGGGGGTTGATTAGAATTTTTATATTTTTTCTATTCTAAATTGTATTCCTTTTTTTTCCAGCTAACCCTAGGTGACTATAACATGCAATCATTAGACTGCCATGTCTATTCTGTAAATAACTTTTATCCATTAGAGAATACAGAATTCTGTATATTCTAATGGGAAGCACAGTGGCTCAGTGGTTGGCACTGGGGGTCCGACCAAGACAACATCTGATATGGAACTTAGATTGTGAGCCCCATTGGTGACAGCTTGATGCTAATGTCTGTACAGCGCTGCTGAATATTGTAGCGCTATATAAAAGAGAGTGTAAAATAAATAAATGCTGTGCTGCCATTAACTTGTTTGCTATCAGCGCTGTACATGTATGGCGCTGGAGCGAAGTGCAAAGATGGTGCCTGCTCGCATGTGCAGCGGGCGTCATGGCCGGCGGGTCTTCGCTGTTTCAATCGTCAGTCGTGCCGATGCTGGTGATTAAAGCCTTTAGATGCCATGATCAAAAAATAAATATATAAAAAACAAAAAATATAAGCATCATGGGTATCACCATGACCGAAAACGCCCCTACTATTAAAATATATTATTCTAATATGGCGAATAACATAATGGAAAAAAGGTCAAAATGGGCAATTTGCCTTTATTCCATCACTTCTCTTACCCCAAAAAATTTAATAAAATGTGATCAAAAAGTCATACACACTCCAAAATGGTATCAATAAAAACTACGGATTGTAACGCAAAAAATGAGCCCCTAAACAGCTCGGTAGATATAACTATAAACAGTTATGGGGGTCAGAATACAGTAAAAAAAAAAAAAAAAATTCTCAAATTTTGTGGTATTGTTGTAATCGTACTAACCCAGAGAATGAAGGGCATGGGTCAGTTTTGCCAAAAACGGAACGCCATGAGAACAAAACCCGTAAAACGGTGAAGGATTTTTTTCCCACTACATTGTATGCCATATATATGCCGCTTCCCACTACATTGTATGCCATATTAAATGGTGGCATTAGAAAGTATAACTTGTCCCTCTAAAAAAATAAGCCCTCATACAGCTATGTGAATTGAAAAATAAAAAGTTATTTCTCAAGGAAGATAGGGAAAACAAATGAAAATGCAAAAACAAAAAATATCTGGTATCCTAAGAGTTAATGGAACTAAAAGACTTGTACAGGATAAGGCCTATTACTACTATGGAACACCTTCCCCAATCTCAGCAAGGGGAAGGAGTTCCGAACTGGGAAGCTCATGGCTCCCGGTTTTAGCACTCTCAAATGCCGGTGTCACATTTGCCACTAAAAATGCAAAAGCACAGAAAAACTCCAGCAAAAACATATGTGTAGAAGCACACTTAGTAAGCCTCCTGCATATTAACATGTCCATTCTTCGGTCTGCAAAATACGGATGCGGTCCGTGTGCATCCTGCACTTTCTACTGGCCCCAATGTAAAATTGCCTATTCTTGTCTACAAAAAGGAAACGAATAGAACATAATTTGCAGCATGGCTGACATTATATCTGTGTGCTCTCCTCATGCGGCCACTTAGAAATCAATAGATCCTGCATTCAAACTGCAAAAATACGGATCTGATGCAGACTAAAAATACGGTCATATGCATGAGGTCTTAATTGAAGACATAATGTAGGGCACATGTTGAGTATGTGAGATACATGGATTACGTAGGGCTCATTCAGACAAGCAATGTTCATATCGGGTGTGGATCAGAAAGCAACCGGATTGAACTGACCCATTATAATTAATTGGCCATTAGAGATTTTTCTTAGGGACCATCTCAACATCCACCATTTAGGTCTGATTTTCCTGTGAAACTCGACCACCCTAGTAAATGTGTGCATGAGAAAAAGGGGACGATATTCCAAGATGAGTGATTGGGTATATGTAACTGGCCAGCTAAGACCTGTCCTAGGTTGCTAATATGGCTTATATGTGTATTCAGCTAGACCTGCCAATAACCTTAATACAGTTCCTATGTTTACATGTTAAAGACAAAAGCAGAGTTATTTACTGTGACTTCATGTTTTTGGATGTCATGTAACAGTTATATATTGTGTTCACAGAAGCAGAAAAGAAAATATGCCTTTAAGATTTATTATATGACTGTAAGGTAAGCTCAATGACACAGCACAATTATTAACAGAAAGCATAGAGTTAAGCAGCTGTTATTGAGCAGGAGTCTTGGCAAATCACAGCCAATCTCACACTGAGCAGGAGTCTTGGCCAATCACAGCCAATCTCACACTGAGCAGGAGTCTTGGCCAATCACAGCCAGCCTCACACTCAGCCTGTCTGGGAAATCCCCTAGCAGGAGCTGCTAGACTTCATTACACCAGAGAGAGAAGCTGAACAGACATTCACTCCACTAAGAGTTCAGTTTTATGTAAGCAAAGAGCCAAAATAGTTCCACCAAATAGCAATCTCCAAATTGAAAACTGCGAACTACTTATCTCATAAAAGCAATCTGCAAATAGTTCAAACTGCTCAAAGCAATTGTACAGAGCAACTACAAACCAAGTAGAGCAAGAAGAATTACTGATTAAACCTCAGATATACCTTTCAAAGAGATCATAAAGTGCTTAAAGAAGTTAAAGTGAGAGAACAGATACTGAAGAGAGAAATATATCCACCATTTTATGTTGAATGACAAGATTGAACAGTTGAATATCCATTTTGTTATACTTTATGCAACATGTGTTTTGTACATGGACTATCTGCTGCGGAGGCGGCAGTGTCATATATGAAGAAAAGTTAAAGTTAATAAAGAAGTTATTTCAAGCATTTGGTGTGCTCTTTAAACCTACTGCTTCCATAGAACGGCGCTAGAGGAATTACAGAGTAATAGACAGTCTGGTGAGACTAAAAAGTCAGAGATATCAAAATTTTTCTAATGCCACAGCACATAGGAGCCTTCATTTCAAGATCTCTGCTTGTTGTCATACAATAAGAACTTTTATTGTGGACAAAAAACAGTCCTGGTCACATGACGGACATACAGGTGCACAGTTCAATGCAATTACAAAGCAGCTGATCTCCCGTGTGATCATCACATAAGATGGATTTGTATCCACGAGAAGTAAACCATGAAGGTTCCTACTGAATGTCAACAAGATCTTGAAATGGAGGAGCTGATACTAAAAGTATATTAGAAAACTGTATAACTTTTTATTATCTAAGGCAGGGATCAGCAACCTCTGGCATTCCAGCTCTGATGAAACCAAGTCCCAGCATGCACACTTGCTTGCCTGTTCTCAGAACTGCCCATACAAGTCAAAGGAGCGTGCTGGGAGTTGTAGTTTCGCAACAGCTGTAGTGTCAAAGGTCGTTGACTCGATCTAAGGAATAACCAACATTTGCTTTTACTATTAGGATACATTCACATGTCTGTAAGTGTTTTGTAGTCCGCCAACCCTCAGATCTGCAACACACTGATACCAGCCATGCTTTCACACAATCACAGTGCTGACCTACTGACTTCAATGGGTTCATGGTCCGCATAATACAGCGAAGTATAGGATATGTCCTATCTTTTTCTGCATGGCCACATGGACCCGGAAGCACACTGGAGGGCTTGGAGTCCACACTGTGATGCGGCAAGCACACGGCAAGTATCTGTGAATACCCCCTTATCAGGTAATTCTGTATTGTAGAAGAACTGGATGGCCTTCCAGGAGTTACTCTCAGCACCTACCTTAACCTTCTTTTCATAAATAGGCTTTGGAATATTTTGGAAGTTTAAATGTGTTGACAGGATCCTTGGTGAAGGGCGGTCTTTATATCTCTATTCAAAAAAATAATAATAATTAAAGGAACACTGGGAAATATGTACTATTCCAAATGTGTCAAAATTATTTTGCAATCTGGATGCAAGGGCCTAACAAGATGCAAGGGATGGAAGAAGGATACAGTAGGTGATGGTATATCTGGTCATATGGCGGCATAGTGGCAGCAGGGTTACTGTAGGTTGTCAGTTTGTCTGAAGAGGTGGGTTTTCAGGTTTCTGTTGAAGGTTTCCACTCTAGGTGAGCATGTGATATGTTGGGATAGGGAGTTCCAGACAGTAGGAAATGCACAGGTGAAATTTTGTAGGCGATTTGGGGAAGAGGTGATGAGAGGAGAGGAGAGAAGGAAGTCTTGTGAGGATTGGAGATTACGTGTGGGGATGTGTTGGAAAAGTATCTCAGATGTACAGAGGGGACAGGTTGTGGACAACCTTATATGTATTTGCTAGTATTTTAAACTCAATTATGTGGGCAGTAGGGAGACATTGAAGGGATTGGCAGAGGGGAGAGGTGGATTAGTTGGGCAGCATAGTTTAAAATAGATTAGAGGGTTGCAAGGATGCTAGATGGAAGGCCACAGAGGAGGATGTTACAATATGCTTGGCGGGAGATGATGAGGGCATGTACAGAACAAGTATTTTAGCAGACTCCTGGTTGAGGAATGTGCAGATCCTAGAGATATTTTGAGTTCAAGGCGGCAGGTAATGAAAAGAGCTTGGATGTGTGGTTTTAAGGACAGGGCATAATCCAAGGTTACTCCAAGGCAGCAGACTTCGTTAACCGGGAAGACTGTGCAGCCACTGAACATGATGGATAGATCTGTTGAGGGAGCTGAGTGAGATGAGGGAAAGATTATAAATTCTGTTTTATCCATGTTAAGTTTTAGAAAGTGAGAGAGAAGAAGGAGGATATAGTAGATAGACATTGCAGAATTCTGGATAGTAACAAGGTGATATCTGGACCAGAGAGGTAAATTTGAGTGTCATCAGCATAGAAGTGATATTAAAATCCATAGGGACTATATGACCTGTCCCAGGCCGAAAGTGTATGGTATGATGTGATCCAAGAGAGGGCCAAATCAGTGATGCCAACAGATGAGAGATTTTGTATCAGAAGAGAGTGGTTGATGGGTTCAAAAACAAAGGAAAGGTTGAGGAGGAAGAGGACAGAGTAATTTAATTTGACAGTTAGCAGGTTGGTGGCTTTGGTAAGGGCAGTTTCAGTCAAGTGGTGGGGTTGAAAGTTGGATTGTAGGCGGTCAAAGAGGGAGCAAAAAGAGAGGTGGGAGGACAGTTCAAAGTGGACATATTGTTCAAGTAGGTCTGAGGAATAAGGAAAAAGTGATATGTGGCTATAGCTAGACAAAGAAGATGGCTCATGGGATGGTTTTTGAGGATGGGTGTGATGGTAGCATGTTTAAAACAGAAGGGGAAGTCGTTATTGATACGGTAGGTTGAAGAGATGAGTTAGGTCATGGATATACACTGTGCTGAGGTTGGGGATAAGGTGGGATGTGATTGGGTCAAGTGCAGAGGTGTTGAGATGTGATCTGGAGAGTAGGGTGGAAAGGTTTTCCTCTGTAATGGTGGAGAAGCGGCTTTTGGGGGAAGACTGAAACATTGTGTAGAAAAGGGCTGAGAGGACTGTACTGTAGCTTTCTCTGATGTTGTATTCTAGCCTTGTGGCACACTCCTGTCGTGCTGGGAGTAGGGTTTCCACCCCGTAGTTAAACAATTAAAGTACTTCAGCACATGAAATGGGATAGTGATTATTTTTAGTTCAAGTTTCAGTTGGGGCTGAGTACATTAGAGTGACATTTCGGCTCTTCAGACTAATGCCACTGGTGGTCAGGAGCAGAGAAAAATATAGGTAAGAGCGCTTGTGGATCTGTGTGTTCCACTGCAGGTATTTGCACTTTCTCTAATGTTTTCAATCTTTTGTTTGAAGTATGTGTCAAAGTCCTAAGCTGAGATGAGGGGTAAAGGAGAATAGAGAGATAAAGGTGCTAAAAAGTTGTTTAGGGTTGTGAGACAGGGTATATATTAGAAATGTCTCAGTTCTTTGGTCAGACTGGAGTAACAGGGTTGCCTGTTGATTTTTTTCAGGTTGTATTGTATATGAGTCAAGACCTGTAGTTATTGTGGTGTTATACAAAGTGACTGCAGCATCTGCATCATGGAGAAAACAATGATAGAGAGTGCCAGAAGGGAGTCAGAAAGCAAGCAAAAGTAAAGATGTTTAAGGTTCCTGCGAGGGTGTGCTAGTGTGTGGACTAACCGGTGCAGCTAAAGAGAGAAATGAAGAGATTGTAAGTAGATTGTGGTCGGACAGGCGGAGAGGTGAGTTAAGGTACCTTTACATGGGACAATTCAGCAGATGATTGTGGGGAAGCAAGCGTTCCTTCCCCGCAAGCGCCGCTTGTTAGTGGAGGAGACTGCTCTATTTACATGCTGTGTGGGGAGGAGCGATCGCTAATGCCATTGCTCGTCCCCATAAAGATTCATTGTTTTCTGGAAGGAGAGATTGTTTAGACAGCATGATCTGCTGCCAGCATATGATGATTTATGTGCTGACACAAACAATCCAATTGCAAAACTAGCAAGCATTTTGCTTGTTCAATGAGTATTCGGCAGCACCTTGAAATCGCTAGATAGTCTCTAAGAGCATTTCTATGAATGCTCATTAGCAATTATCTAGCAGATTCTCGGCCCATGTAAAAGACCCTTTGGAGAGGTTAGATAGGGAACAGAGAGAGGTAAAAATTTAATTCGTTTTTGTAACCATTTCTGTGGGTGGCAATGGAGGACCATTGTGAGGAGGAAAGGAGGAAATGAGTGCTAGAAGTTTAGAGGCAGCTGAGTGGAAAGTGTCAATAGGGATGTTGAAGTCACCTATGACGATGGAGAGTTTGTCAGTGGAAAGAAAGTATAGGAGTCAATATTTATAGAAAACATTTTTTTTTTATTTCAGATTTTTCTTTTTCACTTCAATGTTACTATACCATTGAAATTTAAATACAAAACCTTGCCCTTACCTAGCAGTCAGCACAAAGAGATAAAAATCATGTATAGATAAGGAACCCCTTGTGAAGGGTTAACTAGACACCACGATCATGCAATCGCCTGCTCACTTGCTGAGGAGACCACTGCTATTACATGCAGTGATCCCCTCAGCAACATGGGGAGAGCATGCTGAAAAATCTGGATTGCCCAATAAACTTGTGTTTGCTCGTTTATCGTGCAATTGGTGGCAGTATTACAGCAAGATGATGCTGGATCCAGACTACCTGAGTTCATGTTAACTTTCCTCATGCTACATACTGTATTTGCCTGGTGATTTTAGCCTGACAGTATATGTAAGTGGTTCACAGATTATATTGCAACTAGAGATGAGCAAGAATTTGATTCGTCAAGAAATTCGATTCATTACGATTGACTTTGTCACGAATTGCTTTTCATCGCATCGAGCAGGTGTAATGATGGGGAATGGCGATCGGGACACTCACTATCATTTAACCTCTCAGATGTCGTGTTCAATGCGGACCGTGGCATCTGGAACTCCTTATCTACTCCAGCGTTAATCTGGTATTTAAAAAAATATATAATTATACTCATCTCATCCACTAAATCACAGAGACGCCATCTGCTCCTGTCTTGATTGAAGAAAACCCGTGAAAGAACCTGCGGCCAGTGTGATCACGTGGTGACATCTTCACGCTTGCCACAGCTCCTTTGACGGGTTTTCTTCAATCAAGATGGAAACTGATGGCCTCTCTGTGATCAAGTGGATAAGGAGAGCATAATTATTTGTATTTTTTTCAAACACTATTTTAGGAAAAATGTATTCATTACCACAAATTATGAAAACATTTGTCTTTGTGGCCACTTTGGATACTTCCATTCGCTCAAGAATAATTGAAACAGATGTTACCATAATGCAGAGAAAAGGAGTGATCGCTACTGGTTGCTACACCTTTGATCAATGTTTGGAATTTGCAGTTACAATCTCCCCATACTGGAAATAATGGAATTTTATACCATCACATCTTTTTGTGCTGACATCATATCAAACTAATATTGGCATTACAAAGCCTAGCATCAACATGACTGACTGACTGATGTTTCACTCACCGCAAGTATTTCTGGATTTCCAAATTCAATCATTGTTGCATCTAGCAATGGTTCTCTATTGTGAACTAAGGACACCATTTCATGCAGTATCTGGATCAGCCAATTTGTTCCTGAAACAAATAACATTAAATCTAACAATGTAGTTTACAGATTTTGTCCTTCAGAACTGATATATCATACAGTATATATTGCTGTTTACCCAAGGGACTGTGGATGTAGCCATCTGGTGCCTCTAGACCAAGTAGACCAAAAGACATAGGGGGTTATTTATCAAACTGGTGTAAAGTAGAACTGGCTTAGTTGCCCATAGCAACAAATCAGATTCCACCTTTCATGTTCCAAAGGAGCAGTAAAAATGAAAGGTAGAATCTGATTGGTTGCTATGGGCAACTAAGCCAGTTCTACTTTACACCAGTTTGATAAATGACCCCAATAATTATGGCATATCCAATGCATTTATAGCACTGTTCACATGTACGTTGCTGTTTACATCTGCATTGCAGTTTCTATTTATAATGGAAGCCATAAAGCTTGATCCACTGTACAATGTGTACCAACAGAGCCTGATGAACCTGATTGACTTACAGTGATGTTTATCTGGGATCTGTCATTTTGAGAGTGAGAATGGCATGGTATGCTGCTGTATGCGTGCTGTCAAATCTAACGGAATTGCCGATGGAATCTCTGATGAAATTGCGAACAGAACCTGTTTTAGGGCACGGCTACACAGCGACACTGGTCATGCGAAAGCTTTTGCGGGCAGGATCGCAGGGGCGTAGCTGTGATCCCATAGAAATGAATGGGGTCACAGAGCAAATCGCATGTGTGCTATGACTATGACTGCTGAATCTCAAAAATTCCAGCAGTGTTAAATTCTTTGTGATTCATGGGTCGCAGTCAGAGCTCACATGCGACCCCATTAATTTCTATGGGATCACGGCAGTAGTGCGATTCTCCTGCGATCCTGGCCACAACAGCTTAAAGGGGTTGTCCCACGGTGCCTTTTCATACTTACCTGCTGCCAGCGCACCGTTCACTTCCTGGATTCTGGCTGGGGATGGGCTTCATCTTGATTGCAGTATTCTCACGGCCGTGCCGCACGCTGCATTGAATGCGCACGCCGCCACGCATGCGCTATAGTGACATTCCTGGGCAGTATAGTACAGAGCCGGCGTGCGTGTTCGCGGCTCTGTACTATTCTGGCCAGGAAGAAGTCACCATTGCGTATGTGCGGCGGCGTGCGCGTTCAGGACAGCGTGCGGCCCGGCTGGGAGAAAAGAAGGAGTCTTCTGCACAAGCGCGGCCACTGGGATTCCGGAGAAGAGCATTGGCTGTAACCAGGGGAGACTGAATGACAACTATAGGTAAGTGGGGGTGAATTTTCTCCTAAAGGGTGGGAATTAGTTAATCAAAAATATTTACAAAAATGATCACTCTCAAATCATTAACAAATTTAACAGTGAACATTATGATGGGAATACACCTTTAACCCGAAACTAAAACGGCAAATGGAACCGAGAATCTCATTTAAATATAATATTAAATTATTATAATCAGAAATCCTATAATTTAAAATTAGAAACCTGAAAACTAAGTTCTGAGAGATTATTGCCAGTGCCATGACTGAAGCTTGCATTCAGATTACCCTCCATATCAATATCCAGACTTTTATAAACACATATCCAGGGATGGATTTACTGTAGGCAAAGCAAGTCCATGCCATAGCCAGACTGAGAATAACTATTCAGCCCTGGCATTTTAAAACAGAAGCCCACTTATTCTGTGGTGAGTGTGAAATACAGTTGTGTTCAAAATTATTCAACCCCCAATACTGTAAAGGGTTTTAGGGAATTTAGTGTACATTTGTAATTGTGCTCAGAATGAAATCTTACAAGGACTTTTTAAAGAACCAAATGCAACTAAAATGACATCAATTGTTTTTGTAATACAGTATTAAATGTTTTTTTTGTGATTTCTTCATTGACACAATTATTCAACCCCTTAAAGACTACCACTCTTAAGAACAGAGGTTCATTCAAGTGTTTTCGATCAGGTATTGAAAACACCTGTGGATGTCAAGGAGCAGCAATCAAGCAAAATAAGCACCAATTAGGCAGATTTAAAATGACTGTGATACTCAGCTCCTTCTAGACATTTTCTGGTGTGTTTACAAACATAGTGAAGTCAAGAGAATGGTCCAGGAAGACAAGAGAAGAAGTGATTTCTCTTCACAGGAAGGGCAATGGCTATAAGAAGATTGCAAAGATGTTAAACATACCAAGAGACACCATAGGAAGCATCATTCGCAAATTCAAGGCAAAGGGCACTGTTGAAAAACTACCTGGTCGTAGCAGAAAGAAGATGCTGACTTCGACTGAAGTGCAAAGTGGAGAAAAGTCCCCATGTGACTGCTGAGGAACTGAAAAAAGATTTGTCAGATGCGGGTACTGAAGTTTGAGCTCAGACAATAAGGCGCACACTGCGTAATAAAGGCCTCCATGCCAGAACTCCCAGGCGCACCCCCTTGCTGTCTCCAAAGAATAAGAAGAGTCGACTGCAGTATGCCAAAAGTCATGTGGACAAACCACAAAAGTTTTGGGATAGTGTTCTGTGTACTGATGAAACAAAATTAGAACTGTTTGGGCCCATGGATCAACGCTATGTTTGGAGGAGGCCTATGAAGAAAAGAACACCTTGCCTACTGTGAAGCATGGCGGGGGATCAATCATGCTTTGGGGCTGTTTTGCTTCTACAGGTACAGGGAAGCTTCAGCGTGTGCAAGGTACCATGAATTCTCTTCAGTACCAGGAGATATTGGATGAAAATGTGATGCAGTCCGTCACAAACCTGAGGCTTGGGAGACGTTGGACCTTTCAACAGGACAATGATCCCAAGCATACCTCCAAGTCCACTAGAGCATGGTTGCAGATTAAAGGCTGGGACATTTTGAAGTGGCCATCACAGTCACCGGACTTAAATCCGATTGAGAACCTCTGGTGGGACTTAAAGAAAGCAGTTGCAGCGCACAAGCCTAAGAATGTGACTGAACTGGAGGCTTTTGCCCATGAAGAATGGGCGAAGATACCCGTAGATCGCTGCAAGACACTTGTGTCAAGCTATGCTTCACGTTTAAAAGCTGTTATAACTGGAAAAGGATGTTGTACTAAGTACTAAGATTGAATGTCACTTGGGGGTTGAATAAAACTGATAATGATGTGAGCACAGAAAAGACATTTGTGGTTATTTCATTATAAATGTTATGTTATATTTGTCTGACTTACAAGTGCCTCTTTAATTGTAAACAAGATGACTGAAATGTTCAAAATCAATGTTAAACTGGCCAAAACACTCAATTTCAATGGGGATTGAATAATTTTGAACACAACTGTATGTTTGTGCGCCTTCCTCAATCCAACCACCTTCCCACCATAGCACTAATGGCATATTTAGATGGACATTATGTTCAGCACTACCAAGGGAAATAAATCACTACATGCCTATTACTGTATAGTAAGAGACGTCTTCTGTAATGTAGATTTTCTCTTTATTCATCTTCTCCATTGAAAGCAAACCAAATTTGTAGTTAAGGTCTGGGAAGGAAAGAAAGGAAAGGAAGGAAGGTAGGAAGCTACTCTGAGCGGTACTTTCTCCTTATGTGTGAAGAGTATTGTAGGCCAGGCTAAAACTATCTGATGCCAGAAGATTAAGTATTATGGAACAGTGAGTGTGCCAACTAACTGGTTTTGATTTGGGCTAAACCCTAAGAGTATTATTTACTATTTAACCCATTTCCATAAGCCTCTACATAACTAAGTTGCATGTTCTGGTGGTGTACAACAAGTTTAAACCTACACCAGCTCCCTTGCTAGCGTAGATTTAAGACACTTTCTATGCCGAAAACTAGAGAAGAAAATAATAAATGAGACAGGGCTGCTGGCCCACACATTTACATGCCCACACCACACCCCTTTTCTCGGCACTGGCGTGAGCGGCGTAAAGGCTCCTAATATACGCCAAACAGTAACGTATATTGGTTGACCCCCATTGTTTGTATTTACATTTATTTAAAAAAAAAATACTAACATGATATTCCAATAATCATGTTACTAAGTATAGTGCCACCTGCTGTTTCTAATGAACTGCTTTTCTGTGTCCACCTAATCACATTTACTAAGGTGGGCACAGAAAGGCTGTTTCTATTCATGTTAGTAAGTATAGTGCCACAAGATTCTAATGAACAGCCTTTCTGTGTCCACATCAGTAAATATGATTAGGTGGACACACATGCTCAGTCTTGTTCAATCAAGTATACATGGCTTGGAGATTCCTGGTGTGATGAGCAGGCTGCATCAGAAACTGCTGCATCATCTCTGTATGTCAGAAGAAATGATGGACAAGAGATAAGAGTTTTAAGGGGTTCTCCAAGAATTAAGAAAATAAAATTACTTAAGATTCTTGAATATTACTTTATTATAAATATGTTCTCAAACACCTTTAATTAATTATAATGGATCGTTTTGTCTGGGTAGCAATGATGAGGGAAAACAAAATGGCCACTGTCCTATTAGTACACACAAAACCTGTCCTAATCACACAACAGGACAAGTTACTTCACAACACTGAGATAAAGAGCTGCCTCGTCCTCCTCTCTGCTCTGCTTGTCAGGGATTATGATCCTAAATAAAGATGATAAGATCTATTATCTGTGTCTGTCCTCTCTGCACTTCATGTCTCCTCATGTACTTTATTCCTAGAGATTCAGCAGAAAATTTTATCAGCTGTATTCAGATCATGATCCCTGACAACTTTGACAAGTAAAGCAGAGAGGAGGCGGAGGCAGCTCTTTACCTCAGTGTTGTGAAGTAACTTGTCCTCCTGTGTGATTAGGACAGGTTTTGTGTGAACTAATAGAACGACAGCCATTTTATTTCTCCTAATGATTTCTCCCCAGGCAAAATGAGCCATTATATCTCATGAAAGGTATTTGGGAACATATTTATAGTAAAGCAATATTTAAGTATTTTCATGTTCTTAATTTCTGGAGAACCCCTTTAAGGCAGCATTACTATAATTGCTTAGATGGACACAGAAAGGCTGCTCAACAGAAACAGCAGCTGGTGCTATTCTAACATTCTTGCAATATCTGTAAGTGTAAATGCAACACATTTTTATGGGGTAACCTCTTTAACTCACTCTTCCTTTTTACCTCTCCCTCTCAGTCCAGTGCTTCAACCCAAACAAATGTTTATAATGTCTCTTCAACTGGAATCCCCTATAATCTATGGCTGTGATGGCTAACCTCTGGCACTCCAGCTGTGGTAAAACTACAACTCCCAAGATGCACACTTGCTTGGCTGTTCTCAGAATGCCATAGACATGAATACAGCATGCTGGGAGTTGTAGTTTCACCACAGCTGGAGTGCTGGAGGTTAGCCATCACTGATTTATGGTAATAGCTGCTCAAAAAACTTAAAGGGGCTCTGCAGTTATTTTAAACTGATGGATGGATAGATGATCAGCATTTGATTGACTGGGGTCCGAAACCCGGGACCCCCGCCGATTAGCAGTTTGAGAAGGCAGTGGCACTGGCAGTAGCGCAGCGGCATTCTCTCTGTTTACCGTGGGCCCAGTGACGTCCCGACTAGTATCACTGGCCTGGATCAGTTTAAAATAACTACAGAACCCCTTTAACCCCTTAAGGACACATGAAATACCGGTACGTCATGGTGTCCTGGTACTTAAGGACATATAACGAACCGGTACGTCATGTGTACTACCGATCCCCGAAATCATTCGGCAGGCACTCTGTCACAATGCCTAGGGGGGTCCTGTGACATTCCCTCCCCCCCTGCAGCGGCGATCGCAGCAAACCGCAGGTCAATTCAGACCTGCTATTTGCTGTGTTTCCGGGTTATTCGGATCTCTGGTGACCCGATAACCCGGAATAGAATGGCGATCGGTGATGTGATAACACACCACCAAACACCATCCTTAGATTCTGGTGATCACCTCACAGGATCGAATCCGATTGGCTGCACGGGCGGGCATGGTTTAACTTCCCCCTGCTCTCCTCTCCTGCTCCATTTTCCATCGGTGGAGCGAGGAGAAAGCAGCCTGCAGTGGAGCCCAGCACCCCCAGATCCTCCAAACTACCATCTGGCACTAAAAGGTAGATTAGGGACAGGTTAGGGAAAGGCTTAGTTCAGGCAAGGAGACTTTAGGGAGAGTTTAGATTTTTTAACTCTTGCATCACCCTCTTAGGGTGTCTGGGGTCCACAGCACAGCTGTGTGACCCTAGATCCCCCCAGGGGTGCTGCAGCCAGGTCCGGTGGCTGGACGCCAGTCAGTGCAGCCGAGATGAGGATGTTTTGGGGCTTCGTGCTGCATATGGGCCTAGTCAAAAAACCTAGTGCCAGGCTGTACTGGAGTGGGGACGTCCTCTACCAGACCCCACTTTACAGTACGACCATGACACGCTCCCGGTTTGAAGCCATGCGGAAATGCCTGCATTATGCAGATAATGCAGCATGTCCCCCCCAAGGTAATCCTGCCTATGACCGCCTGTACAAAATCAGGCTGGTCATCGATCACTTCAGGGCCAAATTTTGGGAGGCCTATGTACCTGGAAGGAAGGTCGCGGTTGATGAGTCTCTCATTGCTTTCAAGGGGAGACTCATTTTCCACCAGTATGGTCCCTCAAAGCGGGTGAGGTATGGCGTGAAGCTGTACAAACTTTGTGAGAGTACCTCAGGGTACACTTACAAGTTTTGTATCTACGAGGGACGAGATTCCCGTATTGAACCCCCAGAATGTGCCCCCACTCTGGGTGTTAGCGGGAAACTTGTGTGGGACCTTATGCACCCACTGCTAGATAAGGGTTACCACCTGTACATGGATAACTTTTATACTAGTATCCCCTTGTTCCAGTCCCTCTCCACCAGATCACGTCCGCTTGTGGGACCATGCGGAAAAATCAACGCGACACCCCTACCCTCCCCCTCCAGGTACCTATCCGCAGGGGTGAGACCCGTGCCCTTACCAGTGGAAACCTGTTGCTGGTCACATATTAGGACAAGAGGGATGTCCTTGTACTGACCACAATTCACGGTAACGGCATCTTCCCTGTCCTGTGCGAGGTACCGCGGCAATGGTAACCAAGCCTGATTGTATTGTCGACTGCAATCGGTATATGCGAGGAGTTAATCTCTCTGATCAAGTCCTCAAACCATATAACACCATGCACAAAACCCGGACATGGTACAAAAAAGTTGCGGTCTACTTGGTGCAGGTTGCCATGTACAACTTTTGTACTGTTCCAGTGCGCTGCCAACACAGGGGAATTCCTGCAGTTCTATAAGACAGTCCTCAAGGCCCTGATCTTTTCTGACCGGGAAAGAGCAGGCCGTAGTACCTAGGGAATTGGAGGCGCCCAGATCGTCCCTGGCCAACACTTTCCAGGTGTGGTCCCCCATACTGGAAAGAAGGGACAGACCCAAAAAAGGTGCAGAGTGTGTCACAGGAGGGGGATACGGAAGGACACCACCACTCAGTGTGACACTGATCATCTGGGCCTCTACGTTATTCATTGCTTCAGGGAGTACCACACTTCCATGGAGTACTAAATTTATTATACCTTTTTCCATTTAGCCACTGACAATCTGATAAAAACGATGGTTCTCAGACTTGAGACACCCAAAAATGATAGTTTGTAAAACTAAACTAATTTTAAAAAGTTGACAAATTATGTATCGCAACGTCCGTAATAATCTGCTCTATAAAAATACCGCATGACCTAACCCCTTAGATTAACAGGGTAAAAAAAAGTGCATTTTTTGTCACCTTACAACACAAAAAGAGTAATAGCAAGCAATCAAAAAGTCATATGCCCCCCAAAATAGTGCCAATAAAACCATCCTCTCATCCCGCAAAAAATGAGCCCCTACCTAAAACAATAGGATAAAAACTTTAAAAAAACTGACTCTTAGACAGTGTACAGTAGATACTAAAAAATTTTTATTTTGTTTCAAATAGGATAATATAGTGTTAAACTTAATTAAATGTAAAAAAAAGTAGACAAATAAGTTATCGCCGCACCCGCAATAATCTGAACTATAAAAAGAACCCATGACATAACTCCTAAAATGAACACGGTCAAAAAAATAAAATAAAAACGGTGCCAAAACAGCTATTTTTTAGGCAAATTTTCCATTTTAATCCATTTTTTCCAGTAACAAAGCAAGGATTAACAGCCAAATAAAACTTAAAAGTGACCCCGAGGTGCATGCGACTCAGAGGATCAGAGGTCATACACCTTGACCTGCTGGGACCACGGTAAGTAAATTTTGGCTTACTTGGCACATTATAATATACCAATACCCAGAGTAACTTGAGTCTATAATGTTCGTCACTTGGTTTCTCTCTCTACAGGATTGTTTCCCTCAGAAGATCGCTGACATACTCTGCTTTCTATTATTTGGATTGTCATGTTAACTACTGATATTATTTTTGCAACTACTGGTCACATATCCATGTGTGACTATTGGTCACGTTTCTATATGTAATGTACAGTTGTTTTTGGCCACTTCTTTGCTTGGGCCAGAAATCCTCCCAATCTATGTAAGTGAGCCTAGCGTCCCCTGATGAGTCTAGGGCCCATATGTGTATAGGTGCGGTTCTTGATGAAACGCGTTGGGACACCACATGCGCACCTTGGGGGAGATTGCTCTCCATGTTTTCATGCTGGTTTACTTGTCCCCGTTGAGTACTTTTTGACATATTGCTTTTGACTAGTGATGAGCGGCATGTGCCATATTCGATTTTGACGAGATTCGCGAATATTCGAAAGAATATTCGTTTCATATTCGTCGAAATCGAATATTCGTCATTATTCTAGTTATCGCGATTAATATGCGATTTAAATAATCGCGTATTGCGATTATAACTTAGGCTAATTTCCTATTGGTTTCATATCTAGAATTATAGCGAAGATGACAAATATGACAAATGTATTCGTCATATTCCTCAAAACGAAGATTCTCCATCTTCGTTTTAGCAACCTATTCGTCAACTTCGCTAATTCTAGCAATCAAATAGGAGGGTTGACTATAGAGACAGCTGTGTTTAATTCGCTATTACTTGATAATAATTATTATAATTATTCTATTTATTAAAAAAAAAAAATTATATAATCGCATAGCGAATTAAACACAGCTGTCTCTATAGTCAACCCTCCTATTTGATTGCTAGAATTAGCGAAGTTGACGAATAGGTTGCTAAAACGAAGATGGAGAATACTTTGTTATCTTCGTTTTGAGGAATATGACGAATACATTCGTCATATTCGCTAATTCTACCAAGCAAACAACGTCTCCATACTAAAATGTACTGTCGGATTTGAGAATTACGTTGAAATCGCAATGCAAATAATATAACTTGAATTAATTGCATTGTGATTTCTACTTAGACCTGGTTTACTATGGTTGGCTTGGTAGAATTAGCGAATATGACGAATGTATTCGTCATATTCCTCAAAACGAAGATAACAAAGTATTCTCCATCTTCGTTTTAGCAACCATAGTAAACCATGTCTGTTGAAATCGCAATGCGATTAACTCAAGTTATATTAATCACATTGCGATTACAACTTAGCAGTGCACTGCTATCTTACATATTAGGCTAGAATTAACGAATATGGAATATAGCAAATAGCAGCAGTGCTAAGTAGAAATCGCAATGCGATTAATTCAAGTTGGATTAATCGCATTGCGATTTCAACTTCGAGCTGGGTTTATAATGGGTAAGCTTGCTAGAATTAACGAAGTTAACAAATATGGAATATATTATAGCAGTGCTAATTGAAATCGCAATGCGATTAATGTAACTTGGAGTAATCGCATTGCGATTTCTACTTAGCACTGCTGCTATATTCCATATTCGTTAATTCTAGCCTAATATGTAAGATAGCAGTGCACTGCTAAGTTGTATTCGCAATGCGATTAATATAACTTGAATTAATCGCATTGCAATTTCAACGTAATTCTCAAATCCCACAGTACATTTTAGTATATGGAGAAGTTTCCATGGTGATGGGGACGCTCCATGAGCACGGAAGTCGGCAGAAGCGGCAACGGGCACTGACTGGAGCAGCCAGGAAGCCAGGAATCCTCAGGACAGGTAAGAACTTCTTTTGGGAGGAGGGAAAGAAAAAAATATAACTAAAAAAACAAAAACAAAAAACGAATATTCGAAATAGCGAATTTATAGCGCTATATTCGAAATATTCGCGAATTAGCGAAGTGCAGATATTCACTAAAAAAATTCGCTATTCGAATATTCACGCTCAACACTACTTTTGACGACCTATTTAGGGTCAGGAGCCCAGAGTCAGGTTCTGGCACGTGGCCACTACTTGTGGGGCTTTTTGGACCTTGTGATTTTGTTTTATATAGGGTGTAATAGGCCAAGTAGGGCTATAATAGGGCCCTTTACACCAGGTCTATATCCACCCCTTATCTCACTTGAGTATATACACTTATTTTTTCACTTGGTTCTGGATGTTGACGGATTAGTTATGTATTTGTGTTTTTTGTGGGGCTTATTTTTTACTTTTACACTGTAACTATTAAAAGCTACGTTTTAGGAATATTTGTTGCCAATATTTTTTTCATATTCTGGCAAGAGTCCAAGCAACGGTCAGGGCCGGTACTACACGTATCTGACGCTCCCTGGTTCATTTGTATTTTTAGTTTAAAGATAAAATTTTTGAATTTCAATTTTTGGTAACCTTGCATCACATAAATGTAATATAGAGCAACCAAAAATCATATGTACCCAAAAAATAGTCCCAACAATACTGCCTCCTTATCCCGTAGTTTCCAAAATGGGGTCATTTTTATGAAGTTTCTATCCAAGGGGGGCATCAGGGGGGCCTCAAATGGGACATGGTGTAGATAAATCAGTCCAGCAAAATCTGCTCTCCAAAAACCACACACTCCTTTCCCTCTACGCCCTGCCGCGTGGCCATACAGTAGTTTACGACCACATATGGGGTGTTTCTGCAAACTACAAAATCGGGGCAATGAAAATTGGGTTTTAATTGGCTGTTAACCCTTGCTTAGTTACTGGAAAAAAAAATGTATTAAAATGGAAAATTTGCGAAAATATAAAAATTCTGAAATTTTAGCACTATTTCCCATTAACTCTTTTGAAACACCTAAAGGGTTAACAACGTTTGTAAAATCAGTTTTGAATACTTTGAGGGGAGTAGTTTCCAAACTGGGGTCACTTTTAGGGAGTTTCTACCCCAGGGGTGCATCAGAGGGGCCATGGTGTAGATAAACCAGTCCAACATAATCTGTCTTCCAAAAACCATACGGCGCTCCTTTCCCTCTACGCCCTGCCGCGTGGCCATACAGTAGTTTACGACTAGAGTTGAGCGAACACCTGGATGTTCGGGTTCGAGAAGTTCGGCCGAACTTCCCGAAAATGTTCGGGTTCGGGATCCGAACTCGACCCGAACTTCATCCCGAACCCCATTGAAGTCAATGGGGAACTGAACTTTTGAGCACTAAAAAGGCTGTAAGATAGTCCAAGAAAGGGCTACAGGGCTGCAAAAGGCAGCAAAATGTAGGTAAATCCCCTGCAAACAAATGTGGATAGGGAAATTAATTAAAATAAAATAAAATAAATAAAAATTATCCAATATTAATTGGAGAGAGGTCCCATAGCAGCGAATCAGGCTTCAAGTCACCCACCAATGGAGAAGGTCACTTTCTGTTATTTCGGCCCCAGCACCCAGACAGAGGAGAGAGCTCCCATAGCATAAAATCAGGCTTCATATCACCTACCACTGGAGAAGGCCACTTTCAGTTATTTAGGCTCCAGCACCCAGACAGAGAGCAAGGAATAAGGCGTCATATCACCCACCACTGGAGAAGGCCACTTCCAGATATTTAGCACACGGCACCCAGACAGAGGAGAGAGGTCCCACAGCAGAGAATCAGGCATCATGTCACCCACCACTGGAGAAGGTCACTTTCAGTTATTTAGGCCCCAGCACCCAGACAAAGGAGAGAGGTCCCATAGCACAGAATCAAGCTTCATTTCACCCACCACTGGAGAAGGCCACTTACAGATATTTAGCCCACGGTACCCAGACAGAGGAGAGAGGTCGCATGGCAGAGGTTCAGACTTCATGTCACCCACCATTGTAACAGGCCACTTTCAGGTATTTAGGCCTCGGCGTCCAGATTGGGGAGTGCTTCATTCAACTTTGGGTTGCACCGCAAGATCATGGTAAAGTTTAAAAAATGAGGATTCAATAAAGAAGTGCCCCGGAGTACAAGAATACATGGTTGAGGGGGAGGCAGTTATAAATGTCTATTCTGCACAAGGGAGGGACAGGTCCTGTGTGATCCATGCCTGCTTCATTTTTATGAACGTCAGCTTGTCCACGTTGGCTCTGGACAGGCGGCTGCGTTTGTCAGTAATGACGCCGCTTGCCGTGCTAAATACACGTTCAGACAAAACGCCGGGAAGGCCAGCAACTCAAAGGCATAAAATGCTAACTCTGGCCACGTGGACAATTTGGAAACCCAGAAGTTGAATGGGGCCGAGCCATCAGTCAGTACATGGAGGGGTGTGCAGACGTACTGTTCAACCATGTTAGTGAAATGCTGCCTCCTGCTAACACGTTCCGTATCAGGTGGTGGTGCAGTTAGCTGTGGCGTGGAGACAAAACTTTTCCACATTTCTGCCATGCTAACCCTGCCCTCAGAGGAGCTGGCCGTGACACAGCTGCGTTGGCGGCCTCTTGCTCCTCCTCCGGCTTCGCCTTGGGCTTCCACCTGTTCCCCTGTGACATTTGGGAATGCCCTCAGGAGTGCATCTACCAGCGTGCGCTTGTACTTGCGCATCTTCCTATCACGCTCCAGTGCAGGAATTAAGGTGGGCACATTGTCTTTGTACAGGGGATCCAGCAGGGTGGCAACCCAGTAGTCCGCACACGTTAAAATGTGGGCAACTCTGCTGTCGTTGCGCAGGCACTGCAGCATGTATTCTCTTATGTGTGCCAGGCTCCCCAGAGGTAAGGACAAGCTGTCCTCTGTGGGAGGCGTATCGTTGGGCCTGAGCTGTGTCGGGTGCCACCCCGCTGTGAACATGCTTCATCCTCATCCTCCTCCACCTTTTTCTCATCCTCTTCATCCTCCAGTAGTGGTCCCTGGCTGGCCACATTTGTACCTGGCCTCTGCTGTTGCAAAAAACCTCCCTCTGAGCCACTTCTAACGGACTGGCCTGAAAGTGCTAAAAATGACCCCTCATCCTCCTCCTCCTCCTGGGCCATCTCCTCTTCCATCATCGCCCTAAGCATTTTCTCAAGGAGACATAGAAGTGGTACTGTAATGCTGTCATCGCCACTGGCCATGTTGGTGGAGTACTCGAAACAGCGCAACAGGGCACACAGGTCTCACATGGAGGCCCAATCATTGGTGATGAAGTGGTGCTGTTCCGCAGTGCGACTGACACGTGCGTGCTGCAGCTGAAACTCCACTATGGCCTGCTGCTGCTCGCACAGTCTCTCCATCATGTACAAGGTGGAGTTCCACCTGGTGGGCACGTCGCAGTGAGCGGGAAGGCCAAAATTACGCAGTAGCGCAGACAGGCAAGCAGCGGCAGGATGTGAGCGCCGGAAGCGCGCACAGACGACCGGCACTTTATGCAGCAGCTCTGATGTCGGGGTAGTTGTGAATGAACTTCTGCACCACCAAATTCAGCACATGCGCCAGTCAAACCGGCTAGTCCCAGAGCTGCGACAAGATTTCGCCCATTATCGCACACCACCAGGCCGGGCTTGAGGCCCACCGGCAGAAACCACTCGTCGGTCTGTTGTTCAATACCCCACCACAACTCCTGCGCAATGTGGGGCCTGTCCCCCAAACATATGAGTTTCAGAATGGCCTGCTGACGTTTACGCCGGGCTGTGCTGAAGTTTGTGGTGAAGGTGTGTGGCTGACTGGATGAGCTGGTGGAAGCAGAGGAGGAGGAAGCCGAGTAGGAGGAGGCTACAGGAGGCAAAGAATGATGCCCCGATATCCTTGGCGGCGGAAGGACGTGCGCCAAGGAACTCTTCGTCTGGGGCCCAGCCGCCACTACATTTACCCAGTGTGCCGTTAGGGAGATATAGCGTCCCTGGCCGTGCTTACTGGTCCACGTTTCTGTAGTTTGGTGGACCTTGCCACAGATGGCGTTGCGCAGTGCACACTTTATTTTATCGGATACTTGGTTGTACAGGGAAGGCACGGCTGTCTTGGAGAAGTAGTAGCGGCTGGGAACAACATACTGTGGGACAGCCATGGCCATCAGCTGTTTGAAGCTGTCTGTGTCCACCAGCCTGAATGACAGCATTTCAAAGGCCAGTAGTTTAGAAATGCTGGCATTCAGGCCCAGGGCTCGAGGGTGGCTAAGTGGGAATTTACGCTTTCTCTCCAAGGTTTGTGAGATGGAGAGCTGAATGCTGCCGTGTGACATGGTGGAGATGCTTGGTGACGCAGGTGGTGGTGTGGTTTGCACATCCTCTGTTTGGTGGGCGGCAGGTGGCAACATTCCTCCCGAGGCAGAGGAAGAGGCCAAGGCAGCAGCAGAAGAGGGAGCAGGGGGAGCCTGTGTGAGTTCCTCATTTTTAAGGTGTTTACTCCACTGCAGTTCATGCTTTGCATGTAGATGCCTGGTTATGCAGGTTGTGCTAAGGTTCAGAACGTTAATGCCTCGCTTCAGGCTCTGATGGAACAGCGTGCAAACCACTCGGGTCTTGTCGTCAGCACATTGTTTGAAGAAGTGCCATGCAAGGGAACTCCTAGAAGCTGCCTTTGGTGTGCTGGGTCCCTGGTGGCGCTGGCCAGTAGCAGGCAAACTCTCTTGGTGGCGGCAGTTCTGCTTTTGCCCACTGCTCCCTATTTTGCTGTTGGCTCGGTCTCACCACTGCCTCTTCCTCTGAACTTTGAAAGTCTGCGGCACGACCTTCATTCCATGTGGGTCTTCCACCCAGTCTTCCTCCCTGACCTCCTCCTGTTCAGTCTGCACACTGCAGTAAGACGCGGCAGTTGGCACCTGTGTTTCGTCATCATCAGAGACTTGCTGACTCTGATGAGGTGGTATTCCCATGTCCTCATCATCAGGAAACATGAGTGGTTGTGCGTCAGTGCATGCTATGTCTTCCACCGCTGGGGAAGGGCTAGGTGGATGCCCTTGGGAAACCCTGCTAGCAGAGTCTTCAAACAGCATAAGAGACTGCTGCATAACTTGAGGCTCAGACAGTTTTCCTGATATGCATGGGGGTGATGTGACAGACTGATGGGCTTGGTTTTCGGGCGCTTTCTGTAGAAGACTGGGTGGGAGATTATGTTGTGAACGTGCTGGATCCACTGTCAGCCACCCAATTTACTAGCGCCTGTACCTGCTCAGGCCTTACCATCCTTGGAACGGCATTGGGCCCCACCAAATGTCGCTGTAAATTATGGCGGGTACTGGAACCTAAGGTAGTTGGTTCACTAGGACATGTGGCTGTGGCAGAATGGCCACGTCCTCTCCCAGCACCAGAGGGTCCACTGACACCACCACGACCGCGTCCGTGTCCCTTACTAGATGTTTTCCTTATTGTTGCGGTTCACCAAGCACCACAATAAGAAAAATTATATTTGGCCCAATGTGAAGATGTCAAATTCAGGCCTTTTTTTAAAGGCACCTAACACTATCTGCCTAGTTATTTATGTACCGTATTACACTAATGCAGGCACAGCAGTAACCACTGATTTTGGTGAATATCAATTGTAGGCCTAGTATTTAGGCCCTGGATGAAAGGTATCCTTTTACGGACAGATTTCAAATAGACCTGCAACTGCTGGAACACTAGATTTATGGAATTGCTATTATGGCAATTATATTTCATAACACACAGAAATATACCCTTTTACGGACAGATTTAAACTAGGCCTGAAACAACTGGAACACTAGATTTATGGAATTGCTATTTTAGCAATTAAATTTCACCACAGAAAGAAATATACCCTTTTACGGACAGATTTAAACTAGGCCTGCAACAACTGGAACACCAGATTTACTGTATTTTTATTTTTGGAACTGTATTTCACCACAGAACAAACTCCATCCTTTGACGGACACTAGGGAAATTATCCAGTCACCGCTGGAACACCAGATTCTGGGAATTGCTATTTGTGCAATTAAATTTCACCCCAGAAAAAAATATATATTCTTTGCCAGACAGCAGACAGTATTACACTTGGCTAGCCACAGCTGGAACACCAGATTCAGGGGATTGCTTTTTTGCAATTAAATTTCAACCCCAGAAAAAAATATATATATTTTGGCTGACAGTTTTACACTTGGCTAGCCACAGCTGGAACACCAGATTCAGAGGGTTGCTATTTAAGTGAATTTCAGTTTAACCACTCAATAATATATAGAAAAATCTTTCCTGAGTTACTAGGGGTGACAAAATAAGCACAACCAAGCTGCTGATGTAGGATATAGCAAAAAAAATAAAAATAACTACTATTGAGGGATTAATGGACTTTGTGGCAGCTTGTGCTGGCACACCACAAGACACAAAATGGCCGCGCCGATCACCCCAGAAAAATGTGACAGAAAAACGGTCTGCCCAGCCTAAAAGTAGTGAGCAATTCACTAGCAGTAGTTGAATGATTCACAGCTGTAGATCTTTCACTTCATTAAGTGTTTTTGATGAGTTAATCCCTGCCTATCTCGCCCTAACGCAGCAGCTGCATCCTATCCCTACACTAATCAGAGCAGAGTGACGTGCGGCGCTCCGTGACTCCAGCTTAAATAGATCCTGGGTCACATGCTGCACTTGGCCAATCACAGCCATGCCAATAGTAGGTATGGCTGTGACGGCCTCTTGGGGCAAGTAGTAAGACGCATGTTGATTGGCTGCTTTGCAGGCTTTCAAAATGCGCCATAGAAATCTCCGAACAATGAACTCGAACTTTTATGAAAATGTTCGGGTTCGGGTCCGTGTCACGAACACGCCAAAATTCGGTACTAACCCGAACTATGCTCGAACTGTTCACTCAACATTATTTACGACCACATATGGGGTGTTTCTGCAAACTACAGATTTGGGGCACTAAAAATTGGGTTTTGTTTGGCTGTTAACCCTTGCTTAGTTACTGAAAAAAAATGGATTAAAATGGAAAATTTGCAAAAAAATCTAAATTCTGAAATTTTTGCCCCATTTCCCATTAACTCTTGTGAAACACCTAAGGGGTTAACTAAGTTTGTAAAATCAGTTTTGAATAACTTGAGGGGTGTAGTTTCTAGAATGGGGTCATTTCTGGGTGGTTTCTATTATGTAACATGTAACATCCCCAAAAAATAAAATGGCTTTCCCAAAACGATCCATACATGAAGTAGGCATATGGGGAATTTAAATTAATAACTCTTTTTTATGTATTATAGAAGTAGAGATATTGAAACTTGGAAAATTGCAAATTTTACCAAACTTTTGTTAAATTTTGTGTTTTATTATAAATAAAAATGATTTTTTTTTACTTTATTTTACCAGTGTCGTGAAGTACAATATGTTAAGAAAAAACAATCTCAGAATGGCCTGCATAAGTAAAAGCATTTTAAAGTTATTTGCACATAAAGTGACACTGGTCAGATTAGCAAAAAATGGGCTGGCCCTTAAGGTGAAATATGGCCGTGTCCTCAAGGGGTTTGCACTTCAAGGTGTTCAAACCTCATTGCAGAATTTATGTGAGGAGATTATACATTTAATCCTGTTTTGTTGTCAAAGATACCTGTGCTAAAAGTGATCTCCTTCATTTCCACTGTTCCCAGGCATATCATATTTTCTAAAGTTATGCCTATTACCATTATTATATCTGCTTCCTATTCCCTGGCTTACAACTTCCATTGTCTAGTGCTCTTTTTCCTACAGTGAAAGATGTAAAAAGCCTCACCAAGATCTTACTTGCTGTCCTGCATTTCATATTTTCCATAGGCCTCCAGTCAACATCTGGAGCTAGCATTTTTAGAGGAAAAATGTACTAAAAAATTGAAAGGTGTAAAAAGGCAGAAAAATGAAAAGTGCAGAAAAACAGCACTAAAAATCTTCACGTAAATCCAGTTGAATAAGGTTTTCAAATTTGGAGGTCCACTGCATATTGGATTTTGTGGTTGCTTGCAAGATAAAATGTTGTCTTTATCAGAATGTAAAGTTGAAGGCTACTGAAAGCATGTTGGCATAATGTCCGCTTGCAATGTGTCACAACCTAAATTGTGGCACAATTATAACCACATGTGGCATCATTTATCAGGCACAATTAAAAATTATATAAATATATAGCGGCTCTCCCATTTGGTCTCTGAATTTAGGTGCACCTTTATCTGAACACAGCCCCGTCTGTAGTAACAATCTCTGTATATCAATTGAATTAACAGGCACTTAGTCACCAGGAACTGCACCAAGGACAAATATTTATTACATCCAATTTCATATAGACATATCAATTATACAAAAATATCCCAACAGGAAATGAAAAAATAATACAAATTTTTATAAAAAAATATAAACTGTACTTAAATAAAATCAACAATAATAAGGTGTTGTGTTTTCCTGTCCAACTCAGTATTGGTTGCAGAGGTGTCTCTATGGCTGGGGAGGAAAGGAACCCATCCCAAATATACATACTATTATTAAGTCCAAAAGAGGAAGCTATTAATATTCCTGTTATCTAGCAAATGTGTGCACCAGAAGATACTTTTTTCAAAGCAGAATCGCACAAATGATATTATGTTTTCCTGTCCACCTCAGTGTAGTCAGCATATGCTGTAGGTGTATCTCATTAGCTGAGAAGGACAGGAATCTACCACATCAGATGTCCGCACTGTTAATAAATCCAGAAGACAGATAACTATTATTACTCCTTATTATTTATATTTCATGCAATTAATATATATATCAAGAAATGTCCTTTTTGAAGGAAAATCAGTCTTCAATGATTATCAATATTATTATTATTATTATTAATAATTATAAAAGTGCCATTCATTCCATAGCGCTGTACATATGAAAAAAGGTATACATACATAATACAGACAATTGCAGTAAGCATGAACAAGACGAGTTACAAACTGGTACAGAAGGAGAGGTGGCCCTGCCTGTGAGGGACTTACAATTGGCCCTAAGGTGAAATATGGCCGTGTCCTCAAGGGGTTTGCACTTCAAGGTGTTCAAACCTCATTGCAGAATTTATGTGAGGAGATTATACATTTAATCCTGTTTTGTTGTCAAAGATACCTGTGCTAAAAGTGATCTCCTTCATTTCCACTGTTCCCAGGCATATCATATTTTCTAAAGTTATGCCTATTACCATTATTATATCTGCTTCCTATTCCCTGGCTTACAACTTCCATTGTCTAGTGCTCTTTTTCCTACAGTGAAAGATGTAAAAAGCCTCACCAAGATCTTACTTGCTGTCCTGCATTTCATATTTTCCATAGGCCTCCAGTCAACATCTGGAGCTAGCATTTTTAGAGGAAAAAATGTACTAAAAATTGAAGGTGTAAAAAAGGCAGAAAAAATGAAAAGTGCAGAAAAACAGCACTAAAAAATCTTCACGTAAATCCAGTTGAATAAGGTTTTCAAATTTGGAGGTCCACTGCATATTGGATTTTGTGGTTGCTTGCAAGATAAAATGTTGTCTTTATCAGAATGTAAAGTTGAAGGCTACTGAAAGCATGTTGGCATAATGTCCGCTTGCAATGTGTCACAACCTAAATTGTGGCACAATTATAACCACATGTGGCATCATTTATCAGGCACAATTAAAAATTATATAAATATATAGCGGCTCTCCCATTTGGTCTCTGAATTTAGGTGCACCTTTATCTGAACACAGCCCCGTCTGTAGTAACAATCTCTGTATATCAATTGAATTAACAGGCACTTAGTCACCAGGAACTGCACCAAGGACAAATATTTATTACATCCAATTTCATATAGACATATCAATTATACAAAAATATCCCAACAGGAAATGAAAAATAATACAAATTTTTATAAAAAAATATAAACTGTACTTAAATAAAATCAACAATAATAAGGTGTTGTGTTTTCCTGTCCAACTCAGTATTGGTTGCAGAGGTGTCTCTATGGCTGGGGAGGAAAGGAACCCATCCCAAATATACATACTATTATTAAGTCCAAAGAGGAAGCTATTAATATTCCTGTTATCTAGCAAATGTGTGCACCAGAAGATACTTTTTTCAAAGCAGAATCGCACAAATGATATTATGTTTTCCTGTCCACCTCAGTGTAGTCAGCATATGCTGTAGGTGTATCTCATTAGCTGAGAAGGACAGGAATCTACAACATCAGATGTCCGCACTGTTAATAAATCCAGAAGACAGATAACTATTATTACTCCTTATTATTTATATTTCATGCAATTAATATATATATCAAGAAATGTCCTTTTTGAAGGAAAATCAGTCTTCAATGATTATCAATATTATTATTATTATTAATAATTATAAAAGTGCCATTCATTCCATAGCGCTGTACATATGAAAAAAGGTATACATACATAATACAGACAATTGCAGTAAGCATGAACAAGACGAGTTACAAACTGGTACAGAAGGAGAGGTGGCCCTGCCTGTGAGGGGCTTACAATGTACATGGTATGGGAGAAGGACACAGTAGGAGAGGGTAAAGTTGGTCATGGCTGTATAGAGGCAGCAGGATCACTGGTTGTAGGCTTGTTTGAAGAGGTGGGTTTTTAGGTTTCTTCTGAAGGATTCCACTGTAGGTGAGAGTCTGATATGTTGGGGTAGCGAGTTCCAGAGTGTGGGGGATGCACAGGAGAAAATGGGGAAAGTAGCTCAGAGATGTTGTATGTATTTGTTAGTATTTTGAACTGAATTTGCTGGGCGATGGGGAACCAGTAAAGGGATTGGCAGAGGAGTAACAGGGTGAGAGGTGGATTAGTCAGGCAGCAGAGTTGAGGATAGATTGGAGGGGTGCGGAAGTGCTAGATGGAAGGCCACAGAGGAGGATACTGCAGTAGTCTAGGCGGGAGATAAGGGCGTGTACAAGCATTGTCGCAGACTAAAAGTTGAGGATGGAGGTGGCAGGTGGTGGAAACTGCTTGGATGTGCGGTTGGAAGGAGAGGGCAGAATCCAAGGTCACTCCAAAGCAGCTGACTTGGTTGACCTGGGAGAGTGTGCAGCCATTGATTGTGATAAACAGGTCTGTTGGGGGGGTTGAGCAAGATGGGAGAAAGATTATGAATTCTGTTTTGAGGATTTGAAAATGAGGAGGCATTGTTTGTATGTGGTGAAGTGATCCTTAGAGTGGGATTTCTTCCATCGCCACACATGCAGCCCTGGAAGCTTGTCTGAGTTTTTTGGTCAGGTTGGTGTGCCAGGGTTGTCTGTTGATTTTTCAGGTTTTGTTGTGTGTGAGGGGGGCGACAATGTCTAGAGCTGTACTTATTGTGGTGTTACATAGAATCATGGCAGTATCTGGGTTTTGGAGGTAATAAATGTTAGAGAGCGGCAGAAGAGAGTCAGAAAGCAAGCGGAAGTCGAGATGTTTAAGGTTCCTGCGGGGGTGTGCTAGTGTGTGGACTGGGGGAGCAGCAGAAGAGATCAGTGAAGAAAAGGTGAGTACGTTGTGGTCGGATAGGTGAATTAGAAAGGTTAGATAGCGAGCAGAGGTGGGTAAAGATAAGATCCAGAGTATGGCCATCTCTGTGGGTGGGACGGAAGACCACTGTGAGAGGCCGAAGGAGGAAGAGAGTGATAGGAATTTAGAGGCGGCTGAGTAGCAGGTGTCAATAAAAATGTTGAAGTCACCCATGATGATAGTGGGGATGTCGGCAGAAAGAAAGTGTAGGAGCCAGGTGTTAAAGTGGTCAAGAAAGATGGTGGCTGGCCCTGGGAAGCGGTAAATGACAGCTATTTGGAGTTTGGAGGGAGAGTAGATAGAGGATGGCAGTGGAGTTGGGCTGTAGGAGCAGGTGTCTGATAGGAGAAGACCAACTCCTCCACCATGTTTGCTGCCGGGGCGGGAGGTGTGAGTGAAATGAAATCCACTATAAAAGAGTGCAGCAGGGGAGGAGGTGTCAGAGGGTGTCAGCCATGTTTCTGTGAGACCCAAAAAGGAAAGTTTTCAAGAGATGAAGAGGTCATGACTGTAGGACAGTTTGTTACAGACAGAGCATGCTCCTGCAAGAGGAACCAAAGTAGCAGTGGTCAGGGAAATAGTTATTAAGTTTAAGGGGTTGCAGAAATTTGTACAAGGAAAGTTGTAGTAGGAGGTAGCGTTAATAGTGGGGATTTTCTGAGGGAGGCCTGGATTTGGTGAGATATCACCAGCAATAAGGAGAAGCTGAGAATAATATAGGGCATGAGGTATCAGTGTGTGTTTGGGTAGGAAGTGTTTTACGTTGCCAAACAAGTTTTTGCAAGAGTTCAGATGAGAAGATAAGGTGGAGGGAGAGATGAATAGTTCCTTGCTGGGTGAATGGATGTGGGGGTATTGCAGGAGGTTTTGGAAAAGTGGGAAGAGTAAGATGAAATACTGAAACATTGTTTGCATTAACTATTTCTGTAATTACCTTTGGCTCCCTTCTGGTTCAATTCTGGTATAATTCGGTATGTGCACTTAAAGAGTTGCACTTGAAAGATGTTGCATTGAAAAGACCAAGGTCTGAAAGACCTAAGGACTTGGTTGGTCAGGTTGGTGTGCCAGAGTTGGAAAAGATCTGTGACATCGAGTGAACTTTTTCCATAGACGGCGTCCGCTGAGGACAGTGACATTAGTTGCGCCACATCTGCAGTGTAACATGTGCGCTGAAAAGATTTATCAGTGACATACAGTGTACTTTTTCAATAGACAGTGTCCGCTTCTGACAGTGACATTACCGATGCGACATCTCCAGAGTACTGTGTGCAGTTAAAAAATGTATCTGTGACATACAGTGTACTTTTTCAATAGACGGTGTCCGCTTCTGACAGTGACATTACCGGTGCGACATCTCCAGAGTACTGTGTGCAGTTAAAAAATGTATCTGTGACATACAGTGTACTTTTTCAATAGACGGTGTCCGCTTCTGACAGTGACATTACCAGTGCAACATCTAAAGTGTAACGTGTGCGCATAAAATTTTTATCTGTGACATACAGTGTACTTTTTCCATAGACGTTACCTGTGGTAACTCTACTGTATAACGTTTCCACATGCCAAATACCGTTTTACATTTTTTTGCGCATACACTTCCAAATCCTACGCTACTGTACGTGTGACATACTTTCAAGCATATATCACATTTAAAATGAAGAAGGCGAGCAGTAAGGGACGGGGAAGTGGCCGTGATGCTGATGGTGCATGCAGAGGCCATGGTCCTAGGTGCGTTAAAACTGTGCCTGCTGCCAAAGCACAAGAAAAACAATCATCCACAATACCCTGCTTCATGTCCTAGTTTGCAGGGCGGCGCAGGACACCACTCTTGAAGTCAGACCAGAGCGACCAGATGGTCGGTTGGATTACAGCAAATAAGGCTCCCAGTCAGTTAAGCACCACCCTGTCTTCCACCAAGTCCAGTCTCAGTAGCCAAGGCCCTCGCATATAATTTTTAAGGGGTCAGCTCACCTGCAGGCCCTCGCATATTATGTTTTAGAGGGTCAGCTCACCTGCAGGCCCTCGCATATAATGTTTTACACGGTCAACTTACCTGCAGGCCCTCGCATATAATGTTTTACAGGATGAGCTCACCTGCAGGCCCTCGCATATAATTTTTAGATGGTCAGCTCACCAGCAGGCCCTCACCTACAATCTTTTAGAGGGTCAGCTCACCCGCAGGCCCTCACCTACAACCTTTTAGAGGGTCAGCTCACCTGTAGGCCCTCACCTACAATCTTTTACAGGGTCAGCTCACCAGCAGACCATCACCCCTGATGTTTTAGAGGGTCAGAACACCAGGCCCTTGCTCCAAATGTTTTTGAGGGTCACCAGCAGGTTATCAATCATAATTTTCCAAGGGTGTGTATGATGCCCTCCTTTATGTGTAATAAAGGGTGTATTGGAGTGCTGGTTCCTTGTATTTTATGGCAGCCCTTTCACTTAGTGCATAGGCTTTATGATTGTAGGAGTCCTACTACATGAACAATTGTACCACAATATAAATGAGGCCGTCCTTTATGTGATATACAGGTTGCATCTGAGTGCCTTTTGCTTGTAATTTTTGGCAACACTTGCACTTTATATACAAGTAAATATACAGGAAAGAATGTTTCCTAACAATTTTTCCTCAAAAATCTATTTTATCTTTGGTTTTGTGCGTATTATTGTCAGTCTGTAAAAGTGGCGTACTACTGGGACAACATTGTTCCCAGCAGCGACCTGGCAGTCAAGATGCATCCAAACATCCTCCCCATGCTGTTCCAGAACCATTTCGGTGGTGTTTCCATCAATTTCTGACCTTTTCCTATGAACCAGGCACCCTCCCCTCTTCAGAGCAAGGGGTGTCTGGTTTAATGGTCAGGTTCTCCCATTGACTTCCATTATATTTGGGTGCTCTATGGAGCACCTGAGCATCCCGATGTGTTCGGCCTGAGCACTTGTGTGCTCGATCAACACTATTCCTGTCCTCCCCAGTCATAGAGACACCTCTGCAACCAATACTGAGTTGGACAGGAAAACACAACACCATCTTGTTGTTGATTTGAATTGGGTACATTTGATATTTTTTATCAATTTTTTATTATTTTTTTCATTTCATGTTGGGATATTTTTGTATAATTGATATGTCTATATGAAATTGGATGTAATAAATATTTGTCCTTGGTGCAGTTCCTGGTGACTGAGTGCCTGTTATCGTAATTCAATTGATACTCACAATTAAAAATGCCTTGTCTACAAGTTAGACATATTCATTTGTACCAGCATTAGTACATCTAAGCCAATATCTTTTTTGTTTATGACAGGGATCAGCAACCTCCATCACTCCAGCTGTTCTGAAACTACGACTCCCAGAATAGAATTCTCCTTTTACTTCTGTGGGAGTTACAAGAACAGCCGAGTAAGTTATCATGCTGAAAGTTGTAGTTTCACAGCAGCTGGAGTGCCGAAGGCTGCTGATCCCTGGTTTAAGAGATGGTCTGACCACTGTTACCTTTTACCCCTCTTTTTCTTGGTGTATGTTGTCTCCTATTTGGTTTTTAAAACCTTTGTTTTTATGACTACGGTAGTTAAAATAAAGCATTTAAATACCGTATATCATGGTAGTGTATATTTTAGGAACCTATTGGACATATCATATTTACAGGTATGTCCACGGTTTACGTTAATTAACGTTAATTTTGCTGGGTCTAGTACTAAGTCTGAGTATCAGTATCACAGTATCCGATGAAGGCTCTCCCTGCTCTCCTTTCACTGACAGAATTTTTTTTTCTTACAGCAATCAATATCTGGGAGGCTGAAAAGCTCTGATCTAATGAATATCCAAACTCATTGGCTCACACTGGGAACTAAAAGTTCCAGCACTGTTCAATACAAGATTTTAGCAATATGACTGGGTCAATTAAGGTTACTTTCACACTAGGGTTATTCTTTTCCGGTACTGAAATCCGGTAAAGGAAAAAAAACGCATCAGTTTTGTCCCAATGCATTCTGAATGGAAAGCAATCCATTCAGTATGCATCAGGATGTCTTCCATTCTGTCCCTTGTATCCGGTATTTGACCGGACAAGATACCGAAGCATGTTGCGGTATTTTTCCGGCCAAAATCCCGGAACACTACCGCAATTGCCAGATCTGGCATTCATTTCCATTGAAATGCATTAATGCAGGATCCGGTACTAAATGTTCCGGAAATTGCCGCATTGTCGGATCCAGTTTTCCGGTTTGCGCATGCGCAGACCTTTCTAGCTATGAAAAAATTAAATACCGGATCTGTTATTCCAGATGATACCGGAAATACTGATCCGGTATTTCAATGCAAAAGTCTAACAGATCCGGATCCGGAACCAGCAGGCAGTTCCGGTGACGGATTCATCTAACACTAGTGTGAAAGTACCCTAAAACGTTCCAAACCTTTCAGCATATTGCATTAACCTCTAAAGGACTCGGCCCTATTTCACCTTAAGGACCCGGCTATTTTTTGAAAATCTGACCAGTGTCACTTTATGTGGTGATAACTTTAAAACGCTTTTTCTTATCCAGGCCATTCTGAGACAGTTTTTTCGTCACATATTGTACTTCATGACAGTGGTAAAATGGACTCTAAAAATTTTATTTTTATTTATAAATAAAAACCCAATTTTACCAAAAATTGCGAAAAATTTGCAATTTTCCAAGTTTCAATTTCTCTACTTCTATAATACATAGTAATACCGCCAATTTTTTATTTTTATTCAGTGATGTGTTATTTTTCCTTTTTTTTTCCTTTTTAACTTTTTTTTGGACCCAGACCCACTTGGTTCATGTACATCCAGTGGATCTGGTGTCTATATAATACAGTATAGTACACTATATAGTGTACTGTACTGTATTTTGTTTTACTTTACATAGTCTAATCAGACTTCTGCCTTTAGCAGAAGTCTAATTAAACTTTCAGTACCATGGAGAGCAGGACGCCTCTGAAAGCATCCTGCTGCCATGGTAACCATCACCCGCTACCAGAACGCAGCAGCGGGTGATGGGGAGGGGAGCTCCCTCCCTTTGTGATCCCATCCTGTCGGGGGCTGCAAAGGCACAGCAGCCCCCCGATGGGAGAGGGAGGGAGCTCCCTCCCTGTTAACCCCTTCCATACAGCGGTCAGTATGGACCGCGGCATGGAAGGGGTTAGAACTGCTGACATCTGCAGCACAGATGTCAGCAGTTTTTAGCATGGTGTCAGCAATGTGCTGATACTCTGCTAAAACCACTAGCCACCAGGGAAACATTACAGAGGAGGCCAGCGGGGGATCCCTATTGCGTCCCGCCTCCCGCACCGCCCGCAAACACTCCTGCAGCCACAATATGGTAGGGGGCTGCAGGGGGGTTAAAATCTAACACTTTGGGAGCATTTAGTCTCAGAGATCGCAGAAAGCGCTGCAGCGATCCCCGATACGGGGGCGATATTGTAACAATGATTTCAGCAGGTACCCTGTTCCAATCACTGCCAGGTGAGCAGCAGTGATCGGAAATACTCATGATGTACCGACACGTCATGGGTCCTTAAGGACTCGGGAATCATGCCGTATTGGTAGATTCTAAGTCCTTAAGGGGTTAATCAGCAGTACAGTATGTGTACGTGAGGAATAACACTATTCCTGGCTGTTGTATGACTTTAATCCAGGGGCGTTGCTAGGGTCTCAAAAGAGCAGGGGCCCAAGCCTCAATGAATATGGCCCAGTTCTCCAAGTTGCCCCAACCCCCCACTCGACCCGCACATTGCATTTTGCTGTACTTTGCTATACAGCAGCACATACCTCTCACATCCATGGCCTCCCAGGTGATGTTTCCTCTGATGTAGATCTTCTCTGTCATCATCTTCTCCATTCAGTCCGGACAACTTTTCTCAACCGCCTCGTCTCTGCAGATTGTGACACACAGACATCTTAGTTACCTCACATTTCTATCATCATCCCCCAACCTCGAGTCCCCACAGTGTTATCCAGCTGGTAGCTGTGCTCCCCTCCCCAATACCTCCAAATACTATTCTGAAGAAATATGAGTGCTCCCATAGTAGTAGTGCTCCTCATAGTCCCACCAATAGTAATTCCCTTCTAGAATGCCCTCATTAGTAATACTGCCCCCTACAGTGCCCACAACAGTGATAATGCTCCCCAAGAATGCCCCCATTAGTAATACTGCCCCCTACCGTGATAATGCTCCCCAAGAGTGCCCCCATTCATAGAAGAGCCCTCCAGTATTAATAATACCCTCACAGAGCCCCCAGTAGAAATAAGGCCCATATTGGTCCTCCAGTGGTAATAAAGTTATCTACAGACCCCTGAGTAGTAATAAGGCCCCCATAGTGCTCTTATTGGAAATAAGGCAGATCTATAAGTCCCACCTATAGAGCCCCCAGTAGTTATAAGAACACCTTTAATTTCCCCTGGATTTATTATACCCCTACAGTGCCCCTAGTATTTATACTACCCGCTGCTGTTATAATGCATACCCTCAAGTGCCCCCAGTATTTATAATGCCCCCTGCAGTTCTCCCTGTAGTTGTATTCCTCCCTGCACCATACAGTCCCATGTAAATAACATCACGCCATCTCTTCAGCCCCTCCAAAATACTGTTCTATGTAAATAACACTATTTCCCTCTCTCCGCCATAGAGTCCCATGTAAATAACATTACACCATCTCTCCAGCCCCCTCCAATATACAGTCCCATGTAAATAACGTCCCTCTTTATCTACAGCCCCCTCCAAAATACATTGCCATGTAAATAACATCACCTCCTCCCCAGCCGCCTTCAACATACAGTGCCATGTAAACATCACCCCCTCAACATTAAGACCCATGTAAATAACACCATTCCCCCCACAACATACAGTCCCATGTAAATAACATTGCCCCCTCGCCATTTAGTCCCATGTAAATAACATCATTCCCCCCACCAGCCACCTTCAACATACAGTCCCATGTAAATAACATCACTCCCTCCCACAGCCACCTCCAACATACAGTCCCATGTAAGGGCGGGTTCACATCACTGTTATGAATTCCTTTTTTCCCCCCATTATAATATGTAAATTAATGGAATCCATAAGACAGAAGTCAAACCTTTAAGAGGCATTCCATTTTTATCTGTCATAATAGAAGTCTATGGGAAGCATAACGGATCTGTCTGGTTCCCATTATGCCAGACGGAAAACAAAATTCTTTTTTTTTCCATTCTGCATAACGGAAACCAGATGAATCCGTTATCATTTCCATAGACTTTATGACAGAAAGGAAAAAACTGAATGCCTTTTAAAGGCTTCTGTTTTGCATTCCGTCACAATACAAGTCTATGGCAGCATAACGTATCCGTCTAGTTTCCGTTATGCAGGCCTGGACTCGTGCTTAATGGGAAGCAGGGCGGATCCGTTATGCTGCCCATAGACTTGTATTATGAAGGATCAAAACAGAATGCCACTTAAAAGCTTCCATTTTGACTTCCGTCTTATTGATACAGTTATTATCCATTATAGCCATGTTATAACGGAAAACAAAAATGGAATCCATAACGGTAATGTGAACCTGCCCTAAATAACACAATTCACCCAGCCCCCTCCGACATTCAATCCCATGTAAATAACATCACTCCCTCCCCCAGCTGCCATCAACATACAGTCCCATGTAAATAACATGACCCCCTCCCCATCCACCTCCAACACACAGTTCCATGTAAATAACATCCCTCCCTTCAGCACTAATATACAGTCCCAGTTAAATAACCACAACTCCCAGCATTGCTCTGCCTCTCCCTTCACTTACCTCTCCTCCTGTAGCAGACATCACAACAGCTTCTTCCCCCAGGTCTTCTCCTTTTCACTGCCATCTTCTCCTGCACTGGTCACATGATGGTGACATCATCACAGATCCTTCGAAAACTACTGCCTGTTTTACTGGTCACATGACCTGTGATGTCATCACAGGTCCTTCAGGTCTTCAAGTGCATTTGATTCAATTGTTTTGCCGTCCTGAGGCAATACAGTTGTATCTAGCTGGCAGACAGGGCATTCGGGGCCTGGGACAAAACATCAGGGGCCCAGGCCACGAATGTTTTAACCTAGTAACACCTCTGCTTGTATCTAACATTTTTAGTAGTTTTCTCATCTGTTTGATGTATCTTTAGATTGCAGTTACTCTTTCCCCCTCCCTTCACATAGACTTCTATTGAAATGTGTAATCTGATATATATTTAAAGTGCTTTATCTCGATATAGATTCAGCAGAAATTTCAGAGAAAAAGTGTTTAGGAAGAAGGGGGGGAAGAAAACAGCTGAAAACAGTCAAATAATTATTTTTCTCTGCTAACATACAATACAAAGTTTCCTATAGTTGCTTGTACATTTGATTTATGCAAATTTCTCTGAAAAGTTAGCAACCATTTAGAAAAGTGACCTAACATTTTGCTAATTTATGCTGCCCTTAGGGCAGTAAAAAAATTATGACAGATTTTCCTGAAGTTTTATACTGGAAACAGGAGTCAGGTCCAGACTTCTATACATATACCTAACCATCTAAACCTCTTTTTTTTTTTAGAACTTTCCACTGTTCCTGCTGTGACCACTTCCTGAGGTGTTCCACAGATTTTTACTTCTTACGGTAAAGAAGCCTTGACTTCTCTAGAGATTGAGCTTTCTCTTATCCAAACAGAGGCAGCCCTCCTTGACTTTTCAGGGGATTTTACATGAAACTGCTTTTCACCATATTTTTTTTGTACTGGCCATTTATATAATTGTATAGATTAATTATACCCCCCTTCTTCTCAAGACTACATAAATGTTACCCTTTAATATCTCCGCACCACTAAGGCTACTTTCACATTAGCGGCAGCCTTCTCCGGCAGGCTGTTCCGGCGGGTGAACAGCCTGCCGGATCACTGCTGCCGCTAGTACACTGTGCCGCTAGATATTCACAAACATGGCGAAAGGTGGCCGGAATAAAACTATGACATGTTTGCCTTGCTGCCGTAGTCAATGGGGCCGGAGCTGATCTCCGGGGGCACGCGTGCACTAGCAGAAGCACAGATCTGGCAGGCTGTTCACATGCCTGAACAGCCTGTCGGAAAAGGCTAACGCTAATGTGAGAGTAGCCTTAGATCATTTATGCTCCTTAAGTTTAATTGCTCTTCTTTGTACTTTTTCCAGCTCCAGAGAATCCTTTCTATGGGCTGCTGCCCAGAACTGAACTGCATATTCCAGGTGAAGCTGCACCAAAGCTTTGTAAAGTAGTAATATTACATCCTTCTCCCATGAGTCCATGTCTTGTTTAATACATGAGAATATCCTGCTAGCCTTAGAGGCAGCTAATTGATATTGCATGTTAGTCTATAATCAACAAGTACACCCAAATCCATCTCTACAAGGGACTCTCCCAGTGTTAAATGCATGTAGGTTATTTGTACACAGATGCATAACTTTACATTTATCCACATTGAACATCATTTGTCTAGTTAATTTCTAAATACTCAGAGCGTCCAAGTCAGCTTGTAGTTTATGGACATCTATCCATACACTGAACAGTACTACATAGTTTGGTGTCATCTGCAAAATCGAAATAGTGCTATTAACCGCATTCCGACCGCCGAACGCAGGGCTGCGTCCTGCGGGCGGCCGGGATGTTCCTCCTTGACGCGTTGGCGCGTCATCTCGCGAGAGGCGAGATTTGCTGTGAACGCGCACGCTTACAGCTCGGCAGTTGTACTGCAGCCTGCCAGCGATGATCAATCGCTGGCAGGCTGTAGATGTAAAATAAAAAGCATTAAACATGTATATCAGACGCTGTTTTGTTAACAGCGTCTGATATACCTGCTACCTGGTCCTCTGGTGGTCCCATTTGCTGGGATCGACCACCAGAGGACCAGGTAGCTATGTAAAGTAGCATCAAGCATCACACTACACCCCCCCTTGGTCACTTATTACCCCTTTTAACCCCTGATCACCCCATATAGACTCCCTAATCACCCCCCTGTCATTGATCACCCCCCTGTCAGTCTCCATTCAGACGTCCATATGTGTTTTGCGGATCCACGGATCCGCAAAACACGGACACCGACAATGTGCTTTCCGCATTTTGCAGATCCGCACATTGCCAGAACTATATAGAAAATGCCTTTTCTTGTCCGCAATTGCGGACAAGAATAGGACATGTTCTATATTTTTGCAGAACGGAAGTGCAGACCCGGAAGTCTGTCCCCATAGAAATGAATGGGTCTGCAATTCCGTTCTGCAAACAGAATTGCGGACGTGTGAATAGGGCATAAGGGTCCCTTATCACCGCCAGTTAGTTAGCTACGTGTTAGGTAGTTAGCTCCCAGCCCACCGCACCGCAGTCACTGATTTTGGCAGAGATTTTTTCATCCACATTGATCCATGTGAATGAAGAAATCTGTGCCGTTCATTTTTTATTTATTTTTTCAGCCCAGAGACTGAACGGAAAAAAAAAAAAATCTCATTACCCGTATGCTCAATATAAGGAGAATAGCAGAAACTCCTCATGTTGGTGTGGGGAGTTGCTCTGGTAGACAGCGGTGCGGGTGCAGTACAGAGGCAAAGAGAGTCCAGGTAGTGCAGCAAACAGTGTTTTATTTCACACTTGCACAAACAAAACTCAAAACAGTCACTTAGTGTTACTTCACACACATAGCAAAAACTTGAGGCAAAAGAAAAGTCCAAGACGGGATCAAATCACCTGTGTGGTTTAGGTGCGTGTTCGCACCTGGCTGTCAGCCCAGTCGCAGGAAAGTCCAACCTCAGGCTTCCAGACAGACTGCACGCCTTTTTGCAAGCTCTTGCTTCCAGCCCTGAGAGCTCCACAGAACGCCAGCAGTTTCCAGGTTAATCACCTCAAATCCTAGGTGTCAGTTCACACCTGGCTGAATGCTCGGCAACACAAAAAGTCCACTGACCGTCTTTACATGGCCTGCTCTCCTGACACAGGTCTCAGCTTTTCAGCCCAGCACAGGGCTCAGATCCAAACACAGAGAGAAAGCTTTGCATAAACCCAGCTGTCTTTTAAAGGCAGCTAGGTATTAACCCAAAAACCCAGACCGGCACCTAAAATCCGGTCCAGTATTTGCCCTCACCTGGCTGCAATCAACCCAGCAGCACAGGCTGAGAGGAAAATACCTGTTTTTTTTACCACCAAACCTCTCACTGTGTCACACTGGCCATACATGTAATGATTGCGGAGACCCTCAAATGCCAGGGCAGTACAAACACCTCACATATGACCCCATTTTAGAAAGAAGACACCCCAAGGTATTCCGTGAGGGGTATGGTGAGTTCATGTAAAATTTTATTTTTGGTCACAAGTTAGTGGAATATGAGACTTTGTAAAATATATATATATATATATATATATAAACCAGAAAGATAAGGCAGCACTCCGTATATAAAAAGATGTGTCTCCTTTATTCACCCATGTGGGCAATATGACGTTTCGGCTCCAAACAACTGAGCCTTTCTCAAGCTTGAGAAAGGCTCAGTTGTTTGGAGCAGCATCGTATTACCACATGGGTGAATAAAGGAGACACGTCTTTTTTATATACGGAGTGCTGCCTTATCTTTCTGGTTTATATTTTGGGACTAGCTGGTCCTGGCGAGGTACTGCACCCGGCTTGGAACTTTTGGATACGGTGCTGCCATCTTTTCTACACGTGTATATACATATATATATATATGTATATATGTATATATATATGTATAAATTTCCGTTAACTTGTGCCCAAAATTTTTTTTTTCTGTGAACTCGCCGTGCCCCTCACGGAATACCTTGGGGTGTCTTCTTTCCAAAATGGGGTCACATGTGGGGTATTTATACTGCCCTGGCATTTTAGGGGCCCTAAAGCGTGAGAAGAAAAATGCGTAAAAATGCCCTGTGAAATCCAAAATGTACTCATTGGAATTAGGGCCCCTTTGCGCATCTTGGCTGCAAAAAAGTGGCACACATATGGTATTGTCGTACTCAGGAGAAGAAGGGCAATGTGTTTTGGGGTGTATTTTTATATATACCCATACTTTGTGTGAGAAATATCTCTGTAAACGACAACTTTTAAAAAAAATTTATACAACGTTGTCAACTTACAGAGATATTTCTCTCACCCAACATGGGTATATGTAAAAATACACCCCCCCCCCCCCACATATGAGATACTGATGACCTATCCAAAGATTAGGTCATCAGTATTAAAATCTTGGAAAACCCTTTTACACCCATTGTAAAATATTAATTTACTCTGCCATATTTTAGCATTAATATAATCATATATAAATGTACTAAAAAGGTATGTTAGAAGGAAATTATCAAATATGTTTAGATTTGAATGCCTATCTCATAGTTTTGCATGTTGCACTGTTTATTGTAGTACTCTATGTACTATAACTTAGTGAATTACTTTGATATATGTGTCAATATATTGGACTTTTTGCTTATGTGACCCTATATAATACTATACATGTTATTATCAGAAAATGCTCTTTAGCTGGAAACAAATTCCTAATATGACTATCGTTCTAACACTACTTACCGTTTTTGGGATAGGTTGCAATCAATAAATCATCTTCTCTGGCTTCAAAAGTTTCCAGCGCTTGAAACATCTCCACACTGCAAAGAACACCTGGATACAGCATGCCCTTATAATTGATCTGCAAGTCTTCAGGTGAAGTTTTGGTAGTTGAATGTATGATTTCCATCAATACTTGACGATCATTTTTACCTGTTTGCTTAGAATCAGTCATCTCTTACTAGTGTGTGGTGAGGTGAGGTAAGGTGAGGACTGGCAGCTCTCTTCTACTGCACCTTGCTTATATAGACATCTGTAGTGTTGCACAATGGAAATAAATCAGATGCCAGAAATGCTCATACACTTTGCAAGTGTAAGATTATATCCTAGGGATAAAGTCCTAAGGAAAAGTAGTATTTCAATAACCTATGCTACCACATGCTTTAAACGGAAAGGGCCCTGGCTCTGTCATGGTGTCATAAACTCCTTTACTCCAAACTTTATACCACCGTTACCACTGTATATACACAGTAAATACTCAAACTCTCATTAGTTAAATTAATCTTTATTGAATGGATAATTTAGGCAACGGTGTTATATATGTTACCTTAAATCATTTAACTGTAAAATCCAATAACTCAAACTACCAAGTAAACGACCAATTAATAAGTCAACTACATAGTCCACTCAAAGAGTGACTATTTCCCCACCTCCATATAGCACAGCTAACTGGCTAAAACACACTACAGCCTTTTTCTATTAAGTTTTGCAAACCTATGTTGAATATGTCCAAACCAATATCTGACAAAGATAGTTTAGAGTTGTTATACAGACCCGCCAAGAATACTTCCAATTCCTGATGCCTGCAAGACAGGTTGTTACTACTTGACATTAATTTTTCCATTTTTTATTCACACGTTTTCTTATTCTTTCCATGAAGGATAACTGACTAGTATTCCATTCCCATTTGGGAATGATATCCGAAAAGACTAGTTTGGCATGTGGTAAAAGAGTTTGTATATTAAACAGTGTATCTTTTAACTCTTTCAAGAATAAGCCTGTGCTTATTCTTCCCACATCGTCAGTACTTATGTGTAATCAATAAGCTCGGTCTAGGCCAAATCTCAGAAGCAGATACACAAATCGAGTGAATGTGTTGTAATCGAAGATAAGGTATACCTCTCCAGAAAATTATAATGTCATTCCCAAAACCCAAATTATCAGATTTGAACCTCATCGTAGACCTCTCTCAGGCCGCTGTGATAGGTTAGTTTCCTAAAATTCATACAATCTTCAATTCTGTAAGAGAATTATGATAAAATTTCAGGTCTAACGTATAAACGATATCTATTAGATTTCCATCTGCCTATCCTCTTAATCGTGTTTTTTTAAATTCCTAATTTATAAGTGTGAGTGGGTTGCTGCCCCAATTCGGAAAGAATGTGAAGAAAGTTTATAATATTTTAAATTTAAGTGTTCTTTACATTTTGCTAGGACAAATTAAATTGGAATTTAGTCAAGGGTGAATTGTCCTGATGTATAAAAAGTGGACCTGGTACACTGGATCTGACGCTTGCCCATTCTCTCAGTGCTAGGACAGGGCATAACTTATAAAAGTGTGATTTACTCAGGTTACTTAAATTCTCATAAGATAAAGGTTCAGTTCTTTTCGACCCTTTATTTATTTGTTTTGCAAGAAAATTAGAAGTAAAAGGAGTGCTGTTAATTATCTGGAAAAAGGAGATACCGACTAAAATTTTTTGAATGTAATCTCCTTTTTTTGCCTGACTTTAAGAGATTTTGTATGAAGAGAAGAAAGTGTAAAGATTTATACTCTTTATCATTGAAATTATTGGCCGAGCAAAATATCCGCCATTTATACCATGCGGCTGCATAGGCAGCCAATGTAGATGCTGCTATTGAATTAGATAATAGATTACTCATATATTTTAAATCAAGTTCCACAAACTTGAAGGGAACGGAATTCCTTTTCTATCCGCTTCCGGGACGAGTGCTCTGAACATTGAAAAATTCTGCTGGGATAAAGAGTCCGCTATTAAATTAGGCCATCTCTCAGCAGACCATTGTTTTTGGAAACTTGCAGCTGCATCTGTGAATAGGTGAAGGGAGTCGGGATCAATAAATTCCTCTTGCCAAATGATTGTAACCTTAAAATTTTTCAAAACTTTTTGCCAAATTGTTATATCTTCCTTCAATTGATTGGTTATGCATATATGATTGTGAGGAAGTTTCCTACCAGCAGTAGCTGCATACATCTTTTTAGAGAAAATCCTACCCATCAGGATCACTCTAGATATAAAGTTTAGGGATCCCAAAACCGATTGTATACGTTTCGATGTAGACTTTTTTGATAACATTAGATTATGTAACTGAATTTTTGTAGCATTTATCTTCTCATCAGGAATTTTAAACTCCATATTCTCTGAGTCTATAAGTCTAAGTTGGGAAAACCATTTTTTCCTCCACCAAAGGAATATTAAAATAATCTGAGATATTTTTGAAGGTATTCATTAAATTGACACAATCATTGGAATTTTCCTTACCTATGAATAAAAAATCATCTAGGTAGTGTATTATATACCCAGAATTAAAGTGACATTTTACCATCCAATGGAGGATGGTAGCAAGTGCCTCAAAATAGTAACATGAGAGGGAAAATCCCATTGAGAAGGCCTTATCGTAATAATATTTACCCATATCCATCTGGATTTATAAGTAATAGCCTAAAGGCATACTTAATGTCTGTTGTCGCCATTAGAGGGTTTCTTCTGGCTTTTCGGAGTAGTCAATGCCAAATCAAACGAAGCATAGTGTACACTGGTAGAATTCTTATCTATCATATCGTTCAAAGAATCATCTTTAGGGAAGGATAAGTTGTGAATAAGTCGATAAGTGTTAACCTCTTGTTTCGGTACCAATCCTAATGGAGAAATTCTAAACTTATTAAAAGGTGGGTTAAAAAGGGGTCAGCTACTCTCCTCTCAGCAATTTCTTTATCATTTTTTCTTTGACAATCTTTTTGTTAAAGTTCACAGATTTACAGTTCTCAACAAATAAACAACCAGAACCAACAAAAGTGGGAACATAAAACCCTACAGTAAAACTATCAATTAGTAATTGGGCCTTTATTTTGTGTCTGGATACATTTTTAAATAGTAAATGAGCAGGTTCATAGTTGTCACTTCCTCTATTTGTCTCTTTATTAGTTGGGTGTCCGAGGTTTTTTAAAACACTTTGTAGCTGGGTGGTTGCCAGTGCAGAAACTGCATTCATGTCTGTACTGTATCTACAATTCATTCATTTGCCAACGACAAATGGATTCATTGAATGAAAAGCAAATACCTGTTTTAATAGGTTGTTGACAAAAAAGATTGTTACACTGTGGTAACATAAGGTTTATCTACAATGTCCAATGTCTTTTTACCCCCATTTCAGTTCAGGGTATACAGCTAATTACTGCCTGAAGGACTCGTCATAGTTAATCCATGCCGTACCACCAACATTTTTGTAGGCCTCTAAAATTTCCAAGTGTTGGAATAATCCAATACAATGTCACTGAAGCTTTTCTGATGGCTCCTTTTTCTTTCCTCCTCATGTTTCTCATCGGTTTTCACTGTATCTTTAGAAGAAGAAAGTAAAGAAAATAAGTCTAAATATTACCTTTTCCATATTTTGTCTTTTATTTGATGTGACAAATGAAATCCTAGTGGTGAAATCTGACACGGCATAGTTTCTTTTAAAGAAATTTCTCTTATGCCTGTGCCCACTTTTAAGGATGGGAGCAAAAAACAGACCAATTCTGCATTATGAGAGCTCTCAGTAATAAAGGAAATAAATTCCTTGAATAGTTGAATTTTAGAATGATCTAGTTTATCGATATTTAAAGAGCTAGATATGTGGGGTTGGGTAGAGCCCTGTAAATTACAGGCATTAATGAGTGTCATTGCTTTGTTAATCTCACCATTTCCTGTATTTGCAGGTACTGGTGCTTGAGTGACGGTTGCTGAGGTCCTGGCGGTTATAGCAGGAGACCGTTGGTGAATATGTTGTTTCCTTTCAGTGTCTCTCGAGCTGTGTGGCGCAGCAAAATATATATTCCTAAGTTTTACAGCCAGCTGTGGGGCAGAATAACTTCTTTTCTTTTTCGTTTTGCAGGGACCAGAGGAAGCAGAGCGTCGCAGTCGAGTTGCTCTGCAGTGATGTCAGAGCAGAGTGCCGGCTCCTAGAAGAGAAGACAGCGCAGACCAGATTAGTTGATTGCAGATCCGGAGCGGCTTCAAAAGGTGTGTCTAGGCAGTTCCTCAGCCACACTTCCCCTCCAGAGGATTCATCTTTGTAAATAAGTTGTTTCACTAAGTCTTCCATGTCGCTGTCTTTAAATCCTGATCTTGAATTCTTCGCTGCTGCTCTCTGAATGCGCACAAACTGACACTTATTTTATAGATACTCACGAGCCAGCGTAGATTTTTCTCCAATCAGAAGAAGATGTATCCTTCACGAGGACTTCAGACTGCACCATTGGCATCTGTTACCAGGTAAAAACGACATTAAATGTAATAATTGCACATGCAATTAAATAGGTGTCATGACACCATGTCACCCCTTAATTGCATACGCAATAAGGTCTGATCATTCTCTGTACTCTACCCTCCCATCTGCATTGTGCTTTTCCCTGTTCTTTCTCTTGCAAATTTATGAATAAATAGTTAACTTGGATGTTATCAAACAGATGTTTCCAACCTAATTGGACAATGTCAGATTTAGTTATACTGTAAATGTCAAAGTTCTTTAAAGTTCTAAGATGACTGAGAATTGTTATAGTATAGAAAATACAAGTATTAATGAAAATAAACCTACCAGGTGAGTACAAGTCCTATTTACTACCAGAGGATATCAATTCAAAGAATTATCTATCACGTCTGATATGGCAGGTAACAGAAGTGTGGCACAGAGCAGGAACTAAGGAGGGTACCCTTTCACTAGGGAGAGGGAGGAGTGGTGACCCCTAACTCACCTAGCACTGGCACCTGGCTGCCCTGACGTCCCTAGACGGGCTGCTCAACCCGTATGCCGATCATGTGCCTCGTCCCTGGCTTACCCTGAAAGAAGCCCTAGGGAGGTGGGAGCACTAGTCCTCACCACTGACACCTAGGGAAAAAGAGAACAAACAGGATAGAACCGGAGATCTGACAGCACCAGTTCCAACAGCTCCATAGCAGCCCCAACTCCACCAGAGGTCAGAATAGAAAATCTGGAAGGAAGGTCTATATCTGGCAACAAGGGAAGCAGAAATGGAGAATATATAGCTGCTGGGAGTGGCTGACAAAGAACAGCTGAAAGGAAATCCATTCCCACAACTAGGTCATAGAGTGATCCCTTGAAACCAAGCGAGTAGTCACCCGCTGCGACCTTCTGAGCCCAGGCACAACAGGGTCAGCAATAGGTCATTACACCCTCATGAAATCATCACAGTTTTTTTACCAAGCTACATTGGGCTTTCTCGATGAATGTTCAGAGACATACAATACTTAAAGGGGTTGTCTCACTTCAGTAAGTTGCATTTATCATGTAGAGAAAGTTAGTACAAACCACTACTAATATATTGTTATTATCCATATTGCTTCCTTTGCTGGTTGGATTCATTTTTCTATCACATTATACACTGCTCGTTTCCATGGTTACAGACCACCCTGCAATCCATCAGTGGTGGTTGTGCTTGCACAATATAGGAAAAAGCATCAGCCTCTCTGGTGGCAAGGACCGTGTGAGCACACATAGGCTAGTGCTTTTTCCTATATTGTGCAAGCACAACCACCACTGATGGATTGCAGGGTGGTCTGTAACCATGGAAACTAGCATAATAGTTAGAGAGATGTGATAGGAAAATGAATCCAGCCAGCAAAGAAAGCAGTTTGGATAATAACAATATATTAGTAGAGAAAGTTGATTTAACTTTCTCTACATGATAAATGCCATTTACTGAAGTGAGACAACCCCTTTAAGATTTCTCTAACCTGGGACAAGTTTTCTGACCTATTCCTATATTCAATATACCTGAGCCAAAGCAGAATGGCTTGTTGGTTCCCCTCCATGGGACGTAGCAGCTGGAGTACATGCCCAGTAGCTACTCACAGCTTCTACTTTTAAGCCCACTTGTCATTGAAGAGTATTTTCTGCAGTGTTGAGACAGGAGTCAGAGGTAGAGAACAGTAAAGAAACCAGGCACCAATGAAACAGCAGCAACAGGGAATCAAGTTTTTGTTGCAATGGAAACCCCTTCAGGGTTGTTGTTTTTCTTACAGATAAACTGGCATGGCTCCATAGAAGATGTTATACCTTCTTTCCCAATAGTTAAAGGATTGTCCATTTCAGAGAATTTCTCAGGCAGGTCACCATACATGAATGAAGCAGCTGACCAAACATGCGCACTGCCACTTCACTCATTTCTATGGAACTGCCAAAGAAAGCTGACTGTCTCCAACAGTCCTAAAGAGAAAGAGCAGAACAGCCACTCCATTCATTTATGAGTACAGGCAGCTGATTATTGTGACTGGTTGGGTTCCCAGTGGTCAAACCTTCACTAACTAGTTTACTACTAGTTTTCCCAGTATCCTATGGATAAGGGATAACATCTTACAACCAAATTACCACTCAACATGTACTCAACATCAGGATCAGGACTGGAAAATTGGTTTCTGAAATTAGCCTAGAATGTTAATTATTAATATTATACTTGTTTATGCAGTACCTGTGTATCAAAGTCAGTCAGACTGGATAGTTATTGAGCCACTGCCAAGTCGTAAAGGTTGCTTGTGCAGTGCCATGTGTGAAATATTAGCTTTGGCAGAACCAGTAGTTACATAGTTGATACGGTTGAAAAAAGACATAAGTCCATCGAGTTCAACCAAGGGATCGGTGAGGATGCAAATCCCAGAAGGAAGTGAGACTCAGATTTCTACACATTTTCATAAGCATTAATGTTGGTTACTTTTAAGAATTCATCTAAACCTTTTTAAAACTGTCCACTCTTCCTGCTGTGACCACGTCCTGAGGAAGTCTATTCCAGCAGATTCACAGTTCTTTAAAGTAAAGAAGCTTTGAAGCTTCTGGAGACTTAACTTTTTCATTTCTAGTCGGAGGCAGTGTCCCCTTATCTTTTGAGGGCGTTTTACATGGAACAGTTTTCCAACATATTTTTTGTATGGCCCATTTATATATTTGTATAGGTTACATCATGTCCCCCGTTAGACTCTTTTCAAGACTAAGGCTACTTTCACACTTGTGGCAGAGGGATCCGGCAAGCAGTTCCTCCATCTGTATTGATGGAACTGCTCATAACAGCTCAGTGGGCCCCCCTAGAAGCAGTAGGCCCCAGCAGCTGCCCGAACTGGCCGGGTTCTAGCGCCAAAATGCATAACTTTACATTTATTCACATTGAACCTCATTTGCCAAGTTGATGCCCAATCACTCAGAGTGTTCAAGTCAGCTTGTAGTTTATGGACATCTTCCATAGACTGTACAGTACTACATAGCTTAGTGTCATCTAGTTAATCACTAGGCAGAACAAAATTAGGTTTGACATTTTGCATATTATTGTACATACTCATCTGAAAAATCACAACACTCACTCCAGTCAGCCGCACATGTAGTTGGCATGGCAGGAGATGTTAGAACAGTGTGGTTAAGGGGTTCTCCACTTAGCTCTCCCCCAGCAATCAGCTGTAATCTGTAGTGAAATCTGGCAGTAGGTATTCAGTTTCCAAGCTGCACCACTAAAGGCAAATGTAAGCATTACACACAATGCCCATTCAAATCAGTGTGTTGCTTATGTAATACTGTATGACAGAACAGATTATGTAAAGTGAACGACACTGTACCTACGTCCCAGAGTTTATCTAACTCAGCAAAGGAGGCCCTCAGAATTCCATAATGCATATAGATGTTCTAAAGCACACACCCCCTAGGATTTTACTATTAAAACTAGAGATGAGCGAATCGAAGCTGACGAAGTGGAATTTGATCCGAATTTCAGGAAAAATTTGATTTGCACCGAATCCAAATTTCCTCATGCTTCGTGCGAATGAAATCAAATGTTTTCCTAAAATGGCTGCTGCACGTGTGAGGACATGGAGAAAGGAACTCTGGGAAGGCGGGAACACCCATAATGTCATGCATGCAGCCAATCAGTAGCCAGCCCTGTGATGTCACATCCCTATAAATACCCTCAGATATCTTGGATTCTGTCATTTTCTAGTGTACTTGGTGCAGGGAGAGACGTCAGCAGTCGCTAGGGACAGTGTTAGAAAAAACGTCATCGGGCTTAAAAAAAAAAATGATTTACAAGTGCAGGGAAAGATTATTCAAGGTGTAGGGAAGGGATAGGGAGGAATCATTTCACCAGCATTTCTGTTGAACAGGGTTCAGTAGGGGAGGTTACAGCCTGGGTAATAGGAACAATCCTATTACACCTTGCTGCACTGACTGGGCACCCAAATTGCTCTGTAATTCCAGCATACTGTTCTTGCTATTGGGGTGCAAGTGTTATTTGATACAGCCATTAATAGGGTTTATTACAAGGAAATATTTATACGTCTTATTTGCCCTTGTGGGGTGCAGTTATTTGTTCTAAAGCAATTTTTGGCTTGTATTAGTGGGAAAAAAGGGCTTATTAGCCGTTATCTGGTGAAGTGCTAAAATTACAGTGCTTTTTGTCGTGTAATAGTGACAAACTAAAAATATATTTGCCATTCAGCGGTGTAGTTATGTTCTAAAGCCCTTTTTTGTCAGGTAATAGTGGCAAAATACAAAATATATTTGCCGTTCAGCTGTGTAGTGATATGTTCCAAAGCCTTTTGTGGCGTATATTAGTGGCAAAAGAAAAATATATTTGCAGTTCAGCGGTGCAGTTATATGTTCTAAAGCCCTTTTTTGTCAGGTAATAGTGGCAAAATAAAAATATATTTGCTGTTCAGCTGTGTAGTGATATATTCTAAAGCCTTTTGTGGCGTGTATAATTGGAAAAATAAAAATATATTTGCAGTTCAGCAGTGCAGTTATATGTTCTAAAGCCTTTTGTGGCGCGTATGTGGAAAAATAAAAATATATTTGCAGTTCAGCAGTGCAGTTATATGTTCTAAAGCCTTTTGTGGTGTGTATAAGTGGAAAAAGATAAATATATTTGCTGTTCAGCGGTGCAGTTATATGTTCTAACGCCCTTTTTGTCGTGTATTAGCAACTAGCAGAGTTTGCCCTGGAAAAGCTGTCCTGCCTGGCCAGTAGTGTGGCGTCAGAGCGGCTGTTTAGTGCGGCGGGGGCCAGAGTTACCCCAAGAAGAACTCGCCTGTACACCCAAAATGTGGAGAAACTGACATTTGTTAGGATGAATCAGGTGTGGATCAGCCAGGATTTCCACCCACCAATGCCTGATGCATCAGACTAGATCATCCATGGTGCCAAACCAACACTTTGACAAAAGAGACCGTTTTCTTATGGCTATCTGCCTCAGCTACTATTCTGATGCTACCACCTGCCTGATGCCACACATCTGATGCCAAGTGCTCCTTTTTTCACCCACTATCTTCAGCTGGAACTCGTATTGACACCCACCTCCCCACTCTGTCACCGGGTCACTCTGTGGTCTCCTGATACTGCTGCTACCTCAACACAATGTCACCTTGACACTCTGTGGTATCCTGATGCTGCTGCTACCTCAACACTATGTCACCTTGTCACTCTGTGGCCTCCTGATGCTGCTGCAGCCACCTTCACACTGTCATTGTGCCACCCTGTCGCTTCCTCCTGATGATGCTGCTGCCACCTCCACACTGTCATTGTGCCACTCTGTCGTCTCCTTATTCAAGTTTCATCTCTTTTTTTGATCCACTTCTGTTTTTTGGGGTATTAGCAATCCTATGTATAACTGACCAAATGCTGACTGAGGCAGATGCTCAACAGACAGGATCCGGTTTTTGGGGGTTATTGTTCTGATCAGAGGAAGGGCAAAATAATCAGTGACATCAACACAACCTTACTGCTAACACCCTCTCCACTCTGTCAGGGGGCTCTACTTCTATAAGCATTTAATAGAACAGGTTCTGTAGACATCTATGTAGAATCAGCTGACGACGGTGTAAAACAAGTGCGCTTCTTCTTGGCGCTAACATTGACCTGTAAGGCTGAGTTCATACTGTACCGTGACTGCCCAAATAAGTGAAGTATGCAGTGATTCTAAGAGCGACGCCTGTCATCACAGTATTATTTTACTACCACAGCAGACTCCCTATGCATGTTACTGCAAGGCACAGTGTTCTCCACCACTATAAAGGCTCTCTGCAGCCAGGAAATAGCCAATTTTTAATGAAATTCGCAGTGAATAAATTCGTATCGAAACAAAATTTTTCAGAAAATTCGCTCTTCTCTAATTAAAACGGTGTAGTCTAAAAGAATAGTGCTATCTGTGCCAGTTTGCCAGAAGCAGACCTACCAGAATGATCACAGTCCAAAGAGAGGTGGACAAGCAGGGTCTAGACCAGGATAAAAAGGTAGAGCCCAAACAACAGACAATAGTTAATTCAGACAATAGCCATGATCAGAATATCAGGTGTATTAGAAGTCGCCAATACACCAGATAAGAGGTTAATCTAAAAACTGCCCACTGTCAGTATACAAGGAGGAGCAGAAGAAACCAATTAAACAGATGAGAGGTTAATCCAAGCATTAGCCATGGTTAGAAGACCAGGAGGATAAACAAGCTGGTCTATGTACTGTATAAAGCACAAAAGATCAAATAGAGCTAGGATGCTATATATGAATTGTCATGGCAGCTGCTATGACTGAGTAGCAGACTTAATGTAACAGTGGCTGCTGTGTACCGCTGTTACCTTGCTTACCGCCGCGGTCCCAGTCGCCGTGTTCAGCAGTTATCTGCTGCTAGTGCTTCCCCATTCACCGTTGCAGTCCTGAGCTCTGTCTTTGTGGGTGCTGTTTGTTCTGGCATCTGCTCCACAGTTTTCACTTAGACCTGGCCACAGCATGCTTGCTGCTTGTTCACTGCAGCACTTCATTAAGTGGCGGTGCGCGTCAGTTCCTGTGCTTTATGGGTTAGATCATGTGACCTCGCTGACCAATCCTAGCCTTCCTGCATATATATAAGCGGCTCAGCCCCCTTCCCAGATGCCTCAGTGTCAAGGTCCTTGTGTCCTCCAAAGGTTGCCGATTTCTCTGCTTCTGATCCTGTGTACCTGATCCATGCTTTCATTCCTGGACTCAGCTACCTGTTTGATCTCTGCCTGCTTGCCTTGACTCTCCTTGTGGCGACCCGGATTACCTGACCTGTACCTGTGCCACCTGCCCTAACCTATTGCTTGTTTGACTTCGCCTCTGCCTCATCCTTTGGTCCTGCACTGTTGCTCCTGGTTATGACTCGGCCTGCTGACTATGTCTGTACCTCTGGTACCTTGTTCAGTTACCTCCTGGTCCACCTGGACCAGCTGCCTCGTGTGCCATTCCTCCTCAAGAAGTAGCTACTTGGTGTTCCCCTAGTCTATTCCCACCGTCAGTGGTACTGTGAAGAATGAGAGGTTCACTTAGACAACGCCCTTAGAGGAGGTAGCACAGATGGAATGGTGGGTTCACACCCGCTGGTTCGTGACACTTAACCCCTTAAGGATACATGACGTACTGGTCATGATTCCCGAGTCCTTAAGGACCCATAATGTACCAGTATGTCATATATTTAAAAGTAATTTGCGGCGCTGCAGGGGTTAATCGGAACAGGATGCCTGCTGAAATCATTCAGAAGGCATCCTATCACAACGCCGAGGGGGGGTCATGTGACCACCCGTAACGGCGATCGCAGCAAACCGCAGGTCAATTCAGACCTGCGGTTTGCTGCGCTTTCAGATATCTCTGATCCCTGCCGTCTTTGAACGCGGGGATAAGAGACTTAAAATGTGGCAATAAAATTAAGTTCTCCAGCACCCGTGAGTGTTTGTCGTCTCTATTGTAGATCGGTATAAAAGTACATACTGCAATCAAAAAACGCATCAGAAGAGCTGGACGCAAACATTCAAATAAAACCGCACAACATGGAAACCAGACCAATCAAGAAATAAATACTCAAGCAACAGAACAGATTTCCTATGATGTTATCATTATATCCAAGGTTTCACTTACGGAACAACAAATTGATGTACTCTCTAAAGGCTTGAATTTTGCACCTGCTGTGAACTTTGACATCTTTACCACGATACTGGACATTAACAAGTTCATCAGGAATTTGTCGCTAAAAAGAAATTTTTTCAATTCACCTGATAGTGTTCATGATGAGGTTGTTAATATTTTACCGAAGGCTTTATCACAACCTGACTTTACCTTCCAGGAACATGTATCCACAGTATGTCTTGCGGAATTACAGTCGGAGAGTTCCCTTTCTCCTGTTGGTATTACACTCTGTAAAATGAGGACTATTAATGTCTTAAAAGCGATGTCAAATAAGAGATGGGATAGACACTACACGTGGCTTACTATGGATGTCATTTCCTTATACCCTTCCATACCACATGATATAGCTTTGCAATCCCTAGAGTACCATCTACACAGATACAGTAGTCAATCTCCAGCTTCAATAGATTACATACTAGACATCACCCAGTTCCTTCTAACACATAATTATTTCAGCTTTGACCATGTTTTTATTTTTACAAATCCGTGGAGTTTCAATGGGGGCCAAGTTCTCTCCATCTTTAGCGAATTTGACAATGGGATATTGGGAGAAACGCTATTTATTTTCCAATACCAATACTTTTGGCTCTGACATTGTCTGGTATGGCAGATACATCGATGACTGCCATACCGGACTTTGTCGCTTACGTCAATATGTTACGACCGGTTGTTCGGTCGTGACTCTGTATCGCATGCAGTTGCCAGCGGCGTGGTTTGCCGCATGTGATTGCTATTCTGTTGTAGCCTCACGTGCGGTTGCCGCTGGCAACAGGATAGGTTCACATGCGTGTTTGTTTTCTTGTTTGTGTGCACTTTCCCTGGGTGCGGTGTGCACAGGGTTAATGTGTGTGCTGGGTTTGGTGGGTGTGACCTTAGACCTCTTTATATGTTGGCGTGTTGGAGCCTGAGGTCAGTTTGTTTCTCTTCAGCCATGGTGTGAGCATGTGCTGGTTGTTTCCCCTGTATTGTCTGTGTGAGCCACCCTTATTTGTTATATTGATTGTTCCCCTTTCTCAGTTTGTGTGTCCCCTCCTGCATGCTTTTGTTGGCCCTTCCCCACCTGGTGTATGTTGTAATGGTGTGGGCTTTGTTTGGAGGTTTGTGTTATAGTGTGTGCTCCGGAAGGGGCTTGCTTACCTGGAGGGGTATAGCTTAAACCAGATGGTGTGCTGTCCTGCCAGGATCTCCCCCATGCATCTGGTGTCCACATGTTGGTCCAGGAGGTCCTGGTGCTGGTTCGGCTTCTCCAGTGCGGCCGGTAAGTGTGGGCTTTGTGGATGTGGTTTGCTCTGTTACTTACCTGTCGTGAGGGCGTACACTGTCTGGTTCCCGACTGCTGTGGGGCCTCTGGAGACGCCTGCTTATCCGTTGTCCTGGATGAGCGGGTGGTCTCTGCCCTCTCACCATCCTAGGGCGATAAAGGGATAACATGTGTGATGTGCAGTATGTTCCTGTATGCAGGGCCGGCGCCACCTGTAAGGCAATCTAGGCAGTTTAGCAGGGGGCGCCGCCGAAACCCTGCGATAAAAAAAAAAAACCTGGTTGGAAGGGAACGTGGCGGCCCGCGTGGCGGCCCACTCTCATGCTGTGCCGCCTGAGGGGGGTGCGGACCATACCGGGTAACACCAGTCCCTGGGGTGACACCCGGTGCGGTCGCCCCTCCCCCAGGCGCCAAATTGCAGGCAATGGGCATTATGCCCCCAGCCAATGCTGGGAGCCTGCAGCGAGCAGAGTCGCGGCAGCGGAGCGTGCAGGAGGAGAGCCAGAGGCGTGTCCCGTCCCCTTTTCATCTGATAGGCTGCTGGCCAAGTGCTGGCAGCCTATCAGAGGCAGGTCCAGGAGGCGCAATGACATCATCGCGCCGCCTGAGCCTACAGCATGGGACACAGGCCGGAAGAGACCTGCATCGCATCGCTGCCATGGAGGTAAGTATGTGGGGGGGTTTTTTGTGTTTGTTTTTTTTTTGTGTTTTTTTTTTTGTTGTAGAAAACAAACTGGAGTCAGTGTGGAGCACATAAAGTGGGGGCTACTGGCACATAAGGGGGGCTACTGGCACATAAGGGGCGACTGCTGGCACATAAGGGGGGCTTTCTGACACATAAGGGGGGCTTGCTGCCACATAAATGGGGGGGCTACTGGCACATAAGGGGGACTACTGGCACATAAGGGGGACTGCTGGCACATAAGGGCAGCTTGCTGGCACATAAGGGCGGCTACTGGCACATAAGTGGGGGGGCTACTGGCACATAAGGGGGGACTACTGGCACATAAGGGAGGACTACTGGCACATAAGGGGAGCTTGATGGCACATAAGTGGGGCTACTGGCACATAAGGGGGGGCTACTGGCACATAAGGGGGGGCTACTGGCACATAAGGGGGGACTACTGGCACATAAGGGGGCTACTGGCACATAAAGGGACTACTGGCACTTAAGGGGGGCTATTATTATTGTTATAAGGCCGCCTCTGTACTATTATTATAATGGCCCCCTCTGTACTATTCTTATGTTAATAGCCCCCACGGTATTAGTATTTATACAGAGGGGGCCGTTATCATAATAATAGTACAGAAAGGGCATTTAAATTAATATTAATAGCTGCTGCTGTGCTGCCATGTTATGGAGGGGGAGAATTGGGATATACCCTATATACCCTCATCAACAGTGCTGCTATGGAAGGGGAGAAGAAATTTGGTATGGGGGGGGGGGGGTGTGCTTGCAAATGAAGCAGTGTATTATATTATGTGGGCACTAGGAGGAAGGCGGGAGAGGAGCACTATGGGGTCATTTACTAGGGGCACTGTATAGGGGTATTTCATACTGGTACATTATGGGGGCACTATGGGGACATTAGCTCAGCTGGGGCATTACAAGGGGGTATTTTTTGCACTGTCTATTATAAGGAGAATTATTACTACTGGGGGGGGGGGTATTATGGTGAGCTTTATTACTTCCCCATGTTATGACCCCCCAGTAGCAGCACCAGCCTCTCCCTGCTCTGCTATCCCTCTGATCCTTCTCCAAATCCTTATTCTGAAATCTTTTTCATTAGGATAAAACACATCATCAGCTCCGCAGGTCCCCACAATATACAGTATACCTCTACACCGATCCCCCGGCCAAAGTGTGAAGTGGTGTCCGAGATCCCCAAGAGCCAAGCCAAGTAAAAGTAAGCTTTCATGTGAAATATGTTTGTTATATACATATAGCATATACTGCGCACAGCGTCATTGGTTGCTATGACGCCGTGCGCTTCGTGCCGCCGCTACAGTACTGTAAGGGCAGATCATCTGATGGGGGAGGGCGGCAATTTTTATCTTGCCTAGGGCGGCAAAAATCCTTGCACCGGCCCTGCCTGTATGTAATATGTGCAGTATGTGCCTGTATGTGCCTGTATGTAATAACATGTATGATGTGCAGTATGTGCCTGTATGTAATGACCTCTGTGATGTGCAGTATGTGCCTGTATGTAATGACCTGCGTGATGTGCAGTATGAAGCAAACCAAATTTGCCATGCAATAGGGGGAGCCATGGTGTCATGGCACATAAATAAGTGTAATATTACCAATTAATATCTTACCTGAATAAAGGTGGCGTTGGTTCAATCCAAGAATCTTCTGGAAAGGCAGGAGACAATTGGCACAATTTGATTGGAGGTCGATAAAGACGCCTATAAAAAGAAGGAAAAACCGTTAGTGGCGCATTCACGCAAGTACCACTGAACAGAAATACCCCCCCTCCGATAATTTATATGTCGCGATGCTATCCAATGGTATCCAATGGGCAATGGGGTAAGGGGTAAGGTCGCTCATAAATGAGCGGACTATGGTAAGAAATTCGGTTTATGGTGTTAATGTTATGAAATGTTATGGAATTGATGGTTAAGATATATATATATATATATATATATATATATATTTGTGGGATGGTCTGAGGTAGATGAGAAAGGGAGAGGGAGAAGGCCAGCCTAGCCTCCCACATAACCTATCTGGCTGAAGTGTGCCCGGAGCCATGAGCGGGGTAAGGCCTAGATATGTGGGCCACCAAATGGAGTTGGAATAAGAAAAAAGAGGGAAAGGGGGGGTGGGGCATGAGACGACCGTCCCCCCTAGAAGGATCGTCCGAGGTTAAGTAGCAGCAGCCCCTCCCACAAATCCAGGCTGTGCTCAGCCTTCCAACTTGTGGGATGGTCTGAGGTAGATGAGAAAGGGAGAGGGAGAAGGCCAGCCTAGCCTCCCCCATAACCATCTGGCTGAAGTGTGGGGAACCCATCTGACAGGCTTTTGAAGATGGAATGAGCAGGGAGAGGTGAGTGTAGTGCCACACTAGGTGCCACTTGAGACGGATGGAGCGTGATCGTGTGCTGCAGATGAATACCCCGGCCTAAGGAACCCATAATCCTGAGTACATGTAGCCTTGATGATAATGCTAGTTGGGCGCCCAAAAAGGAGCACCATCTAGGGCCAGTGACGGCTCCCGATACAGATTACCCAACATGGGCTACCTGCGCACTACTGGACCTGTACAGTTTCCTGGATGCCACAGATGTAAGCTTGGAGGCTCGATGGTCAAAATTGGCTGGCAAGACGAATCCTCGAGCACCCCGTAATGTTTGATTCAGGAACCAACGTTACACCGCATGAAGAATGACCTGAATGATTCAGGCAAGAATGCAGCACCACACATGACCTAAGCGATCCAGGAACCAACTTACATTGCACGGAGAATAACCTGGACGAACAAGAATCGGTGAGGCATAGTCTGGATGATTCAGGTGACCAAGCATGACACTGCCGACACAAGACCTGAGCGATTCAGGTAAAAATTCCGAAACTTGGGATACCTGAACTGAGAGAGAGACAAGCGTACATGACACGGCAAGGTGTGTGACCCGAATGATTCAGGAAATGATGGACGCCAGAGGAAGCACGACTTGCACGACATCGGTCGCTGACCTGGAACTGGATGACACCTGACCTGAGTGATTCAGGCAACCGTTCATGATGCCAAGCCACCTGGATAATGCACGGCCTGGGAGTTTCTGGAACCGGAATGATGCTGGGCGAATGAATAGAAGAGAGTAAGCTAGGTGAAATGAGATAGAAACCTGGAGAGGACACGATGAGCATACAGGGGATGAACGAACCTTGATATTGTGATGATAATATGCGTGACGAGCCCTGAGCGGTGCTGGTGACAAAACATGACCATAACCCGAGGTGAGAACCAGCAACACGCAAGGAAGGGTCTGATGTTAACCCCAAGATAATGCAGGACCAGTGGTAAAAGAGACCTGATTCTAGCTGAAAATGCACGAATGACACATGACCGGAACAATTGAGGGTGCCCCGTGCGTGGATGAAGGAAACCTGAGTGATTCAGACTAACATAAATGACAAAGGAAGACCTGTCCAGCGGGATCCCAACAAGACTGAACCTCCAAGGAACGAGACCTGAGCGAATCAAGCCAATACGCATGGAAGGAACAGGACCTGAATGATTACAGGCAAGAGTGCAGAGTTAAGAGACAACCTGAGCGATTCTGGCCATTGCACGAAAGAGACATCAACAGAGCGATTTCAGGCAAGTATACGTGAATGATGCGTGAACCTGAGCGATTCAGGAACTTGTACCTGAGCGATTCAGGCAGTTATACATGAATGATACATGAACCTGAGTGATTCAGGCAACTCTGCATGAAAGATACGCAAACCTGAGTGATTCAGGCACTTGTACCTGAGTGATTCAGGCACTTGTACCTGAGCGATTCAGGCAACTCTGCATGAAAGATACGCGAACCTGAGTCATTCAGGCACTTGTACCTGAGCGATTCAGGCAGTTATACATGAATGATACATGAACCTGAGCGATTCAGGCAGTTAAACCTGACTAATGCATGAACCTGAGCGATTCAGGCAGTTAAACATGAATAATACATGAACCTGAGCGATTCAGGCAGTTAAACCTGACTAATGCATGAACCTGAGCGATTCAGGCAGTTAAATATGGCTAATACATGAACCTGAGTGATTCAGGCAGTTAAACATGACTAAAACATGAACCTGAGCGATTCAGGCAGTTAAACATGACTAATACATGAACCTGAGCGATTCAGGCGGTTAAACATGACTAATACCTGGACCCGAGCAACTATGCTTGGACCTGATCCCTGCAACTATACATGAAAGACACCTGAACCTGAGCGATCCAGATAGCCACACGTCAATGATACCTGAACCTGAGCGATTCAGGCAGTCATACATGAATGATTCATGGAACTGAGCGATTCAGGCAACTATACATGAACGATGCATTATCCTGAGCGATTTAGGCGGTTATATATGAACCTGAGCGATTCAGGCAGTTATATATATATTTATTTATTTATTTATTTTATGAATTGATACATGCACCTGAGCAAACCAGGCAAACATAAGTAAAAGATACGTGAACCTGAGCGATTCAGGCACTTGTACCTGAGCGATTCAGGTAGTTATACATGAATGATACATGAACCTGAGCGATTCAGGCAACTGTGCATGAAAGATACATGAACCTGAGCGATTCAGGCATCTAAACCTGACTAATGCATGAACTTGAGCCATTCAGGCAACTTTGCATGAAAGATACATGAACCTGAGCGATTCAGGCAGTTAAACCTGACTAATGCATGAACCTGAGCGAATCAGGCAGTTAAACATAGCTAACACATGAACCTGAGCGATTCAGGCAGTTAAACATGACTAATGCATGAACTTGAGCGATTCAGGCAGTTAAACATGACTAATACATGAACCTGAGCGATTCAGGCAGTTAAACATGACTAATACATGAACCTGAGCGGTTCAGGTGGTTAAACATGACTAATACCTGAACCTGAGCGGTTCAGGTGGTTAAACATGACTAATACATGAACCTAAGCGATTCAGGCGGTAAACATGACTAATACATGGACCCGAGCAACTATACATGGATCCGATTACGGCAACTATACATAAAAGACACATGAACCTGAGCAATCCAGGCAGCCACACGTCAATGATACCTGAACCTGAGCGATTCAGGCAGTCATACATGAACGATACATGGACCTGAGCGATTCAGGCAACTTTACATGAAGGATGCATTATCCTGAGCGATTCAGGCGGTTATATATGAATGATGCATGAACCTGAGCGATTCAGGTAGTTATATATATATATATTTTTTTTTTATGAATTGATACATGCACCTGAGCGAATCAGGCAAACATAAGTGAAAGATATGCGAACCTGAGCGATTCAGGCAATTATACATGAGGGAACGTGAACCTGAGCGATTCAGGCAGTTACACAGAACTGGTATGAGAACCTGAGCAATACAGGTGATTGCACCTGAATGAGACATAAACCTGACCCGCTCAGGAAAAGACGCCACGAGAAGTGACCTGGGCAACTAGACATGATGCCACGGTAACTAGAGCGCTACTGAAACTGCCCACCCTCAGCAGCTAAAAACGGCTCACTCGGTAGATGGGGAAAGCCGCCCGAATATTCAGGCGGCTAAGCAGTGTGATGCCCGGCACCCATTGGCGGAGCGGGAACCCTGCATCCCTGTAACGTGCCTTGAAGCCCCGGCGGCAGGAATATACAGCCTGGCCCGCACTGTTTCAACCACCAGTATGGGATGTGGGCTTAACCGGGGGAAAACCACCAATCTATCCACAAATATAAGACGTGGAGCAACCCAACGCATGTTGCAACCCAGAGGAAGCAGAGCTGAGCGTGTGGCAAGGCCATGACTTGACAGCTAGGACCAGAACATACATGACTGAAGTATATGGAGGGTACGGAGGGGAGGAGGTACCATGCCAAGGATACAGGTTCTAAAAATGTGAAGGCAGATTCTCTGTCAAGCTGCTTCCCTGAGGCTGCTTCCATCCTGAGGTCTGAGCCAGAGATTATCCTTCCCACTAAATGTTTTCTGGCCGCCCTAGGGGACGCAGAGTTAATGGAGGACTTGTCCTCTCTTCTCGAGCCTTTACAGGCAGAGAGTCCACATAACAAACCTGAGGGGCGATGGTTTGTACCAGTTAACCTTCGGTTAAAGGTTATCCAGCAGCTTCACGATTCCAAGTCTGCAGGGCATCTGGGTGTTAAGAAAACACTTGCCCTTGTTAAGCGCCACATTTGGTGGCCCAGTATGTCCATAAATGTCAAGGCCTTAATCCAGGCATGTAGTGTGTGTGCCCCTTCTGGTTATTTGCTCCCACTGCCCATTCCTCTGGCTCCATGGACTCACATCTCCATGGACTTCATCACAGATTTGCCAAGGTCCTCTGGAAGTACACAACACTGGACTAGAGCATAGGAATGTCAGATGATCTTTCCCTAACTTGCATAGATGCCATATGGGGGAGACTGGAGATCATCAGTGCTTCTGATTTTTCTGGATCGAAGTCTTCATACAATTTTTCCATATTCTTTTGATTAAAGATCAACAGTCACACAAGGGAGAACAAAAAACATCATCCTTTCAAGTCTCTAGAGTCAACACTTTCTTGAAATCACTCCAGTTAGGCTTTCCTTTGAGCTTCACTGATGTGCTTGTTGTCAACAACACTCAGAATGGACCATCAAACTAGGGTTTAAGGGCTTTCCTTACATGTCTTTTAATACCACCCAATCTCCAGACACAAGTGGCTGGGTTCCTGATACCTTATCAAAATCTGGAAGTGAAGCAAAAACTCGAGAATGTACTGTACTTCAGTCAAATGCTTGTACAAAACTGATCTATGCCGCTGTTCTGCTGTTTTCTAATGTCTTATGGTCTTCACTCTGTGATTAATCAAATCTTATAACAAGACAGCATAAAGTTATAATCATACAGTAATTTTGTTAAACCCAAATCTTATATGCCACGTGGTCTTAGTTAGTGTTGCACATATAATTCTTCGTCTTGTAAAATGTTATTACACATATAAGATCACTTACTCTGCATGATTCCCTCCCCCCTTTCTCTTTGCCTGCTTATCTTATCTTAGGAATGTTTCTTTGTTAAGGTGGAGGAAAGTGAATCCCACCACGGCCCTTCTCCTGGCTCTCAAGGATTCACTAAACTGGAGTACCATTGACTAGGATACTGTCACATATCTCACAAAATTCCACCCCATTACACCAGTCCTGTACACCCTCCCCTAAGTTCACAAATGTTTAGAAAAGCCCCCAGGATGCCCAATAGTTTCATCCACTGACTCTATCCTGTCCCCACTATCCATATTCCTTGAAAAGATCCTGACACCAAAAGTCAAGCCGACCAGATCCTTTCTCCTCGATACATCCACCTTCCTCGAATTGATCAGGGACATAAAACAAGTACAGTCCACCTCCATTCTTGTCACATTGGATATTGTGAGCTTATACACCTCCATAGCACATCACAAGGGCATTGCAGCAGTCTACAGACTACTTCAGTCCACTAACACCAACCCCAATATCACTTCACTTTGCTTAGACTTACTCCAACTAGTCTTGACAGAAAATTTCTTTCTGTTCCAAGATACTTACTATATCCAGAGACAGGGGACTGCGATGGGGGCTCACATGGTGCCCCTCTACGCAAATATCTATATGGCCTTTTTCAAAGAAGATTTCATCTATACCAACACCGACTTCTAATCACATGCTCTCACCTGGAAGCATTATATAGATGATATCTTCTGTCTATGGAATGGTGACCTGCAATCCCTCCATAACTTCACATTCACCATCAACTCTATTTGGCGACTCATCCAATATTGTTTATGTCATCAAATGTCCCTGTGGTCTAGTGTATGTGTGGGAAACCCCACAGACCATCAGGGACAGAATTTCTCAACATAAGTCCAATATCCGTCGCCAAAGCTTCCACCTTCCAGTCCCGGCACACTTCATATCACAAAAACACACCATTTCCCAGCTACACTTCAAGGTGGTAGAACAGATCTCGATCCCCAGAAGAGGAGGAGATATATCCCGCATTCTCATTAAGAAGGAAGTGATGTGGATCCATCGGTTACAAACATTAGAACCCAGAGGGATGAATCGGGAGTATGAAGTTGGCAGCTTTCTCTAAATAATATGCACATTACTATTATACAGACCCCCCTTGACACCATACTATGTCAGTTCCCCCTACGTTTATATATGGGGTACCCGCCAGAAACTCAGACACATATGTATAACTCCATCTTCATCATTCATATGTATTACTCTTTTTGGGACTGTCACTTCAACATCTCCCATACTGTGAATTATTTATAGCATTATATGTCACTATGCTGATTACTGTCACCTGAAATAGGGATCTTTATTAACTTATGTTCTTGCCTTCCTTTGCAGACCAGATATTAATTGCCCCCCCCCCCCCAATGTTTGAAGCCGCATCTTATATCCTTTCCAAATTGGTATAGTATATCCTTTATTCTGTCCCTATATAGTCTCTCTCCTCTTTGACTTGCTCCCTTCTCATTCTATACATTTCCAACCACCACAGTGCCATCTACTTTCTTGCGCATGCCCCATGCCTTCACTTCATGCAGCGTTCGCCATCTTTCAACACCCCTAACCATCTCAGCACTCAGAGCCTTGGCGCGCATGCTCTGTGCTCTCAGTGGAGAAGCGCCCGCCATCTTTGATTATCCCCGGCTGCTGCTGACCGCTACGCAAGCTCTACAGAGCTCCCGGAAGTCCCCGCCTCTCACACAGCCGACATGTGGAGCTTCCGATTTTGTGCACCATTTAGACACCTTAAAACAGGCGCGATACCATCTATTGACATGGCACCCACTACTGTAGGCAGACGCCCCACTTACCGGAGGTCTAGCATAGTGCGCCCAGCGGCCCGCCGAGGACATCCCGTCCTCACACCAACAACTGCCTTGGGGGGTAAGCATTTGATACACCTACAGTGCCCATAAGGCAGTTAGGATACCATATACTAATACACTAATTACCCTATCAACCACATAGGCCCAGTCCATAAACTCTGGACTGCAGAGACACTGCAGAGGCACCACAGCGCCCAGTAGCCCTCCCTTGGGCTCTTCATTCCTTTCTATTTCTATTGCGGCTCATCCAGGTAAGACCCACTCATTATAGATCCGTTTACCATGCCATATCTGTGTATCATGCCATTTTCTCTATATGTGGACAGGATGACGAATCTATATGTATCAAATATGCGCCATACCTTTTTGTGAGATTTCCTTGTGAATTTTTGTGAACTTGCTGTATGACTTATGATCCTCTGCTGCTAAATATGATTAATCTCCTTAACTGGATACCAACGCACACCAGCGCACTCCCGATCCTTTATTCTGATATACAAACTAGACCTTGGGACCTCGCCACCATCACCAGACCCCTTGCCGTCTTGGGGCCACCAATGGTTAGTCATCAACTATCATGCTATATGTATTAGACCACTCTATAGTACTAAAACTGTGTATCTGACTATTTGTAATTATTGATTGTAATCAATGATCATATCATTCATCTCCTTCCAGTTGAACTGAGGAAGGCTAAACGCCAAAAACGTTTTGTCAACTTATAACTGGAATTTTCACTTACTCAAAAAGGTGGATTGCATCCAGTGGATTATGGGAGTCTAATTTCATGCTATTATTATGGCCTGGGAACCAACTCCTCGTTTTCACAACATATACGTATTGGAGTATTATCCAACCCTTTGCTATCTATGTTGTATGAGTGTCATATTCCATGCTATATATTCGGATTTTAGAATATTCGCATTATGCGAATATTTCATTGCCGATTTTTTCGCAATAATAGAATATTCGCGAATATATGATGATCATCCTAACGAATATTCGCGAAATATTGCGAATTCGAATATTGCCCATGTCGCTCATTACTAATGCCCCATACAGTTTCCAGATGGCAGCTGCCATCGTCTTTTAAAATAAAAATGTAATGCTACAAGCAATCAAGGGACCGCAGTCGGGTACATGCGGCCTCACTCTGTCGCTTTGGCTGTGTGCAGAGCAGTAGTTATGATATCGTATTATGTCGCATCTCCCCACCCTGGTGTAACAATCTGAATATACATATATTTATATGGATACTGGTAGCAGCCATACACACCAGGGTGGGTGGGGGTGGGGTGGAAGAGAGAGCAGTGGAGCAGTGACATAATATCGCAATCATAACTACTGCTCTGCACACAGCCAAAGCGGCAGAGTGAGGTGTGGAGCCAGACACTGCAGTGCAGTATGTGTCGGTAGTACAGTATATAAGTCTGATTATAAGAATCACTATATGAATCGCTATAAGAATCACTATGGTTTTGATTAATCTGCTTTTATACAACTCCCCATGTTTTGAGTGCCCACTATACCATTTTCGCTATATATTCCACACTTTGTGAATATTAACCACACAATATAAGATTAACAGTGTAGGGATGAGGGTAGCCGGTAAGGTTGCAGAAGAGGATCAGGTATAGTCTATTGTGTAGTGTAATTACCTACTTTAGGTTAGCACTGCCATCTACTGGCTGTGTTGTGTATTGCAGTTACAGTGGTTGTTTCGTTCATAGCGAAGGATGAGAACTCGCGCTTCAGTAGTAACGTTATGCGAAAAAAAGGAGCGTTAGCAATGATACAACTGTAACCAACAATGGCTGTTCTGGCACAGTTTTTTTTATGTTTTTTACAATGTTCATCTGACATGTTAGATCATGCACTATTTTTATAGAGCAAGTTGCTATGGACGTGATAATATCAAATATGTCTACTTTTTTGTTTGTTTCAGTTTACACAATAAATTATTATTTTTTACATTTTTATGTGTCTCCATTTTCTGAAAGCCATATATATTTTTTTTCTGACAATCATCCTGTGTAGGGGCTCATTTTTTGACGGAAGAGTTCACGTTAAAGAGTTTTTATTGGTACCAATTTTGGGTACATATGATTTTTTGATCATTCAATATTACACTTTATGGGGCAAGGTGACCAACAAATTGTTTGTTTTGGCACAGTTTTTTTTTTTTTTAGGGCATTCATCTTAGGGGTTAGATGTGATACCTAATATGGCTCCTTTTTTTTAAAATTAAATCTTACATGTAACAAGGTTCTGATCCCCACAGTCATGAACTATCCTAGCTAATCAGAGCGATCACTGACCCAGGACTACTCTCACTGGTTCTAGTCTAGTTAGCTGAGATCCCTTTCTGTGTGTAACAGCTGCGATCTCAGCACTCTCACCATGTCTAGAGACATGGATACAGTTTAATGCCATGACAAATATATTTGTCATGAATAACTAAGTAGCAGCTCCATGACGAGTATACGTCATATTAATATTCTTCCTCCAGGTATTGTCATTGCTGCCATTAATCCTGATCTGGCCTCCAAGATAAACAGTTGTCAAAACATGGATGCTAGTAATCTTCCCTCTGGCAAATTGTTTGTTCCTCCAAATCTTCATCTAAAGGTGTTGGAGGAGTCTATTGTTCAGTACTTGCAGATCATCTGGGAATCATTGGTACTAGGCATCTGGTTTCCAAGTCTTACTGGTGGCCTACTTGGTCACAGGATGGGGCAGTCTTTGTCTCTGCATGCGACATCTGCGCAAGGGCCAAGGTACCCAGGAGATGTCCTACGGGTTTACTTTGCCCATTCCTCAGAGACCCTGAGTCCACATCTCTATGGATTTTATTTATTTGTAAAACTGACATTTGGGTGGTCGTGGATAGGTTCTCCAAAATGAGTAATCTTATTTTGCTGAAAAAACTTCCTGACGCTAAAAAAAATTGCTTGTTTGTTGACAATACTCTTAACCCTTTCGCTACCAGCGCCGTACATGTATGGCGCTGCAGCAATAGGCAAACATGGCACCCACCAGCAAATGCAGTGGGCGTTATGGCCAGCTGGTCTCTGCCGCTTCAAACCGCGACCAGCAAAAATGCAGATCGCGGTAATTAAAGGCTTTAGATCAGTAATTAAAGGCTTTGATCAAGTGATATCGCAAGTTCCAGGGGTGTTACAAGCGTCCCCTGTGGCCAATGGGGTTGCCAGTAATTGATTTGAATAGGCTCAGCCTCGCTGAAGAGGCTGATGAGAACATTCAAAATGCAATTCTTGTTTCGGCCACCAGATGGCAGGCCAACATAAGAAATGAGCAATTCTCAATAATAAGTCCAGTTTAAAAATACATAATTGCTCAAAATTAAAAAAAAATAAAGTTTGTAGGCTCATAAATGAGCTTCAAAATCATTTAAAAAAAAAATAAAAATAAAAAACCTGTTAAAAAATATATAAAGAAATTTTAGTAAAGTAAAATAAAAAAGTTTAAATCACCCCCCACCTCCCGTGTAATGAATACCTAAATAGCAAAAAATATAAACATAATAGGTATTGCCGTGACCGAAAATGCCTGTACTATTAAAGTATGAAGACATTTTTCCAATACAGTGAATTGCGTGAAAGGGTCTAAATGGCCAATTTGCCAATTTTTCATTGCTTCTCTTACCCAAAAAAAGTCATAAAATATGATAAAAAATTCACACACACTCCAAAATGGTATTAATAAAAACTAAAGATTCTCCTACTAAAAATGAGCCCAGACACATCTCAGTAGATATAACCACAAAAAATTGATGTGGGTCAGAATATGGTAATGTAAAAAACTAAAAAACATTTTTTTTTTAAGTTTACATTTATTTTTACACTATTTAGACATTAAAAACCTATACATATGTGTTATTGTTGTAATCATACTGACCCAGAGAATGAAGGGCATGGGTCAGTTTTGCGCAAACAGAACGCTGTGCGAACAATACCTCTAAAACAGTGGAGGAATTGCGTTTATTTTCCAATTAAACCCATCTGAACCCATTACCTAGTATACCTACCTGCTTCTTGATTGTGGGCCAATGTGAGAAGGCTGCAATATTGTAGTTTGTAGTGAATTAGAATATTCTTCACTTTTTAATTTATTTTCTCTTGTGCGAAAAATCGGCAATGTAATATTCGCGTAATAACGAATATTCGCGTAAAGACGAATATATTATTTTTTCCAATTTAATGTGAACAGTCATTGGCCTAAAAACAACTAAAATATTCTATAGTGCTATTTATTCGTGTTTTAGAATATTCGCATTACGCAAATATTACATTGCCGATTTTTCACAATCAATAGAATAATCTCGAATACGAATATCGCCAATTCGAATATTGCCCCTGCCGTTCATCACTAGTCTTCATCTTTATCTGCATCCTGAGGACTCAGATATAGTGAGATTAGGACAGCAGCTGATATCAGCTTGACCCGGCTGGATCTGGGACGGTTGAGGCATGCAAGCATAACGGCATAAATGACATTATCCATTGAGTGGATCAGCTGTATACTGAAGCAATTTCATTACTTGATTACTTTTTTGAAACGATCTTAGATCAATGGCTTCTGAAATTATGTACTAAAAGCCGCCTACAGTATAAAACACAGGACAACATTCCTCTTCAGAGTGTAAGAGGTTAAAAGCAGTAAAAGCATGAGTACTGCCCCTTATATGCCTGCCCTCTTTCTGTTTGGATCATCCTCCTTACTTGTTAACAGAAGTTGAGGAGATAAAGCAAACTGTTCCCAGCAGCCCTCGATCACATCACAATGGAGAGCAATTTAAAATTCATTGAAGAAGTGAAAAAAGTGTTTGACGCAGCCAAGAACATTCCAAGGGAGGATTTGCTTTTCACCTACAATGGAGTGATATATCCAACGTCGACTTGTGATGTCGATACATTTAAAACTATTGAAACATTTGAAGCACGTGAAGAGGACTTGATGCTGGTGGCATATCCCAAATGTGGTAAGTTCTAAGCAGAGTTGTAGGGGAGCCACCATGAGATCACCATGTACCTTGTAGTAGAGGAAATGACCAGAGAGATTTTATTATCTGAATTAGATTGACCATTTTGATATATTTTCAGTCTTTTATAGTCCATACACAGTATGCTCCTAAACAATTGAAAGGAGTTTTCTGGTTTTATTTGGAAAAATCTTATCTATTGTACAACTAAAAGGTTTTAGAACGTTCTAACATATTTTTTGTTCCAATTCACTTCCCATTTAAAAAATTTATGTTTGTTGTCATTGAGCGAGAAATGTTTTTCTTTACATGCAGAGGCTGCAAACCTGCTACCAGCCAGTATGTTAATACAATTGTATCCAATCTATGGAATGCTCTGTGACCTCAGTATTCATGAGGAATTGTGCATTTGATGCAGCTGCTGGACTATGTTTACGTAGTGCCTTTTGCCACAGGAAGTTTGGCACAGATTCTGGTCTAAAGCCAAGACAATGCCAAAAAAGTGCATGCCCTTTCTCAGTGTCAGTTTTGGATCAGTGGTAACACGGACAGTGTTCAATCCGTGTTTCCTCCCGTGACAGATCGTGTTGGGTCCGTGGGTCCGTTTTTTGCTGACCGTGTGCCATCCGTTTTTCACTGACACTGAGCAGCTGGAAAATAATTTTCAAACAATCTCTTTTTAATGATCCGTCAAACACAGATGCAACACGGATGGCATCCGCGTTGCATCCGTGGTTTTCACGGACTCATTGACTATAATGGGCGTGGGGGATCCGGGAACACGGACAAGATAGGACATGCACCCGTCCAGAAAACACGGACCCACAGACCGTGCTAAAACACTGATGTGTGAATACACACATTCAAATAAATGGGGATGTGTGCTGTCCGCGGAGAACACGTACAGCACACGTCCGGGAAACACTGATGTGTGAATGAGTCAATACTCTATTCAATGGGCTATACCACAAGTGGGTCTAAGAAAAATACAGTAAGAAACGGTGGTAGTTTCGCTGCTTTAAGGGTCCATTCACACGTCTGTAATTTGGGTCCGCATCCGTTCCGCAATTTCCGGACCTATTCACTTTCGCATTTCCAGGATCCGCATCCACATTTTCAGGATCCTTATTCCCGGGATCCGCAATTCCGTTCCAAAAAAAAATAGAACATGTCCTATTCTTTTCCGCAATTGCGGACCAGAAAAGGCATTTTCTATTTTGGTGTCGGCGATATGCGGTCCGCAAATTGTGGATCGCACATTGCTGGTGTCTGTGTTTTGAGGATCCGCAAAACACTTACGAACGTGTGAATGGACCCTAAGACTTAGGAGATTTTGCAGAGACAAAAACCACCATGTGAACATACCTTTAGGCAGGGTTTCCATGTTCAGGTTTTCTAAATGCAGTCTTTACAGACTTTAAAAACTAAATCAAAAAAATTTAACGTGGAAACTTAGCCTTAGATCGCAGAGTATTGTCTAAATTAAATACCATTGTATTTACTTCTGAGCTGACAGCGGCACTGGAGCCAATCATAGACATAACACTCCTCAACATTGAAATTGCTTACACACCAAGAAGAAAAAGCTGTAAGGCGATGTAAATCGAGGAAATAGCAGGTGTCGCTAAAATCTGCTGATCAAATTTTCAAGCACCTAGTTCCAATCTGTAGGAGGAGCATAAAAGCCAGATTAAAAGCAAATTTTTTTAACCATGTGAAAGCTCAAAAATCAGATCAACTTGTGTGGGATGATTATGTGATGTCTCCTGTTCGTCTATGTGCTAGTTATCGCAACTTGTCGAAAACTGAAAGGGGCAGAATCCTTAAACCGAGAGACCTTAGTTTATCACTCTGGCAGATCGCTACACGCTATTGACCTCACACCACTGCTCTAAAAGGCTATTATGTTTCACTGCAAAACAACAATGGAGGCTGGAATGTAGGACTATCCTCTTCAGCTATGAGTCCTGCTTTTGTCTGGGACGCAATAATTGCCAGATATTGGTCTGGAGACCACGTAGACAACGCTATAAAAAGAACTTCACAAGGGAACATTGCACCAGTTCTACTCCCAGGATTATGGTGTGAGGTGGCATTATGTATAGTAGTCGGGCTCCTCTAGTTTTCATTTCAGGTACACTAGCAGCTCAGAATTGCATTAATTTGGTTGTAGAACCAGTGGTACAACCATTTCTCTAAAGTGACTCAGAAGCTATTTTTTAAGAGAATTAGGCAAGGGTGCATGATGCTCATGCTACTGTGTGCAGCCTGTGTGGCCTAAACAAACTATCATGGCCTGCAGCATCTCTGGACTTCCCATCGTGCATACCTGCGATGTCATTGGTCGGCAAATGGAACAGCGGATCTTGATGATCTCTGTGTCCAAGTGCATTCAGCAAGGCAAACAACCTTCCTCAGACAACCATTGATAATCTCATTGATAGGATGCCAAGGCATGTGTAGACCTAGATGAATTTAGTGAGATCTGCTGACAATCTGATGTACGGCTGTAGCAGGGTAAACACTCATGTTTTATGAGATGTGTTAACTAAACTAAAGTTAACTAAACGCGTTCAGCAATTGCTTCTCAATGGCTTTTGTTTCAAGATAACGCAATTAGATAATGAAATTTGAGTTAAGGGTTTGAGTTTTACCCCTGCTACATCTGTATGTAGTGGCTATACACGTAAGATTAACAGCAGATAGTAATAAAATCAGGCTAGCCATACACATTAAATAATCATTCAGCCAAGAGCAATCGCTCCAGTCTTCTCTCATATACATGCATCTCTCCTCTAACATCTGCCATCAGTGTCCAGGTGGGAGTTATCAAAACTCAGAAGGCCTGAAATCAGTGGTTTAGCTGACATTATTCAACCCCTTCAAGAGTGTTGGAACCGATAAAATTGACATCGATGGATACAGCTTGGATGCAAAGATGTTCCTTGATATCTTGAATGGAATCAGCCCAGGTCTAATTGATATCCAAATGAGGACCATCAAAGGGTTCTTGGGACAGGACACTGATGAAAGGAAGATCTGCCAGAACTGTCATGTCCTGGGGCAAGCCCGACCCCCTGCTGGTATTTACTGCACACACCTATGTCAGCAAGGAAGCATATATGCTGGGATGGGGGCAGGGGTATATGATGGAACTTTCCTCCTGTGTAGTTATCTGCACTAACCTAGATCACAAGTAGAAACAATGGTAGCTTTGGTAACCTCTGGGACAAGACAAGACAAGTTTTTCTGGACTCTATAATCAAGAATGTGATTTGCTGAGACCTGCTGGAGAGGAGTGTTCTAAGTAAAGAGAAAAACCAATGGCATGTATGACTGGGAGTGAGATAATGGTGTAGCTAGCTCAAGGATCCCAACCCCTACAATCCCCTCTCAAGTTTCCTTGTAATTAGAATGTATGTATATCCCTATTTGTAAATAAATCCAACACTTATTTAAGATATAGTTGTTCTTCAGTAATGTAAGGCACCCGTAAAGCAGAGCATATTCTACAAAGAACCTGGCATTTTTCACCTTACGGACCAGGCCAGTTTTGCAAATCTGACATTTGTCACATTATGTGGTGACAACTTTAAAACGCTTTTACTTATCCAAGCCATTCTGAGAATGTTTTCTCGTCACATATTGTACTTCACGACAGTGGTAAATTTGAGTCAAAATATTTCATTTTTATTTATAAAAAAAATACCAAATATACCAAAAATTTAGAAAAATTTGCAACTTTCCAAATTTCTATTTCTATACTTTTAAAATAAATAGTAATACCTCCTAAAATAGTTATTGCTTTACATTTCCCATATGTCTACTTCATGGTTGGATCATTTTGTAAAGGACATTTTCTTTTTTTAGGAAGTTAGGCTTAGACATTTGAAAGCAAATATAAAAAATTTTAAGAAAATTTCCAAAACCCAATTTGTTAAGGACCAGTTCAGTTATGAAGTCACTTTGTGGGGCTCACATATTATAAACTACCCCTTAATCACCCCATTTTAGAAACTATATCCCTCCCTCAAGCTATTCAAAACTGATTTTACAAACTTGGTTAAACCTTTAGGTGTCCCACAAGAATTAAAGGAAAATGGGAATTAAATTTAAAAATTTTCACTTTTTGAAGCAGATTTTCCATTGTAATCAATTTTTTCTGCAACACATCAAGGGTTAACAGCTAAACAAAATTCAAAATCTATTACCCTTATTCTAAAACAGCTGATATGTGCTCAAAAACTGATGTATGGGCGCACAGAAGGCTTCAGAGTGGAAGGAGCACCATATGGCTTTTGGATAGCGGAATGGTAACTGGGAGCTATGCCACATATGAAGACACCCTAAGGTGGTCCTACAGTGGAAACCTCCAAAAATTGACCCCATTTTGAAAACTACACCCTCAAGGAATCTTTCAAGGTGTGTAGTGAGCACTTTGACCTCAAAAGTGTTTCCTAGAATTACTCCAGTATAAGCAGGTCCCAGTACGTAATTTACAAATCTGTCTGTTAGCAGTCTATGACCACATAAGGGTGTTGCCGTTTTCAGGAGAAAGAGGGGTAACAAATTGTGGGGTGACTGTAATGATGCAGAACCCAGAGTAACCAGACAGAGGTTAAACAATAGTGGATTTATTGAATAACGGCAGGTAACCAAGCCGAATGATAACTCATGCAGGAAAAACCTCCAAGGGGCAGCCAGACCTGGCCAAAGTTTACATGCGCAGTATAGTCCGTATATCGTGATGCTTCAGGATCTCCAGAGTCCGATCCGAGGTCAAACGCAAGACAAACTGTTAAGCATAAATAAGGATTCCCAGAGGCAGTCTCTAGTGATGGATCGAGGATGACAGAGGTCATGCACAGGTAAGTCCAGAAGAATGTAAACTGCAACATACACCCAGGTTGTCAAAACAGTGGGCACTGACCAGCCAGGGAGATCACCTTTTTAAATACCTGCTAGCCAATTAGAGTGCCAAGTGTTTATTCCTCATAGGCCTAATCCCTGATACTTGTGCAGCCTTGGCTGGTCACTGGTCACTTAACCCATGCCTGCCCTCTAATCTACTAGGATTTATATACAGGTATATTCTCAGTCAGCGGCCGGCGTAACGTATAAGGTGCATGTACGTTCTGCTGCGTAACCCTTTGCGAACCTCCTCTTAAGCGTGCACGCGGGAGCTCGAGCAGCCCAGCATGAATATGCGATCGCGTCGGCATGGAGGCCAGAATGGAACCTGCAGGTAATACCAGAGACAGGACCGGCTGCTGCTGTGTGCCGCCACCAGTCCGGTCAATCTGCCTCAGAGACCCAGGCGCTCTTCCCCTTCGGCGTCAACGTACTACCGCGTCTGCCCGCAAAGGAGTCAGAATGGAAGATTCCGCAGGCACATGCGTGACCTGTCCCGCTACATTTTACTGTAACAAAAATTTAATTATTCATTTTTATAGCCAAGTGTTCAATTCCATTAAATGCCTGGTGGACAAAAGTGTTCACTAAACATCTTAAAAAATTCCAAGGGGGTTGTAATTTCCAATATGTCGACAATTTTGGATGGTTTCCACTGTAGGGTTACCTCAGTGTGTCTGCAAATGTGACATAGTGTCTGAAAATTACTCCAGTGAAATCTACCCTCCAAAAGTCATATGGTGCTCCTTCACTTCTGAGCCCTGTGGTGTGCCCATACAGCAATTTACAGTACATATGGGCTGTTGCCGTGTTTAGGAGAAAAGGGATATGAAGTTGGGGGTGCATTTTCTCCTGTTACCCCATGTGAAAATGAAAAAATTGGGCCTAAAGCAACATTTTCTTCAAGAAAAAAAACCCTGTAATCTTTCATTTTCATGATGAAGTGTTCCTAAATTCTATGAAACACTTTTTATCCCAAAGTGCTCCCTACAGCTCTTGAAAAATTTCTTGCAGGATGTAGTTTCAAAAAAGGGGTCACTTTTGGGCTTTTGGGGGTTTCGACTATAGGGGTACCTAAGCGTGTCTTCAAATGCAACTTAGCGCCTGAAAATTATTCCAGTAAAATCTGCCCTCCAAAAGCCATATGGTGCTCTTAAAATAATATTTAAAAAATTATGCCAACAAAAAGTAGACATATGGTGAATGTTAACTAATAACTATTTGTCTTAAAAGCAGAGAAATTGAATTTTACAAAACTTATTTTAAGTTTTATTTTTCTTTTTTTTAACTAAAGGTAAAATATATTGACTCAAAATTACAACAAACGTATAATACAATGTGTCCCAAGAAAACGGTCTCAAAGTGACATGTCAAATTTTCAAAAATATCCAGGGTCAGGAATTGAAAAATGGCTGCACCTGGAAGGGGTTAATATTGCTGTTTTTTTTATCTCCTCCCAAAAAAAGAATTTAAAAAAGTTATTTATTGCACTATATATACCTCAAAATGGTTCCAAAAAATCAACTTGCCCCACAAATGTTAAGGTCTCATACAACTAAATTGATGAAAAAAATAAAATAGTTCTGACCACTGGAACAAAGAGGTAGAGAGGTAAAGGGTTAAAATGCACTTCAGTCACCTGAGTTGCGCTCCAACTATATTTCAGACATAAATTCAAAATCGACAATAAAAAAAGTAAAAAAGTAAAATAAAAAAGTGATATTTTCAGTAGGGTTTTTTACAATTTTTTTGTGACTGTTAAGGGTAAAAGGGGTTATCCCATAAAATGTATTAAGTATGCAATGGGAATAAGGAATTTCAAAATATGTGAAGCAGGAGAAGCAGGCCAGACACCTTTCACTCATTCGATCCTACTTCTAAAATCATACACATATGGTATAAAGGTACTGTATATCACTGATTACTTATTCCAATGCACTTCTGGGAGATGCAGGTGCTTGGTTGTCACATGGGAGGAGCTGCTGCCTGCATATAGATAACTAAGAGACAAGTCCTCCAGATATGTGAGTTTAAAAAAAAAGAGAGAAAAAAGGGGAAAATTACATGGAGAGCCGCATCTTTTTGCATTTATGTAGTTACTATAATGGTGTTTATTACTTCAGTCTTTTTTTAATACATGGGATAAAAACTTGCAGTAATTGTGTAAAGATATTCTATCTAATATTTGTCAAATACTTTATAGGATCCAATTGGACTCTTTTACTGCTAAACAGCATTTTGCAAGCTGTTTACAACAAGGAACCAATGGCCAATATTCCATTGATTGAGTTTAAAGCTCCTAATAAATTTGAGGTATGTGCAAACTGTGTGTTTTTGGAGAAACTGTTCATATAAATTTAATGGGGTTGTAAAGGAATGCAACCTATAGGAAAAATGTCATTTTACAGTATGGTATACCATAATATAGGGAACACAATAGTGGTTGTGAAGTATACAATGCTTGCAGAAAGCCTCCTTTCCAAATTTGCAGCTCAAAGGACACAAAAACTCTGCATTCACTGAAAAGACATACCAAATATGAGGCTAGAAACGTGTTGGATCTTCTAGTCTCATTGAGGGATCATATTGCACAGAGCTATAGAGATGCTTAGTAAGGACTGAGTGAGAGGGGATCTGGAAGGAAGTGAAACTACCCCCTCTCCAAAAAAGTTGCAGGCCATAATTTCAGTAAAGTTGACTTGTTGTTCCATACTCAAGTAGCATTATTTTATTATTTTATTTGCCCTGCATCTGAAACCTCATAATTTTTGATAACTTCGCTCATCTCGAATTGTCATGTTGCTTGAAGAAGCAGCTGATCACCGTATTGAGGCTTTGAGAACAGCGAACTCACTGGGGACCCTCTGCTAGTTCATTGGGCTTGAGTTTAGAAGAACATGTCTGCAGTTTTTTAGGCTATGAAATGGACACTGAAGGAGAAGAAACTGGTCGAGCTTGGCCAGACATACTGTTATTACTAAAGTGCACATTTTTTTTCTGAATATTCACTTCAAACGAAAAGTACACGTTAAGCTTTATTTGCTATACCCTATAGACCCTTACTTGTATATCCTATAGGTCTTTAAAAATAGCATATTAATCACATCTATTGACTCTTGTAATAAGACAGACAACCTGCTTAATTCTTCAGCCTTGTTTTAAATGTACCACATTAATCAAAATAAATTATTTATTTTTCAGAAGCTAAAAGTTGAACCTTCACCCAGAGTCCTAGGGACACACTTGGATTATGACAACATACCTCAATCATTTTATGATAAGAAAGTAAAGGTGAGTTTAGTCTCTGATCTTGTATAATTAATTAAAAATGTATATTTCTTTCATTAACATATTGGACATGTTGGTGAGAAACCCTCTGACCGTTGCAAAATGATGCTTATATAAATGACACTAGGGCTGGGTTTCCTTGTTCAGGTTTTTGATGCAATCTTTGAAGCCAAAGCCGGGAATGAATCTTAAACAGAGGAAATGTATGAAGGAAAGACTGAGGGGGAGATTTATCAAGGCCAGTGTTTTCTGCACCGATCTTGAGATTCCCTGCACTGCCAACGGATATATCTTATTTATGATGAGGCTCAGGCTTTGTCATAAATTAGGCGCATCCTCCAGCAGTTAGTGCGCCTAAACAGAAAACTACAGCAGCTCAAACACACACATAAACAAGCAATCAGCAAACATATTTACTAAGCTGAAATAAGCCTAAATTAACCGTTGAGCCGCTATCAGCGACTTCGCCCAGCTCACACAAGTTCTAAAATAGGATAGGCCCGTCTCATTCACGTCTCGTTCTACTCCTGTTTTAGGCATAGAAATTGGTCTAACTGTAAGACAGCTAGGAAGCTAGCTTACATTTAGAACTGGCGGAGGATCCGCCAAAGTTATGTAGAGGCCTGCGCTTCATAACTTTGGCGGATCCACCACCAGCTATAGGGCTTTATTAAGACCAGCATCTAAAACGCCAGTCTTAATAACTGTGCCCCATAGCTTGAGACTTTTTAATGCCACTTTTCAGGCACATTGGAGTGGAAAATCTACCCCTAAGTCTTCCCTTCTTTATGACTCCACTCCTGGACTTAGCTTTAAAAAATGCATAAAAAAACCCAAGACTAAAAACTGCATCAAAAAACCTGAACATAGAAACCCAAGATTAAAAACTGCATAAAAAACCTGAACAGAGAAACCCAAGCCTAAGGTCTTAATTTTGCAAATATCACTGCAAAAAAACTGTGTGAATACATCCTGATATTTACTGGTGCAATTGACTAAACCATAGCAATTAATTAACAAGTGTCCTGTATATATAAGATCGCGATTTGACAGCGGGAGATTGTGCAGTCTAATCAAGATCTACAGCCAGCAAACTCGACAGCATAAGGAACAGCGAAGGCATAACAATTGCTCCTCCTTGTGCCAGCCGCATGTGGATCGTGGACCCATTCATTTGAATGGGGTCCATGATCCGTCCGTTCCGCAAAAAGATAGAACAAGTTCTATTTTTTTGTGGAATGGAAGCACGTAACGGAACCCCACGCAAGCACTCCGTAGTGCTTCTGTTCCACACCGCAACTTTCCGCACCGGATTTTCAGAGCCTTTCAAGTGGATGCAGAATGCACACGGACGGTGCCCCGTGTATTGCGGACCCGCCTTATGAGGGCCGCAATATGGCCATGGGAGCACTACGGCGGTGTGAAAGAGGCCCTATACTGTGGAGGAGATCAGTGCATGTAATAGCAGCAGTCTCCTCTTCTAACAAGCAGGCGATTGCCAGGAACGTACTTTTCCCTCCTGACAATCACCTGTATGATCACTAGGTCTAATACATTCTTTAAGGTGGCTGTACTCCTTCATTGGCTTACAGCTTTTCCTTCCAGTTGTCCCATACATATGCATGTTCAACTTGGCAACATGTGCTCAATAGGGAGAGGGGAGCAAACCACTGTTAGATATCTCTGGCAGAAGCTTATCTCATGTGAGAACAAGAAAATTGAGAGTTGAAAATCAACATGCCCAACCCTTCTTTCCCCCAACATCTGCTTTCGAAGGAGAGTTGTAACAACCCCATACACAATAGAGGATCTGCAGGCAATACATTCAATATTCATCTAATGTATATGACTACCTATTGGTCCATTTTTTTCACTTTTCACTAACAGCCATAAATAGACTAAAAGCTGATGCAGTTTAGCAAAATCATCGTAAAAAAGCACACCGTAGTGCCCCATGCAGGAGCCTGAATAGCAGTATGCCAGAATATGTTGCCAATAACTCCTTATGTATGAAATCGGTCTCAATAATAAGCAGGCTCTGTATATATGGCATAACATAGTGTAGAGACATACTGACCCACCAGAGAGACAGAGGTAAAAAAAAATCTAGCTAACAACTGCAGTTGACCTTGGAAGTAATCACTTGACCCTAGGGTCTATTTCTTATTGGTTGATTTGAATTAATATAGTTTAACTAGACTCAGTCCTGATTGTGACAAATATCACATTATAGTTTTAACTTGAAAATGTTGGCTTTTTATTACTTTTCTCACACTAAAAAGCACTACTTACATGGACTGTTAGAGTGGCCAATGATTGGGAATTAACCTTACTATCAAGGATCATCCCTATACAGTTTCCTGGTATGTTAGCAGCACACCCTAATTTATACGCTGCTGACAAATGGGGATGTTTTGATGCCGCATGAAAGATACAATCATCTGACAAATGAGCACTTGCTGCACCTTTATGCACGGCTATTATTGGGAATGAGCGTTGATAGGAAAGTTTCTTCCCAAAAATGTCCCTGATCCTCAGCCCATGTAAAAGGGCCCTAAGGATTTAAAGGGTTTGTCTGATTACGACATGTTACCCCATATCCACATGATCAGGTATGTGTCTGATTGGCGGAGTGCTGACTGCTGGGGTCGCATCAATCACAGGAAAGAGGGTCTATGGTATGTGCATGCATGTCTACCTGCATCAAAGGTTGTTTTCTTAAAGATGTGGTTATTTGGAGCGGTTTGACTGTACATGGTTCACTTTATACAGTATATGTGACCAGACCACCTTACTGTCCTGGCCCACATATCAATGACTATGTGCAGGTAACAAAAATTGTTACATAATCAGTGTTTTCATAACTACTTTGTTTAACAGATGCTGGTGGTGTTTCGGAATCCCAAAGATACAGCAGTGTCCTTTTTCCACTTCTACAATAACAACCCAATGCTTCCCACTTACAATAGCTGGGATGAATTTTTCCCGGACTTCATGGCTGGAAAAGGTATTGTGTTACAATTTTTTAATTATAATTTGGATTCTGGTTTGTCACTTTTAAAATGAAATAGATCTTTGCATGAGAGTGATGTAATAGTGAACAAAACAAGATCTATCAATACAATATACAAAACACTTTATAGTAGTAGAGAAATACCATTAAAAGAAAGATTACTCCAACATAAAACTGTTAACAAGATTCTTCTTAGAGGTCCACCCTGAGTGGAAGACCCAGCCAACAAGGCAGAGAATGAAAAAGGAGGGGAAAAAAATAATTGGCACCTGGTTAACGCATCTTGAGGGGTGGCAGTTGTGGAGGATCATATAGAGAAGATGGTCTCTAACACCGCTTATAGTCTGACGATATAACTGCATTTTTGTATTTATTTTATTCAGGAGGGCCTCTAGTGGGTCTTACCACCAAATGTAGCCTGTGACTGAATGGATAAGGAATATACCTGAATCCAATGTCTCTTGATTTGAGGGCAGTCCATTAAGTCTGTAACATGTCCAAAAAAATTTGGCACCCAGTGAAACTATTGGTACTGCATGAGCTAGTCTGGAGAAATCTTGGATTTTATGTAATAAAGAATCTACCATAACTTTTTTATGTAGAAAAAAATGTAGACATGATATATTAGAATTGATGATCTATTAGAATTGAAATATTGTGTAGTCATAATTTCCAACTAATCATTCACAAAACTGGGAATATAAATTCCTTCTATTTCTAGAGCCATAATATTCTCTTCACTTCTGATTTAGTGTTAATTGTAGAATATTTTTCCATGCATACCAATATTTGTGATTGTGAATAACAATAGAAAATGTCTTAATTTTGCACTGAAATAAGTAATCCTGTAAAATCTATTTTTATTTTTTTATGTATTTGTTTATATAAGAACTTATACAATTTTTAAATATACCTGTATTTAAAATGTTGCTTAAATACTTTTCTTACATCAGGTTGTTGACCCCTATTTGCACAGTAGAATGGTATAGCCCATGAATCAGTCAGTCCTGTGTAGTACATTGATGGCATAACTAAAACTTGGCATCAGTCATATGACACTCCACTGACATTCAGTAAGCAACAGTGCTACACGACATATATGTGCTGGATCAGCCCACAGGACACTTCAATGGGATAACAGACAACTAATAATGCAAAAAACTACTTCACTGTATTTGTGATTACATGGCTGCCTGTTCCCAGCTTATTTGTAAAATGGCTGCCTGTCTCTAGGTGATTTTGTGATGTTAATAAATTGTAATTGTAACTGTAAACAAAAATGACAAACACAACACATACAGGGGACACAGAGAAATAATATCAAATGTGCTTCCAAACAGATACTGACTCAAACTGTTATTAACCTGTTAGATATCTGGACAGTTAAGTGAATGCTAGAGGTCCCACAGATGCACTTTACAGGACTAAAATGGGGCCTATTTTTTTTTTCTTCAGAGAGACTATTGTGCAAATATAATAAAGGTCTGCCAGGAAAATGTTAAACACATGTATATAAGAAATTGTATACCTGCCAATTCTCTAAACAAATAGATATAAAACTGGAATACCTCTGTAAGAAAGTTCTCAACTCCAGACTACTTGTTTTTTACCATTTCAGTTGCCTGGGGATCGTATTTTGACCATGCAGTTGCCTGGAACAAACATCTTGATGATGACTCAATTTTGCTGACAACATTTGAAGATATGAAAGAAGTTAGTAAACTTTTACTTCACAGTTTCAGAATTTTAAAACCACATTCAGGCTGCTGAGCCATTCCTCTTTACTAGCTCGGGCCCTGCCCCCTAAGGGGGTCAAAGTCCCCTCTGACACTTAAAAGATAACAGTATGGAACTTGGTAGATGCAGATTTGCACTTGGGACCCAGCATCCACAAATGCATACCTTTGGAAACAAAGTATGTACAGGATAAAACATGGCTGTATTCTTCCAGAAACAGAGCTTCTTCGCCCAATGGGTTGTTCATAATATTGTAGTTCGGCTCCACTGAAGTAAATGGTGCAATACTACACACAACCCAAGCACACTTGAGGCATTTTTTTTATTTTAAAGAAGAAGGCAGTCATGTTTTTATAGTGCTGTGCTGCCAGTTTAACCACACAGGATAATTATTCATCTGTACCCATATTTTTTTATTTATTTTTTTATTAATTGATCATACGAAGGAGGAATAGATTAACTGGGCTCACAGCTGATTATTTGCTGCCAGGAAAATCAGTAGAGAACAGAACACAATATTTCTAGCAGTAACCTGAATCCGATTTACTCCCTTCATAGGATCTGGAAGGATCCATTAAGAAGATATCTGAATTCTATGGCATTTCAATTACTGAGGAACAACTGAAGCAAATTGCTGAACAAGGAACATTTAAGTCTATGAAGGAAAATTCTGGGAAAACTCATGGGGAGTTCGGAAAGATTGTTTTTAGAAAAGGTAAGAGTCCAACTGATAGTTATATCCCATAATATGACCTGAATTCATATTTGCAAGAATTGCATTATCATTGTATAACTCAATACTAAAAATATATCATTTGGTTCCAATTAAAAGATGACCTTTGAACATATGTTTTATACACACAACATACAGAGCATAAACCTATATGAATATATAGATATAGCTATATAAAGCTATATATAGCTATATAAAACTTGGCTGTTCCTTGGAAACATGCTATACCTGGAAGAATCACCAGCTACTGTAATAGCATATACTGCTGAGTATCCCTTGTTGATATTGTGAATGACATAAGAATCCACTTCATATCTACCTAGAGTAGTGCATTATTGGCAACTTTTGCCCCACAGGATCCAGTAGGTAGCAGAGGGTGTCACATATGGTGTTGCATAAGTTTATTTTTTTTTCCTGGCAATACATCCCTTTTATAAGGCCATAACCCCTGTCGAGATAAACCAGTTTGTGTAGTGCTCCACCCTCATTGCACATTTGGGAACTGAGTCTTATGATGCAGTGTCCCAGCATCACATGCAGGAAGAGTTCATGAAACTGTGTTTTGTGGGAGAAAACAGCCCTCCATGTGACACCTGGGAGATTTGCCAGCTGGACATTTCAGGTGAGTTGGCAAGTATGGAGTAGCCCAGTACCCTCTACTCAAATTATATTAAAGCACGCTCAAGCCTATGATCATACACTATGCTGCATATTAAATGCATAGCATTAGGACCTTGGCTGTGTACCCCCTGGCTGAGAACCTAGAGGCATAGAAGTAAATCTATCATTTCCCGCACACCGTTTTTCTGGTGTAAAAAAGTTACAAACACCATGCTTGCAAATTTTTAAATGCCATTTGGGTAGGAGTTGTTATTTCTCCGCCACCCTCACCACTTTCCTGAAAAGGGAGAGCGGGTTCAGCTAGCGTCCCCAGCATATTTATCTTTTTTTATATCAGTTTTCTGGTATAAAAGGAGACTGAAATCTACACCAGCTAGGGCTGATGTAGATTTCAGTTTAGACACATGGACTGCTGGAGCTGCTTCCGTTAGGGTCCAGGGATTTCATTAAAGGGGTTATCCAATGTCTCCAACAGCCCCTCACAGGTAATATACTTTCCCTGCTCCCTGCGCCGTTCCTGTTCCCCGCAACGCCATTGCTGCTTCTCCCTGTACACGCATAAAAACATCTGGGGTCAGGGAGGGAGGGGGGCAGCCGATGGAAGGCGGGGACAGGGACCAGCCTCCCTAGCATCGCTGGTGATGCTAGGGAGGGGGGGCAGCCAATGGCAGGCGGGGACAGGGACCAGCCTCCCTAGCATCACTGGTGATGCTAGGGAGCTTCCCTAGCGTCACCAGCGATGCTAGGGAGGCTGGTCCCTGTCCCCGTCTGCCATTGGCTGCCCCCCCTACCCCTAGCGTCACCAGCGATGCTAGGGAGGCTGGTCCCTGTCCCCGCCTGCCATTGGCTGCCCCCCATACCCCCCAACACTGGATGTTTTCTTCCGTGTACAGGGAGAAGCAGCAGCGGCGGTGCGGGGAGCAGGAGCGGTGCAGGGAGCCGGGTAAGTATATTACCTGTGAGGGGCCCGGCACATGGGGGGTGGGGGCTGTTGGAGACATTAGATAACCCCTTCAACTGGCATAAATGTTGGTCTACGATAAATTCCCGCCATATTGCTAGCTCAGGGATGGAGTGTTGGGCAGGTTCCCTGTGAACAAGCATAAATCTATTCTGGAGACTTACTGGTGGAAGTATTGGTGATCTACTTGTAGAAAATAATTCAGCTTTGCTGTCAAACGGTTCACTTAGTTGGCTTAATTCTGTTATGAAGCTGTTAAAAGTCATCCAAAGCTATATTAAACTTGTTCCATTTACCACAGACATGAAGGTTCATATTACTAACTTATCACAGGGTGTTTACATTTAACTTCAATTTTGTGCCAATATTTGCTGAATCAGATGGAAAATGCCAAGCTTTATGTCAATGGCAGGAAAAATGTTATTGCCCCTGGATTCACTTTAATGGGTCTTCATCTATCAGCGTCGGCCATATAGACAGTGCACATGCATTATGGACTGCAATTTGCGGTCTCGATGCATGGCTCAGGCGGCACAAGTTCATATGCATGAGTCCTGAGGCTTATTGGTATAAGGAGAGGAGTCATTTTAAAGTAGGGTCCCATCTAAATTAGGTCACCTTGCCACTGTGGATGGACACAAATGATTTTGATTAAAATGTAATTGCTAAGGAACATATTCATTTATATAGTGAATATAGCATTATTAAAATTTACAATCTATATATTCAATGTTTGTAGAGTGCTGTTGCATGAATGTTAGAGTATGAGGTGACCCTCAGAGTCACAAATTTTCTACAACTTAAAAATTTTTTTCTAGGGGAAGTTGGAGACTGGAAAAACCACTTCTCAGAAGCTCAGAGCCAAGAAATGGATGCAAAATTTGAAGAATGTTTAGCAGGAACTAAACTCGGTGAAAAGCTGAAGTATAATGTCCACTGTAAATGGTGAAATTATTGTGTGCAGAAATAAATATTTTGTCTGGATCATTTATACTGACTCAGTTTGCATCCTGTTATCTAGTGTCCTATTTATGGTCCTGTTCCATCTGAGATCTGTTATTTTAGATGGAGTCCTGCATGCAGGACCCAGGATCTTTTTTTTTTTTTGTTTGTTTGTTTTTTCTGTTCTTCTGATAGATCAGAAAAACGTAAAAATAAATGGTGATGTGAACCCGGCTTAATGTATAGATATGCCTTAAAATTACGATTAGTGAAGTTTCAACCTCTAGGACCTCTAGCTATGCATAAAATGAAAGAATAATGCCCATTTGATATTTCTCCTACACTGCAGATTATATTCATGAGGACAGTGACAGGACTGTCTCAGCAGTGGTTGATGGCCGGCTGCTGTATATCTGCATACACAGCAGCCCCTCAATGCCTATGAGGAGGACAGAAGGAGGAGCACTCTACTCGTGATAACATCAAACTCATATAAGTTAAACAGACAGTAATCTGTGGTGAGGGCGGAAGGTTCCTCGTGGTCTTGCATAGTACATAGATGTACAAGAAAATAAAATGAAGCCGCAGCTCATCCTGGCACACACAGGGGGCAGTACAGAACACGTGGTACCACAGAGGAGCTACTAGACAACCACTACAGGTGTTTTACCAGTGAAATGGCCATGTTGATTGGTTGGATTGAGTCTGAGACATTGTATGTTAAAACTGGTTTCAACTTATGATGGTCCAGCAAAGACCATTGTGTGTTGAAAATATTGTATCCTAAGGCCATTGTATCTTGAGGGACCACTGTACAAGAATGTTTATATTCAAAGGCTGCACATAGAGATCTTGAAAATGGTGAAAGAACTGAAACACAAGGGAGGGGGTGAAAAAGTGTGTGCATCAAAAAGTCGCAATTTTTTTTGTGCAAGCATTATTTGTGCGATTATTCCACACTCACCTGTTTTCTGAAAAGTGGGTCATGGGCAGGGTTTAGTGGTAGAGGTGTGGCCTCTCTACTATAATTTCATCAGAAACAGCCTTAAATTATAGCTGTAAGTCAGCTCATATCTGGCATAGATTTAACTATCTGGTGTTCATAGTGACAGACATGTCTGACTTTAATTTATGCAATGATTTTGCATCATTTAAATAAAGCAGAAAAACCCATTAAAATGAGTCATATTTTTAAAAAGTGCATTTAGCCATCATAAAAATATCCAATGTACAGTTATTAGGCTTTATCATACATTCTAGTATATGAAAATCCAAGTTAGCTCAAGTCCTTGACAAATAATAGAAGTGTTGGCTGCTACTCATGGCAACAGTGATTTCACAGTGCAATGTTCACACACAATGGGATAAGGACGCTAATGAGTACAGAAGCAGCAGTATTACATACGGAATACAAGTTACAATAGTCAGATGTACAGTATATACTGTAGCTGTCTTTAACCTACTGGCATTTCCTAGTGACAACCTGGCCAACTGGCTTCCATAATTCACATTCCGTTTGTTACATTCAGTATGAAAATGTCTGTAGTAATTTTCAGATTCACAATTTTCATGTATTACATGGTTCTCCATTCATTTGATACTACCAAATGTGTATTAACCAGCTGATCGCTGGTGGTTTCTTTATGGTGTTTAATTTTTGGACTATAAAACGCACCAGACTATAATATGCACCTAGGATTTGGAGAGGAAAATAAGAAAAAAAAATTCTTTCCATCAGACCTCAGAGCAGACCACCAAATCAGAACCCCATTCTTCATCAGACCCCAAAAATCAGATCCCCAAGCTCCATCAACCTCAGATTAGGCCCCTAACTTCATCAGCCTCAGATAAGACCCCCCCCCCCCATCAGCCTCAGATCAGCCTCCATTAGCCTCAGGTCAGACCCCCCCCCCCCCCAGCCTCAGATCAGACCCCCAATCAGATGCCTTAAACATCATCAGACTCAGATCAGACCCCCAATCAGCCTCAGATTGGATCACCAGCCCAAATCAGCCTCAGGTCAGACCCCCCTGCCCCACTTAGCCTCAGAACACCCCCAGCCTCCATCAGACCTCATATCAGAAATTTCAAAAAAATCAACAAACTTACCTCGCTTGCTCCAGTAGGGCACTGCAGGTTAGGACTCTAACCTTCTGGGTCCCGCTGTGTACTTTGACCTGACCACACACGGCGTCAGTTCATACTGCGCAACCTATGTGCACTACGTACTGCCACTCTGAGCAGTAAGGATGCTGCAGCAGGACCCGGGAGAAGACCAGGGAAGGTGAGTAAAGCCAGCACAGCACAGCGCTGCCCTCACCTCCCCATGCCTTCCACATGCTAATGACCACTTCAATAATAGAAGCGGTCATTAGCATTCAGACTATAAGACGCACTACCACTTTTCTCCCAATATTTGGGGAAAAAGGTGAGTCTTATAGTCCCAAAAATACGGTAGGTGGTTATCGGGGTGGGGTTGTCCAGATCAGACAACAGCTTAAATGCAAATACAATATGGATAGCTCTTAGTGCCAGTAGGGCCCTATTAACACTATAAACAGAATCCTGACAGGTAAGCCAAATATATTTACAAACGATTACCGATGAATTCTGACAGACCCTATTGATGTCTGTTGGGGTTCCAATATGTTTGCTGATAAGATTAGAGTGTAGATTGTAGACTGAAGTATACTTGCTTTAAAATTACTGTAATACTTGATAGAAACCCCCATTATAGGGGTATTCTGGTAGTAACAAGTTATTCCCTATCCATTGGATAGAAGATAAGGCAAAGCCAGGGTAGATAAAAATCTATAATTTTTTTGAAAAAAATAAAAAAAATCAGATTTTTTTAAAATTTTAATCAGATTTTTTTAATATAAAATGCCTTTTGAGGAAAATATACTACCATCCAAAGGTTATTCCATCAATTATGTAGAATAAGGCTGTATATGTTTAATTTAATCCATTCACAATGTCATGCTCTTCCAGAGGTTTTTGTAAGATTATTGGGCAGTTTTTCTGCCTACAAGATATTATCACAGATGCTTGGTTTATTTTTGCAGTTCTCATAACTGAATTTGACTCAGCAGAGATCACATGCCTCTTCTTTACAGCAAAAATGTTATAACATGAACAGAGTTAAGAAAAAGACCTTAATCCTAACTTCTACAAACCTATGAATACAGAATCAACCCCTTCAGTGTTAAGTTTAAAGAAGTTCAGTGAATAGAACAGAAACAATATTTTTTCTCCTTCCTAAAAAAAGAATAATATGAAAAGTTGTTATTCTAAAAATATTCATCTACTTGCATTATATAAGTTATAACAGCAAGAATTAGTCTATATGTAGAAAACTATTATTTAAATCAAGGCTTACTGACTAGTGAATTAAATCGTGATTTTCTGTCTGGATGCAATGCTTGTGAAAGGATAGCATCTGGACTGGATACTGACACATTCATTTCAATGGGTATGTGCACATGAGCTTTGTTTATCACTGATCACCTCTATGTTCAGCAGGCCTAGCTCCATATAAATGAATGGGTTTTGTGTGAAAAACTGAAGGCATCCAGATGCAATGTGTTTTTTACTGATGGTTGCTAGGAGATGTTAAGCATGCTCTGCATGGCTCCATACTAGAAAAGAGAGAAATTCGTTTCGTGTCAGAATCATCATTTTTTCCCCAAAAAATTCAGATTCAGGACTAATTAGATGTGGTCTAATTGGCCAGAAAATTCATATATGACACTATATCTTGTTGTCCACCTGGAAAAAATCTGTAAAGTAATGGCCACTAGGGGTCTCACTTCCACCTAACTTGCAGTCCACTGCCTGTTAGGCAAGATCCATCCCTGGTAACAGATAATGAGAAGACTGCTGAGAGGACGTGGGGGTGTCAGAGCTAGTTGACATTATGACCCTGATAAAAATAAATAAAAAATGCTTCTAAAAATCACAGGAACCTTTTGCTTTTTTGCGTGATTTATGCCACCTTTATCAGCTTTTTCAGCTCCCTAGAAGAAAACAAACATAGTGGGAAGTAAGGGAAGTGAGGTCACTGCATACAGTACTGACAGAAGGGTTACACCCCTGCTTCTGAGAGAAATGCATCTAGCTGTGCACCTTAACCCCTTAAGGACTCAGCCCTATTTCACCCTAAGGACCCGGCCAATTTTGCAAATCTGACCAGTGTCACTTTATGTGATCATAACTTTTAAACGCTTTTACTTATCTAGGCCATTCTGAGATTGTTTTTTCGTCACATATTCTACTTCATGACAGTAGTAAAATGGAGTAAAAAAATACCAAATTTACCAAAAATTTTGAAAAATTAGCAATTTTCCAAGTTTCAATTTCTCTACTTCTATATTACATATTAATACCGCCAAAAAAAGTTATTGATTTACATTCCCCATATGTCTACTTCATGTATCGATCATTTTGGGAATGCTATTTTATTTTTTGGGGAGTTACAAGGCTTAGAAGTTTAGAAGCAAATCTTGAAATTTTTCAGAAATTTTCCAAAACCCACTTTTTAGGGACCAGTTCAGGTCTGAAGTCAATTTGTGAGGCTTACATAATAGAAACCACCCAAAAATGACCCCATTCTTGAAACTACACCCCTCAAGGTATTAAAAACTGATTTTACAAATGCTGTTAACCCTTTAGGTTTTCCACAAGAGTTAATGGCAAATGGAAAAAAAAATCTGAATTTCAGTTTTTTGGAACATTTTCCATTTTAATCCATTTTTTCCAGTAACAAAGTAAGTGTTAACAGCCAAACAAAACTCAATATTTATTGCCCTGATTCTGTAGTTTGCAGAAACATCTGATATGTGGCCGTAAAATTCTGTATGGCCAAACGGCAGGGCGCAGAATGAAGGGAACGCCATATGGTTTTTGGAAGGAAGATTTTGCTGGACTGGATTTTTGACACCATGTCCCATTTGAAGCCCCCATGATGTTCCCCTAGAGTAGAATACTACATAAAAGTGACTCCATCTAAGAAACTACACCCCTCAAGGTATTCAAAACCAGTTTTACAAACTTGGTTAACCCTTTAGGTGTTCCACAAGAGTTATTGGCAAATGGAGATAAAATTTCTGAATTTCTATTTTTTGTTACCTTGCCTCAAAAAACTCATATTTACCCTAAAATAATACAAACAAAACTGCCACCTTATCCTGTAGTTTCCAAAATGGGGTCACTTTTTTGGAGTTTCTACTGTAGGGGTGCATCAGGGGGGCTTCAAATGGGACATAGTGTCAAAAAACCAGTCCAGCAAAATCTGCCTTCCAAAAACCATATGGCATTCCCTTCCTTCCACGCCCTGCCGTTTGGCCATGCAGCAGCTTACGAGTCACGACCACATGTGGGGTATTTCTGCAAACTAGAGAATCAGGGCAATAAATATTGAGTTTTGTTTGGCTGTTAACCCTTGCTTTGTTATTGGAAAAATAGATTACAATGGAAAATTTGCAAAAAAAATAGCTGTTTTGGGACTTTTTTTATTTTATTTACATCGTTGAACTGACAGGTTAGATTGTGTGCTATTTCTATAGAGCAGCTTGTTACGGACGTGACAATACCAAATATGACTACTTTTGGGGTTTTTTGTTTCAGTTTTTCACAACAAAGCATTTTTGAAAAAAATTATTTTTTAGTGTCTCCACATTCTGAAAGCCATATTTTAAAATTTTATTTTTTTGTCTTATGTCATTTTTTGCAGGATGAGATGATGGTTTCATTGGCACTATCTTGGGGTGCATATGACCTTTTGGTTGCTTGCTATTACACTTTTTGTGAAGTAAGGTGACAAAAATGACTTTTGACACGGTATTTATATAATTTTTTTTTCTGTGTTCATCTGAGGGGTTAGTTCATGTGTTATTTTTATAGAGCAGGTTGTTACATGGTGATACCTAATATGTATACTTTTTTATATTTATTTAAGTTTTACACAATAATATTATTTTTGAAACAAAAAATATCATGTTTTAATGTCTCCATAGTCTGGGAGCCCTATTTTTTGATTTTTTTGGGCGATTGTCTTATGTAGGGTATCATTGTTTTGCGGGATGAGATGACGGTTTAATTGCAACTATTTTTGGGTGCATATAACTTTTTGATCGCTTGCTATTACAGTTTTTGAGATGTGAGATGACAAAATGTTTTTTTTTTACATTGTTTTTATTTTATTTTTTTACGGTATTTACCTGAGGGGTTAGATAATGTGATATTATTATAGAGCAGGTTTGTACGGATGCGGCAATACCGAATATGTATACTTTTTATTTTTTTTTACTTTAACACTATAACAGCATTTTAGAAAAAAATTATGTTTTAGTGTCTCTATAGTCAGAGCCATATTTTTTTATTTTTTTGGGCGATTGTCCTATGTAGGGGCTCATATTTTGCGGGATGAGATGGTAGTTTGATTGCTACTATTTTGAGAGGCATACGCCTTTTTAATTACTTGCTATTACACTTTTTGTGATGTAAGGTGACAAAAAATGGCTTATTTTACACCATTTTTTTTATTGTTTTTTTACGGTATTTGCATGAGGGGTTAGGTCATGTGATATTTTTATAGAGCAGGTTTTTTCAGACGTGGCGATACTTAATATGTGTACTGTATTTTATTTTTTAAATTTTTATTCAGTGATATGTGTTTTTTTTATTTAACGTTTTTTTTTTAGTTTTTTACATTTTTTTTGGACCCAGACCCACTTGGTTCTTGTAGATCCAGTGGATCTGGTGTGTATATAATACAGTACAGTAGACTATACAGTGTACTGTACTGTATTTTTTTTACTTTACATAGTCTAAGCAGACTTGTGCCTTTAGCACATGGTAACCATCACCCGCTGCCAGAACTGAGCAGCGGGTGATGGGGAGGGAGGGGGGCTCCTTCCCTCTGCGATCCCATCCTCTTGGGGGGCTGCAAAGGCACAGAAGCCCCCGATGGGAGAGAGCTCCCTCCCTGTTAACCCCTTCCATACAGCGGTCCGTACAGACCGCGGCATGGAAGGGGTTAAAACTGCACAGATGTCAGCAGTTTTTTTTAGCAAAGTGTCAGCAATGTGCTGACACTTTGCTAAAACCACTAGACACCAAGGAAGAATACAGAGGAGTCGGACGGGGGACCGCACCGCCTCCTACAACCACCCCTCTGAATGATTTCAGCAGGTACCTTGTTCTGATCACTGCCGGCTGAGCAGCAGTGATCGGAAATACTCATGCCGTACCGGTACGTCATGTGTCCTTAAGGACTTGGGAAACATGACGTACCGGTACGTCCTAAGTCCTTAAGGGGTTAAAGGGGTTGTCACATCATTGTCTGTCATGAGACAACCCCTTTAAATAGGGAATAATATGGCTGAAACAGACTTTAGGGAAGCCCAAACATAACTATTCCTTCACAGTTATGATTGTACAAAGAAGCAAAGCCAGTATGCAAACTTTTTTTTTCAACTCAGGTACGTTTTCAGCTCATTAATACAATGACAGCAATAACAAAAAATGTAAGAGTGACAATGACATACCGTATTTTTCGCCCTATAAGACGCGCTGGCCCATAAGACGCACCTAGGTTTTGAGGAGGAAAATAAGGAAAAATACATTTTTAATCAAAAGGTGTGCTTTTGGTGGGTTTTGAACTAATGGTGGTCTGTGGATGCCACTATTATGGGGGATCTGTGGGTGGCACTGCTATGGGGGATCTGTGAGTGGCACAGTTATGGGGGATCTGTGGATGGCACTATTATTGGGGATCTGTGGATGGCACTGTTATGGATCTAGGGATGGCACTGTTATGGGGGCTTCTGGGGATGGCACCGTTATGGGGGGCCTCTGGGGATGGCTCTTTTATGTGGGATCTCTGGATGGCACTATTATGGGGGATTTGTGGGTGGCACTATTATGAGGGATCTGTGGATAACACATATATAGCATGTTATGCTATATACCTTATGTGTCATCCACAGATCACTGCTATTACAGTGTCATTGAAATACAGGAACAGCGCAACTTTAGTTAGTTATTAAGAGGACAAGGATTCCTACTTAGAGATAAATGCTACTGTGAGCGGCGGGGCCCAATCTATTAGTGGATGGCACTTATGGGGGATAAGTGCCATCCACTAATGATGACCCCGCCGCTACAGTAGCATTATCTCAGTGAATCCTGTCCTATAACTAACTAAAGTTGCGCTGTTCCTGTATCCTACTTACTAATCGCGTCCTATAGCAGGCAGAGTGGAGCAGCGGCTGTCAAGGTAAGGTCCTCACTGACGCCACGCGCCAGCTCTGCCTGCTTTTGGGAGGAGCAGGCGCGTGACGTCAGTGAGGACGTTACCCAGACAGCCGCTGTGCCGCTCTGCCTGCTATAGGACACGATTAGTAAGTAGGGATACGAGGACAGCGCAACTTTAGTTAGGACAAGGATTCCTACTTAAAGATAAATGCTACTGTGAGCGGCGGGGCGCCCCTGCCGGGAGTTGCTGGACTCCGCCCCATTCCTCCTACCCTGCTGATACATTGCACACCGTGCGATGTATCAGCGTTAGCGATGGGAAAATAGTTGCATTCTCCCCTTAAGACGCACTGCCTTCCCCCCCCCCCACACTTTTTTTTGGGGGGGAGTGCGTCTTATGGGGGTGAAAAATACGGTATATAGCTATGGGTAAATGAATAGTTGATGGCGCTAACAAATAGCATGTTTAAAAACACACTGTGCCATCATATTTGTTATGCTTTTTTATATTTAGAAACCTTCCAAAAAGTATCCCTTATTGGGGGTAGATGGTGTTTAATTGCATCCTTACCAGGCGATTTTATTTTTTGTTGCGCAATTCGCTGTATGGGATAAATATTTTTATATTCTAATAGCAAGGGCATTTTCAGGCTCCATAGGAACTACAATTCTGAAAGCACTGGTTTCTTTAGCGAAACCAGGGCTTTTAATTTCAACCAATTGCTTTCCCAATAGCCACCATGGAAGCCTGTTCACCCCCGGGAGCACGTGCTCCCTGGTTTTTCATCTGTCAGATGCTGTGATCTCATTTGACCACAGCATCTGAGGGGTTAAAGGTCTGTGAATGGTGTTATCGCAGATTGCAGACATTAGCCCTGGGTGTTTACTGTGTGAAACAGCAGGCACACAGCAGCTTTGGTGACCTCTCTGCTTTGGAACAGTGGTGGTATAGTCATGCAGTGGTAGGGAAAAGGTTAAACACACGGGGGAATTTATCATGAGTGGAATATTTGAGGTCAGTTGTGCTTGAGTCTGTGATGGTGTACTTTGCCAGATTTATGAAAATGTCACTTTGTTTGATAAATTTGCCTTCTAATTAAACCTAACACTCAACCCCCCTCCTGCAGTGAGATTGCGACTTTTTTCGCGACTTTTTAAAAAAGTCTCAATGATAAATCTGGAGTAAACTTCATTAACATAGCTAAACACACTCACTTTTCCACCCACATTACAAAACTGGAGTAAATGGTGTAAAAATGCAAAACGTTTAAAAAATTTTTGCTTAAAGTACAAAAAGTAGTAAAAGCCATATATTGTGACTTTTTGAAGCCAGAATTCTCGAGTGAAGGCATGATAAATCAGGCCCATCAATGTTTTGTTGGGCACATGCGTCCAACAATTATACCTTTGAGGTGGCCAATGCCTGTCTCTGTTTATACACAAACACACACGTTAATGTCATAATAAACAGTCCTTGTTCTGCAGAAGAGTTCAAAACTTATGCCTTCATGAGGGCAGAATGCCTGTTTGTATTTATGTACACGTAAGTGTTAATTGTCAGAAGAAACAGTGGCCTTTTCTGAAGTTGGGCATGCCTGGAAAAGTTATCCCTTCTATTTGGGAGCAGCAGCCTTACAGTGTGGATGTGTAAAGTGTAAGGTTGCACCAGCAGTAGCAGCACAGCATAAAACACACAAGGCAGCAAGGAGATGTGTGTGTGGCTGTACTAGGGTAGTAGTCATAGTAGTGCCGGTTGTGCAGGGGTAATGGTAGTGGCAGTAGGGGTAATGGAAGTGGCATTAGGGGGATTTGCAGTGGGAAGCAGCATGGTGTTAGATTCAGGGACGAACTCAACATCATCATGCTGTGAGGAGGAGTGAGCCATCCAGTCCACAATGTCATCCTCTTTGTCCTCAATAATAATCTGCCACCTTTCAGAAGTAAGGGAGTTGTGGCCTACTACTATTGGCTGGACAGATGGTGCTGCTATTGCTATCGCCAGAAAGCTGCATGAACAATACACAGCTCATAGTGACCAGCCTCCCTCACTCTATAAAAAACAATCTTTCCCTGATAAAACCCTACCCAATTATATTTACCTATTTTCTTCTTATACTCTCCATGGATGACTACTGCCCCAATTGGCATATCAGACTGTCAGCCTCTGAGCCAATCAGGGCAACCCTTGTCCTCCAGCTGCATGTGATTCCTCATCATCTTCCTTCCCTTAGTTTTTTTCAGCCAATTTTCACTGTAAAATAGCACTATTTTTTGCATATTTTTGTCCGAAGCAAATCAACAAGACTTTGTTCGGATTCATTTTTAGTGGATGAATTTTTATGAAATTTGTTACAAATCTGATTAGTTTACAATTAATTTGCTCATCTCTAATGCATATTTATTCTGCTTTTAATCTTTGCAACTCTTCCAGAGATTGATCTTTAGGATGTGAGCTGTGATTTTTATTTTTTTAGTTATCTGCCTTGCATTGTGTACTTTACTATTTTTGGATGTACATGGACCATTGTTGCCCTGAGCTTTTATTTGTGTTGTTTCTTCCACATCATTTGGCTTGGTTTGATTGTGATGTTTTTAAAATAGCATGTTAGGGCTGTATACATACAACAGTTCAGATATTGCAGAAGTGTTGCATTCAGTAATTCACACTGAGAATACTTTAATTTAAAAGTGAATGACGCGTGGATCTGAAGGTAATACCTTCATTCATTAATATGACTCCACCAGTAATAAAATAATCAGAATAAGCACAAGCGTTTTTAACCACCTGTATTTTTGCCATATTTGTGGCATTTTTTTTTACAAACAGTGGCCCAGACTTCCTAACGTGCCTGTGTCTAGAGCCTAAAAAGGAGCACATATTGGCAAAATCAGGGTTTTTACACTTTTTATTCCACCAGCTTTGAAAGAGGGAGGGTCTTATTGAGAAAGGGTGGGACTTCATGGAAAAAGGAGCATGGTCTAAAATGCAAGGTTTTGCACCAAAAAAATGCACCAAAAATCTCGTGTAAAATTGTGTCTCAATTGTGTCTATCCATGCACCAAATTTATCACCCTGCCTCAACCACTGAGATAAATTTGGTGCAGGTCTAGGCAAAATTAAAGAATGAAAATGCACCTGTTGGACACGGGTACTATTGGGGTACCCAGTCACTTGCTACCCAGCAAGAAAACAAAAAATGAAAAATGGGGGTGGCAAAAATAATAAAACTTAACATTTACTTCAAAATTTAAAATAAGTGTGCCTCAAACGCCTCTTCAGGGGACTTAGGGCCACTGATGGATATTGGAGTGCCCAATATGAACTGGGTTCCTTTTCACTGTAATACATAAAAAACATAAACAGCCAATGTATGGGATAATCCTTAACATTGTGAAAACATAACAAAAATCCAATGCTGTGGTTACTTACAGGTGACCTAAAGTGGCGTATGGCCCAAATTGGTCATGTGGAGCTCCTAGGGGACCGGTGTGTCCCATGCGCCGGTTAGATGTGCTGCGCTCTAAATGACTAACTCCCTCGTGTCATTTAAAGCTCCCGCGGCGTCCTGCGCCGCGAGGGTGACGTCATCACGTCCACGTCAGGACGGTGGCGTCACGCCGTATAGGAAGGGCATGCGCATGCGCACTAAAGCTCCTGAATGCCCGACTGCCAGGAGATACTCCCGCGTCATCAGAGAGACGCCTAGATAGGGGCGGGGAACGCAAATCCACGCCTCCTACGTCCCCTTAGTGGGCTGAGCTTAATCATTACGGCACCATTTACAGGGAGGTGAAATATTGGCTACCCACCGATGTAAGGACAGGGAGCTGTTCACTTCAACCTAGATCAGGTAAAAAAGAATATTTAAACAGGACATCTACCATAGGTACAATCATTTTAGAAACCCTAACATTTGAAACGATGGGGTTTTTTGAGAAGCCATATATGATAGTATGAATACGGCCAGGGCTGCATAAAGTCAAGTGCAGCCGGGATAACCCTATTGCAGGGCTGACACAGGTATCCAATAGTTCTCGTCGGATAAATGGAGAGGTGGGAGAGGGAGGGGGTGAGACAGGGACAGGCGGTCACAAGAAACACCCAAACTGTATCTGTTCGTTAAGTCCATTGGGGTTTGGGGTGTCTAGCTTGAATATCCACCAACACTCCCTCTGGAGAATCCGTCTGTCCCAGTCCCCACCCCTAATGGGTCTAGACACATGTTCCACTCCCATAAACTTCACAGAGGAAACCTTTCCTCCGTGACACGACTGTACATGTCTTGCTACAGGTGTGTCCCTGTTTTTGCGGATGTCACTTATATGTTCACCCATTCGCCTCCTAAATTCCCTACGGGTTTTCCCCACATATCTCATGCCACATATACACAAAAGTACATAGATAACTCCTGTGGTCTTACAGTTAATAAAATCCCGTATGTGATGGGTATATCCCGTTTGGTCAACCAGTGTTTTACCAGGGGAGACATATTTGCAAAAGCTACAGTCACCACACCTGTAGCATCCCTTCGAGGGGGAACCAAGCCACGTCACGGTCCCCAATTTGGGAGATGTGAAGTGGCTATGGACCAGGTGATCCTTTAAGTTGGCATTCCTGCGGAATGTGATCGCAGGCTTTGGGGACAGTGTGTCTCCCAAGTCAGGGTCAATCAAAAGAGTCCCCCAGTGCCGCTCAACAACTTCGCGGACCGCGATTGCAGCCGAGTCAAATGACCCAATCAATCGTGTGATCCCCTTATTAGTGTCATTCTCATTCTTGGTGGGGTGTAAAAGAGACGTTCTAGAGGAGCTAAGCGCCCTCTGGTAAGCTTTCCGTAGTATGGAGTCAGGGTAGCCCATTTCGCGGAAACGTTGTCTTAAAGTATTTGCTTGCCTCTTAAACTCCTCCGGTTCAGAACAGTTCCGTCTGGGTCTGAGATACTGTCCGACCGGAATACCACGCTTCAAGGGCGCAGGGTGGCAACTCTCCCACCTTAGCAATGAGTTCGTTGCTGTTGGTTTACGAAAGATGGAAGTTTCCACATTGCCATCCGTGCCCCTTTTAATGACCACATCCAAAAAGGGTAATTCATCCGCTCTTATCACCGAGGTGAATTTAAGATTAAATACATTTGTGTTCAGCTTAGTGACAAAAGTTTCAAACTCTTCCATGGTCCCGCTCCACAGAACGAATATATCGTCTATGAAGCGGGACCAAAGAGCCACCTTTTCTGTCTCGGCCTCATGAGTCTCACCAAACACAACTGTCTCCTCCCACCAGCCCAGGAGCAAATTAGCATACGACGGGGCACAAGAACTCCCCATCGCGGTGCCCCTGAGCTGGTGGTAGACACGTCCATCGAAGAGGAAGCAGTTGCGGGTCAGCACGAACTCAAGAAGCTCAAGGACAAACCTGTTGTGTGTTCTGTATTGTACCCCTCTAGTTTGTAAAAAATGGGCACACGCTTCTATTCCCTTCTCGTGGGGGATTGAGGAATAGAGGGCCTTGACATCTATTGAGGCTAAGAGCCAATGGGGTTCTAGGTTGATGCCCTCCAACTTCGTCAGCAGGTCACCTGTATCCCTCAGACTCGACGGGAGACTCTCGACAAACGGACAGAGGATACGGTCAACATATATGCCACAGTTCTGAGTTAGACTGCCTACCCCTGAGACGATCGGACGCCCTCTTACGGGGATCGTCTCTTTATGCACCTTCGGGAGGCAGTAAAAGGTGGCCATTGCCGGATGGTTTGGTAAAAATCATACTCCTTGTCCGTAATAAGTCGGTCCGTCTTGGCCTGTTTCAATAGTCTCTTCAGAAAAGTTTGTGAGGGGAATCGAACATGTGACCATTAGGATGAAAGGCAAGACACTTAACCACAAGACTGTATCAGCTGCACAGCCAGGTAGCTAAAAGAAAAAAAATAAGACCTCTAGATAAGGAGAACTTTGATAGTGTATCTATACACATTACAGCTGCCCCAACACACCAAGCTCTGCTACATCCATATACAATGTGCTGGTGCAGCTGTAATGTGTATGGATACACTATCAAACTTCTCCACATCTAGAGGTCATATTTTTTTTTTTTTTTTTTTTTTAATAGCTATCTGGCAATGCAGCTGATATAGCCTTGTGGTTAAAGAGGACCTTTCATCACCCTAACAAATCTAAACTAAGTATACATACATGGAGAGCGGCGCCCAGGGATCTCCCTGCACTTACTATTATCCCTGGGCGCCGCTCCGTTCTCCCGGTATGTCCTCCGGTGACTTCAGCTATGCGTCTCAACTGGGAGGAGCCTGCCCTTGTTCTCCTGGGCGTCTCCTTCTCCCAGGCTGTAGCACTGACCAACCGCAGCGCTCAGCTCATAGCCTGGGAGGTTTTCTTCTCCCAGGCTATGAGCTGAGCGCTGCGGTTGGTCAGCGCTACAGCCTGGGAGAAGGAGACGCCAGGAGAACAAGGGCAGGCTCCTCCCAGTTGAGACGCAGAGCTGAAGTCACCGGAGGACATACCGGGAGAACGGAGCGGCGCCAGGGATAATAGTAAGTGCAGGGAGATCCCTGAGCGCCGCTCTCCATGTATGTATACTTAGTTTAGATTTGTTAGGTGATGAAAGGTCTCTTTAACCATAAGGCTATATCAGCTGCATTGCCAGATAGCTATTAAAAAAATATAAATAAAAAAAAATATGACCTCTAGATGTGGAGAGTTTGATAGTGTATCCATACACATTACAGCTGCACCAGCACATTGTATATGGATGTAGCAGAGCTTGGTGTGTTGGGGCAGCTGTAATGTGTATAGATACACTATCAAAGTTCTCCTTATCTAGAGGTCTTATTTTTTTTTAGCTACCTGGCTATGCAGCTGATACAGTCTTGTGGTTAAGTGTCTTGCCTTTCATCTTAATGGTCACAGGTTCGATTCCCTCACAAACTTTTCTGAAAGACAGGATAAATGAGGCTTGCCTAACATGGAGGTAAGTATATGTGTTGTTTTTTTTTAAATACTGGACTTTTACTTTACTGCCACAGGGAAGAGGGGCTATTGGCACTATGATATTGGCAAATGGGGGGAGAGATAGGCACTTCATATTGGCATACACATTAGGGGGCAGGGGAGAGGATGGCACTATGATATTGGGATGGGGAAGACAGAGGCACTTGATATTGGCACATTATAGGGGGCACTATGGGGAGAGGAGCACTATGGGGGCATCTGGTGCTATATGGCTGGCTACTGGCACATTATAGGGTGGGTTTATATGGCTGACTACTGGCACATTATAGGAGGGGTTATATGGCTGACTACTGGCACATTATAGGGGGGTTATATGGCTAACTACTGGCACATTATAGGGGGGTTATATGGCTGACTACTGGCACATTATAGGGGGGTTATATGGCTGACTACTGGCACATTATAGGGGGGTTATATGGCTGACTACTGGCACATTATAGGGGGGCTATATGGCTGGCACATTATAGAGGGGGAGCGAAACGTGCGGGTAGGGGGGGCCCAATACAAAAATTTGCTGTGGGGCCCAGTCATTTCTAGCTACGCCCCTGCCCCCGGAGTATCCCCTAGGCTGTATAGCAGCCGGACGTCACTAAGGATCTCCACCGGTACACCCAGCTCCCTACTTTCTCTTTTGGCCACTAGTTTGAAGTGCTTGTGCCACCTAAGCTTCCGTGCAAATAGGTGGAGATCCTTAGTCCAACGGAACATGTCAAAGCCTGCTGTGGGAACAAACGAGAGGCCACGCCTCAATAGTTTCACCTCTACTGGTGTCAAAGCCCTAGATGACAGATTAATCACAAATTTGTCTGATTGAATTGGGTCAGCCACTAATTCATATTCCTGCTTCTTAACGGATAGGGTGCTTCCTGACCTAAAAAATCAGACTGTTGATGGGTTTGAGGTGTAGAGTTGTTGAAGGTGCGTCCGCCCCTCCTCCTGGTTCTATATCCACCACGTCCCCGACCCCTGATTTTACTTTGTCGATCAGTGTCATTATCCGAAGCCTCAGTGTCTGTTGTTGAGAGGTCAGTCTTATGTAAATTCTCTGTACCGGTTAGAAATAGGTAAGCCTTATTCTCTTTGAAATCTTGCAAATCCCTAGTAAATTGTTTATGTTTTCTGTCTTTCAAGTGATATTGATATCGCTCAATCGTATTTTGCAATTGCTTTTCTCTATTCGCAAATTCTGATTCAGAACTAAATCTCTTGGTGATCTCAATCTGCTCTAGCAGCTCCTTGTCCACCTTTGTGTAGATGGATCGCTCCTCCTCTAGGAGTAGCTGCATAAGTCGCAATGAACTATTAGTAGCCTCTCTTTCCCATTTTCTGAGCAGTTCAGAACTACGGCTCCGATTAGCAGGGGTCAGGGTGATCCGTAAACCGCGGGGCACTATACCTTGTTTGATGTAGTGCTCCAAGGTCTGAATCTCCCACCAGGAGCTAATATGCTCCTTGTATATTCTAGTCAGTTCAGAGAATGCCCCATTAAATGTGGGGGTATATTTTTTCTGGACGAACGTCTGATCTGAAAATACGGTATTAGCTTCAGTGAGCCATGACTCTTTGTTTAAACCTATGGTAAGAAAACCTGCCATATCCTCTATGCAGAATTAAAGAATGAAAATGCACCTGTCGGACACGGGTACTATTGGGTGACTCCATACTACGGAAAGCTTACCAGAGGGCGCTTAGCTCCTCTAGAACGTCTCTTTTACACCCCACCAAGAATGAGAATGACACTAATAAGGGGATCACACGATTGATTGGGTCATTCGACTCGGCGGCAATCGCGGTCCGCGAAGTTGTTGAGCGGCACTGGGGGACTCTTTTGATTGACCCTGACTTGGGAGACACACTGTCCCCAAAGCCTGCGATCACATTCCGCAGGAATGCCAACTTAAAGGATCACCTGGTCCATAGCCACTTCGCATCTCCCAAATTGGGGACCGTGACGTGGCTTGGGTCCCCCTCGAAGGGATGCTACAGGTGTGGTGACTAGAACACCAAAAAATTCATCCGGATTAAACAAAATAATCTTTATTAGTATATTCATATATATAAAATCATGAAGACAACATAAAAATAGCAGTAAACTAGAGCTGGTGGTATAAAAAGCACCGGAGGTATATCAGGAGAATAATGTGCAAATGATATGCAAATTACAGCGTATAGTATCAAATAATCGACCTATATAAGGAAACACATGATCCAATATAAAGTGCCTAGTGCAACATAAGTAAAATAAGTATAATCTCCAATGAGGTCAGACTACCTGATGTGAACAAGTAACAATCTCCTGCGTCCCCAACCCGACGTACGTTTCACCAAGAGCGGCTTCTTCAAGGGTATAAAGTGCTGTGAAGATACTGCATCCCTCTCCCCTGTATATATCCCCCGCCCATCACACTGATAGGTCACTGACGTTGAACACACCTGAAGCAGATCGCCTGGTTGTAAGCCGCCGGATGTGACGTCATGCGGCTCAGACTGGAGCGCATACGTCACTTCCTGGAAACGGCAGGCGTGCGTCTCAGCTTGGAGCGCACGCCAGCCGAACCAGGTAAAGGCGAAGATACTGCATCCCTGAATTTTTTGGTGTTCTATTTAAGTGGGCGGTCCGGTGATAGGCGCTTGCCCAGCACCAATTTTTGAGGTGTGGTGACTGTAGCTTTTGCAAATATGTCTCCCCTGGTAAAACACTGGTTGACCAAACGGGATATACCCATCACATACGGGATTTTATTAACTGTAAGACCACAGGAGTTATCTATGTACTTTTGTGTGTATGTGGCATGAGTTATGTGGGGAAAACCCGTAGGGAATTTAGGAGGCGAATGGGTGAACATATAAGTGACATCCGCAAAAACAGGGACACACCTGTAGCAAGACATGTACAGTCGTGTCACGGAGGAAAGGTTTCCTCTGTGAAGTTTATGGGAGTGGAACATGTGTCTAGACCCATTAGGGGTGGGGACTGGGACAGACGGATTCTCCAGAGGGAGTGTTGGTGGATATTCAAGCTAGACACCCCAAACCCCAATGGACTTAACAAACAGATACAGTTTGGGTGTTTCTTGTGACCGCCTGTCCCTGTCTCACCCCCTCCCTCTCCCACCTCTCCATTTATCCGACGAGAACTATTGGATACCTGTGTCAGCCCTGCAATAGGGTTATCCCGGCTGCACTTGACTTTATACGTGCAGCCCTGGCCGTATTCATACTATCATATATGGCTTCTCAAAAAAAAACCCCATCGTTTCAAATGTTAGGGTTTCTAAAATGATTGTACCTATGGTAGATGTCCTGTTTAAATAATCTTTTCTTACCTGATCTAGGTTGAGGTGAACAGCTCCCTGTCCTTACATCGGTGGGTAGCCAATATTTCACCTCCCTGTAAATGGTGCCGTAATGATTAAGCTCAGCCCACTAAGGGGATGAAGGAGGCGTGGATTTGCGTTCCCTGCCCCTATCTAGGCGTCTCTCTGATGACGCGGGAGTATCTCCTGGCAGTCGGGCATCCAGGAGCTTTAATGCGCATGCGCATGCCCTTCCTATACGGCGTGACGCCACCGTCCTGACGTGGACGTGATGACGTCACCCTCGCGGCGCAGGACGCCGCGGGAGCTTTAAATGACACGAGGGAGTTAATCATCTAGAGCGCAGCACATCTAACTGGCGCATGGGACACACCGGTCCCCCGGAGCTCCACATGACCAATTTGGGCGATACGCCACTTTAGGTCACCTGTAAGTAACCACAGCATTGGATTTATCTCTTATCCTGTTATGTTTTCACAAGGTTAAGGATTATCCCATACATTGGCTGTTTATGTTTTTTATGTATTACAGTGAAAAGGAACCCAGTTCATATTGGGCACTCCAATATCCATCAGTGGCCCTAAGTCCCCTGAAGATTCCAAGGGACACTGATGTAGCCGACAATAGATGAAACGCGTCGGGACATTATATGTAGGCTAAAGTTTGATATTGCATACAGTAATACACTTCTGATGAACATTCCCTATGTGTGTATTTGGGATGGTCTTTTGCCTCTAATAGGGGAAGTGTATCCAGGGACAGGCTCCGGTAATGATGCTATCCCTTGCGGGGTAGGACACTATTATTAGGACTAGGGAGTATTAGGTCAAGTAGGGTCTTACCAGGGCCAACTACTATACCTACTCTATACCCGGTCACGGCGACCCCTGGACCATTTTCCGATTTTACACACTAAGGTTTGTTGGGGCTCAATTGCCCTATGTCGATGGCTGTGTGCCCGCCTTAATCCTTTTGAGGCATGAGCACATTAGGTTTGGTATGCTGACGTGTGAGGCACACTTATTTTAAATTTTGAAGTAAATATTAAGTTTTATTATTTTTGCCACCCCCATTTTTTATTTTTTGCAGATCTAGGCAGCATAAGTTTACCCCCATCTACGGGATGCTGCGTTTTTTTTAAAGAAAACAGAAAGCCAAATTAACACTAATTAATACTAGTAGCAAAAAATAACCACTGGCAATTCCTTCATTTCATATTTTCCAGAGATCTTCTTCAGAATGGGCATGGATTTTTCATATGGAGCTGGTGTTTTTACCTCAAATAAGGCTAGGGCTACACAGCGACATGTGTCGCGTGACTTGTTGTCGCAGAAAAGTCGTGCATCATTTTTTATAATGATAGCCAATGGTGTCACGCTGCCACACAACATCCAAGTTGGATTTCTGTGCGACCGTCGTGTCACAGTCGCATGTCACAGTGCGACACCATAGACTATCATTACAATAAATGTAATGCAACATTGGTGCAACACGTCGCCATGTAGACCTAGTCTAAAGGCCACTACGAAATTATAGAGAAAAAACTGCAAAAACCCACAAATTTGTCTGACCATTGACCGCTGAGCATGGTTTCAGTTATATTGCGGCCATCCTGTAGAAACACAATCTCAATGTCCAGCACAAATATATTACAAATAGCAATTCCCAAATGTAGTTATATTTAGAGAGAGAGAGAAAGGATAAAGAGTACAGAAATGTGTTTCTCAACAATGTATATGCATTGTCTAAGGGGTACTCTTATTCATTATGGCAAACCCATGGTACGCCAAGTACGTGAGCGCAGTATAGAAGGCCATGTGATACCCCTCTGGGTTGTTGAGAAAGATGTTCAAATTAGCTTTCCTAAATGCGATTTTAGATACTTTTCCTAGAAACCAAGAGTAGTTTTACCAGACATACAATACTTCTGCATATTTTTTGGTCTCCCTAATGATAAAGAGCACCCCAAAGAGAACCCCACAACGCAAGTAGACCAAGTAAGCCAAGTTTTTCTTGAGGCATTCTGGTTCTCTTCCCTTTCCTTATCACTTGTCTGATGCTTGTTGACTGATGTGTTATATTTTTATTTTATTGGAATGTCAGTGTGGTGCTGTGGATAGTGTACAGTACAGAATCTGTGTCTGTGCTCTACATTATGCCCATACACTAGATGTTTACGTGTAGTATGCATTGTACTGCGTTGCAGTACGACATACTACACGACTGACGACTGATTGTGAATAATGAAAACTAGCTTGCATGTTACATTGAGAGGTGCAGACATTTTGTGGGGTGTTATAACTCTCTTGTCTCACTTTCAGTTGAATGTTACTTTGGATGTCTCTCTGGTTCATATGACGATGAATCAAAATGGTGAAATAAAACTGCTAAAGGAGTTGTCTTTTTTTGCTATACAGGTGATGTACGCTCAGTTGAACAGGAGATAGCTAAATTATGCTTACTGCTGCACAGAAAGTAGGCAAACAGTAAGAAGAACACAGCAGCAATATGAGCTCGGAATTATTTTTATACAAATTGGCAGAGATGCCCTTCTGCATTTTAAGCATGCTTATATAGTAAAGCAATAAAAATAGCTAAGTCATTCTCACATCTGCAAGTAGTTCCGTCAGGACAAAAGCTCTTAACCAGAGAAAAGCAGATAAGAACAACATTTCTAGTTGCAAGGACTTAGGAGGAACTTCTGGGTGGGTACTATTTCTATTATAGAAAACAGTTAGGCTAGACAATGCTTCTCTGGGTTTCTGGGTAAAATATATGCAAATTATCATGTCTAACACCTGATGACATCAGATAGGTTTAGGAAAGATAATTTGAATCTAGCAGGGGCATGACCTGGCCTACAATACTGTGCACATGTACTCAGCATACCAGACGCATCACCTGGACTACAATACTGTGCACACGTTCTCGGCTACTTGGCATAGTAGGGGCATTGACTGATCTACAATACTGCCCATGCATACATGGTGTACCATGGGCTCTCCATAATGAAAAAGAGTACCCCTTAACCAATGCATATATATTGTTCAATTCTGTACTAGGCTCTCTCTCTCTCTCAATTTGTGTCTGAACAGAATTATACAAAAAAATTGGGTGAACTCAAACGAAAAGAATCTTGTCTGGTTCGCTCATCTCTAATCAGCTTTCTAAGTCTCTGGCACAAGAAGATTTCGGTGTCTAAACTTCTACCACTTGACACAAAACTGACCCCATAGGAAACTACAGGATCAGTTTTTAATTGGTGTCTTTGTACCATGCCAAAACAGGAAAAGACTGGCTCATTTATGAATAAGCTCTTCTTGAATACAGGTGTCTTAGGGCTTATTCATATCTGCCTTCGATGCTCCATAGCAAATCCCATCAAAAACTGCACTTTTTTCTCTGCTAAAAAAAGCGACTCCCAAACAATCACCATTAGGCCCCTTTCACACGAGCGAGTTTTCCACGCGGATGCAATGCGTGACGTGAATGCATAGCACCCGCACTGAATTCTGACCCATTCATTTCACTGGGTCTGTGTACATGAGCGTTTTTTTTCAAGCATCAGTTCTGCGTTGCGTAAAAATCACAGCATGTTCTATATTCTGCGTTTTTCCCGCTCCTCTAACCCCATAGAAGGGAATGGGGCTGCGTGAAAAACACATTGCATCCGCAAGCAAGTGCTAGTGCGATGCGTTTTTCACTGATGGTTGCTAGGAGATGTTGTTAGTAAACCTTCAGTTTTTTATCACGCGTGTGAAAAACACATCAAAACGCATTGCACCCACGCGAAAAAAAAACTGAACGCCAAAACTGAATGGCTTTGCCTGCGAAATCGCACAGTTTTCACTGAACGCATCCGCAACACATCCGGACCTAATCCGGACACGCTCGTGTGAAAGAGGCCTTATAGTCAATGGGATGTTTGGCTCTTTCCGGTCAATTCTGTGTCTAGCCCAGTACCTCTGTTATTTTCATCGTTCTGCTCTTATAATGGAACAGAAGAACGGAAATGAATAGCGGTGTGAAAAAGGTATTAGTGCCCTAAAACCTTATAGGGAAAATATCATCAAAAAATGCCGAACTACCACAAACTAACAACGTCCTGAATTTCAGGGAGGGGAAGCTATTTGGGCCTCAGGAAGCCACATACAGTTGTGTTCAAAATTATTCAACCCCCAATGCTGTAAAGGGTTTTAGGGAATTTAGTGTACATTTGTAATTGTGTTCAGAATTAAATCTTACAAGGACTTTTTAAAGAACCAAATGCAACTAAAATGACATCAATTGTTTTTGTAATACAGTATTAAATGTTTTTTTTGTGATTTCTTCATTGACACAATTATTCAACCCCTTAAAGACGACCACTCTTAAGAACAGAGGTTCATTCAAGTGTTTTCGATCAGGTATTGAAAACACCTGTGGATGTCAAGGAGCAGCAATCAAGCATAATAAGCACTAATTACGCAGATGTAAAATGACTGTGATACTCGGCTCCTTCTAGACATTTACTGGTGTGTTTACAGACATGGTGAAGTCAAGAGAATGGTCCAGGAAGACAAGAGAAGAGGTGATTTCTCTTCACAGGAAGGCCAATGGCTATAAGAAGATTGCAAAGATGTTAAACATACCAAGAGACACCATAGGAAGCATCATTCGCAAATTCAAGGCAAAGGGCACTGTTGAAACGCTACCTGGTCGTGGCAGAAAGAAGATGCTGACTTCGACTGCTGTGCGCTTCCTGAACCACAAAGTGGAGAAAAGTCCCTGTGTGACTGCTGAGGAACTGAAAGAAGATTTGTCAGATGCGGGTACTGAAGTTTCAGCTCAGACAATAAGGCGCACACTGCGTAATGAAGACCCCCATGCCAGAACTCCCAGGCGCACACCCTTGCTGTCTCCAAAGAATAAGAAGAGTCGACTGCAGTATGCCAAAAGTCATGTGGACAAACCACAAAAGTTTTGGGATAGTGTTCTGTGGACTGATGAAACAAAATTAGAACTGTTTGGGCCTATGGATCAACGCTATGTTTGGAGGAGGAAGAACAAGGCCTATGAAGAAAAGAACACCTTGCCTACTGTGAAGCATGGCGGGGGGTCAATCATGCTTTGGGGCTGTTTTGCTTCTACAGGTACAAGGAAGCTTCAGCGTGTGCAAGGTACCATGAATTCTCTTCAGTACCAGGAGATATTGAATGAAAATGTGATGCAGTCCGTCACAAACCTGAGGCTTGGGAGACGTTGAACCTTTCAACAGGACAATGATCCCAAGCATACCTCCAAGTCCACTAGAGCATGGTTGCAGATTAAAGGCTGGAACATTTTGAAGTGGCCATCGCAGTCACCAGACTTAAATCCGATTGAGAACCTCTGGTGGGACTTAAAGAAAGCAGTTGCAGCGCGCAAGCCTAAGAATGTGACTGAACTGGAGGCTTTTGCCCATGAAGAATGGGCGAAGATACCCGTAGATCGCTGCAAGACACTTGTGTCAAGCTATGCTTCACGTTTAAAAGCTGTTATAACTGGAAAAGGATGTTGTACTAAGTACTAAGATTGAATGTCACTTGGGGGTTCAATAAAACTGATAATGATGTGAGCACAGAAAAGACATTTGTGGTTATTTCATTATAAATGTTATGTTATATTTGTCTGACTTACAAGTGCCTATTTGATTTAATTGTAAACAAGATGACTGAAATGATCAAAATCAATGTCAAACTGGCCAAAACACTCAATTTCAGTGGGGGTTGAATAATTTTGAACACAACTGTACATTAGCCCTGGGTGTCTGCTGTGTAAAACATCTTTAAAAACATAAAGTTGGGAAGGGGTTGAACATATTTTTTTAGAACGTTTGGTGATGTGTATTCTTTTCCAGGTCACTAACTACATTTAAAAAAATCCTATAATCCTGCATTTTTATACTGACCATTAAGGGCTGTATTGTAAATGTAGATGAGGATTACGATTATCATATTACCTGTTCGTCAATGAAGGAGACCGCTGCTATTACATGCAGCGTTCTACTCCACAGTAATGTAATAGCTCCATCCCATACAGAATAATTTTGTGCCAGCAGCAGAGCATGATTAGACAGCATGATCTGTCACTGCGCTGTCGGGCAAAAGATGTGATTGCCCGATGAACAAGCAGCATTTTTACACAGGCAAATCATCGCTAAAAAGCGTTCCCACGAATGTTTGTTAGCGATGATCAGGCCGACCATTGGCCAGTGTAACACAGGCCTAAGCCTAAGGTCTCATGCACACGACAGTATTTTGTGGACCGTATACTGGCAGTTTCTTCATTTCAGTATACTGACAGTATACTGAGCCATTCACTTCAATGGGTCTGCAAAAAATACTGAAGTCTCTGCGAATGCCTTCCATTTCAGTTTTTCCGTTCAAATATAGAACATGTCCTATTCTTGTCCGCAAATCACGTTCAGTGACTGTATTCAAGTCAATGGGTCCGCAAAAAAAACGGAAAGCATACGGAAAGGCATCCGTATGTCTTCCGTATCCGTTCCGTTTTTGCTGAACAATCTATTGAAAATTTTAAGACCAGCCCAATTTTAATTATGGAATTACTGTATACTGTATATGGCCTCTTTCACACTTGCGTTGTTAGGATCCGGCGTACACTTCTGTCGCCGGAAGTGCCCGCTGGATCCGTAACAACGCAAGTGAACTGAAAGCATTTGAAGACTGATCAGTCTTCAAAATGCTTTCAGTGTTACTATGGCAGCCAGGATGCTATTAAAGTCCTGGTTGCCATAGTAGTAGTGGGGAGCGGGGGAGCGGTATACTTACAGTCCGTGCGGCTCTCGGGACGCTCCAGAATGGCGTCAGAGCGCCCCATGCGCATGGATCACGTGATCCATGCGCGTGGGGCGCCCTGACCTCACTCTGGAGTGCCCCAGGAGCCGCACGGGCGGCAGCTACTGCTCCCCGCTCCCACTACTTTACGATGGCAACCAGGACTTTAGTGTCCTGGCTGCCATGGTAACCATTCAGAAAAAGCTAAACGTCGGATCCGGCGATGCGCCGAAACGACGTTTAGCTTAAGGCCGGATCCGGATTAATGCCTTTCAATGGGCATTAATTCCGGATCCGGCCTTGCGGCAAGTGTTCAGGATTTTTGGCCGAAGCAAAAAGCGCAGCATGCTGCAGTATGTTCTCCGGCCAAAAAACATTCCGGTCCTGAACTGAAGACATCCTGATGCATCCTGAACGGATTTCTCTCCATTCAGAATGCATTGGGATAATCCTGATCAGGATTTTTCCGGCATAGAGCCCCGACGACGGAACTCTATGCCGGAAAAGAAATACGCAAGTGTGAAAGAGTCCTATGCCATACGGAAAAACGTAACGGAACAACGGAACCGAAACGGAAACGCAACGGAAGCAAAAAACGGATAAACGGATCCGATAAAAACGGCTCGCAAAACCCTGAAAAAGCCATATGTTCGTGTGAAAGAGGCCTAACAGTAAGCTCACATGCCTGTTCTGTAGGGAACGCTTTTCAGCAGTCATCTCATAATCATCACAGGCACGATTACAATGAAAGATAACACCTCTGTATAGATAATGCAACATACTCAATTCACAATAGTGATGGTCACAGATTATCTCATTCCGCTCCCTGCACAGGTCACAGAGTATGGCTAGAAAATTCTCCCATAGTTTCGTCAGGCTGGTTGTTCCCATAGTCATATACAGGAAATAAAAAAACTATCCGAAGTTTAAATAGTAAAAAAAAGTTGATAGATTCCATTTAAGAGTTATTTGACACTTGAGTATCTGCATGAAAATCCACAGCAAAATCTGCTTGTTACATATTGATTTCTTTGAGGATTTTAGTGCAGACCTCACTCATTGTATTTTAATATATTAATTAATGATATCCATGATGAAAATCCACAGCACTTCCACAACAGATTTATTTATTATTTTTTATGCTGTGATAAGTGTATGCCCCCAATATGTCAGTAAAAGACCAAAGACCTCTGGGAGAACTGACACTTTTTTTGTTTGCATTGTGTCCAGTGTAACTTGGCCATCCACAGGAGCCCCAATTACATGGTAAAACAGACCCCTGTAAGTGCATTGCACAGGTAGTGCTGCTCAGGATCTGATAAGACCCTGCAGCTCTGCTCTGATCCCAAGACACACGGCTATGCTGCTTCCTCTATTGCCTGCATAGCGCTTATTGAGAACTACGGTATGCAACCGGCGCAGGAGAAGCGGTAATAAAATACTTCTGTCTTCTCCTCAGGTCCCTGAGAGTTGGGACTTGACCTGCTCCTTTACGGTGCAAGGACACTAATCTATAAACATGTGCTAACGGCACAGGCCATAGGCAGTTACCATATATGTGTGTGTATATATATATATATATATACAGTGGCGTAACTAGAAATCACTGGGCCCCACAGCAAATTTTTGAATGGGGCCCCCTCCTCCAGTAATTTTTTCACAACCCCTTCCTTTCATGCCGCCCCATTCCTGTGGATAGCAAAGATCGCTCTCTCAGACCAGGCCCGGCAGCTGTTCCATCCGTTTTCTACACTGTCTATACTGCCACTGTATATAATTTCATTGTATAATACTGTTGAGGGGCTCTGAAAAAATCTTTTAGTACTTCTCCTCTTGAATGGGCCCCTTCTGGGTCAGGGCCCCAAAGCAGCCGCTTCCCCTGCTTCCCCTATAGTTACGCCCCTGTATATATATATATATATATATATATATATACATATATATATATATGAAAGAGTTAAGATGACTGTGTGCCAGAACTGATATCTATGGCAGTTAAGAGCTGGTGTAGAGGTATGCCAGTTTTCTGGTGTAAGTTATAATAAAGGTGCTGAGGAAGGTGTCGTGTGAGCAGGGCTTGCACCCAAATCTGCAACTTTTGACACCAGTTTTATTGGTCTTGATAAAGTGTGTGCCATGGTATTTTTTTTGGGACACTATAAGGCTACATGCACACGACCGTATTTATTTTGCGGTCCACAAATTGCGGATCCGCAAAAAAAACGGATGACGTTCCTTATGGCATCCATTTTTTTTGCGGATCCGTTATTTTTGCGGATCCATTGCAATAATGCCTATCCTTGTCCGCAACCTTGCAAAAAGTAGGACATGCTCTATTTTTTTGCGGAACGGAAAAACGGACATATGGAAACGGAATGCACACGGAGTACCTTTCGTTTTTTTTGCGGACCCATTGAAATGAATGGTTCCGCATATGGTCCGCAAAAAAAACGGAACGGACACGGAAAGAAAATACGTTCATGTGCATGAGTCCTTATTGGTGTTTTCAATCACTTTTTTGTACATAATGCTGCAGCAAGAGGTCAATTAAAAAATCACAGAAAAATCTACCAGTAAGGGCTCATGCACACGGCCATTGATGTTTTGTGGTCCGCAAACCGTGGATCCGCAAATCACGGAAGCTGCTCCGCGTTCCGTTCTGCAAATTGCGGAAGGGAACGCGGCCCATTATAGAAATGCCTATTCTTGTCCGCTAAACAGACAAGAATAGGACATGCTATATTTTTTTTGCGGGGGCACAGACCGGAGCAACGGATGCGGACAGCACACGGAGTGCTGTCCGCATCTTTTGCGGCCCCATTGAAGTGAATGGGTCCGTGGCCGAGCCGCGAAATATGCGGCTCGGACGCGGACCCGAACAACGGCCGTGTGCAGGGGGCATAATACTGTATGTTTAAAATGTTGCAAAAATGCCCCCAAATGCCATGTAAAACACTTAGTTTTTCAAACAAATGTTTAAAAATGCTGAAAACATACTATATATGAAGCCGACCTTTATACTACTAGGCACGCCCCAAGTATTGCTTCACTATATAGCACTGGGTGAACTGGGTTGTTATACTACAATTTCAATTTAAAAAAAGAAAAAAAATGGAGATTGCAGTCAGCACAACCCAATACGCAGGTGCACGTTGCTATGGTGAAATACACATACAAACGTAAAAACAAAGGTGCAATGGCACACTGCAGCTAGAGCTCCGTCCTGCCACTATGCTGGATGTTAGATGAGGCATTAGTTTATATTTTGGGCAAATTATGTAAGCCACCCACCACTTCACGGTTGCCTCTCGAGTGGTCCCTAACATTAATTCATACCTTTTATGGGCCATATCAGCCACACAAAATCCAGGGAGTGCAGGTGCAGCATGCATGCCAGATACACTCTGCTTGTAACCCCGTCTGGTGCCATACAGCGTTCATCAGATCAAGGGATGCAAATACCAACATGCATGCTGAGCCCACTAGTACTTCTCCTGGAACCAAATGGCTTCTGGTAAGTTCTATAAAGCAGACTCAGTTTTATACTGACTTTAAAACCAGCCTACAGGGCGGATTCACTAGTCAGGTGTGCATGACTGCATGGAGGTCACCACGCCTCCCATATATGCTACAAAGGAAAAAAATGGAGATTGCAGTCAGCACAGCCCAATACGCAGGTGCACGTTGCTATGGTGAAATACACATACAAGCGTAAAACAAAGGTGCAATGGCACACTGCAGCTAGAGCTCCGTCCTGCCACTATGCTGGATGTTAGATGAGGCATTAGTTTATATTTTGGCCAAATTATGTAAGCCACCCACCACTTCACGGTTGCCTCTCGAGTGGTCCCTAACATTAATTCTTGATGCCTCATCTAACATCCAGCATAGTGGCAGGACGGAGCTCTAGCTGCAGTGTGCCATTGCACCTTTGTTTTTACGCTTGTATGTGTATTTCACCATAGCAACGTGCACCTGCGTATTGGGCTAGCTGACTGCAATCTCCATTTTTTTCCTTTGTAGCATATATGGGAGGCGTGGTGACCTCCATGCAGTCATGCACACCTGACTAGTGAATCCGCCCTGTAGGCTGGTTTTAAAGTCAGTATAAAACTGAGTCTGCTTTATAGAACTTACCAGAAGCCATTTGGTTCCAGGAGAAGTACTAGTGGGCTCAGCATGCATGTTGGTATTTGCATCCCTTGATCTGATGAACGCTGTATGGCACCAGACGGGGTTACAAGCAGAGTGTATCTGGCATGCATGCTGCACCTGCACTCCCTGGATTTTGTGTGGCTGATATGGCCCATAAAAGGTAAGAATTAATGTTAGGGACCACTCGAGAGGCAACCGTGAAGTGGTGGGTGGCTTACATAATTTGGCCAAAATATAAACTAATGCCTCATCTAACATCCAGCATAGTGGCAGGACGGAGCTCTAGCTGCAGTGTGCCATTGCACCTTTGTTTTTACGTTTGTATGTACAATTTCAATTAGTAAGACATTTTGGAGACGTATTTGCCTTTAAACAACCTTTCTGGTGAACGAGCTTGAACTGGTGAAACCGGAAACCTTCACACAATTGCATTTCCTTTGTCTTTTCCTGCTGACTCACTTTCTAATAGCGTGACAGCAGGGAGAGCTTGAGAGTCTTTAAACTATTCTTCTCACGCGAGGCCTACACTATATTATCATTCCTGCCCAGAAGCTGATGCACTCAGAATGTATCCTTCAATAGAAAAGTGCTGGTATCTACATGAACTCTGCGTTACCTCTAGTTGTAGTGGTAAATGTATTTATTGCTAAGCTGTTGTCATCTTTTCTATAAAGCTCCACAGCAATTATATTTCACTCATCCCTCTGAAAAGTTAAAGAATAATTCATTTCAGAAGAAAGCTAGCAACATTTTATTTCAGAAAAAAAATACAGGGACAGATTTACTAAAGCGGTCTAACATGTAGTAGTGTAAACTTAGACCTAAAGACTAGGGATGGGCACATCGACTTCAGATGAAACATCCAAAGTTGATTCGCATAAAACTACATTTCAATACTGTACGGAGTGAGCGCTCCGTACAGTGTTAAAATATATTGGCTCTGATGAGCCGAAGTTATTACTTCGCGGGAAGTCTCGCGAACCTTTGCGTAATAATTTCAGAAATGGATTTATACTGTAAAAAAGCATTTCCCGAACTCGGGTTCGGTTCCAAGGCACCACTGAGCCCCTGTGCTATCCCTGGAATGCCAAATAGATTTTTCTTCTATATCTACCTGCAAACCTTTGCTTTAATATTGCGATATAAATCTAATAAATCTGAGTAAAAGCATGTTTCCATTGTGCCATAAACAGTGACAGTGTTGTCGTGTAATGAATGGATGTCAGTTCTCAATAAGTCAAAGCTTCAGAGTCTGCAAACCAGTTTTTCAAGTCCCATTATCAGTCACATTGACTAGACCACACTAACACGGCATTATGTAAGGTATTAGTGCCCCCTAGTGTACATTCAGCAACATGTTTTCCAGTGCATTTTCTCTAGTTAATCCAGTTGGACTGGGATACTTAGGGCTCACCAGTGTAACTGATTCTGGGGGCCCACCTTAGGGCTCCTGCACACAAACTTATTTTTTTCAGTATCCGTACCATTTTTTTTACATTTTTTGTGTGGAATTAACTTCATGTGCATTCTGTGTCTGTATGTCTGCACGGCCGTTACGCAAAATGATAGAACATGCCGTATTATTGTCCTCATTACAGACAAGGATAGGAATGTTCTATTATAGGCCGGCTGTTCTGTTCCGTATATGCACACGTTCCGAATGCACACACCCGGTATCCATGTTTTGCAGATCTGCAATTTGCGGACTGCAAAACATCCATCTGTCGTGTTCATGAGCACTTACAGTGATAACAGAAATATTAAAGATGAAGTATGATGGCAGACACTCACAGCAAAATGCACAAACATACATGTGGCAGAATCTAGGCTACTTTCACACTTGCAGTAGCAGTGTCCGGCAGGGAAACAGCCTGCTGCATCCGTGCTAACGCTAGCCCACCGTGCCGCTGGAAGTCCACTGTAGGTTTTGTCCGGCCGCCTCTCAGCATGTTTGCTGTGCTCCTGCGGACCTCCGGCAACACGGTGGGCTAGCGTAAGCACGGCTCTGGCAGGCTGTTTCCCCACTGGAATAGCCTGCTGGGCCCTGCTACCGCAAGTGTGAAAGTAGCCTTAGGCTACATGCACACAACAGTTGTTTTTCTCGGCTTCCGTTTCAGTTTTTTTGCGGAAAGGATAGGAACCTATTCATTTCAATGGGTCAGCAAATAAATGCTGACTGTTCATCCGTTGTGCTCCGCATCTGTTGTCCGTGTTTCCCTTCAGCAAAAAAAGTAGTGCATGTCCTACTTTTTTTCATTTGCCGAAGAGGATATGCATTTATTACAAGGGATCTGTGAAAACAAAGGAATCCTCTAAAAAAAAATTGGACTATCAGTTTTTTTTGCGAATCCAGAGTTGCAGAGTTACATAATAAACACGACATAACAGTGGAATATGAGACTTTGTAAGAAAAAATAAATAAATTTCCATTTCCGCTAACTTGTGACAAAAAATAAAAACTTACATGAACTCACTATGCCCATTAGCGAATACCTTGGGGTGTCTACTTTCCGGAATGGGGTCACTTGTGGGGTATTTTTACTTTCCCAGCATTTTAGGGGCCCCTAAAGCGTGAGAAGGAGTTTGGAATCCAAATGCGTAAAAATGTCCTGTGAAATCCTAAAGGTACTCATTGGATTTAGGGCCCCTTTGCGCATCTTGGCTGCAAAAAAGTGCCACACATGTGGTATCGCCATACTCGGGAGAAGTAGGGCAATGTGTTTTGGGGTGTATTTTTACATATACTCATGCTGGGTGTGAAAAATATCTCTGTAAATGTCAACTTTTTCCATTTTTTTATGCAAAGTTGTCAATTTACAGAGATATTTTTCACACCCAGCATGGGTATATGTAAAAATACACCCCAAAACACATTGCCTACTTCTCCCAAGTACGGCGATACCACATGTGTGCCACTTTTTGCAGCCAAGATGCGCAAAGGGCCTAAATTCCAATGAATACCTTTAGGAGGGCATTTTTACGCATTTTTCTTCTCACGCTTTAGGGCCCCTAAAATGCCAGGGCAGTATAAATACCCCACATGTGACCCCATTTTAGAAAGAAGACACCCCAAGGTATTCTGTGAGGGGCATGGCGAGTTCATAGAAGTTTTTTTTGGCACAAGTTAGCGGAATTTGATTTCTTTTCTCACAAAGTCTCCCTTTCCGCTAACTTGTGACAAAAAGTTCAATCTTTCATAGACTCAATATGCCCCTCAGCAAATACCTTGGGGTGTCTTCTTTCTAAAATGGGGTCACTTGTGAGGTTTTTGTACTGCCCTGGCATTTGAGGGTCTCCGCAATCATTATATGTATGGCCAGCATTAGGAGTTTCTGCTATTCTCCTTATATGGAGCATACAGGTAATGAGATTTTTTTTCCGTTCAGCCTCTGGGCTGAAAGAAAAAAATTAATGGCACTGATTTCTTTATTCGCATCGATTGATGTGGATAAAAAAAATCTCTGCCAAAAAATATGCAAAAAGAGGGGCCTGGCGATTGCCAGGACATAGGGGCTCCGCCCAAACATCCATACCCACTTCAGCTCCTATGTCCTGGCAAACGTGATTTCTCCATTCACATCGATCAATCGATCGTTGTGGAGGAAGACATCTTTGCCAGATTTTTTATATAAAGTGTTTGCCAAAGCATATGAACTCCAACACCTCTCCTCAGCTCATATGCCTGGGCAAACGTACCTGTCCTGCAGAGGAGAAATCTCGTCTTGCAGAGGCGCATTCACAGACTTCACGTGTCTTCTGACAGCAGCGCAATGCTTCTCTCAGAATTCACATCAGTGCTGCGGCGTTTTCAGCAGTTGGTCCGTTGGTCTACCTGGAAAATAAAGGGTGGTTAGGGGAAAAAAAAAAAAAACAGGCAGCAGGCTCATAAACTTGAACGTTACAAACTTTATAAAACCTGAACATAAAACTTTTTTTATCAAACCTAAACAAATAAACATCAAAACTTTTAAAACCTGAACTCAAGATTTTTTTTTTTGCTACCTGTTTAATTTTTTTTTTTAACCATTTCACTCTTTATTTTCCTAGCAGAAACCTCAGCTTTCCCATGGGACAATGTGTAAGGTGTAAATCACACAGAGATGGTGCAAAGTACATTATGCACTTTATTCCAAGGAGAGGTTTCTACCGTTTCACATTTCTGCTGTAGCACACCAGCACCCCTATGTGTTAGGGTCTCTCAAAACCTAGTATCCTGAGAGACCCTAGAGCCTGAGTGGATAAACTACCTGTGTTGTGCTGTCCTTACGTCCCTAAGTGTACCTGAGTGTGGTACTTCCGTAAACACTCCCCTAGGCATAGGGCAGGGTGGTCAGGACAGTCAGGACAGAAATAGCGGGTGTCACGCCTTATTCCACTCCTGCTAAGGACATGACATCTTTTTCGGGGTGGCGGTTGGTTTGAGGTACCAGCAACGACATTGGGGAAATGTCGCTCGTGTAGACGGCTCACTACACTGGTGGTTGGGGCCACGGAACCTCCTGGATACAGGAGGTTCTCGATGATCTCTTCCTGAAATTTGAGGAAGGATCCTGTTCTCCCAGCCTTACTGTAGAGAACAAAACTATTATATATAGCCAATTGAATTAGATATACAGACACCTTCTTATACCAGCGTCTGGTCATTAAAGTCCACCCCTCCCATGAGAAAATTATAGTCGTGGACCGAGAGGGGCTTTTCAATGACACTGGTTGCCCGTTCAATTTGGACTGTCGTGTCTGCGTGAATGGAGAAGAGCATGTAAACGTCACGCTTGTCTCTCCATTCCACCGGGAGCAGTTGTTTGTTACACAAGGCAGCCCTCTCCCCCCTTGCGAGACGCGTGGTAAGGAGCCGTTGGGGGAAGCCCCGGCGACTAGGTTGCGCAGTGCCACAGCAGCCAATCTGTTTTAGGAACAAATGCCTGAAGAGGGGCACACTTGTGTAAAAATTGTCCACATAAAGATGGTACCCCTTGCCGAATAAGGGTGACACCAAGTCCCAGACTATCTTCCCACTGCTCCCCAGGTAGTCAGGGCAACCGACCGGCTCCAGGGTCTGATCTTTTCCCTCATAGATCTGAAATTTGTGTGTATAGCCTGTGGCCCTGTCACAGAGCTTATACAATTTGACCCCATTCCGGGCGCGCTTGCTTGGGATGTACTGTTTGAAGCCAAGGCGCCCGGTAAAATGTATAAGGGACTCGTCTACGCAGATGTTTTATGCGGGGGTATACAAATCTGCAAATTTCTGGTTGAAGTGGTTTATGAGGGGCCGAATTTTGTGGAGCCGGTCAAAAGCTGGGTGGCCTCTGGGACGAGAGGTGGTGTTGTCACTAAAGTGCAGGAAACGCAGGATGGTCTCAAATCGTGTCCTGGACATGGCAGCAGAGTACATGGGCATGTGATGAATTGGGTTCGTGGACCAATATGACCGCAATTCATGCTTTTTTGTTAGGCCCATGTTGAGGAGAAGGCCCAGAAAAGTTTTAAATTCGAAAACTTGGACTGGTTTCCACCGGAAAGACTGGGCATAAAAGCTTCCCGGGTTGGCGTTTATAAATTGAGTGGCATACCGATTTGTTTCTGCCACAAGTCATAGAGCTCCGCAGTGAAGAACAGCTCAAAAAACCCCAGTGCCGATCCGATCTGAGCTGTCTCCACTCGAACTCCTGACTGAGCGGTGAAAGGGGGAAATAATGGTGCAGCTGAAGTTGGGGGCTGCCAATCAGGGTTTGCCAGCACCTCAGGGATTCTAGGGGCTCTACGGGCCTCTCTGCGCGGTGGCTGCGACGGGGGAATTACTGCACGTGCCACCGTACCACCTTCAACTGTCCTTCTGGTGCTCGCCACTTCACCATGTTGTACGGCAGTGCTGGTAGAAGGTCCAGGATGGGCTGCGCTACTGGTGTATGCCTCACCACGTAATCCGGCAGCGCCAGCCCCACTCTGCAGCCCTTGAAACGAATCCTGCGCTACCTGTGGTCTAGCGACACAGGGCCGGGTACGCCTGGTGCTATCAGGGACCTCAACCTCCTCGTCCGAACTTTGGGTCAGACTGCCACTGCTTTCTACAGGTTCATATTCTGACCCGCTAGATTCGTCAGATGAGGGTTCCCATTCCTCATCCGACTGGGTCAGAATCCTGTAGGCCTCTTCAGGAGAATACCCCTTATTTGACATTTGGACAACTAAATTTAGGGGGTATTCCCTGAGACTACCCAAGAAAGAGAGCAAGCCTGTCTTACAAATGGGAGGCTAGCAAAGTACAGGAAGCCGCTGCGATTGATAAAAAAGATCAAAACAGATTTTTTTTATCGCCGCAGCGCTTGTGCTGTGATAAAAAAAAATTTTTTTTGTCAATGCGGCGGGGTGGGCGTGGGTGAACGCACGTGTGGGCGACCGATCAGGCCTGATCGGGCAAACACTGCGTTTTGGGTGGGGGGCGAACTAAGCTGACACTAATACTATTATAGATATGACCGTAATCAGTTCTGATCACTTACAGATACTATAAAAGTACAAATGCTGATTAGCGCTACGCTAATCAGCGAATCAGTGACTGCGGTGCGTTGGGCTGGGCGCTAACGGAAGCTAACTACCTACCAAAGGGGCCTAAACTAAACCTAACAGTCAATACTAGTTTAAAAAAAAAAAAGTGACATTTTACACTGATCACTTTTTTCCCTTTCACTAGTGATTGACAGGTAATTGAAAGGGGTGATCAAGGGGTTAATTGGGGTGATGGGGCGTGATCAGGGCCTGAAGTGTGGTGCTTGGTGTACTTACAATAGAGGTGTGCTCTCTCCTGGGTCCAACCGACGAAAAGGACCCAGGAGAGGGCACAGAAGCCATTTAATGCATTATATTTATAAACATAATGTGCTAGATGGCTTGCGATTCGTTTTAAAAAAAAATCATCAGCCTGCCAGCGATGATCATTGGCTGGCAGGCTGATGACCTCTTCTTGAACTTGTCCTTTAACTTTTCACCGCCGCGCAGTGCGCATGCACGGCGGCATCAGCGCGAAATCCCGCATCTGCGTTCACTCAGAGCTACAGGACTGTCCGCCGGACGCATCCATGCGTTAGGCGATCCTGTAGTGGTTAAGGGGTTAAAGATAAAAAAATAAACTCACCTTAGCCACTTGATCACGTAGTTGCGATCTCTTCTTCATTCATTAGCTGCCGTCTTAAGGACCTGTGATGAGGTCACTGAGCTCATCACATGGTCCATCACCATGGTGATGGACCATGTGATTGGACCATGTGATGTCATGTCACCACAGGTCCTTTAGATGGCAGCTAATGCTTGAAGAAGACAGAAGAGATCGGCAACTACGCGATCAAGTGGCTAAGGTGAGTTATTTTTTTATTTTTAACCCCTTAATCCACATTTTACAAAGCATTCATTATTGAGAATGCTATTATTTTCTCTTATAACCATGTTATAAGGGAAAATAATAAAGATCGGGTCCCGTCTTTAAGCAACCATGCGGGAAAATCGCACTGCGTCCGCACTTGCTTGCGGATGCTTGTGATTTTCCCGCAGCATCGCATGCTGCGATTTTCACGCAACGCAGAAGTGCTGCGTAAAAATCACCGCTCATGTGCATAGCCCCATAGAAATTAATGGGTCAGGATTGAGTGCGGGTGCAATGTGTTCACCTCACTCATTGCACCCGTGCGGAAAACTCGCCCGTGTAAGAGGGGCTGAAAGGTGTTGGCCTATGCGCACTTCCAGCCTTTTTCTATAGTGTGTAAGATAGATTGCAGGGTGGTCGTAACCACGGATACGCGCTGTGTATAATGTGATGGAAAGGAGGCAATATGGATAATAACAATACATTAGTAAGTGCCCTGTATTAACTTTCTCTACATGATAAATGCCATTTACTGAAGTGAGACAACCCCTTTAACCCTTTTAAGCATAAATGTCTGGCATGAAATTTATCAAATCTTAACTCTCAACTCAGATTGCAAATAATCTACAGTATATTTAACTACTTCCAGACCAGGCCATTTACCCCCTTCCTGACTAGGCCTAATTTTGCAAATCTGACATGTGTCACTTTATGTCAGGCATCCTCAAACTGCGGCCCTCTAGCTGTTGTAAAACTACAACTCCCACAATGCCCTTCTATAGGCTGATACATGTAGGTTGTTCAAGCATGCTGGGAGTTGTAGTTTTGCAACAGCTGGAGGGCCGCAGTTTGAGGATGCCTGCTTTATGTGGTAATAACTTTGTAATGCTTTACTTATTGAAGCCATTCAGAGACAGTTTTTTTCATGACACATTGTACTTCATGTTAATGGTCAATTTCAGTCAATATGTTTTAGCTTTATTTATAAAAAAAAATCAAAAAGTTAACGAAAATTTGAAAAAATTCACTGTTTTCTAAATTTGAATCTCTCTGCTTTTAAGACAGATAGTAATGCCTCATAAAAATATTCATTGACTAACATTCCCCATATATCTACTTTATGTGGGCATTATTTTGGTAACGTAATCTAAAAATTTTTTAGGACGTTAAAAGGTTTAGAATTGTTGAAGCAATTTTTGAAATTTTAAAAAAATTTCCAAAGTCAACTTTTTTAAGGACCAGTTCAGTTCTGAAGTCACTTTGCGGGGCTTACATAGTGGCAGCAGTGTTGCCTGTAAATAAGGAATATTATCACTACCGCCATGTAAACCATACGTGTCAATACTGGAGAATGTGACGCACTGTGCAGAATTTTTCAGGCATAAGTCCAACCCCCTTTGCAGGTCACAACCTTTAACAAAACCCAAGCAAAGGTGCTAGAGGAGCAACGTGAGCAAAGGGCACAAAAGGATGGTCATAACTAGACATTAGGGTCACCTGAGGCAGGGTAAAAGTGGGGATCCTGGAGCAGGGGTAACTGGAGAAGAGGCAATATAAGTGGTGCATTTAGAGTGGAAGAATCTGGAGCTGGGGCACTTATGGGGGTGCACCTAAAGCAGAGGAATTAGGGTCACCTGAGGCAGGGTAATAGAGGGATCCTAGAGCAGCTGCAGAGGTATTCGGGGGGCAACTGGAGAAGGGGTGCATTTAGAGTTGGGGCATCTGGAGCTGGGGCACTTATGGGGGTGCACCTAAAGCAGAGGCATTGGGGGGGGGGGGCCTATGGCAGAGTCCCCCAATGCCCCTCTGAACTCTGCAGAGGGCAGCACACATTCATAGATCTGTGTCTGCTATAAACAAATCCCCTATTTCCACCTTACAGTCTCCTACAGCTCACTACTGTCACACACCTGAGAAATCAGCCCAGCACCGCAGAGGAGTCCTTTTCTCCAGCAGGCAGTTTTCTGATAGCAGGGAGGGCAGGAGGAGGCAGACACCTTCTCTCCTCCTTCACAGCCAGCAGCCCCAGAAGTCTAGCAGATACTGTGGGGCCTCCTGTACAATGTACACCAGTAGGAGGCTGCATCACTGGTGATGCTGCCACTTAATTTATTAATTTTTTTAAATAAAGTTTTTATTTTAATCATCTCAAAGAAAAAAGGGAAATACACATTTATGCAAAAGACAAAATTACATAGATATCCCCAACCCAACCCACAACCCCCCATCTCTGCAGAGAAAGGAAAAAAAAAAAAAAAAAAAGGGGACATAATTACTTAACCTTCCTATTCCCTCCATATACTGTCCCATTTTGCATAAGACCCTCTTTGGCTAAACAAGATCCTCTCATAGCTTTTCACCTTCCTAACCAAGCTTAGCCAGTTATTAGGCTCTGGAGCCGAGGAAGAACACCATTTCCTAGATACAAGAAGCCTAGCTAGGAACATCACTTTGATCAAAAGCCGGCGTTTGGTGAGTTGGCAGTTAACCTCCGATAAATCCCCCAGAACCCAAACTCTTGGAGAATGAGGAATATCAATCTTAAGTCTCTGAATCAAAATTGTTTGGACCATTCTCCAATAGTTGCTCACCGCCGGGCAGTCCCAAAATAGATGTAAGTGGTCTGCCCGGGGTCACCGCAACGGGGACAATCGGAGGAGGCACTAAGTCCTATCCTATGGAGCCATAGGGGTGTGACATATATTTTGTGTATAATATTAAACTGTACAACAATATAATTAAAATTGTGCGAAACTTGACTTAAATTATCTGTTACATTCTCCCAGTCCGGGGAGCCCACCTCTGAAAGTGAGACAGACCAGGATCTCTGTCCTGGAGAAAGGCATTCCAAAAAATTTTTTCATCAAATGTCTATAACAGTGTGATATTTTAGCTTTCATGCCACCTTTCTTACAAATCAAATCGTGTAAAAATTCGGGAGTGTCTATATTAAGTGCATGATTACTAGAAAGTGCCGACCTCAACTGAAAATACGCATACCAAGCCACCTCACCTAAATTTTCCTTTTGTCATGGATATAATGTCTCCATAAGAGACAGGATTTGTCCACCTTTAACCACTTGATCCAAGTATTGAATATTTCTCATTCTCCAATATTGCCGACAATTCAGATCCTCTAAGTTCAAAAGCTTTGAATTATGCCATAGCGGAGTGCAGATGAGTGATGCCTCAATTTTAAACCAGCTCTTTATAACCAACCAGGCTTTTATAGCCATTCTGCAGAAAAGTTTATAGCCAGTCTGTATATTAACTAAGTAATCAGACTCTAATACTGTAAATAGGTCCGAAAAACCTGAATCTTTCACCAATTTTCTGCAGAGATGGCTATTTTCCCAGTCATTAAAAAAACAAAGTTGCGAGGCCATAAAATAACCCCTAAAATAGGGGAGATTAAGACCTCCTTGACTATAGGGCATGGAAAAGTAGAGCACCTTTAGTCTCACACGTTTCCTCCCCCATAGTAAATCGTTAATCATCCTCTCTACCAGTTTAAAGTACTTATCTTCAATCCATATAGGCGAATTGCGAAGAACATAAAGAACCTGGGGTAGCACCACCATTTTTATTAAGGAAATTCGATCTGCTCTTGCAAGCAGAATTTTTTGCCAAATCTTAATTTTAGATCTCAATTTTGACAATAAAGGAATCAAATTAAGTTGTAAATAATCTTGAATTTTGGCGGAAACTCTTATCCCCAGGTACCTTATTGAGTCGGAGATCAATAACCGATTGGACAAATTTTCCATAACTCCTCGCGATTCATCTATAGGGAGGAGAGCAGTCTTCTCCCAATTAACCTCCAAACCTGAGAGATCAGAGAATGAGTTAACTAGCTCCATTATTCGAGGAAGGGTATTTTCTGTTTGCTGTATAAAAAACAGAATATCATCTGCATAGAGGGATATACGATCCTTCTCCCCCATTACGCCAAAACCGATCACTCTCGGATCCTGCCTTATACAAACTGCCAGGGGTTCAATATAGATATTAAATAAAAGAGGGGAAAGAGGACAGCCTTGACAGGTGCCTCTTCCTAGTGGAAAACTCTCTGTCAGCATATCATTAATCTTGATCCTGGCAACTGGAGACTTATATAATAGTTGAACCATCGCCATAAATTTAGGGCCAAAACCCATTTTTTTCATCACCTCCCAGAGAAACGTCCACTCGACCCGGTCGAATGCCTTAGTGGCATCCAACGACAGGACCGAACGGGCGCCATTCCCCGGAGACTGAATGTTGGTAAAAAACCTATGCAGGTTATAGTGGGTGCCCTTTTTCGGCATAAAGCCATTTTGATCTGGATGGACGACAGATGATATAACCCGAGAAAGCCTACTGGCCAAGACTTTTGATAATAACTTGACATCTGTGTTTAATAGAGAAATTGGTCTATAAGAATTCAAATCCAATGGATCTTTATCTTTTTTAGGAATCAGAACTATCAAAGCCTCCTTCATAGACTGTGGTAGATCCCCTCCCTGTAATGCCTGAGAGAAAACCTCTAATAAATGAGGAAGGATGGCATCGCTGTACTTGCGATAGAATTCATACGGAAGGCCATCTAACCCTGGCGATGAATTCCCAGAAATAGACCCCAAGGCTTGCTGGATCTCTACAAGAGACAATTCTCTGTCCCAAAAATTTTTTTGGTCTGCCGATAACATCGGCAGAGAGATTTTCTCCAAAAATTCCCTCGTCAGGTCAGATGGCAAACCGGGTGAAGCAGTATATATCTGAGAAAAATATTGCAAAAAGGTATCTCTGATTCCCTCTAGTTCTAATTGAATCGCACCATCTAAATTACGAATCGAGGTGATAGCTTTCTTTTTCTTGTCCTGTTGTGAGATTATTCTAGCTAAGAGCTTACCCGGACGTCCGGACTCTGAAAAGTGCTTTTGTCCCTTAAAAAATAATCTATGATTTGCTTTCTCAGTTACATAGTCCTTCAGAGAACAGCTAGCCTTCTGCATCTCTTCCTTATTGTATTCAGTAGGTTGGTTCATAAATTGCTCCGTTGTGGATGTTACAGTCTTAACTAGTTCCTCCTCTTTTTTCCTAAATTTTCTCCTCGTAGCAGTAATATCACTTATAAGAACCCCCCTCAAGTATGCTTTCAGAGCATCCCAGACAAAATTGATATTAGCAGAGGGGAGATTCACCTCCCAAAAAGAGGATATGAGTAGTTTAGTGGACTGATAATTATCCATAATAGTAAGCCAGTATGGATTAAGCTTAAAACCAAGCCCTCTATTATCTTGGTTCTCCCCAGTGCAAATCTCAATGAATACGGGTGAATGGTCCGATACTGTTCTTACTCCGTAGCGTATCCTTCTAATGTTGTTCATATTGCTCTCATTGGTAAACGCTAGGTCAATCCTGGACATAGCTCTTCCACCCCTGCTAACACAGGAGTACACTCTCTTTCCTCCGCCTAAATATTCCCATATATCCACCAGTCCCACTTCCAAACAAATCTGGGGCAGTGGAGAGTTAGAAATATTCCTTCTCTGATCTGCATCTAAAGTCAGCCGGTCTTTTTGGGATCCATAACAGTGTTAAAGTCTCCCATCAAGACAAGCCGACACCCTGGTCTCTTTTCTAGAAAAAGGAGTAGTTGGTTAAGTGGATACATCGAGAATGGCGGAGGTATATAAAAAAAGGCGAGAATGTAGCTATAGCCATACAGCCTTCCATGCAGAAAGATAAATCTACCCTGATCATCTATATGGGAATCTATAAAAATAAAGTCTACAGAATTATGGATCAAAACCGAGACCCCCCTAGAGGCACTCCTAAAAGTTGAATGGTAAGATTGAGAGTGCCATCCCGTCATCAAGCGGGACACGGTCTCTTTAGTAAGATGTGTTTCCACTATACAAATAATTGCGGGGAGATGTCTCTTTATTGCATCCATAATTGCTTGCCTCTTAATCCTTTCTCCAAGACCTCTGACATTCCAAGAAACAATTCTAATGGGCTTCATTTATAACATAGAAGGAAGAGAGAGAAAAAAAAAAAGATTTCCCCCCTTTTCTCTGCATGATGAGTTCCCTCCCCCGCTCCCCCTCCCTCTACTGGTCCGCCCGATCTCGTCAGCAAACCTCTTCTTCCCGGCCATTCTCCCCCTCGCTAACCCCCCACCCCCATCATCATGTTACAAAGTTTCAAATGCCTAGTTGCTCCATCCAATCCAGCGCTTGTTGCGGTTTTTCAAAAAATTGGGAGGTCCTATTATAGATCACTCTTAATTTTGCCGGATATTGTAAGGAGTACTTAATATCCTTGGACGCCAAGCGTTTCTTTATCTCAATAAAGCTTCTTCTTTTTTCCTGGGTCTGACGAGCAAAGTCAGGAAAAAACAACAATTTAGTGCCCTGATATTCAATAGGTGAGCATTCTCTTGCTCTTCTCAATATCATGTCTCTGTCCATGGACAATAAAAGCTTCATTAAAATTGCTCGCGGCGGCCTTCCTGGAATTGGTTTCCCCCCTGGAATCCGATGGGCTCTTTCTATTTGAAACATGGAAGAGAAATGTTCACTGCCCAAATCACCTCCTTAAGTTGTTCAGCTAGCTGCCGACCTTCCACTCCTTCTGGAAATCCAACTATGCGGATATTGCACTGCCTTGATCTATTTTCCATGTCCTCTAGCTCAGTGTTTCCCAACCAGTGTGCCTCCAGCTGTCGCAAAACTACAACTCCCAGCATGCCCGGAAAGCCTTTGGCTGTGCGGGCATGCTGGGAGTTGTAGTTTTGCGACAGCTGGAGGCACACTGGTTGGGAAACACTGCTCTAGCTTATTCTGTAAAAGATAGTTCTCTGAAGGTAGGGACATAGTTTTAGATTTAACCATATCCATATCATGTAGCAGAGAGTCAACCGCCTTTTCCACCTTCAGAACCCGATCACGGATTTTAGCCAAGTCTTCTCTTATTAAGGATATATCACTCTGCATTGATCCCAGTTGAGTGGACATCCCTTGCGCTAGAATGCCATTATTTTTAACAGCGCTCAGGATTTTTTCCAAAACTGAGGGGTCATATTCGGTTTCTATTTGTGTTAACAGACATTCCTCCCCTCCTTCCTGGCCTATCTCCAATCATCCATCCCCAAGAGGTTCTTCATCCTGGGGAATTTTCTTAGGATTAGGGTTGGCGCTCAGTTTCCCTTTGGATGCTCCCTTTTCATTTAAGGAGGGAGATTTCAAAACTTCTGATTTTACTTTCTGCGGTCTTAGACCCTAGCTTGGTGCCAGAAGAGTCTATTGATCGCCGTTTTGGAGCCATTGGACCTTTTTTTTCTTTCCCCTTCCCTCCTTTTCCTTTCCCAGCCCCTCTTCTTCTCTCCCTCTTTCCTCCTTTCCTCCTTTCACTCCTATCTTTTTTTCTGCTTTTTCAAAACTGGTGCAGCAATACTCCAGAGTTCTTATCCCAATCTCTGGAATTTATTTCGCCCTTTAATTAGGCGCAGCCAAAGTCTATAGTGACAGTGTCAGTAATATTCAACAGACAACAAAAATTTCTCTCATGTGTCTAGACTTCTTCCAGCAATCCAAGAGCAGGTAGAGGGCAGAAGGCAGTAGGCAGAAGCCTGGGCCGAAACACCCACAGCAGAGCAGGCGGGATCCAGGCGTCGGCAACAACAGGAGGAAGGGACAGGAGCAGAACGGCAAAACCAACCGGAGAGGGAGAAGCGAGGAGAGTCAGACGGAACCACCGAAGCCCAGGCAGAGGTAGAAAGCAGGTCCGGGGAAGCGGCAGAGACGCAGCAGCAGCAGGCCACGAGAGGATCCGGCACCTCGAGGCTGGAGGAGGCCGTCCAACGTCAGGCACGCTCAAACTCCAAGCGTCGGCCGGGGAGCCTGGGAGCCAGGCTGCAGACACAGGCCGGGAGGTGGAGAGGGAGAGCAGGAGGAGGAGAGCGCGACGTGCGCCGTTCACGTCATCACGCCCCGATACTGCCACTTAATGATTACAATAATTATCTCTCCTAAGAAAAGAGAAATATTTACTCCTCCATCTTATCTCAGACCCAGGAGACTGGGGGTCCACCGAGGAATCCCCCGCTTCCCCAGTGGGCCAGTCTGAGCCTGGTTGTACCATATAGAAAAGGGAACACTTATTTAAAAAGGATTAAAGAAGTGATTTAAGTAATTAATGCCCATTTATATTATATACTGTGACATAATACAAGTTCAAAAGCTATACAAATATATTTTTAAAACAGGCCGTGCGCAATCTTCAAACAACTGTTACAATCAAAGAGCTCACAAATCAGATATTAAGACACAGCAGATTTTGGTTTTCCACCTTCAATAACATTGATAAAATTATACAAATCACACATGAGCAAGTTTAAAGGGAGTCTGTCAGTAGTTTTGACCTAGCTAAACTGCGGACAGCTCTAGGTAAGGGCTGGGGAGAACAGTACAAAAGTAGTGTGAATATGAACATTTATTGTGGCAGATTATGCTCCTGCGAGAGTCCAGTAAGTGGAGCTCCACTGTGTAGTGCTGTCTGCATTGAGCTGATTCACAGCCCCCCCACTATTCTCAGAGTGACACCTGTAGTGGTCTCCTGGTTGGATGCTACAGCCTTCACTCGCTGAGGCAGATGATGTTATAAATGAGGTCAGGGGGCAATGTGTCTCTTTGGCTAGTAGGAGATTTTCACAACAGTGAGATTTGCTGATGGTGCACTCATTGAAAAAAATAAAACCAATAATGACTGTTAGGGCTCATGCCCATGGCCCTAAGTGTTTTGTAGTCTGCGAATCGCGGGTCTACAAAACATGGATCCCGGTTGTGAGCCTCTTTTTTGCCCATGTCCTATTGTTGTCCACACAATGGACAAGAATAGGACATGTTCTATGTTTTTACAGGGCAGCAGAATGGATTGATATGGATGGGTCCACATCTGATCCACAAAAAATGCGGATCAGATAAAGACCGAAGCTACGTTGTGTGCATTAGACGTTGTGGGCCTTAGACTGTGAGAATCTATCAAGTCAATGGAGTTTCAAGAGCAAATCAATTTGTTCATAAAAACAGACTGAAAGTGCATAGACAATTGGAGAGATATGAGTTTAAAGTGCACTTCACTTGTCATCTCAAAAAGCCTAATTATTACCAGAAAGTGCAGCGGCGCATGCACAGTCAGCATCTGCGATACACCGGTCGCAGCAGGGCCTCTGCGCTTGCGCTGCTATTCCGAATCATGGTGTAGGCACGATATTGACAGGGCCAGGCGCGATGTCCAGCAATATCACTCAAAAGAAAGGGGGGAGGAGGCACACACTGTTTTTAAAGCAGGGGTGCACAACCTTTTCTGGTTGGGGGCCATTTTGTTAGATTGAACCAATTTCAAGGGCCGAAAATAAAACAAAGGGGTATTACCAACTGAAATACTGTATTTATGGCATATTGAACATCCAGTACATACCACTAATGTCTATTTACACTTCCAGGACTCTCATCTAATTGGAGAATACATGGAAGGTACATGTGAGCAGCCACAAGACATACACATACATGTCTGTTACCAGATGGTTAGGGGCCGCACAGAGTGGTATCGGGGACAGCATGTTTTGCTTTAAATGGAAGACCAACAGTAAAATGTTAAATCTGGACGTTGTTGTAATTGATTTTAAGAATAATACATTGAAAAATAGTTCACTTGACCGCTGGTGTAAAAGCAGAATTTAATAACCAACACATTTAACAATTACTTGTGAAATTGGAGAAGTTCAAAGAGAAGGATTTCAACAACCATAAAGATGGTAAGGCGAAAAAGTTGGGAAGGACAAGTGTCAAAAAGATTGCTAAAACAATCTATAGTTACCCCCTTTGGCCCAGTATCCTACCCCTAGTTTGTAATAGTTGACACCAATTTCCCTGCCTACAATTTTAAAGGAAATGTACTGGATTAGAAAAAACATGGTGGTCTTCCATTAAAACAGCACCACACCTCTTGTGATATTGCAGCTCAATTCCATTCACGTCAATGGAACTGAATTAAAATACCAGATTTTGTGACTTGTGAAAGCGGCATGCACTCAGATTTAGGCAGGTAGTCTGAGTCAACTAAAGATTTTGGCCCTGGGCAATTAATACAAAAATAATTACAAAAAGTATTTGCTTTTTCCTAGCCTTCACTGCCACAGTTAAGGAACAGCATTTTAAAGAGCCTCAATCAGCATGATCAACCCTATTAACCCCTTCAGGACACAGTTTTCACCTTATATACAGAGCCAAATTTTGAAAACACTGTCACTTTACGCGCTAATAACTTTAGAATGCCTTTGTAACCATTTCTGATATTTTCTTGTGACACATTGTACTTCATGTTAGCATTAAATCTGGGTCGATATATATTTTACCTTTATTTAGAAAACAATTCAAAATTTACTGTAAAATCTGGAAAAATTCACAATTTTCTACATTTGAATTTCTCTGCTTTTGGGCTCATGCACACGTCCGCAACATTCAGTCCACACCGCAAAAAAATAGAACATTATTATATACTATTTTTTGCAGTGTAGAGGAACGGACCAAAATCCCACGGAAGCAGGTAGTGCTTCCGCTCCGCATCTTGCGGATTGCAGACCCATTCAAGTGAATGGGTCGCATCCGTAATACGGAGCGCAGACGGCCGCTGCCTGTATATTGCGGACTACAACATGTTCATGAGCCCTTTAAGACAGATAGTGATACCTAAAATAGTCATTCACTACTTTATGGTGGCATCATTTTGTAAATGACATTTCAGTGATGGAGTGACTTTGAGGGGATAAAAAAAAAACCACCAAAAATTTACACCACTCAAGAAATATACCCCTCAAATTATTCAAAACTGATTTTACAAATGTTGTTAACCCTTTCGGTGTTCCACATGAAGTAAAGGAAAATGGCGATAAAATTTCAAAATGTAACTTTTTTGGGCTGATTTTTTATTTTAATCTATTTTACTGTAATAGAGCAAGGCTTAACAGCAAAACAAACCTCTATATTTACTACCATGATTCTGCAGTTTACATAAAAACTTCATATATGGTCATAAACTACTGTACAGGCACACTGCAGGGCTCAGAATGGAAGGAGGCCCATTTGGCTTTGGAAGGGCAGATTTAGCTGGAATTATTTTCAAAGACCTTGTCCTATTTGATGAAACCCTGAGGTACCCCTAAAATGGAAACCCCCAAAAGTGATCCCATTTTGAAACCTACACCCCTCAAGGAATTCACTGAAGGGTGCATTGAGTGCTTTGACCCCCACAAGCGTTTTATAGAATTGAAAAACACTTGGCTGTAACAATGACATTTTTTTCCCACATGTTTCTTTAGCCACGGGTTTTTTATTTTCACAAGAGAAAGTAGGAAAGAACCCCACAATTTATTACCATTTTTTACTGAATACGGCAACACCCCATATATGGTCGTAAACTGCTGTTTGGGCTCAATGCAGGGTTCAGAAGAGAGATCACCATGTGCATTTGAGGCCTAGTTTTGTGATTTCTACAGTACTAGTCGACAACTGCAAATATTCTGGTGTTAAATAAGTAATATAAACACCCAAGAAGTGACCTGATTTTAGAAACCACAACCATCATAGAATTTACCAAGGGATATAGTGAACATTTAGTGAACATTTCGACCCCACAGGTGCAAACATAATTCACTGCAGATGGTGCAAAGTGAAAATTGCAATTTTACACAGATATGCAATTTCAGTGCTCCACAATATGTTGTGCCCAGCTTATGCCAATGTCAAAAGCAAGCCCTTCTTTTATTATGCTGTGCTTTCTGGTTTTATAAACACCCTAAGGCTACTTTCACACTTGCAGTAGCCTTTTCCGGCAGGGGAACAACATACTGCAGTTTTTTTCCGGCCGCCTCTCAGCTTGTTTACCGTGCTGTGGCCGGACCTCCGGCCCGTCTCCATTATAGTGAATAGGGCCCGAGCGGACTTCCGGCGGCACGGTGGACTAGCAGTAGCACGGAAAAGGCTACCGCAAGTGTGAAAGTGGCCTAAATGTGGCACTAATCTTTCGCCTGGATATACAATAGGGCTCGGGAGTAAAAGAGCACCATGCACATTTGAGGCCCAATGTCGTGTTTTACACTGCTTGTGCTGACCACTGTAGAGGATCTGGGGTGAAATAATAAATGGACCCCCTGACAAGTTATCTCATTTTGGAAACTCTGCCCATCAAGGTATTAAGGAGTGGAATAAGCATTTTGACACCACAGGTGTTTTGCAGAAATGAATGAGCAGGTGACCGTGCAAAATGAAAATTGCAAGTTTTCCCACAGATGTGGCATTTCAGTGTCTAATATGTTGTGCCCACCATGTGTCATCTGAGACACACCACACCCTTTAAATTGTTAGGGGGGGCTCTACTAGGTACTTTAATGCCATAAATGTAGACATAAAAAATCATGTTTTTGTGTCGCCATTTTCTAAAAGCCATATTTTTTATTTTTCTGTCAGCGGTCCTTTGTGATGGTTTGTTTTTTGCGGGATAAGTTGACATTTCCATTGGTACCATTTGGGGTACATAGTACTTATTGATCATTTGATATTATGCTTTCTGTGAGGCGAGGTGGCCCAAAAATGTCTATTCTGCCACGAAGATACCAAATATGTCTTTTATTTTTGTTCAGGTTTACACAATAAAAAAACTAAAAAGAAGAAAATAAATTATGTTTTTGTGTCATCATTATCGGAACGTCATATTTTTAAAAACGTTTTCTGACAACGGTCTTGCGTGAAGGCTTGTTTTTTTCAGAAGTTTTAATTGGTACCATTTTGGGGTACATAGTATTTTTTAATTGCACGATATTATGCTTTTTGTGAGGCAAGTTGATCAAAAAAGTGTGTTCTTTTTTAGAGCATTCACCAGACGGGTAGATCATGCAATTCTTTTTTTTCAAGCTGGTCGCTTCAGAAGCCTAATATAATATATAATCTTTTTTTTTTTTATTCTAAATGACTTGATGAGGGGAAAGGGGCGCTTTTTTTACTTGAAACTTTTTTTGGGGTATTTTCAGAGAAGCATTATTTTTTACTTATTATTTTTGTCCCATTATGGCACTTAAATGGTCTGATCCCTTTTCCAATGCAGTACAATACATGCTGTATTATACCGCATTCAAAATTCCAGTTTTACACTGACAGATCACCTACGAGACCCAGCTTAGTGGCTGGGCCTCATAGGCTTCTGTAGCTGTCAGGCCCCAAGGCCTGTGTAAGGCCTTAGGCTCCCTTATCAGCCTCTGGCACCCCCTATGGGCTGAGAAAAGGAGCTCACTCCTTCTGTAAACCCCTTAGATGCCGCAATCTAAGGGGTTAATCTGCCAGCATTGGAGTTTTCACCAATGCCAGCAGTTACAGTAGGGACCCAGCTGTGAGAAACAGCTGAGCCCCTGCCACTGATCAGGCATGCACAGAATCTGTATGCACCCAATTAGCCTGCCATACATGTATGGTGCTGGGCATCAAGTCACGTCCAACATTGCTGTACATGTCATTGGTGGTCCAGGAGCTTCGCACAGAGAACAAGAGCACAACTAGGAGGATCACGAGGCAAGTATGTTCTCCTTCCCCGCACAGCACTCGCTCTGCTGCCACCAATGAGTGCCAGGACCTGCATGTAATCAGTGGGAATGCATGATTACATGTGGGTTCCAGCACCCAATGGTGGAAGCATAGTGAGCACTGTATGGTGGAGGAGATTCTCTCTGTTGCTCTCTTTGCAGACCACTAATGACTTCTTGTTACATTATAAGTATAAGACCATTATGTCACCAACAGTTTCTTTGGAGGGGGAACCTAAGTGTGCAGTGTGTAATGTTATGGTGATACACTACTGGGATGGGTGGCCGAGAAGCAAAAATAGAGGGTTAGATGAGATGTCTAGACCTCTCAATTATAGAGAGGGGGCAGGGGTGCCCAGATGAGATGAGCATTAGAATAGCAGTGCTCCAAGGCTTATGGGCGCTTATTTGCATAAAAATAAAAATGCTTGAATCTCGGGAATGCTGCTACTTAAAAACATGGTTCTATAGGGTTGACCATGCTGACAGAGGCTTTTTAACAAGTGGTATCCTCAGGCCAGACATATTTCTCCATGTTCTGTCACATCTGCTTGCTATGGCAACTTGTGCAGCACAATGATGTTATTGCAGGAGGTTACATTAAATGGAACAGGTCACCTTAGATCTCAGGTTACTGCCCCTACCTGCGGTATTTTTTGCACTGTATGTTCCTGGTCATAGTTACAAACTTTCCATTTTAACCTCAGTTGAGTTGCCTTGATTCTTCAGATTTAAGATTGACTGGACCTCAGCTTCATCTTCTGGTTATGTCTTGGATCATCCCTGGTACTTCTGTCTGTTTTGACTACATTCCTGGGAATGAATACAGATGTGTAGGTCAGAATAGTCATGTCCGTCCCAGACATCCTCAGTAGCAGAGTTGTTGCCATTCGGTAACTACCTCAGGTGGCGGTGGTGGGGTTTGTTCAAGATAATCTGAAGATCTAAGAAAGTCCACCTCCCCTTCCGCTGAACATTCCAAACTCCACATACACATGCACCGTGTCTTGGCTGAACATGAATGTGCTCTCAAAAGGAAATAAACTGCTGCCAGACACATCTAACAATGGTTTATTTCCCATGAAATCCAACATGCCTGTTCCTTTTTTCCATTACGTTAGGACGCTCCCCATACATATTGGTCAATTGGTCCCACCAAAACTATAGGGGTTCAGCCGATGTTCATTTAATGGGTATGGCCCCTTTTGGAATTCTGGTTAGTCTGCACCAAACTGGTTGTCACACTGAAGTTTCCACTACTGGCTTACATTCTTCATGTGGAAAGTGGCACAGTCTATTAGGATGGGAAGAGGTTAGTCATAACCTTCAAAAATGCTTTTAACCTCTATCACTAATAAATTACAGGTTTGTCCCTAAGCTCTTGTATCACTTGAATAAATAGATAAAATGTTTCAGGAATTTCATTTGTGATCTAACATCCCTTTGTAATACTTAGTCACCCTCGCTGCTGCACCCTTGGGCTTAGTTAAAACGGGCACAGAAAATTTTATTAAGGAGCACAGAGCCCTTTATGTTACTATTACATAAAAAGCAAGTTTGCACTGCGGACTTACGAAAAGTCCACAGAATAGAAAATATTGCTAGAAGACTGTGTGTTGATAACATTTCACCAGTACAAACATAAGAAATAGATTTCTCCAGGGAACACAGTTACAGCACTTTGCCTTATGCCCACAGTCCCTGGAAGTCCTAGAAGTGCATACTACAGAGGAGATGCTAAAGGTGCTCTGTTCAGGGAATGTCTCTTGGTGGCAGGTTATTTTTTCGGAGTTATTCGAGTTCTCTCTCCTCTGTAAACAGGTCGGCGAGGTCAGCTACAGTCAGGACGGACGCTTCGGACTGTTTCATCGATGTACTTGTATGACTGAAAAGCAAATGTGAACAAATTAAAACATTCTAGTTAAAACAATGGAAAAATAAAAAGTGATGATTTGTGTTTCAATTCCTCATTGCAATTATTTTAGAAGACGCTGGATTTTGCTGCCTAGAATGGTCACAAAAGGAGAAATTTGTGATGAGAACAGGGTCCCTTGACCCTTCAATGGAGAGGTGGTTGTACATATATGCAGCACTCTCCGTTGAAGTCTATGGGTGTTACATAAGAGTCAAGGGCTTTTCCTAACTCCTATAGACTTTAATGTAAAATGTTTGGAGAATGGTGTGGCCAAGAATTAGTGAACTGAACTCCCATTCTTCTGAGAGGTGCCCATCCCAAAGGTGGGAGCTACAGCCACCTGATATTTAAGACATATCCTGTGGATATGCCAAAAATGCATAAGACGGGAATACTTCTTTAGAGTGGACTGTTCACCCTCAGGCAGACCCCTAACCCCCCCTCAGCAAGGCTGGACCTGCAGAGGGAACCAGATCCCTGCTGTTGGGTTTCACCTTCTTTGCTCCCCTCCGCTCTCCACACATCAACATTTGGTTTGATGCACGGTCATGTGGCTGCTTCAACAGTGAAGTGTTCCCCATGCGTCATGGCAGTGGGTCATGTGACACATGGGGAACGTATTACCACTGCAGTCAGTCATTGACTGCAGAGGCTGCATGAGATGCGTCAAACCAGATATTGATGCGGGGACAGCGCAGGAGCTGGAACTCAGGTAAGTGTGATTCCCTCCCCTGGGGGGCCTACCCAAAAGGCCCAGTGGGTGGACAACCTCTTTAATGCTGATGTTTAGATCACTCATATTTCCTTTCAATGTTCTGTGACTCCCTGGATAAGTTTTATCCATGTACTTGAAGTAATTTTATCCAACAGACACTTCTGGCTATTTAGTATCAAGACATAGCGGATTGCTTCTTGGCCAGATTTATTTCTACTTAACTGATTTATAGTTTTTTCAGGATTTTGTGCAAGGGGTACAAAAAAATAATAATTGGCCCTCCGCAAGGATGTGCATGTACACAGGACATCATAGGAGAGTGTCTTTATTTTTTTTACACTGTGCCGAAACTACACAGTTCCATCTATTGTGTAGTGGACAGAGCTGCTTACTTCGGTGCTGCCCCCACATGGACAAAGCTGTGTAGTTCTGGTGCCGGAGCTACTCCCAAACAGCCAATTAGTGGGGGTGCTGGGAGTAGGACCCTCGCTGATAAAATATTGTTTGCCTATCCTACAGCTAGGTCATCAATATAAAAGGAGCGGACAACCTTGTTAAAATAATAAATTACAAATACCTCCTGTCGACAGTCTTTAACATTGCTTGCATTCTTTCCTCAATTGTTGCTTTAATTAGAAATCGATGAACAATTGTAGCCCTGAAACAAAGGTATAAGATCTGATCTGAATTCTTTCCACATTTTTGTAAAGACTAAGGCCACTTTCATATCTGTGCTTTCCCTTTCCGCTAATAAGATCTGTTTTTGCCGATCCATGACGGATCCAGCAAAGACGCTGATGTGAAAGTAGCCTGACATATAAAAACGTCATCCATGATCCATTTTCGAAAACAATAATTATGAGTAAAGAAGAGTTTAAAGACTCACTGATGAAAAAATTAGCATTGAGACACTGCTTTTTACAAAAGACAGGCCACTCTAGTGAAACACATCTGATAGTACTGTGCTTCACTGGGTGTTTTTGCACCTGCTAAATGGCACCCAAGACTTCTGTGATGCTAGAGTGTGAGCGCTATCTGTGGCGCTTCCATAGAAATTAATAGAGCGACTGCGTGCCTTTCTGACCAGCCCCTCCATCCATTTCAGGGGGCTCCAGAGAGTACGGGCCCCAGTTCACGTGAGGATCCCAGCGGTAGCACCCCCACCGATCTCAGAGTTATCCCCTATGCTGTGTTATAACAAGAATAGCCCTCTAAAGAGTTACTGTGCTTTCACAAAACGTTTGATATGTTATAGGGCAATATGAAAAATTTTGATCAGTGAAAATCTGAGCGCGGAGACCCCCACCGAACTCTAGAACGATGAGAGAAAAGCACTCTCTTAGCGCTATCTCCATCTTCCCTGCATAAGACAGGAGTGAAACAGGCCTACAGACTTTCTATGGAGTCCTTCCTGTCCTTTAGTAAGGAGAGGGAACAGGCTAAGTGCTTTCTCCCCTCGTTCTAGAGATTGGTGGGGGTCTCGGCTCCTTGACCTCCACCGATCAAAAGTTTTCTGAAAGCACAGTAACCCTCTCATTTTTTTTTCTTTTTAAGTAGCAGATTCTCTTTAATATGTACTTCCACTGTGGTTTCATTTAGAGAACCAACTTGATTTACAAGACATAAAATGAGGTATATTGTTATAATTACAAGGAATTGCAAACCATACATACTGAATAAAACCATACATGTGTTGAATAAAAGCCCTCATACTTACTTTTTTTGCCCAATTCTGTGCACCCGACCTATTGCCTGAAGTTCATGTGCTGGGTTTAAAATAGGCTCCACCAACAACACATGTGTAGCCTCAATAATGTTCAGCCCATTGGATCCCGTGTGTAATGGAAGAAGTAAAATGTTGATCTTAGGATCATATTTAAATGCTGAAAGATTTTCCTGGTCAGGAAGAAACACAAATCCAGTTAATAAAGTAATGGGTAGAATGTGACGTATTACTCGAAAGTAACTCAACCAGTTGTCATGAGGTTGTGCTAACAATGGAGCAGTAAAACGCTCCACCACGTTGTGTGCTATTCTTCTACTCTCTGATGAAAATTGTGCAGAGGCTTCACCGATTTCTATATCAAGTGTTCCTGATGATTCACGTCTTACATGTTAATCCATCAATATGACAGAAGCGCTCCATGCAGCAACCTCAAACGCTCTAAGTGTAAAAATGTTGAAAACTCAAGAGCAGTAGATACAAAGATTCTTTTGATGCCACAATTTAACCTTGGTACTTCGGTTGTGGAGAACATTTCGAGAAATTCTAATGCAATGTAAGCTAATCTTGCGTGTACAAATAAACTAAAAGGGGTTGTCAGGCTATTTTTCTTTGCTGCACTGTATGATTCAAATAAACAAAAAGGAAAAGACCCATTCTCAACCATGGCTATGTTCAGTCCGTTTGGATAGGCCCAGAAATCCAAAATAAATCTGAAGATAATCCGCCTCCAATGCAAGTGATGCAAACTGCACATCTATGTCCTAAATCCAAAGCTCAGCCTCCGGTTTCTGCCCCGGAAACATGCATGTGAACATAAATGACAGAGTGGGCACTCAATATCAGGACAGGATGAAAGGAAAAAACACAGACTGAAAATAAAAATTGTTTTAAAAAATAGCAGAAAATCTAAAACATAGTGAGATACTGTATAGTGATGAACCCCACGCTGTAAATATTATAAATGAATATAACATACACAAAAGTAGCAGAGTAAAAACGACAACATAAAATACACAGCTGAGCGGCAATGAGATCTCCTCAGTGGACGTGAGTTGATGTAATGGTGTTTACTGAGGTCCAATAACCCCTAAAGTCTCACTTGGAGACTATCCTATTGTCCCACAATATAAAAGAGGTAGATTGAGTAATAATGGCACTAGTGTGCAGAAGGAACACGTTACCGCTCCAGTAGTAAATGTTGCAAATGGTGGCTGGGTCGCCACGTGTGGTTTTGAATGGCATCCACTTCCCTTTGATACTTCAGACACAGTAACATGCAGCGTCCCACATGCCGTGTCATATGATCAGGTGAAGTGTTCTCTGATTGAGCAGCATTGGGCGAACTATTTTATGTGGATCTTCTGACGATATTGTGGACTTATTGATTCCTGCATATCTAAACGGATATATCAGGATCCAGTCAAGGATTTAAAGGTTCCACAAGATTCACTATACAAGGTGGACTTTAGGACCTGGTCTCCACTCAGAGAACACTTCACCTTCACTCCATCATATATCGGGTGACAACTGTAGCAGACTTCTGAATGTATACTATAACTATCCCTAACCCTCAGTTCGAACGCGCACAGTCAATCAAGAATAGGAGGATGCTGGCAGAGAAAACAGGAGGAGCAAGGGTGCACAGAGTGACTTGGGCCTATCCTTGGTGCACTTAATAGCTCATTTGCATATGGATTCAAAGTGCTTTTCTCCAGAATGAATCAATGGATCGCTAAGTGAAAGGTATCATTACATTCAGTTGAACTAGCCTGATAAAGCTAGTTCAGCTTCTTCTCCCTATAACCTTTATTCCTTTCCCCAAGCCCTTGGGTTTACATCTCACCGCAAAGCAGTATGGAATTTTCAGTACCTGAAACTTCTGTATCCCATTGATCTGTGAGAACACCATATCATTGTCTTGCAGTGCTTTTGCAATAATATCCAATACATCCTGCCACTGGAGTCAAATGAGAAATGACATAAGTGAAGTATATTAGCGTTGTAAATATTACTGCTTTAACAAAAAAGTATTACTGAGATAACCAAAGTAAGAAGCAGAGAAGGAAAATCAAGGGACGCACATCATTTCTCAAGTAATGCTTAATTTTCCCAAACATGATCGCATTATCCACTTGCACTTCTAAGTCCCACACTCAAGTATAGGCAAATTATACTAACAGCAGGGAACTCATGAATACGAGGACTTGTGATCAGTACTGAGCTGCCAATAACGATTTTAGGAAAATTCAAGTAAGGCCTCATGCACACGTTCCATGCATTGGGGACTGCAATTTGTGGATGCACGGGCACTGTTCATGCGGCTGCCGCAACGGATCTAAAGACATTCAATTTGAATCGGTCCGTGATCGGTCCGCACCGCAAAAAAAATAGAACATGTTCTATTTTGTTGCGGTGGGGAGGCACGGAGAGAAACCAGACGGAAGAACTCCATAGTGCTTCCATGCCTCTGTTCCGCACTGCACCTTCCGGATTGCAGATCCATTCAAGTGAATAGGTCTGAATCCATGACGCGGTGAGAACACGGCCGGTGCCCGCATATTGCAGACCCACTGTTTGCGGGACGCAATATGGGCACGGCCAGGTGCATGAGGCCTAAGTGACATAGCATTTCAATCAGGGACATTTAAGTTGCTCTTAGATAGCAGCCACACTACAATGCGGATTTTAAAGGGGTTGTCCGCTTTTTTCTATGGATGACCTATCCTCAGGATAGCTCATTAATATCAGATCAGCGGGGCGACCCAACTCCCAGAACCCCCGGCCGATCAGTTGTTTGAAGACAAAGAAGTGCTGCCTTCTAATATGGTTACCTGCTCGTCGTCACAACTGCAGCAGCGAGCCATGAAATTACAACTATGGCTTCCCCATTCACTTTAATGGGGCGGATCACGTCTGTTCAAGTGCCTAAGTAGGAGTAATAATTGGTCAGCACTCCAATTTAGGTATGTGGGTGCTCTGTATTCAGGAAGAATCCAATCGTAGTATTGAATTATAACACGGCACTCCACAGATTCTCTCAATGTATTTATATTTTTATTGAGCAATATTTAATTTCCAAGATTGCCACCACAAAAGTATATCAGACATGTGGCCTACGTTTCGGTCTTACTCCGGACCTTTCTCAGGGCCTTTGTGCAGCATGTTTGGGAGAATCCTGGTGGCAAGTGCCTAGATTGAAGCGGTCTAATAGAAGAGAAAGGGGATGCCATAGTTGTAATTACATGGCTCGCCGCTGCAGTTGTAAGCACGAGCAGATAAATAGAACAGAGAAGGCAGTGCTCGTATGATGGTGCTGCTTTCTCTTCGAACAGCTGATCGGCAGGGGTGCCAGGAGGCGGGCCCTCCTGCCAATCTGATATTTATGACCTATCCCGAGGATAGGTCATCCATAGAAAAAAATCGGACAACCCCTTTAAATCTGCAGTATTTTAATTTATGCTGTGGATTTCCACATGGATTTTACTGTTCACTGTGCCCAGGGGGAAAACTGCTGCGTAAACCTACATACTGCAGTACTTTTTTCTATTAAAAATTATGTCCTGTAGGGGATGAACTCTAAATGTCTGATAAGTGAGGGTCACACATCTGTATTGCACTGGCTCTGCTGTTCCTGCAACTCTCACAAACAGCAGCTCTGGCTACTCTATCCTCCCCCTCTTTTTCACCTATCAAATATCCTATGAATTATTCTTTAATATTTTGCTCTGTCATGTTTTTTTTCTACGACGATAAAATCCACCACTTCCCAGGAGAAATAACCACTTCTACATGATCATACTGGCTATAGCCCAAAACATTGACATAACTGCTGCTTGTCCCTTGCGCGGCCACTGCTCCCATTGGCCACATAGAATTAAATGTAGGGCAGCTGCGCATGCGCGGTGCACCCTCCGGGAACTCTTCCGGCTGCATTTACAAAATAGGTGCGGGTCCCAGAGGTGGGACCCGCACCTATCAGACAATGGGGGCTTATCCTAGGGATATGTCCCCATTGTCTGAGATGGGAATATGCCTTTAACCTACTGTGGTAAGGTGCAAGGTACTGTGGTCGACGGGAGGTACGTGTCACCGAGGTTCCTGGCCTCGGTGAGGTAAGAGCCGGATTTTTGGTGTGTCAGCAGCAGCTTGCTGCTTGACACCTTGCTATTTAGTTTGGCTGCAAAGCCAATCCGGGCCGGCTCTTACTGGTAGTAGGCAAAGAGTTGGGTGGGTGCCTACTCCCCACGGTCCAGGCCGGGTTTTCCCGGGCCTTTATAACACAGCCAGCAGCTGGGTGTGGAGAGAGTGATTATCCTGGAGCTGCTAATAGTGCTGTGGAGCTCTCTGACCTGAAGGAAAGAGCTCAGAAAAGTGGTGTTTTTCCTGGACGCCTGAAGGTGGATTGTCCTGCGGCTGGGCTGACAGCCAGGTGCGAACCCGCACCTACACCTCCCAGGTGACTGGAACCTGTGTCGGCCTGTTTTTGTTTTGCCTCACGTTTTCTGCTGAGTGTGAGTTAACACCAAGTGACTGTTTCCTGTTTACTTTATGCAAGTGTGAATAAACCCTGTTTGGCTTCAGCCTGTTGAACAGTTGGTGGTGCCCACAGCGTATCGCAAGCTGGTCATGGAGCTTGCCCACCAACATGTTCTTGGGGGACACCTGGGGTGGCAGAAAACGCAGGACCGCATACTGCAGCGGTTTTATTGGCCCAGTGTGTTCAAGGAGGTAGAAAATTATTGTAAGTCCTGTCCCACCTGTCAGATAAATAGCCCCCAGCCACATTTCCGTAGTCCTCTGGTACCTCTTCCAATTATTGAGGTCCCATTTGAGCGAATCGCTATGGATCTAATTGGGCCTGTACCAAAGTCTGCCAGGGGCCACCAACACATTCTGGTAGTTCTCGACTATGCCACTCGGTATCCGGAGGCGGTGCCTCTGCGACATACCTCAGCTAAGCTCATTGCCAAAGAGTTAATGGAAATGTTTTCCCGTGTGGGCCTGCCAAAAGAGGTTCTGACAGACCAAGGGACCCCTTTATGTCCAAAGTTATGAGGGAACTGTGTAAATTATTGCGTATAAAGCAATTGCGGACGTCCGTTTACCATCCACAAACGGACGGTCTTGTCGAAAGGTTTAACCAAACTCTCAAAAATATGTTAAAAGGGTGGTGTCTAGAGATGGGAAGGACTGGGACCTGCTTCTGCCCTATCTCATGTTCGCAGTGCGAGAGGTGCCCCAGGCCTCTACTGGGTTCTCGCCCTTCGAAGCTGCTTTATGGCAGACACCCTCGGGGCCTGTTGGATATCGCCAAGGAAGCGTGGGAACAACAGCCTGTCCCCACAAAAGTGTCATTGAGTATGTCACCCAGATGCAGGAACGGATGGAAAGGGTGTTGCCGCTGGTCCGGGAGCATATGGAGGCAGCGCAACAAGCCCAGAGTAGGGTGTATAATCGTCAGGCTCGGGTACGGGACTTCAATCCAGGAGATCGGGTTTTGGTTCTGGTACCCACCCTTGACAGCAAGTTCCTAGCTAGGTGGCAGGGCCCCTATGAGGTGATCGAGAAGGTAGGGAAGTAAATTACAAGGTACACCAGCCAGGCGGCGCAAGCCGAGCAGGTGTACCACGTGAATTTACTAAAGCCGTGGAAGGATAGGAACATGACCGACGACAACAGCCCCGGCCAGGGCTTCTGGGTGAGAAGGGTCCAGCCCCACAGTTCGAGGCCTGCGAGCGGTAGCCACGGTAAAAATTGCAGACAGCCTGTCTTCCAAACAAGTTCAGGAAGTCAGGAGTTCATCAGTCGGAACACGGATGTGTTCTCGGACCTCCCTGGCCGCACGTCTCTCATCCAACATGACATCGTCACTGAGCCTCAGGCCAAGATCCGGTTAAAACCATACCGGGTACCTGAGGCTCAGCGACGAGCCATCGCGGAGGAAGTGCAATTAATGTTGAAGCTCGATGTCATTGAGGAGTCGAAAAGTGAGTGGGCAAGTCCCATAGTTCTAATACCCAAGCCGGATGGGAAGTTGCGGTTCTGCAACGATTTTCGCAAGTTAAATGAAGTGTCCAAGTTTGATGCGTATCCCATGCCCCGGGTAGACGAGCTTGTTGAAAATTTAGGGCAAGCCCGTTATTTTTCTGTGCTAGACCTCACTAAAGGATACTGGCAAGTACCCTTAACGGAGGCGGCCAAGGAAAAACCGCTTTGTTACCCGCGCAGGGCCTGTATCATTACAAGGTGTTACCCTTTGGCCTGCATGGCGCCCCGCCACCTTCCAAAGGTTAATGGACGTTGTGCTGCGACCGCACCGTCGGTACGCTCGGCCTACTTAGATGATGTAATCATCCACAGCACCGACTGGGAAAGCCATTTGCCCAAAGTGCAGGCGGTAGTGGATGCCCTGAGGAAAGCTGGACTAACCGCCAATCCAAAGAAGTGTGCGATTGGGTTGGAAGAGACCAAATATCTGGGATATGTTATTGGGCGGGAGTCATCAAGCCGCAGGTAACTAAGGTAGAGGCCATACGTAACTGGCCCCGACCGGTCACTACCAGGCAGGTAAAGTCCTTCCTGGGAATTGTAGGGTACTACATGCGGTTTGTGCCCCACTTTGCCACAATAGCAGCGCCGTTGACAGACCTGTTGAAGGGGCGAAAGTCTGGGAAGGTTAGCTGGAGTGAGAAGGCGGAGGAGGCTTTCTCCGCGTTGAAGTCGGCCCTGTGTGGGTCCCCGGTTTTGGTGACACCCGACTTCAACAGGGAGTTCGTCGTACAGACCGACGCCTCGGAGGTAGGCCTCGGTGCTGTACTGTCTCAGGAGGTCAACGGGGAAGAACATCCCGTTGTCTTCCTGAGCCGTAAGCTCAGTCCAGCCGAGACCAGGTATAGCATAGTGGAGAGGGAGTGCCTGGCTATCAAGTGGGCACTCGAATCTCTCCGCTACTACCTGTTAGGGAGGAGGTTCCGTCTGGTGACCGACCATTCCCCTCTCGAGTGGATGAGCCAGGCCAAGGAGAGGAATGCTCGGGTCACCAGGTGGTTCCTATCCCTGCAGAACTTCAAGTTCTCCGTGGAACACAGGGCAGGCCGCTTGCAGGGTAACGCAGATGCCCTGTCCCGCGTCCACTGCCTCACATGTGTTCACCCCTCAGGGTTGAACAAAGGGGGGTATGTGGTAAGGTGCAAGGTACTGTGGTCGACGGGAGGTACGTGTCACCGAGGTTCCTGGCCTCGGTGAGGTAAGAGCCGGATTTTTGGTGTGTCAGCAGCAGCTAGTGCTGCTTGACACCTTGCTATTTAGTTTGGCTGCAAAGCCAATCCGGGCCGGCTCTTACTGGTAGTAGGCAAAGAGTTGGGTGGGTGCCTACTCCCCACGGTCCAGGCCGGGTTTTCCCGGGCCTTTATAACACAGCCAGCAGCTGGGTGTGGAGAGAGTGATTATCCTGGAGCTGCTAATAGTGCTGTGGAGCTCTCTGACCTGAAGGAAAGAGCTCAGAAAAGTGGTGTTTTTCCTGGACGCCTGAATGTGGATTGTCCTGCGGCTGGGCTGACAGCCAGGTGCGAACCCGCACCTACACCTCCCAGGTGACTGGAACCTGTGTCGGGCTGTTTTTGTTTTGCCTCACGTTTTCTGCTGAGTGTGAGTTAACACCAAGTGACTGTTTCCTGTTTACTTTATGCAAGTGTGAATAAACCCTGTTTGGCTTCACTTACTGGACTCCTTTTGCCTCTGTACTGCACCCGCACCGCTGTCTACCAGAGCGACTCCCCACACTACTTACACTAGTGGGTAAAATTATACCCTCTAACAGTCCCCAAAAGGGTGCGTAAAGGCGGGTCCTAAGTAGTTGCAACAGGTATCACATGATCTCTATCAGTGCAGCTGACTGGTTGAAAATAAAACACGTGGTACTGTCTGTCATACAAGAGGTCCTCACTTAAATTCAGTAGACACTTACTGTTGAGAAGACTAAAGATTTTGCACCTGGATCCAAAGTTTGGATTTTCATAAGCGTTCTGACAACTGCCTCAACTTTTGTGGAATGGCTCCCCTTTAAAAACAAATATAATGAGATTTGTTAGAAGGACATATTTATGCCAAAACCTCTGCAAAAAAACAAACATTCTCTTTGAGAAGATCAGTGCTTCTTTGTAAAAATCATTAAAAGGTTTTCCAGGATCCTTATAATGATGCCCCCTCCCCATCAATATCTGATTGGCAGGTGTCCGACACTCTGCAACCCCCTACCGATCAGTTGTTCTGAAGTAGCTCTGGCGCTGGGCTGACACAGCTCCATTCACGGTGTATTGGATGGAGCTAGTAACTGCAGAGCTGCTCCCACTGAGGTGAATGGTCTACTACATAATGGATGGAGCTGTTCAAGATTCATTTACAGCGCCAGAACTTACTTTGGAACAGCTGATCAGCAGGGGTACAGAATTTTGGACCAACGCTCAATCAAAGTTTGATGGCCTATCCTGAGGATACGCGATCAATATGAAAATCCTGGCCAAGACCTTTAAGCGTACACTTTAAAGGCCATTTGTCAGAAGTAGCCTGACTAATTAAAGGCATGCCTTTCATTAGATCATAGGTTGCACCATTATGTAGAAATCCTTCTTTTAATGTATATGCAATTGAAGGCTTAAAGAGGACCTTTCACCGTCCCCTTACATTAGCATATAAAAAGCTGGCAGGGTAGGGCATAGTAATGGCATGTGATAGCGTGACAGCCAGGGAGAAAAAAAAAGCTCACCTTCTCCCTGGCTGTGATGCTCTCCGCTGCGATTGGGCTGCTCACAGCAAGGGGGAAGGAGACACCCCTTGAGAAACACGGCCGTCTCCTCCTCCCTGTACTGATGGTATGGATTTATCAGAACGGGGGGCAATCCTTAGAAAGCTTAAAGGTTGAACACTCACTGATGATAGGTCATCAATATGTGTAGCATGGACAACCCCACAACAGCTGTCGTAGGAGGAGAGTTGGGAGGCCCCCATACATATCAGAAGTTCAGGCAGTCTTGGCGAAATTAGCAGGTGAGGGGTAGATTTATCGGACGTGCATGTCCAGCTCAAGAGGCAGTAGACCGTCCCAGCCAATAGTTTGCACCGTACCAGTATCCCAGTCATTAACATTCATGAGTTTGGTACTTTAAAAGGACTCTCTTCCTAGAACGTCTGTTAATAAGCCACCAGAAACACTTTGCAGGTTAATTGATTTTCTCATTTTGTTAGATCACCACCAACTCAATTCTGCTGTAGTACACTTAGGCTCTGCGCTACTCCAGACTCCTACTCTCGTTGCTGTAGTGACAGCTATTGATGGCTTTCCAGGTTCTCTGCAAATGATTATAAAGCTCTACTGTATGTTAAAAATCTGGAAATCTGACAAAAATGCTGTAGCTATAGCAACCACTGCATTGCCTTCTGAAAAGAGCAGAAGCAACAGCCATAAGGGTTAATGCTGTACGACCACGACGTCCAGGATATTATACTGTCCCAGAAAACAACTATGTTCTACATACTTACAACAGGCATTCACACAAATGAACACATCATGTTGGATTGGTTTTAACAGCAACGCTTAAAGGGGTTGTCCTGTATTTTTTATTTTTTTTGGCAATAGTCCCCCCAACCAGCAGTACCTATGCAGAAATCCATATTCACCTGCTTCCCTCTGCTCTGTTCCGGCTCCATTCAATGGACTCCTGGTTCTAACTGTCAACTTCTGCCAGGAAGTGGTCATATTTGCTGCGGCAACCAATGACTAGCCTCATTTGTGATGTGTCCCCAAGCAGCAAGTGACCCAGTAGTGATGTGCTCCTTGGGAACACGTCACTGCTGAGGCCAGCGGCGTACGCGACCCTGTCCATGTGAAAGTTGATAGGGTAATCTGACACTACAGATGCTTCTGCATGTTCCATGTTCTCAGTCATTGGAAAATCCACCATTGTGTCCAGATGTTTAGGGAAGGCTGTAGGGTGGACTATGATATACATAGGATCTGGCTATAGGTCTACAGAGGTTAGACTTATATCAAGCACATCTCTCAGTCTCCTTACCAACAAATTCTTCCAAGACATATAAAGCTTGCAAATACGGGGAATAATTGAGAACTTGCCCCTCTTACAGAAGAACACTTACCTTTACAGGAATGTCCTTCTCTTCGCTTGCAGCCTCACTTGTGAACACATAAGAAATCTCTTTGTGGGACGTTGTCTGTCTGCAAATAGCACATTTAATAGCGCTTCTTCTTGTACCAACACTATACTGCTCAATGATGATCGCTACGCATTCATTGCAGAAGCAATGGCCACAGGTCAGCACTGCCCACTAGGAAAGAAAAGAAAGGATGGTACAGTTTTGCTACACAAGTGCTGATCCCTCCATTTATTTCTATGGGAGTTAAGAAAACAGTAGAGCAAGGTTCAGCAACCTCCGGTCTGAAACTACAACTCCCAGAATCCTGCTTTCACTTCTGTGGGAGTTACAAGAACAGCCAAGTTGAGCGTGCATGCTGGGAGTTGTAGTTTCACAGCAGCTGGAGTGCCGAAGGCTGCTAATCCCTGCAGCAGTGTGGCTATCTCTCCATTCACAGTGGTCATCTCACCAGGCGTGGTTCTGAAGGCAGGTGCGGGTCCAAGAGGTGGGACCTGCATCTATCATACAATTCTAGCATATCCTGAACCTAAGATGATACCCAAGTTGCTGCTGTTCCCCCAAATATAACCGAAGGAGGGTTGTATTCATCGATGCTGCATTCGCAGCAAGTTTACTAAAAGGGGCATATCGCTAGGACATGGATGGTGGTGTGGATTCCACCTCTGGGACTTACTCGCCAATCTCGAGGACAAGGCCTACGAAGCAAGGGAGAGGCACACCGGTCATGCATGGTAAGTTCTCCATTCACTGCTAAGAGACTTCCGAAAATAACAGAGCAAGGGTGGGCTGCTATTTTCAGAGGTCCCATAGCTGAAATTGGAGAGTAAGCTACACAAGCACAGCCACCTTGCCTGCTATTTCCGGCAATTCCCTAGCACTGGCTGTGATTGGCCATTTTCAGAACTCCCACGGCAGTGAATGGAGGGTGGCCACGCATGCACGGCTGCTCTCCCTTCACTTTCAAGGCTCAATACTCCAGCTAGAAACAGGTTCCAGAGGTTGGACCTGCATCTACATGACATTTTTGTCGCATCATAGCGATATGCCACAACTGTTTACATGGGAAGACCCCTTTAGATGTATGTCCAGCTTTGGATCATATTTTAGAGAATCCCAGAAACAAATCTTGCAAAAAAGTAACGTTGCCCTTTAAGACCATCAGCAGAATATGTGTGGTGATGTGCTGCTTCTCCTTTTCTTTATAATCAGATTCGCCAGCTTCTCGCTCTCTTTCTTGATTGACAAGGCCCGGTTTCTGTAGTCCCATAGTCATCTCGTCTGACCTTGTCAATCAAGGAGGAGGGGGACGGGCTGGCAGAGGAAGCAGGAGAGTAAGAGTGCACAGAGTGGCCAGTGCCCACCGTCAGTGCACTTAACTGCTTATTGGCAAATAGATTAAAAGTCCTTTTTTCCAGAATGAGGCAGCTGATCGCTAAGTGAAATATTTCGGTACATCCAGCTGAGCTAGATATGGTTCTGGATTATCAGTGAATCTTCTGGTCACTGACTCCCTTTAATACACAAGCACAGGTAACCAAATGTTAGCACCAGTGTGAATATTTGCTTATTGTGCTTTACATACTTTGATTAACCAATGGTTCCAATTTTGATGCAACACAAATTAATGAAGGCGAACAATAATCATAAGAAGAAAGAAGACTTTAATAGTAAAACCATGCCAGAAATTACCTGCTTCCCCAGATTTCTCGCACATATTGGACAAGGCTCTGGATTTACTCCTCCGCTGGTTTGATTCTGAGACTAGAAAAGGGACAAATACGTCAGTTTTTTTTTGTTCTCTCCATCAGAAGGTCATAACAAAGTGTCTTGGCTCTGCTCCACCAGAAATAAATGAGCCATCTAGAGTGACGCTGACCCTTTGTACAGTTCATTGGCGCACACTGCCAAGGATATATGCGTTCACAGCAGTAAACTTTGTTAGGCCATACTATTTTTGGAAAACAGTATAAATCTGGGCTGCATGGAGAAACCAAGACATTCAACGCTAATGAGATAAACGTAAAGGGCTAAGTACAAGTCATGCTGTATCCAGTGGGTAGGGACTAGCTGCTAGATCGATAGGGGTTTGGTCTCTGGGACCTTGATCAATTGCCAGAATGGTGGTTCAGTGTCTTCTGTTCCCCTACATGCAAGACTGTGGCGAGTAGGAGGTAAATGAAGTGGCAATCGAGCAAACGTCCAGCCGTTTCTTTCATGGCCTAGGGCACTGACAAAGATAGCTGTACTAGCTGATCTTCATCAGCGCTATAGACCATGAATGGAATGACAGTGCAAATTCTTGGCCGCTGCTCCGGCCAACCTTACAGTTGGGTGAAATGGAGGGACACAGGACTCCAGTTTTGGTGATTGCTGGATAGGGGATACTTGCAATTACGTTTCCACGACCATGAGCGCTCATTACTGGAGTAATGAAAATCCACGTCCTCATTCACCTTGGTACTACAGATAAAGGTCACTAATGACATTGTTTTTCACACTTATACATTATTCTTGACTGAATTTGCTAGTCGTAAATACCTTTTCTAAATTTGTAAGGTAAAGAAGCTGGCCCAGTTTTTTCTGTAACTGCGACTTGGCAACGGCTTTGTCATTAAGCAGCTTCACGCGATTCTGCTCAACCTGCAGAGACAAATTGATAAAACCTCTAGGCATCTAAGAGAAATGATAGACCTTCTGGTAGCTATGATGAGAGTTACACTTCTGTAGCTGCTCTTAGAAGCCATTGCACTGAGTGTATGCACTAACCTCGTGTGGTTCAATGATGTGAGGAACAGGAGGGTTAGGCTTGGGTTCATCAGGAAGCCGGACTCTGAGGCGCTGGGTTGCCATTGAAAGCTCGTCAATAGCCGACACGTGGTTACGTAGGACCATCCAGTATTCATGAAGCAACTAAAGTTACCATTTCAGAAAAAAAAAGTTGGTTTAAGCCAATAAGTGACTCTCTTCACTGTAAATTATGTTAATGGATTTATCTTTTTAAACAACAGTTATGGGTTAATTCACAATTTAAGAGCAAGGGTGTCTACAGCTAGTGCTATGTGGAGAAGAATCATGGGGTTTGATCTCTGGGACCCATAACCAATTGCCAGAATGGTCCTTCCATGTACCATGTTTCCTCCAGCTGCAATATACTGTGGCCAACGGAGCGGTGGTCGAGCAAGCGTGTAGCCGATTAATTTACCGTCCATGGCACTGATAAACAAAGCTGTACTTGTCGATCTTCATGGGTGTCATAGACAGTGAATCGAGCGACAGAGCACATGCTTGAGTGCTGCTCTAGTCAACTCCTACAAATGGTTGCATTGCAGTTGGGTGGAAAGGTAGGACTCCTATATACGGGAGATCAGTGGATAGAGGATAATGCACTCAAATAATATCGAGTAACTAGGTAAAACAAGAATGACATTAAACCTCCTCTTAATTATCCTGACCTGCGAGGAAGGAGAAAAGGACATTCGGGTTTTGCCTGAGAATACTTTGGGCACTGCTCTGAGTGCATGGAGAACTGCTTAGCATCAGCAGCATCTTCTCCCTTTAGACCCTCATCGCAGGCAAAAGTAACCGAAATAAAGAAACTGAAAACCTGGGCAAAGTTTCTGAGAAAGGCTTTGCCCAAACTTTCATTTTCTCTGTATTACATGAGAGCTATAACTTGAAGCTTGGCCTGCTTGTTTCTACATCTCAGCAGTAGAGTTAAAGGGGTTGTTTCATCAGAGACAACTCCTTACACAATGCAAGCCCCCCTATCAAACAGGTGATTTACCCAGGGAAAGCTGTGGCCAGTCAGGCTGCAAGGTATGTGTAGTTATTTAAGGGTACTTTTACACTTGCAGCAGGATGGATACGGCAGGCTATTCAGCCTGCCGGATCCGTCCTGCTGCAAGTGCCCGTGCACTGCCATGCTGCCGCTCTGTCCCCATTGACTATAATGGGGCGGGGGGCGGAGCTACGGCACTGCACGGCAAAGATCGCCAGACTGAAAAGTCGGACATGCAGGACTTTCAGTCTGGCGATCTCCGGCCGTGCAGTGCCATAGCTCCGCCCCCCCGCCCCATTATGGTCAATGGGGACGGAGCGGCAGCACGGCAGTGCACAGCCACTTGCGGCAGGACGGATCCGGCAGGCTTTCCTGCCGCAAGTGTAAAAGTACCCTAAAGGGATTCTGTCACCACATTTTACCCCCTACAGTTAAACATACCTACTTGTAGGTCTCCCTGAGCAGTAGCAAATGATGCCCTTATTAACTAACAGTGTAGATTTATTTCTTAATAAAATCGATTTTAGGGATCTGCAAATGACTTTCCTAACTTGGTGCCCAGCCGCATAATAAGGGCATCATTTGATACTGCTCAGGGAGACCTACAAGTATATATGTTTAACTGTAGGGGGTAAAATGTGGTGACAGAATCCCTAAATCAATGGACGACTATGAAATATATGGTCGGCTTGAGTCACAGAGAAAAAGAGACTTTTCTACAGAGCGGCTCTCTGTTCTTGCTTGTAGAGAGGGGTCCCAAGTAGAAGACATCCCCTAAACAGTGTATAAGTGGTTGTAAAAAAGTTTTAAAAAATATAAATGCCATTAAGATTTTCTGTGGGAAGAGAACTGAGCTGTAATTGTCTGATCTGGCATTTACAGATATTTTCTGTGATCCTGGCCAGAACTAGGAAGTGGACAGCAGTGGGAACAAGGACTTCGAATGGCAGCAGAGGGGGAATGGTTGAGTAAGGCTTATTTTTTATTTTTATTTTTTTTAGCTCATTCTGGTCATTTTAAAATAAATTTTCTGCCCCCTGGAAAACCCCTTTACGGAGTGAATCCATTAAGGGTTGTCTGAGATAATTAAAAATCTCGAGGGAACCACAAAATGTCTTAAAATAAAATAACATCTTATACGCAACGCGTTTTCTCCAGATCCATTTTCTGTAAAAACTGCAGTGGTGACGTGCCTGGATACGATACTTCACCGCTGCAGCCAATCACTGTCCTCACTGGCTGCAGCTTTCACATACCGTATCCAGGCACGTCACCGGCTGAAGAAAGGAGGGAGTATAACATGTAATTTTATTTCAAGACATTTTGAGGCTTATCCAAGATTTTTTATTATCTCGAACAACACCTTTAAGGGACTCAGATAATGTGTCAAACACATTTATAAGAGACATATCAATATCAACACTAAAAAATTGATGTTTTTGGGATGAATTTTCCAATTTTAATGTAAATATTAGGTGCCTAAACAAGCTTATGAAAATCTACCGACACATCACCTGTACAGGTTTTATCCCTTCGCCTTATGACAGCACCCATGGAGAGACCGCCTCCGCCTCCTTCCCACATTGGACAGGAAACAGAAGTCAGAACACCCCATAAAACCGGCTCCACCTCCAAACACCTTCAGTTCTGTTTCCTGTCCAAGGGGCAGGAAGGAGTCAGGATACCATCCTTAAGAGCTGCGGGCGCCCCGAGTTCCATATACTTTTAGGAGGGCCTACCCGTGCGGCTTAAGACTCCAGAGGGAGCGGCCGTGAGTCTGGGTTCAGCTTCTCCCTCTCCGCTCCGTCCCTCCTCTTGTTCAGGAGGAGCTTGGCTTCCTCCTGAGTACTGCGGGCCTCTACGGCCGTGCCGCAAGCCCGGCCGTCGTCTCGCGATATAGGCCGGTGACGTACTTCCGGTGCGACGGCAGGAGCGCGACCGGAAGTGGGGAGGGGCCGAGGTGCGCGCGGCATATGAAGTTTCCCAGCCAGCTTGCTGCTGTCAGGACGCTTCCAGCAGCTTCTCCATTGCGTCTCTGACGGAGAAGAACATGGAGCAACCTCAGCGCACGGAACCCACTGATACCACCAATGATGTGCCGGTACAGGATGGGGTAAGAGGGGATATTCTCCCCAAGCCTAGACGCATGAAGTTTATACATATTGGGGTCTACCAGCAACCCCCCTAAGAAAGCTTTTCGTAAAGGGCCAAATAGAGATTCCTTTAAGAATAAGTACAGGTCTAGACAGTTTTCCGATTCTAACCGAAAATCAAAGGGGTTTCTTTTTTCTCGTGCAGAGGCCTCTAAAAAGAAGGCCCAATGACGCCATGCCTCCAGTGGGAGGTCGTCTGTCCTTTTTTTCGGCAGAATGGGAAAGGATCTCGAACAGCCCTTGGGTCAGATCAGTAATAAAGGAGGGTCTGAAGTTAAGATTCTCAGATCTCCCAGGGGAGAATTTCGTGGTCACAGATTTAAGGACAGATCCACGAAAGCAGGAGGCTTTAGTAGCAGAAGTAAAATCCCTGTTAGAAAAGAAAGTGTTAATTCATGTTCCAGAAGGGGAAATGAAGACAGGTTTTTACTCTACTCTGTTTCTGGTTACCAAGCCGAATGGGTCGTTCAGAACCATAATAAACTTAAAAATGCTCAACCGTTCTCTGGTGTACGAGAAATTTCGCATGGAGTCTCTGAGGTCAGCAGTGAACCATTTGTTTCCGGGTTGTTTCATGGCCACGCTAGATCTCAGAGACGCTTATTATCATGTTCCCATTCATCCCCTACATCAGAGGTACTTGAGAATTGCTATTCAGATGGGGGAAGATATTCTGCATGCCCAATTTCGAGCCCTTCCATTTGGCCTCTCTCAGGCTCCACGAGTGTTCACGAAGCTGTTAGCGGAGATGATGGCTCATGTCAGAGAGAGGAATGTCGTGATTATTCCATACCTGGACGATTTCCTTATCATAGCAAGGGACCCCCATGCCTTGTTAAATCACATTTCATGGTTCAGGGAGGTCCTTCAGAAGCTGGGGTGGGAGATAAAGTCTTCCCTAGTTCCGGCTCAGACATGCAGATTTCTGGGCATGATGTTGGACTCAAGATCCCAAAGGTGTTATCTTCCAGAACAAAAAGTTCTCAATCTCAGGGAGAAAATTTCTTTGTTTCAGAAGACCAGGGTAGTCTCCATCCGAGAAGCCATGTCCATTTTAGGTCTGATGACGGCGACCATTCCAGAGGTGGAGTGGGCACAGTTTCACTCAAGGAAGCTTCAATATCAGATTCTGGAGGAATGGGACAACTCTCCCTTTTCTCTAGACAGGGTTTTTCCCTTGTCATCTCAAACCCTTCTATCTCTGGAATGGTGGAGAAGGTTGGAGAACCTTCGGAAGGGAGTTCCCTGGAAGAGGGAGTCTCCGATATGTGTCACCACGGACGCAAGCCCTTGGGGTTGGGGAGCCCATTGGGAAGGTCAGATTCTTCAGGGGGTTTGGGACCCAGAGACCACAGCCCAGTCTCAGAATGTCAGAGAATTGAAGGCCATTTGGCTCACTCTCTCTCAATCTCTTCCTCATCTGGAAGGCCGGAACGTAAGGATCTACTCCGACAATATGTCAGCTGTCGCCTATATCAACAGGCAAGGAGGCACGAGATCCAGAAACCTTATGTCCCTGGCATTCCAGATTTTCAGACTGGCAGAAAGTTCTCTGTTATTTCTTTCTGCTGTGCATCTGAGGGGAACAGAGAACAGAGAAGCGGATTTTCTGAGCCGTCACCGGCTCAGCCAGAACGAATGGTCGTTGAATCAGGTCATTTTCAATCAAATAGTGAACCTATGGGGCCCTCCGAGGATAGACCTGTTTGCCACAAGGGCAAACAGAAAAGTAAAAAGATTCTTTTCCCTATCCCCGAAGGACCAGCCGCTAGCGGTAGATGCTGTAGCCCAGCCCTGGAGATCGGGTCTCCTTTATGTGTTTCCTCCTTTAAAGCTCATCCCGCGGGTGCTCAGGAAAATCAGGGAAGATCAAGCCTCAGTTATCATGATCGCCCCCTTTTGGCCAAAGAGAGTATGGTTCTCGGAGCTTCAGGAGATGTCGATCTCCAGTCCTTGGGTCCTGCCAGCATCCCGGGGTCTTCTCTCTCAGGGCCCGGTTGTTCATCCAGAGGTGAAATCCCTTCATTTGACGGCCTGGCTTTTGAAAGGGAAATTCTGAGGAAAAAAGGGTTATCTGATGATGTGATATCAACCCTCCTAGCTAGTCGAAAGAAGGTCACCTCAGATATTTACATGAGGGTGTGGCGGGCCTTCTTTCGATTTGCGGAGATCAGGTGGATGTCCTGGAGACCCCCAATGTTCCTCTTATCCTGGATTTTTGCAGGAGGGATGGAATAAGGGTCTTAAGCCAAGTACGCTAAAGGTACAGGTCTCCGCCCTTAGCGCTCTCTTTGAATATAAGTTGGCTGATCTTCCTTGGATCAAGAGGTTCTTTACAGCTTTGTCAAAATTATCCCCTGTTCATCGTAACACTGTGCCACCTTGGGATTTAAATTTGGTTCTTTCTGCCCTCTCGTCATCCCCCTTTGAGCCTCTGGAGCTTATCTCCTTAAAATTGCTTTCTTTCAAGCTGGCTTTCCTTTGGCTATTACTTCTGCCAGGAGGGTTGGCGAGATGGCGGCCTTCTCGATTGATCCCCCTTACCTCAGGGTTCTTGAGGATAGGATAGTCATATTTCCGGACCCGGCCTTTTTACCTAAGGTGCCTTCTAAGTTCCATAGGTCCCAGGAGATTATTCTTCCTTCCTTCTTCCCATCACCAAAGGATGAGAGGGAAGAAAGTTTTCATTGTCTAGACGTCAGAAGATGTGTTATTCACTATTTGGAAGTCACCTGACCTTGGAGACTTTCCTCACGTCTTCTATTGTGTTTCCAGGGGTCCAGGAAGGGTTCAGCTGCTTCCTCCCAGACCATAGCTAGGTGGATCAGACAGGCGATAGGCCTAGCATATTCTTCCAAAGGGGAGCTTCCCCCTTCGGGGTTTGGAGCCCATTCTACTAGATCTATGGCTACCTCCTGGGCAGAAAGGGCTTCAGTGTCTCTAGAACAAATTTGTAAGGCGGCCACTTGGAGCACTCCTCATACATTTTTTAGACACTACAGACTCAAGTTTCCTTCGGATGAAGTGCTGGAGTTTGGCCGTTCTGTTCTTCAGGCGGTGGTCCCTCCCTAATCTTATCTAGCTTATATCTCCATGGGTGCTGTCATAAGGCGAAGGGATAAAACTGAGATTACTTACTGGTAATCTTCTTTCTCTGAGCCTATGACAGCACCCAGCTAATTTCCCCCAAAAAAAAAAAAAAAAAAAAGATCTCGGAAAAAGTCTGAAGGTGTTTGGAGGTGGAGCCGGTTTTATGGGGTGTTCTAACTTCTGTTTCCTGTCCAATGTGGGAAGGAGGCGGTCTCTCCATGGGTGCTGTCATAGGCTCAGAGAAAGAAGATTACCGGTAAGTAATCTCAGTTTTTTGGACCATTTTCCTTTTTACCTTCCTACTTTTTAAGAGCCATAACTTTTTAAATTTTCCATTCACATGGCCATATGAGGGCTTACTTTTTGACAAGTTTTATTTCTTATTGGCACCATTTAATTGACCATATCTTGTACTGGAAAACGGGAAAAAAATCTTTGTGGGGTGAAATTTCTAAAAATCTACTATTCTGCCAAGGTTTTGATATACCGCGTTCACGGTGTGCTAAAAATGATGTTATTCTTATTCTGCAGTCAATATGATTATGGTGATACCAAGTTTGTATAGCTTTTTATTTTGTTTTACTACTTAAAAAAACATTTGGAAAAAAATACACTTTCTTTGCATTGCTATTTTCTTACAGCCATAACTTTTTCATATTTCCGTCTACAGATCTGTATGAGGGATTGTTTGTTTGGGGAGAGAACTTTAGTTTTTATTGGTACCTTTTTTTAAAGGTACATACAGTTTGCTGACTTTTAATTTTTTGGGGGCAATAAGGAGAATAAAAAAATGGCGAATCCTGGATTTTTATTTATTTTTCGTTACAGCATCCTGTTATGTTTTTTTATAGTTTATTTTTACATGTAAAATTGGGAAAGCAGGGTGATTTCTTTACTTTCTCTACAGTACACAATACTGTTGCAGTCTATGGGATTTTTAGACACTGCATGCTGTGCCTCATGCATGGACTTTACAGGCAGTGAACCATCATAGGCCTGGGAACCTTCAGAAGGCCTTAGGCTGTCATGGTAACCAAATGGAACCCCGCGATTTTTCCTTGCAGCGACTCAGAAGGCAGTGGGAACCCCTGCCTAACCCCAGAGACGCTGCAATCGCTATTGACTGTGGCATGTGAGGGGTTAAATGACCGGGTTCGGCCTCACCGCCGATCCGGATTACTGTGGCTGGGTGCCTGCTTTTACAGCCAGTACCTGCTGGGCAGGCTCGGTGCAGAAGCTCACTCCATACAAACCCTTAAGCATAATGACATACATGTATGTGGTTAGGGGCACAGGTTTGCCTCTTTTTCAAGTCATAAACTATTTTGAATCAATCAGCTTATACAATTGGAGAAGCTCACCTTATATTCTTTTTTCCACGCCTCAAACAGCTCCATGAAGCATGCACCTTCATCAGTAAGCCAGGGGTCCAGTCGGTGACTTCTGGCAAATGACAGTATTGCTTTCAAAGAGCGTTCCAACTCACTGGCTGCCCATAGGCCTCGGCTAGTTTTAGGCAAACGATCATCTACCAATCCATTTTCTTCTTCAATCATTTCTTCAAATATAGCAGTCTGACCTTTCACCCTGAAAGTTGAAATAGACGGATGGCAATAAAGCATCTGACAGTTTCTAATTTCATTTGATATTTATCTACGTCATATTCTGATCTCTGACTTTTATGATCCAAGGATATGCCACAAAAGTCCAATAGATGCGGGTCCCATTTCTGGTTACCTGCATCTATTTGGAAAATGGGGCCCCATTTGCTGGCTGCAGGATATGGAGAGGTGGCCACGCATGAGTAGCTCTCTCTATTCTATGGGAGTTCCCAGAATTGCTCAGCGCTGTTGCAAGATGTGAATAAAAGGCCACAGTTTAAACTCGTAAGCTATAACTGGTAAACTATGAGATACGATCAGCATGCTAAAAAAAAACAGAGGACACTCAATAGTGAGTGTTTGGAATTATTTTCCAACTAGCTCCTGGGTACAGATTTGGCAAAGGGAGTATTACTGTACTTCTACAATGCTTATTGCTGGTGTGGCAGACATTTTTTGGAGTGAGAAGTGACCACTTCTTACTCTGGGATGGTCTGTAGTTTTATTGATACCATTCTGGAGTGTGTGTCTTTTTGATCATGTTATTACATTTTTTGGTGTAAGAGAAGAAAAATGGCAAACTTTTCCATTATGCGTTCGCCACATTGGAAAAATATTTTTATATTTTAATAGTATTGTTGTTTTCAGACACAGCGATGCCCATGATGTTTATATTTTTTTATTATTTATTGATGTATTTATTATTGTTTTTATTATTTTTGTAGCCCCTCTAGGAGGCTACAATCTCCACTATTTTATTTTTTTTAAAGATTGTTACTATACTTCCATAGATGTATAGTAAAATCACTAATTGCTGATCTCCTATGTTGGCCTGACGCCTGCTGGCCAACATAGGAACTGCAGCTCTAATACCCTCTCTTCAGAGAGACTCCGCTTATCAGAATTAATGACCAGCATCCCCAATCGCTGCACGGGGATGCCGGTCCTAACCCGGAAGCACGCGATTCCAGGTTTTTCTGTATTGTGTAGTTAGATTCCATGATCACACTTGAACACGACATCTAAAGGTTATAATGACAGCGATCAGCATTATTGCAGGTCGCAGACATTAACTGTGGGCCTCTGCTATTTCAAACAGCAGAGACCTGCCGGCTATGGTGCTCGCTCATTCTAACGGGCACCATGGTTAAAGACCCTACCAGCACAGTACATGTATGGCGCTGGTAGCAAAGGGGTTAAGATCCAGAAGATGTATATTTTTTGCTACGCAAAACATGTGCGAATACAACACACGTGAGCTCCATTCATTGGGTCTCCTAATGCTTTCCAGAATAAAGGGCTGTGGTGGTCAATAGCGCACCAAAGCAGTCATAGAAATAAAAAAGAAAAGCACCAGAGCTCAGAGACCACCTAAAATCCATTGGAGTGCCTGTACAAAAACAATACACTTAAAGGGAGTCTGTCACCAAAGTTGGACATAATAGACCGCAAGCACAATGAGAACGGAGCGGGGAAATGAACAGTGGGCGCACTACGCATGTGCAGCCGCCCTACATTAATTTCTATGGGGCCCCTGAAAATAGCTGAGTGCTGGCTCGGCTATTTCCGTCTGCCCCATAGAAATGAACGGGAGCATGGGCCGCGCATGTGCGGTGTGGTCCTATTTACTTCTATGGGAGCAGCGCTTGGTGGTGGGAAATCCGGGGTCCTCCAGCCACAGCGCTCCCCGCTTCGTTCTCGTTGTAGGTGCGGGTCCCAGCGGTGGGACCTGCACCTATAAGACAATGGGGAAATATCCTAGCGATATGCCCCCATTGTCTGAGATGGGAATACCCCTTCAACTTACTTCACAAGGGTATGTAATATACTGTACATAAAATACCAATTATTCCCCTCCAGGTAAGCACATGAAAGATATGGTCTCAATGCATTTTGCTGCTGGTTTGTGGGAGTGTATTGTGAGAATGCAATTGAGTATAAAGATAAAAATTACATAACCGGACTCTGCACCACTTAGACTATTCTAGAGGGGATCTATAAAGGAATGGTGTAGGCTCACCTAATCAGTGCATATGGTAGGGTGCCACCAACCAAACAAGACACACCCAATCTCTATAAAATAGTTATCCAAAATAAATTTGGAGGTCGGGCACACCTCATTAGGTGTATAGGTCCTTCCTAATGAGGTGTGCCCGACCTCACAATTTATTTTGTATCACTAGTTGGAGGGGAGTTTTGGAGATTGCAGATTCCCTATAAGTAACTGTGGCACAGTCTGATAGTCCGACTGGGGAAAATCTGTGTCAGAAATAGTGACCAGGTACTTGAGAAATATGGCTTTCTTTTCAATGCAATGGTGATAAATAATGGATCATTGATACACCCCACAATCCTTGTATCGAGGGGTTCCCGAGTCTTCTCTCTGGATAGTGTCCATTTTGGTCCACTCCTCTAGCCCCTCACTTCTAGGGGCTGACTTAGCACTAGGTCAACTCAAAAGAAGTGAATGGAGCAGTGGTCAACATGAAAACTACCGCTCCATTCAGAGAGAGGACTCTGGAGCTCCTTGGGTCTGACCGCCGGGACAGGTGATAAAATAGTTCTCCTGGGAAAACCCCTGTAAAGGTGCCAAAACGTACCTGCTTATCACACTTGTTTGGTGCGTAGCAGTAAGAAGTAGGGAAGTTTGTAGAGTGCAAGGGAAAGCCTTTACCAGCTTCCTTTGAGTTGGTAAAATATGCAGCATTATTACCATATGAATCATGTACTTGAACTTGCAGCTGCATCATAACAAAACAATAAAAGAATATCATAGCTATAAACAACTAAACTCATTTACTAAGCTAGTCTTTTCTGACAATAATCATTGCAGTGAGGTGGCTACTTACGTATGAGAGAAGAGTTTTGACTCATAATCCGTGAATAATTCATCAGCTTTACAAAAGACGCAGCTGTGAAGAGAGGAAACATCAGAGGCCCGCTGTGAGAAGTAGAGCACCCAACAGACACAGGACAGGTACAGTAGTCTGGAAGTAGTGTCACCAACAACGGCACACATTAACCCTTTAACAACTAGAGTGACACTTTTCAGTCATATTTTGCATGTGATGGTTTTTACCTTTTTGGGGGTACCAAAATCATTTTTGGACTTCTATTTGTGATTTTTAATGCCATTTTCTGTTAAATCTTTAGTCTATTATTTATTTTATTTTATTTCTTTTAGTTCGCTAGGGATAAAGGTGGAGAAATATCATTCCCCTACACTACCTTTCCAGCCTAAAAAAGTGGCAAACCCTGCATTTGGGACTGTTTAACCACCCTTGTATCTACATATAGGCAAACAGGGAAGTTTCCATGCTACCCTTGCAACTGTCTCAAACGGGGGGGTGGGTAGGGTCACTGGCCGCGGTACATTTATCATCATTTACGCCAAATTCCTGGCGCAAATGATGACCGAAATGTATGGCAGCTACAAGCTGATGTAGACTTTAATCGAGGCACACAGAGGATGTGCTTAATTTATGATGATGTGTGCGTCTAGGCAAGAATAAAATGCGTTCTCTGGCAGGGCATATCAGCGCTGGTCATGATAAATCTCCCCCAAAATTTTCAAAAGTTAAAATTATATGCTTTCAGTGTGGTTTCTTTATATTTATTGCTTATATCTGTGTGTGTGTATATATATATATATATATATATATATATATATATATATATATACACACACACACACACACTAGTAGGATGACCCGGCTTCGAAAGTCATGTTTGTGTGTGTCGTTAAAAGATATCAACAGTATCCCCCATAACAGTGACCTCTACAGCACCCCGACCCTTAACAGTAACCTCCACAGCACCCACCCTCCTAACTGTGACCTCCACAGCAGCCTACACCCTTAACATTGACCCCCTCACACCGCCCCTTTAACAGTGACCTCTACAGCACCCCACCTCCTTAACAGTGACCTCGACAGTCCCCTACCCCTTAACACTTAACGCCCCCACAGTGCCCCGCCTCCTTAAAATGCGACCTCCACATCAGCTCACCCCCTTAACTTTGACCTTCACAGAAGCCGACTCCTTCAACAGTGACCTCCACAACACCCCACCTGCCCCCCTAACAAAGACCTCCACAGCGAGGCATTATTGTCTTTAATTGACAGTATAAAACCCCACAGAATTAGTATATACTTAAGGTCATGTGAGTTACATCAGCCTCTACAACGTTGGCTAAGCCTCGTAAATCGAAATCATATTAACTCCCACAAAAGCTGTCTTATACTAAGAATGTCCTTCTTTGCCTATAGCAACCAATCAGAGCTTATATTAATGACCTGTAGCAAAATAGAAGCTGAGCTGTGATTGGTTGCTATATGCAACCTAATGAATATCTAGGCTAACTGCCACAACAGCCACCAGACAATGGTTTCTGTAGTTTGGTGGTTAGGTTACTAAGTGTATTTTTTAGCAAATAATTGGAGAGCGGGGTGAAAATTTACACTCAAAACATAGACTATGAGGTTCCCCGAGTCACAGGAGATGGCTGTGCATAATTTTGTGATTGTAAATGCGACGGTATGGATTCCTTTAGCGGACATACATACACACACTCAGCTTTATTTATTAGATATATATACACACTGTGTAAACATACTAATTATATATATATATATATATATATATATATATACACACCAGCAGAAAAATCCGGCTTCGCATGGGTATTTTTCAACTATTTATTTTAATGTTTGTGTGTGTGTCGTTAATTATAGACAGTATCCACTATAACAGTGACATCTACAGTACCCCGCCCATTTAACAGTAACATCCACAGCGGCCTCCATAGCAGACCATCCCCTTAACTGTGACCTCCACAGCAGCCTGCCCCTAGGGTGGCCAGAGGTCCGGTTTTCGGCCGGGAATGTCTGGCTTTCAGACTCCCTGTCCTCCATCTGGCACAGGGCCTGGAATGACACAGGGATGTCCTTTTGAACAGCTTACCCTCAGACAGCAGCACTGTGCTATCTGAGCGTGAGCTGCAGGGAGAAAGTAACCCTCCCTCCCAACCCTGCAGCTGACAGAAGTTGATTTTTACCTTCATTTTTTATATCCCTGTCGGCTGCGGAGTGGGCGTGGCTTAACCGGGTCGGTGCGGGGCTTAAAAGTCCGTCTTTTGCCCCCTTAATTGTGACCTCATGAGAACATGGGACCAACACAGATGCCTGCAGCTGCCAAGCGCACATGCAACAGGTCAGCAAGTTTTATAGGTACAAATCTGCTGACAGATGCCCTTAAAGAACGCTCAACTGATAAGACTTATTTAAGTAGGTGGCCTCAGATATTAAGTATAGGTAATAAAGTTGAGATAGAGGAGGTAAAATGAGATAGAAGGGGAAGGTCTACATTTTGGGAAAAAGACAAACAAAAGTAGTCTAATAATAATGGCTAATCATGCATTTTGCCTTCTTTGCCCCGTACATACAAAGTGGAATAACGCACATACTGTATAATGGTTTTGAAAGCATGCACTTCATAGCGTACATTTACTCTCAGGATGTCAAATCTTTCCCTCCAGGTGTTGTCTGTCAGTTACTATTTATGTCAGTCTATAATCAGCAAATGTGTTTCTGAATGCAAGTAAGGGTAAAAATGGACTAGGAGTGGAAAGGGATAGTTGAAAAGCACCATTTATATAAATTCAAAGTAATTCAAAGTTACAGTAATTGTAAAAGGCTTTAACATGGAAATGCAATAGAGATGCATGTATACACAATACATACATATGGAGTGGCAGCCGACCAACCCTAAGGTGGCATATTGATGCTGTTTGGATAACTTCTTTAGAGGGTGGACCTTCAAGATTCTTCACCGCCTCTCTGACTTGCTTCTGGCACTTTCTGACTTCCTCCATCTGAGAGGTAACAATGTACTGAAGTCCTCTGCAGTCCCGAAACCTAAAGGTGCGTAAAACAGGTAAGTAACAACAAATCTCATTGTCTGAAGAAAGGGTGGAATGGATTTCTGGCCAGATGAGAAAGAGATCATTGAAGGAGAATAACGTTGTCTTCATACAGAAGCAGCTGTAGGGATTGTGGGGCGTTCATAATGAATGAAAATACAAATTTGCTTACTATTTCTGTTATGCATAGTAAAAATATACACATTTTTTTTTGGATTTTTCGGTATTATAAGTCATTTTAGGGCATAATCTAATCATTTTACTGCAAAGAATAAATGTAAACTCTTGCTGCGGCTGGAATAGAAGGACTGGAGAGTAGAACTTGGTATCATATTAACTCTAACAGTTTTGCTTGAGATCTGCTCAGGTTTTGAGAGAAGGACCGAACATGCACAACTTGGGCAGCAGGCTTAATGGGTGGAGGGCTGCTTTAACCCTTAATATCTAGGTCTGTGTAGCAGCTAGAGATGTGAGCCAGGTCTTGTTTGAAAGCTTTATAAGTCCAGTTTCGTGAGAGCTCAATAAACTTGCTGCTTTCACTCTAGAAACTATTTCTAAACAGTATATCGCCAGTTTCATGGCAGCTAACACTATGATCCTGGTTTATGAGCCTTAGATTGTCAGTTTTCAAACAAGGCCAGGCTCACATCTCTAGCTGCTACACAGCCTGAGATATTAAAGCTCAGAACAAGCCCTCCTTCTTCAGCCAGCTGTGATCTCAGCCAGCAAGGAGGAAGAGAGGTAAATGCGGACAGCCTGCAGGAGAAAAGAAAAAAGATCCTCTCTCCCTGTGTGACTGTACGTGACCCAAGAGGAGAGTAATATTGACTTTTGTGTATGTTTTCTGCTCCCATCTTCTCCATTAATCAGGGAGAATACTTGCTTTACAATTGTCACATATAGAGGTGTTTTTTTCCAGGAAAGGAGTGAAAACACAAACCGTTTGCCCAGCTAATTACCACTCTATGCAGATTTTGGTCATACTGTATATTGATGCCATTACCCAGATGTTTACCACTGGCCATTAAATAAGTCACACCAAACACTTCTACCACCCATACACACCCCAAAAAGTTTCCTTTTTACACTGTCCCTATCATATCTTTACTATATCACTAAAAAGTAATTTCTTTCTTTTTATATATCTACGAAAAAGATTCCAGACAGGCAGAAAATATATTTTCACTCACTGGATGTCATCAAGAAATCTTTTACATTTACTTTTACAAAACAAAGCATTATGGCAAAACAGGGTAAGCAGGGCTCCTGCACGAAGCTGCATTGCACACAGGGCACCACTAAAATACATGTATGGTACCCTTGTGGTTACCTGTTTTGAAATAAAAGCTACTTTTTGTCTGCATTTTGTTTTTTAAAAAAGTATGAATAACACCACTGGTGTCAATTAACACGTACGGATAACAGTGTGTCTGAGCACTGCTCAAGCTCAGCATCACTGTATTGAACAGCACATGGGCTACTGTGCATGAGTTGTTCTATTGGTTTACACTGAACTGCAAAAAGGGGGCCAAGAGGGGAGCTGCTGCGCATGCGTGTGTATGGATAGGGATAAGTTTCCTATGACTGTCTCGTTTGGGGGATTCTTTCTTATTTATACTATACAGGTAAGAAGATGAACAGATACACCTCTAATCAAATGATCTGTAGACTAATAGATGCAATTGTTTATTGGTATAAAGGGTGCATTCACACGACCGTATATATTTTGTGGTCTGCAAAACGCAGATCCTGCAAAAAAATAAGGATGACCACCATGTTGCATCCATTTTTTTTTCTGGTCTGTTCTGGTGAATATGTAATGATATGTGCATGTAGACAATATATGTTATATCAATATACGTTATACAATATCATGTGTGAACTGAGCACATCTTACACTTTCATAATGTGAGGTGTTGTATGTCTGCGTTACACTTTGAGCCCCAAAAGGTTACTCTTTGATGCAAAACTGCGTGAGGGCACAGGTGTCTACTTTCAGAAAACATACAAGTCTAAGGGAATAATATGAGTTTTTTTTTTTAGAATTCAGGTTTCTTTGTGTTTGTCAAAAGTGTGAAAACTGTTCTGCGGAGGAGCTCAAAAGTGCCTGTCACCAATATGATTTTTTGCTATGAGCAAAATGAACATTTTTGACCCGAGACCCCCCATCACTCACTTATCTGCCATGGACAACTTGTTCACTTGCTGTTTGTAGTTGACAGTGATTTCATTTTGTACACGCTGAACAAGATCCTCATCATTTGCATTTTGGATTGCACGCTGGATCACATCAATCCACCAGGGAGAGGAGAAATTAATCTGCAAAGAACTCAAGATGTTCAGGTTTGAAGAATTTGAGGCTATAGAATTTTTTTTAAAGGATTAGGATTATTCTCAGAGAAGCCAGATAAATGGGTAATGGGTAAAAAGCAAATAAAGGCAACTCTTCGGCTTTGGTAAGCTTTGTCAATTATCACAGGACTATGAACCGTGAAATAACAGTCTTAAATTTATCCATTAGTTTTATTGTAGTAGCAATTGTAGAAAACAAAGTCAACCTTGAAATTCAACAGCAACTGCAAATTCCATTAGGACATTCTGCATTGCTTTAGGAACACTAAACCTAGAAACAAATGATGATGTTAGGCTTGTTTCACATTTGCGTTAAGCAGATCCAGCAGGCTGTTCTGGCAGGGAACAGCCTGCCAGATCCATGAATACAGGGTGCTACCAAGGATCCGTCCAGCCTCTTTCACTATAATTGGGACCAGCATAGAGCCGACTGCAACCCGGCAACATGCGAAGGAGCGGCTGAATACCGATGCGAGTACCAGTTTTTGTCCGGCCGCGTTTCAGCATTTTTGCCAGCTTGCGGCCGAATCTCCGCCAGTTCCCATTATAGTGGGGTATTCACGGATCCGGCAAACTGTTCCTGGCCGCAGCGGCCTTCTGGATCTGTTTTAATGCAGATGTGAAACAAGCCTTAGGAGGAGATAACCTTACTTCTAACGTGGTCAGTCAGCAGGATTTTCTGTATGATCCTAAAAAAGTCTTTGAGAATACTGTAGAGAACACAGGTTAATATGCAGCTCATCTGTACCATATTCGTTAGAGATCCATTGAAGAGGTGTTTCTTTTTGTCCTACTGCAGCCAGGGCACAGCAGAGAGGCTGTTACTCTAGCCAGCGTTCTTACAGTCAGACACAGTGAAGAGGAGAAAGGAGACATAGCTGAGCTTTTGGAAGATTTTTTTTTGTGCTGGAATAGTTTTTGTGTATTTTCTGTGTTAACTAGTATGTGCCGCCTTAATCTATGCCACCATCTTGTGACATTGGTGACAGAAATTTAAACAGGAGAGATAGGAAACTGGTGCATAATTGCTCAGATAAGCAGATGTAATTTTACTAAATTATGCCCATAGAAACTAATATTTATCTACCTTAAGAGTATGGACAGTTTTGCCCATGATACACTGGTCAGAGTACTAGGTGGAGGTTGGGAAAAGCAGTAAATCATACCTTTTATGAGGCTTTTCTCATCAGGAGATGTAAAAATATTGGGGGTCATTTATTAAGACCGGCGTTTAAGACTGGTGAAGGAGCCGCTGAAGTTAAGAAGAGGCGCTGGCCTCTCCATAACTTCGGCGCATACAGTGCCAATTCTAAATGTAAGACAGCTTCCTAGCTGGCATACATTTAGACCATTTTCTACACCTAAAACAGGTGTAGAAAATTATGAATAAGACAGCCTACTGACCCGACCCCTTTCCCGCCCACTTTTTTTTTAGACCGGGCTGTCTGCATTGAGAGGATTCACAGCCCCTCCTCTCTGCTCTGAGTGACAGCTGTAGCATGCAACAATTACACTCAGTGCAGAGGGAGGGGTTGGAAAGCAGCACAATGCAATAAAACTCTAACCCCAGTGCACTTGCAGGAACATAATCTGGCAGAATAAAACTTCATATTCCCACTACTCCTGATGAGAAAAGCACCACAAAAAGTATATTTGTACTGCTCTTCCCAGCCCCTATCTAGTGTGGTGAACAATTTAGCATGATCAAAAGTGCTGATAAATTCACTTTAAAGGGGTATTTCAGTAATTTCAAGTTCCCTATCAAAAGGATAACTATTAGATCGGTGTGGGTCCTTACCTATCAAAAGAATGTGGTAATATGCACTGTGGCTCCATTCATCTCTATGGGTCTGCCAAAGATAGAAGAGTACAGAGCATGGCTATTTCCGACAGGTCATCACATGGAGATGAAAGGAGCAGACGTGCGCATTCCCAACCTGCCGCTCTGTTCATTTTGTGGAGGCCCAATGGGATACAGGGGCCCCGTTCTTGTATCTGGTGGAGGTTCCAGCAGTAGGATCCCAACCTATCTAATAGTGATCCCCTATCCTGTGGACAGGGAATAACTTCAAATAACCAGAATACGCCTTTAAGAAATTGTTACAAACTTTGCAAATATTTAGTGGAATGCAAACCCAAGCAGCTGGATGATGATGGGTATGTTGGAGAGCTGTCCAGATATTTGTACACAAGGCTTCACACCTCTGTCTTGCCTCTGCCAAACCGACTGCAGTTTAGAGAATCCACATCCTCACTGTGAAACTGTATATATATATAATTATATCCAAATCTTATATTAAACATAATCTACCTTTCTTTGCAGTTCACGTATATTTTGCAGGACTGGTTGCAGAGCTTGGTGAGCCTCAGACACCTCTGCATTCGACTTGATCATGTAATGTTCTTTAAGTTCTCTTATCTTTAAAAAAAAAAAAAGTAGTAAGTGAGAACTATGAGTATTGTCCAAAGTGCAAAGCACACGCGTATGATCAATTCAGCTCATCAGCTGCCATTTTTTTCCTGAGCATTTTAGATGTATACCACTCTAAAAAGTCAAACACACTATAGCAAAATATAGACAGCATAACACAAAATCACGGAAAATAATGCACTAACACAATAGATGCAAACATTATATATGGACTAAGCCCTCACTATGATATGATAAAATCGGAGACCCTCAGCCATATATTTTGATTAAAACACATCTATGCCCACCTACCCACGCCAAGGTGGTCTCAGTAAGGAAGGACCTACTCTAAACCTACCTATGCCGTTGGGCATCTACATTCAGGAGAGCAGACCCTGCACATATACATGTAGTGTGTTGCTCCTAGTCACCCTCTATGTGCATCAAGCAACCAATGAGAGGAGGAGCAAGCGCAGCTATATGTACCACCTAATCGAGGTCGCATGTTGGATAGGCGGGGCAAAAGTGTACAAGAATACTACTCCCCAGATAATAGGAGTGCATAACACACTGCAATATAAAAAAGCATTCACCTCTTCTTCCAGCTTGTCATCGCGCAAGGTAGGTGGGATCCCAGGATGCTTTGCAGAAAGCAATTCAAGCAGGTTGTGTGTGGAGTGTAGTCTCTAGTAAAGAAACAAAATGAACAGACATTGGAAATCATATAATCAGTTATTCTTCAATGATTTATGAAAAATTGACCTAACCGAACTCCGTCCCTGCGGCCGTGTCTGAACATTCAAGGGAATAAGGTAAGCTTGGTCATGGGCTGCGGTATCAAACACAGCCATATGGACAAGAGCCCGGCTATGTTAATTGGCAGAGATGGGAAAGATCGAAACTGGCCACCCAGTACAAAAGGGTCTCCCCCTCTAGACTCTTTCCCCACCCCATTCTTTGCAATCAGTATCGTTCCTCTCAGGAGCAGAGTCCTGTGTAGGTCTTGCCATCCATTAGCAAAGAGGAAGAGACCAATCAGGACCAGCCTCCTCTATCCAAGGGCCACATAGAAGGCACAAGGTCTGCCTCTTTATCGTGTCACAAGGGACCAAGGATTGTTGGGTTATGACCAGGGGCGTAGCTAACGGCTCATGGGCCCTAGTGCAGGGGTTCAGCTTGGGACCCCCTTCCCACAGTACTTTGTGTGTCTTCTTATGTGGCACAAGGGTCTTTGGGCCCCCTCAGGCTCTGGGGCCCGGTAGCGACTGCTACCTTTGCGCCCCCTATAGCTACGCCCATGGTTATGACAGTGTTTTATCTGGAGGGTGAACTCATTTTAAATCGAAAAATAAAATGTAACTAAAATTAAAAATGTAATTAAAGGCAGCAGTGACTTATCAACCTTGGGACTGCTTGTATTTAATTTTAACAGGTACATTTTCACGTAATCATAACACATTAAAAAATGAGTTGGAGCAAACATAATGAGAGGTAGGGTAGCTATAATTTCATCTGGAGCCTCAAAAAGGGCGTTGAAATGTTGTGTTGCTAACGGAAAGGAAACAAAGCATATGGCTTTCACTCTGTGATCCAGAAAGGGATATAAGATAAAAGAAATATGGCACAGTTACTACACACGGCATTGTAGATATTATCAAGACAGGTTCAATCCGACAATACGATTACAATTTTCATTTTTCTGCTCCGTCACAGAAATAATAAGGGAGTGTTGGTCCATTCTATGACGGACATCAATGGGGCCCAACAGACCTCACTGATTTATAAAAAAACACCATCAAGTTTGTGTCATGGTGTTAGTCAGTTCAATGGGAAGAAAAACAAGGCATGTTTTGAATTTTTCCCATCAGAAAGTGATGCCCCTGTTTCATAGTGATTCATTAAAGGGTTATTCTCATCTCAGACAATGGGGTCATATCGCTAGGATGTGCCTCCATTGTCTGATAGGTGCGGGTCCCACCACTGGAACCTGCACCTTCCTCAAGAACAGGCCCCTAAAAGTGGTGGAGGGCACACTGCGCATTCACCCTCCATTCATTTTCTATGCGGTCAGGCTCATAGAAGTATATGGGAGCTGTGGCTGATGAGCTCCCGTTCACTTCTATGGGGACAGCGCTTGGTGGTGGCTGGACCAGAGTCCTCCAGCCACCAATTTGCAATTTGCAGGGCTCCGTTTCCGATATAGGTACGGATCACAGCGGTGGGACCCACACCAAAAAAAATAAAAAACGGGGGGTTGGTATTTTTTACTGCAAAAAGAGCACTGCAGGTTGCACTATTATTGATGTAAAAGCTACTGGCCTGTCTTCTGGAAATAGAAAACCAGGGAACATAGCATTCAAAACGAATATAATAGCCACTTATATTTCAACATACTTGGGCAACAAACCTTTTGGTCAAAGACGAGCAGAAATTTAGAAGCTCTGATTTACAGATTTTCCACCCCATCTCAAGATGCCATGAGGAAAGATAACGTCACTATGCGCCCAGAAACAGAACAATATGAAGCAATCAACAATACTGCATATTAGACAGTATATCACACCAGAATGGGATGGTCATCAACTATATCACATTACAAGATGTGAACTTTTTTTTTAATGGAATTTTGGGCATACGTACTTGTAAAGAATCAGTCTTTAGTTTTTCTTTTTGTTCTTCGGAAGACCTTAAAACATCCCTATACAATTCGGCAGCCATAGGGTACTCGCCTGCAGAAAAATACATAAAGCATATTTCACTTTACTTGTTGTCACTGTCTTATCCAAACATGATGCCTCGGGCAGGCACACGCTGCTTCGACAAGGGGAACGGAAGCACCCGGTTATTAATTTGTTCATAAATTTCTGGGAGGACCAACAGAGGAGATGCAGATGAATCTGGGATGCTTATTTCATGGGGAATTCATATATTTACTAAAAAAGTCCTCTTGAAACTCCAAATGCCAAGATGTGGGCTTCTATGGGGGGAGATTTATCAAACTGGTGTAAAGTAGAACTGGCTTTGTTGCCCATAGCAACCAGATTCCACCTTTCATTTTTCACAGCTCCTTTGGAAAATGAAAGGTGGAATCTGATTGGTTGCTATGGGCAACTAAGCCTGTTCTACTTTACACCAGTTTGATAAATCCTCTCAATTTTAAGGGGTATTCCTATTCCACAGGATACGTCACAAACGTCTGATGAGGGGACCATCTGTGAGCCATCTTCAGAACACCCATAGAAGTGAATAGAGAGAGCTGCCAATGAGCACATATATGTTTTAATATTTAGGCAAAGTGGTGCCACATCTTCTTTAATTAGCTAAAAACATCCCCAAAGATGTTGGGGGTCCACCATGAACCTGTCTGTATGAAGTACAATGCCTACATTAAGAATGAACTCTGTATTCATAGATCATTCATACACATTGCTGTATACAAATGTAGATGCAAACACACATCACGGACATATACCCAAAAATCCATGATCACACCAATACTACTGGACCCAGGACCAAATTCTTAGCACTTACAAAACGGTAAATTATAATATAATTATAGAGTAATTTACCAAAAACAGAGAAACCCTTTTAATGAATGCAGCGTGGAGAGTCTTATGACATATACAGAATGTATGTTCAAACTGATCTGGCACTGGAAAGCTACCAACTTGGACAGGTCTAAGGCTGATCGTACATGCAAAAGCAACTCTGTCCGACCCCCGCCCCCATAAATATGTATGGGGGCTGCACAGGAGAGGAGGAAAAGCCAAAGCCTGGCACAGCATATTTCTTAGAGAACAAAAGGAAAAGGCATGGTGAAATTCAACCGCTCAAGATCTGTTGTCCAAGGAGAGCCAGTAGGCCCCCATATGCAATGGTTGGTCGGTCCCATTGAAATTGGTAATTTCATGCACACGACCATATATTGTCCGTTCCGTGGTACCCGCAAAAATTTAGAACAGGTCCTATTCTTATCCATTTTACGGACAAGGATAAGGGTACTTTCACACTAGTGGCAAGGAACTCCGGCAGGTGAACAGCCTGTCGGATCTGTGCTGCGCTAGTGCACACGTGCCCCCGGACTACCGCTCTGGCGGCAGCACGGCAAACATGCAGAGAGGCAGCTGGAATAAAACTACGAACATGTCGCAGTTTTATTCTGGCTGCCTCTCGGCATGTTTGCCGTGCTGCCGCCGGAACTCCGGCCCGCTCCACATTATAGTCAATGGGGCCAGAGAGGTAGTCCGGGGGCACGCATGCACAAGCGGCAGCACGGATCCGACAGGCTGTTCACCCGCCGACACAGCTTGCCAGGGTTCCTTGTCGATAGTGGGAAACTAGCCTAAGACTGTTCTATAGAGGGCAGAACGTTTCATTCCACAAAATGCAGAATGCACACAACCAGTATCCGCAATTTGCGGAACGCAAAACAGGCTACGGTGGTGTGAATGGGCCCTCACATTGATATATGTCACTGATGAATTTACTATCTAGTGTGATCTACCAACATGAACAGTTTAAACATTTTTCCCACCGCTACTAAATATTGTATTGAAGCTGCATATCATGATTTGTAAAAACTACAAATTATTATTCAGATGGCCGTAGTGCTTTGCGGATCCACAAAACACGGATACCGGCCGTGTGCGTGCCGCAATTTGGGGACCGCACATGGCCACAAACATAATAGAAAATGCCTATTCTTTTCCGCGTTTGCGGACAAGAATAGGACATGTTCTATTTTTTCTGCGGAGCCGCGGGACAGAACCACGGATTCGGACAGCACACGGTGTGCTGCCTGCATCTTTTGTGGCCCCATTGAAATGAATAGGACTCGGTAATACGGCCGACTGAATGAGCCCTTACCCGGTTGTTTACCCTATAAGTCATCAGCAGGGCCCAATAAACACACTGTAAAGGAAAAAAATCTATTTCTAAACTTTTTTAATATATCACCTTTAATAATGTGGATTCCGGCTAAACCATTAAAAGCACAGACGAGCTGGCGATGAGCCTCTTCACACTCCGTGCGACACTTTTTCTGGAGAGAAGTCAGCAGTTCTTCCATTGTCATTGTGCTGTAAAAGAAATCATGTATTAAGTAGATACTTGGATAGGATAGGTGAGGGTCCCACTACAGATCACAAGAACGGGGGTGCCTTGCCTCCCGTTTCAATGGAGCAGTGGCCGAGCATGAGCAATGCCACTTCTCTCACAGTCAATGTGACTGATAGAGATAGCCAAGGACAGCCACTGTTTAACAAAAAAAAAAAAAGTCTAGGTTTCAGCAACGTTAATTATTTTTTTTGCTAGACACTGTTGCATGAAATACTGTAGTCTACTATGCTATTCCACACATTATGCGACTTACTGGCCACACGAGGCCTCGGTCACAGCAAACCTATGGACATGCTTAGCATGCAGGTCTGCGTTTCCAAGCATACATTAGAAATGAATGTAGCCTTAGCTGCAAGAGTTCACATTTTATCACTGCAAGTTACAGTCTGTACAGAAGTGAAAATGATGGAAATACTATTCATTTGTAGGGCCCCAGTTGAAAGAATAAGCTCTAGTTTGGGAACCTCTTGCGTTCAATGGAATCCCTTTGGTGTCCCTGCAGTGAAGAGCAGAAAAGGAGTGCAAGATGGCGAGCATTGCAAATATCATTGAGCCATCTGCTTTATGAGGCCTATCCGACTTTCAGTCTGGTTAACAAAAGAAGGGCTATGCGATTTACCTCTTTTGCAATGGTAAGAATTCCCCACGAACAGCCTGTGGGTGACAACAAGCCTGTCTTAGTCTCAGCAGAGGATACAGGATGGAGGATACAGTCCGTCTTTCTAAGCTACTAAGCTTCAGAGACCAATCTGAGATCTTACGCAGCTTTGCTAGAGCATCCTGACAACAAACTTCATGCTGCCGGTGATAGAAGTGTCTCTCCACTGGAGAGAAGTGAAGCCAGTGAACATCTTCTGTTTGTTCTGGGATTTGAATCTGCAAGAAAGCAAAGTGAATCACTTCCACTTCTCTCTGTTCTAGCATTATTAATCACTTTGAAAGAATTTAAAGGCTATGTACACCTTCAGAGGCAATTTTTGATTACGATTGCATTTTTCTCATTTTTGGCTGTAAATCATATTTTCAATTGGCCTTTATTAAAAATATTGTGCCATTCTGTCACAAAGGGTTGACTGTTTTTCTAACTGTGGCACTGGTATTTTCACGTTGTGCTGGTCATCTAATAAACCTTATCTCTAAACTACTAAGAGGTCATAAACACTTATTTAAGCCTCAGTAAGATAAGAACTGAGCTATAATGAGTGCTTATAAGGTCAGAGAGCAGAGATAAGGAGTCCCTCAGCTCCCCAAATGATAGAAAAGACAGAAAATCTAGAGGCTGCTACTACAGCATCTCAGCTATGTACAGTACAGAAAAAAACCTCAATATTTTAATAAAGACCAACTGAAAAAATGATTTTTAGCTCAAAATAAGTAAAGTGCAATAATAAAAAAAAAATGTCCCCAAATGTGTACATAGCCATTAAGACTGGCGTTTTAGACGCCGGTCTTAAAAGCCCTTCCGTTGGCGCATGATGCCGGCCTCTACATAACGTAGGCGCATCCACCATTGGTCTAAATATACCTTAGCTTCCTTGTTGGCGAAGATTCAGATTATTTTCTACCCTTAAAGCAGGTGAAGAAAATGATAAAAGAGTCGGGCCGGCCTGCCCCTTTCCCCGCCTTTTTCTTATTAGACCTGGCGGGAGCTGGGAAAAGTCGCAGATTCGGCTGCAAATCACTTTTGCAATCGAACGTGCGACAGATATACACCAAAAATAGGCGTATATCTAATAATAAATGACCCCCTTAAATTTTTTCATTTTAGGTTAAAGTGGAGGATGCCACAGGCAAGTTACTAACTACTATGTAAAGTACAAGTAAATAGTGCAACTGCAGTCACCTGATGTCCAAAGTGACCAAGCACCTAGTGGTTTGCACAGTTTATGTATAACTATGTTAATCAGGGAAAGGCGGGAGCATAAAAAAGAGGCTCCCTTTTTAAAAGAGTACTCTGCTTTGGAAAAACCCTACTTGTTAGAATGGTTCCCTAACAAAAAGCTAATTACAAAGTGTCCCCCAGCGATCAGCTGGAATCTGAAAGGAAACTTGCTAGTAAGTGTTCAATTTCCCTGCAGCCCCACCTCAGGGGAAATGAAGCATTACACAATGTCCATTCACTACACAAAGGCATTGCCAGGACAGGACCTCCAGAACGAGAAACTCTTTCTACCTGCTCTCCACTTTGGCCAAAAGGTGAGGATCCTGAACAGTGAACTAAGAATTCTCTTATTAGGTATATAAAAAGGGTTTTTCCTACATTGGAAAACACCTTTAAAGACAGCTTTGAGAACCAATGGGTAACTGCTGTGGAGTACCTGCTTAACCCATACCAACAACAAGAATCCCAAGACAAGGAACCCTGATCTTAGTGTGCAGAACCACAAGGAATTTCTGCAGATGTACATAGGGTGCCTCCAGGAAACTTAAAGGGGTTATCCAGGAAAAGATGTTTAGGACTTATCCTCAGCATAGTATCAGATATGCAGAGGTGGGACCCGCCGATCAACTGGTAGAAGAGGCCTTGAGCGGCGCAGCCTTCTCCTAGGCCAGTGACATCACTGTATATCAGTCAGATGCCCTAGCTGTAGCTCAGCCACATTCAAGTGAATGGGGCTGGGCTGCAATACCAAGAACTGCCACTATACGATGTACAGCGCTGTCCTTGGAAAGCTGCCGGGAGCCTGAATCGCTCACCAGAGTTCCGGTGAGCACAGAGACTCCCTGAAACAGCTGATTGGTGGGGATGCTGGGACCTGGACCCCCGCCGATGCGATAATGATGACCTATACTGAGGATAAGTCATCATTATCTTTTCCAGGATAACCCCTTTAAAGTGGCGACAAAGCTTAAAGGGAACCTGTCACCTCAAAAATGCATCTACACCCGCCAGCAGTACCTTATAGTAGCCCGCAGCCCGTTAATAATCATATGTTTCATCCTGTTGTCCGATGCTGCATAAGTTAAAAAAAACGCAGTTTTATTCTCCTTCAGCGCTCTGATGCCGGCCAGCTTGAAGCCAAGGTAACCACGCCCCCTAACCGTCCCCTCTTGCCTGAGAGTGACAGCCTGCAGTGCGGCCGCGATTCCCCAAGTCTCGAGCATGCGTATTGCGCTGCTGAAACCCGGCTAACAGCGGAAGCAGGAGATGGGATCGCACATTACTACAGAGCGCACCGCGAATGCGCGAAACTTGGGGAATAGCGGCTGCACTGCAGGCTGTCACTCTCAGGCAAGAGTGGACGGTTAGGGGACCCCTTTGACTTCTAACTGGCCGGCAATATAGCACTGATGGGGAATAAAACTGTGTTTTTTGAACTTATACAGCATCGGACAACAGGATGAAACATATGATTATTATCAGGCTGCGGGCTACTATGAGGTACTGCTGGCGGGTGTAGATGCTTTTTTGAGGTGACAGGTTCCCTTTAAAGGGTTATGCAATGATTTATGTAGAAAATTAAAATCAGATATCATGTAGTTCATGACAATCTCTTTCTAACAAAGCTAGAACCAGCCCTGTACCTCACATGGATCCAGAGATCTCCCCATGCATTGCTCCAACTGTTGTGCTAGATTTATTTCAGGATGGCAACTCAGTGAGTGTCTCCTTCCTTAGGATTTCGGAGGGTGTGTCCTTTCTGCTTTAACCCTGGGTTCACACCTGAGCGTTTTACAGCGTGTTCAAACGCGCTGTAAAACGCTCAACACATAAAAACCAATGCTTTCCTATGGCCCTGGTTCTCACTTGAGCGTTTTACAGCGCGTTTGAACGCGCTGTAAAACGCCCGACGCCTAAACAAGTACTTGAGCTTTTTTTGGGGCGTTTGTCGCGCGTTTTGTGATTGACACCACAGTAGTCAATCACAAGAACGCGTGTACAAACGCGCGTTTCCTATTTGCAAAAACGCGTAAAACGCGCGTTTTAAGAACGCTCAGGTCTGAACCCAGGGTAACTCTTTCCCTGTAACTGCCACAGCTTCTAACAGAAGATAGGGCTGGTGGCAGTTGGAGAGTTAAACTCAGCACGTGTGACCACCTTAGTAAGGTTCGACAGAGAATTAAGCAAAAGAACTAAATTTGAAGAGCATTCAGATCCAGGTGCTTGCTTGAAAAATGCAGACTATTTTCCGTGATGAAAACCCTTTAAATTGCTGTAAGATGAAACCACTCACCCAAGTACGCATGGCTCTGTGTGGCAGCAGCTTACCTACTATGAGAACAAAAGATTGGACATGCTGAAATCCAACATTCCTGATTTTCTATCTCTTAATATCTACAGTGAAGGGAGAGTCAGGGCGACCTCAATCACATTAGATGGTTGGACAGATTCCCATGTGTGCGGGCACCTTTAAATGTCTCCCTACCGTATGTCATAATTCTATATGTAACAGGCAGCAGATATAGTGCTGGTCACTACATAGGCTGAGTTTACACTTCAGTTAATTAGTCAGTTATTTTCAGCAGTTAGGGTCCATTTACACGTCCGTATTTGTTTTGCAGGCCACAAATTGCGGATCCGCTAAACACGGACACCGGCAATGTACGTTCTGCATTTCGTGGACCGCACATCGCCGCCACTATAAAAGAAGCAGTTGCGGACAAGAATAGGACATGTTCTGTTTTTTTCGGGAATGGAATTGCTGTCCGCACGGATCCGGACCATTTATACGGACGTGTGAATGGACCCTTATTGTGAGCAAAAACCAGTAGACAAGCCTACCCAGAAATAAGGTATAATAGAAGAATCTGCCCCCGTTCTGTGTTTTTGACCCAAATCTGGTTTTGGCTCATACATACATGAACAAATAACAGAAGTGTGAACACAGCTTTACACAGATTTTATATTATTTGACAAAAAAAAGAGGTGAAGTATTCGTAAGATATAAAATACATACCTGATCAATAACATCTTTTTTGGCGGACCTCCACATAATTTTGGCAATAAGACGATATAAAGGAAGAGGATTTCTCCTGCAGTACGGTCTGTAAAGAAGCTGGTCCCACCAGTGTTTTACCCAGTAAGGATCCACTCCAAGAAATAGCACTAGTCCAAACAAATCTGCATGGCCAAACACAATGGATAAGGATTTAGATCTGACCTTAGAGCTTACATTTTATTTTCAAGCTAGTGTCAGAGCACCAACCTATCTGCAACTGCATGAAGGCTCATTCACACGTCCATATGAATGGGTCCGCATCCGTTCTGCAATTTTTCTGAACGGGTGCGTACCCAATCATTTCAATGTGTGTGCTGTCTGCATTCGTAGTTCTGCTCTGCGGCCCCGCAGAAAAGATACAGCATGTCCTATTTTTGCCTGCAATCGCGGACAAGAATAGGCATTTCTATCACAGGGGCGGTCCGCAAAGTGCGGAATGCACGCGGCGGGTGTCCATGATTTGCAGACCACAAAACATTTACGGCCGTCTGAATGAGCCCTTAATGCGAGTACAAAAATGTACCCATTTTATTCTTCTCAATATCATCAAATTTGCATTGTAAAGACAGCACATATGACAAATTATCACATTTTGCACCATGCGTCGTTTATTCCACACATATATAAGAGATGACAAGCTGAGTTAAAATTCGGAACGTTCTGAATGTATTAAATATATAACTAATCAGGGGAGATGACTCTGCTGGGACCTGGCCTTGTCAATTAGGAAGGTGGGGGAGGGGCTTGCAGAGGGAGAAGGAGGAGCAAGGGTGCACAGAGTGGCGTGGGTCCGCCCTTACTGCACTTGACTTATTTGAATTTGGATGAAAAGTACTTTTTCTCCAGAATGAAGCAATAGATCACTAACTGAAAGGTATCATTACATTCAGGTGAGCTAGCCCTACAAGACATTGAGGGAGGTTTATCAAACTGGTGTAAAGTAGAACTGGCTTAGTTGCCCATGGCAACCAGATTCCACCTTTCATTTTCCAAAGGAGCTGTAAAAATTAAAGATGGAATGGTTGCTACTGGCAACTAAGCCAGTTCTACTTTACACCAGTTTGATAAATCTCCTCCATTGTGCCTGGTTTACCAGTGAATTTCGTATTGACAGGCTCCCTTTAATGAGGTTGTCTCAAGAAGACCACCAAGGTCTATATGATTTTTTAGCTTTAGTAGCCGCCATGTCATCTTACATTTCCCCTGCAGCAGCATCTGCAGGGGAAATGTCTGGTTGCTGTTGCGGGGAAGCTGTAGGTGCAGGACTTACAGTGGTCTGGTGGTCACTACAAGGGCTTAAACCCGAAATTTTACCAATGATATTATGAAACTTATGTCACCAATACATTGTATAAACCAGTGTTGGAGAGCAGGACAAACTATCTCACTTTTGTCTCCAAGTATAATGGGTAGGAATGCAGAGATGAAAAGAATGCAATTTTTAGTTTAGACTCATTTTAGGAATGCTGCCTTGTCCTGGGTATCGTAGCAATGTTACCTTCTAAGCCCCTCTGTACTGGAGTTCCACTCACACACCACCTATTCACCCCAGTTAACCGCAGAGCCATTTCAGCAGCCTGTAAAAAAAGAACAAAAACGTACATTTTTGAGCTCGAACTATATTTTAAGAATTTTCTGCTTGCTATCCTGCCCCACCTCCCACCACCAATAAAAAAAAAGCCCATAATATTGCTTTCGAATTTTCACCATCTTTTCTCTGTACCTTCTTTGACTATTAGGCTGGGTTGACATCACGTTTTTTTCCATCCGTTTAACGAATACAAAAAAGTTATACGTTAAAAGAATGCCTCAGACTGATGCCATACAGTAGCATCTGTTTACCGTAGAGTTCCATTGTAAAAATAAAAAGTATACATTTTTTATTACGGGAGTGCTGCACTTTTGTATCCTTTTTTTGTAATGTATATGTCAAAGGGAGGCATAAAACGTGATGTGAACCCACCCTGAAAAAGAAAAACTAAGAGCTAAAAAGTGGTGGTTCCAAGCCATAAAAAAATGAAATTGAAAAATTATATTTTAAATAGATAGAAAAAAAAGAGTTTTTACCGGATCTGCGCTGCCAACTTTCTCTAAATGGAAGTGTTCTGAAAAGGAGAACTACATGATAACCTTCCTGCGGTAGCTTCTTCTGAGGCCAAGTTCACACATTCTTCCCAGTCAATCACTAATTCATGGGCCTGGAGTACAAGGTCGTGATTTTTATGATTTTAATGGAATGCACATGAATTTTAATTTCTTGTATCCTAAATCTTGTGGCTTTTAACCCTGAAGTTACAGTACTTCACTACTGGATTTTCTTCTCATGTCTTTGATTATAAGATCTAGGAGGGGATTTGAACGGAAGAGACTGATGAATAAGGGTACATTCACACGTCCGCAACTGTTTTGCGGTCCGCAAATTGCGGATCCGCAAAACACGGACACCGGTTGTGTGCGTTCCGCATTTTGCGGACGGCACATGCCCGGCACTATGATTGAAATGCCTTTTCTTGTCTGTGGACAAGAATAGGACACGTTCTATTTTTTTGCTGGGCCACGGAACTGAAGTGCGGATGTGGACAGCACACTGTGTGCTGTCCGTATCTTTTGCAGCCCCACCGAAAATAAATTTGCTGAACGGATCTGGACCCATTTTGCGGACGTGTGAATGGACCCTTACAGTGATTGCTAAGACTGTGTGAACCTGGCCATAGAAGAAGTTACCTACCGTAGGAGGGTTATAGTGTAGTTCTTCTTTTTTAGACACTTACATTTAGAGAAAGCTGTCAGCATGGATCGGAAAAAAAACTTTGGGCCAGATTTATCATTACACTTCCATCTTACTCCACTTTTACATTTGCCCAAAGTCACTTTCGGCTCAGTCAGACTTATTAATGGTCCTTTACTACTGTGATAAATGTGGTTTGATTATAGCAGTTTATCCTTCAGTAAGCGGCTTTACAAAAGTCGCATGTTTTATTAAAAAGACGCATAAGATAAGCATGGTCCCCCCTGGAGTGAAATTGCGCATTTTTTTTTTAGACTTTTTTGTGACTTTTTAAATGGTTGCAATAGTAAATCTGTCTAGACAACACGCCCACTTTCACAAAACTGGAGCGCTTAGTGCAGAGCTTGAAAAAGTCGCAAAAAAATGCGCAACGACTGCGCATTTTTTGGCGACTTTTTTTACTCCATTAAAGTGACTTTAGCTAATGATAAATCTGGCCCTTTATGTTTTTAAGAGAGAAATTTAGATAATATTTTATTAGACAAAACATTTAGCAGTAACCTCATAGAGATAAACATTCCCAATGGGAATCTCAGTCAATGCCTCTGATGGAAAGAGAGAGGTTTATCTGCAAGTTAATCCTCATTAAAATAATAGGAGGAGGACTCTTAATAGACCTAGATAAACATGGAAAAAGAGTAACAACGTGATGACTAGTATCATGTCCGAAGCCCTGATTAGTAACAGTACCTGCACAGCAAAGGGAGGTCTGGTGCCCAGGTCTGAGGGCTGGTCTGACAAAAAGTGTTAAAAGGGTCTTCCAAGATTCTTTTTATAAAACTTGCTAGAGAGCAGGGGATTGTATGAAATAAGGAAAAAGGCCTCACTCACCTTTTAATCCTAACTCTAACCCTCTGCCATTCCACTGCAGCGGTCATGAGAAAGATAAATGGTACGTGACAGGTGGGGACGGAAAAGGTGGGGATGGAGTGGTAACGGTGGGACATTTAACAGCTGAGGGACGTTTATTTTGTTACTTCACACAGCCCTCCCACTGCCAAAAGATTGGAAAACCTCTTACAAAATGAGATTCTGTCATGCTAAAATGCCAGTAAAATAAGACGTTAAAGACTTTAGACAGGAACTAGTTTTACATCTAAAAAAACATCCACAAAACTTTTCTTTTTTTTTTAAACAAAGACTATTTACACATGGGTTAGTAAATAGGTGATAGAACATTTCTCACGGAGGTCTCTGTCTCTGCCAGACCGTTCCCCTACAGGGGCCTCTGATGGAATGGCCAGGTCTGCCAGCAATCCATTCTGGTTCAAAAAGAGTCCCAAGCTCTATGATGTTACAATGCCCCAACAGGCCCGTGGACAGTCTTCATGAGACAGCCCAGTCTTCCAGTTTTAACATAGCTACACCGACCATTTACCTTTGCTGTTGTGCATTCCACCATCTGTGCTTCATCTAAACAAATCCGCCACCACTCCACAGCAACAAGCGGGCTCGGTATTGCCATGTAGCGCTTTTGGTTCCGGAACCGCCGGCCATCTTTGCTGTTGCTGTGAGGAATGTCTACATAATTTAACTCTGTTCGCAGAACATCATAAGTGGTTATGACTACGTCTTGCTCTGCTAACATCTGTGGTTGTAGGAAGCCATGTTTCTTTACACCTTGATATACCTAAAGGTAAGAAGAACACATTTATTACGGGCCACTTATTAAGAGCGCACATACAACATGTCAGCCAGTTTCATAGGTACAAATCTTCTGACAGTTGTCTTTTCAGTAGATGTACATGTCAAAGTAACATCCTCATGCATGTTAGGACACAAAGTTTCTCCGACCAACATGGGTCAGGGCATTAACCACTTCAGCCCCCCTAGCTTAAACACCCTTAATGACCAGGCCACTTTTTACAATTCTGCACTACACTACTTTCACCGTTTATTGCTCCGTCATGCAACTTACCACCCAAATGAATTTTACCTCCTTTTCTTCTCACTAATAGAGCTTTCATTTGGTGGTATTTCATTGTTGCTGACATTTTTACTTTTTTTGCCATTAATACAAATTTAACGATATTTTTGCAAAAAAATGACATTTTTCACTACATTTCTATATAAATTTTTCTCTAAATTTATTGTTCTACATGTCTTTGATAAAAAAAAGTCCAATAAGTGTATATTTATTGGTTTGGGTAAAAGTTATAGCGTTTACAAACTATGGTGCAAAAAAGTGAATTTCTGCATTTTGAAGCAGCTCTGACTTTCTGAGCGCCTGTCATGTTTCTTCAGGTGCTAGAATGTCAGGATAGTATAAATACCCCCAAATCACACCATTTTAGAAAGAAGACACCCCAAAGTATTCGCGGAGGGGCATGGTGAGTTCATGTATCATTTCATTTTTTTCACAAGTTAGCGGAAAATGACACTTTCTGAGAAAAAAAAAGTGTCAATTTCTGCTAACTTCTGGCAAAAAAAGAACTCTCAGACGGACTCACTATGCCCCTCAGTGAATACCTTGGGGTGTCTACTTTCCGAAAAGGGTCATTTGTGGGGTGTGTTTACTGTTCTGGCATTTTGGGCGGGGCTAAATTATGAGTCGCCATGTAAAACCTAAAGGTACTCGTTGAATTTGGGCCTCTTTGCACTCAGGCTGCAAAAAGTGTCACTTATGTGGTATCGCCATGCATCAGGAGAAGTAGGGCAATGTGTTTGGGGTGTATTTTACATATACCCATGTTGGGTGAGAGAATATCTCTGTAAACTGACAACTTTGTATAAAATTTTTAAAAGTTGTCGTTTACAGAGATATTTTTCACACACAGTATAGGTATATATAAAAATACACCCCAAAGCACATTGCCCTACTTCTCCTGAGTACGGCGATACCACATGTGTGACACTTTTTGCAGCCTGGGTGCGCAAAGGGCCCTAAACCAATGAGTACCTTTAGGATTTCACAGGGCATTTTTACGCATTTGGATTCCAGACTTCTTCTCACGCTTTAGGGGCCCCTAAAATGCCAGGACAGTATAAATACCCCACATGTGACCCCATTTTGGAAAGAAGACACCTCAAGGTATTCCGTGAGGGGTATGGTGAGTTCATGTAAAATTTTATTTTTGTCACAAGTTAGTGGAATATGAGACTTTGTAAAAAACAAAATAAAAAAAAAATATATCAATTTCCGCTAACTTGTGCCAAAAATAAAAATTCTGTGAACTCGCCATGCCCCTCACGGAATACCTTGGGGTGTCTTCTTTCCACAATGGGGTCACTTGTGGGGTATTTATACTGCCCTGGCATTTTAGGGGCCCCTAAAGCGTGAGAATCCAAAATGCGTAAAAATGGCCTGTGAAATCCTAAAGGTACTCATTGGTTTAGGGCCCTTTGCGCATCTTGGCTGCAAAAAGTGTCACTCATGTGGTATCGCCGAACTCAGGAGAAGTAGGGCAATGTGTTTGGGGTGTATTTTTACATATACCCATGCTGCGTTTGAGAAATATTGCTGTAAACGACAACTTTTTACATTTTTATTCAAAGTTGTCAATTTACAGAGATATTTCTCACACAAAGTATGGGTATATGTAAAATACGCCCTAAAACACATTGCCCTACTTCTCCTGAGTACGGCGATACCACATGAGTGACACTTTTTGCAGCCAAGATGCGCAAAGGGGCCCTAAAACCAATGAGTACCTTTTAGGAGGGCATTTTTACGCATTTTTCTTCTCACGCTTTAGGGTCCCTAAAATGCCAGGGCAGTAAATACCTCACATGTGACCCCATTTTGGAAGAAGACACCCAAGGTATTCTGTGAGGGGCATGGCGAGTTCATAGAAGATTTTTTTGGCACAAGTTAGCGGAAATTGATTTTTATTGTTTTTCTCATAAAAGTCTACCTTTCTGCTAACTTTTGACAAAAGTAAAATTTTTCATGGACTCACTATGCCCCTCAGCGAATACCTTGGGGTGTCTTCTTTCCAAAATGGGGTCATTTGTGGGGTGTTTGTACTGTTCTGGCATTTTGGGTGAGGCTAAATTGTGAGCAGCCATATAAAACCTAAAGGTACTCGTTGGAATTTGGGCCCTTTGCACTCGGGCTGCAAAAGTGTCACTCATGTGGTATCGCCGTACTCAGGAGAAGTAGAGCAATGTGTTTTGGGGTGTATTTTTACATATACCCATGCTGGGTGAGAGAAATATCTCTGTAAATCGACAACTTTGAATAAAAAAATTTAAAAAGTTGTCGCTTACAGTGATATTTCTCACACACAGTATGGGTATATGTAAAAATACACCCCAAACACATTGCCCTACTTCTCCTGAGTCTGCGATACCACATGAGTGACACTTTGCAGCCAAGATGCAAAGGGGCCCTAAACCAATGAGTACCTTTAGGATTTCACAGGGCATTTTTACGCATTTGGATTCTCACACTTTAGGACCCCTAAAATGCCAGGGCAGTATAAATACCCCACATGTGACCCCATTGTGGAAAGAAGACACCCCAAGGTAATCCGTGAGGGGTATGGCGAGTTCACAGAAAAAAAAAAATTTGGCACAAGTTAGCGGAAATAGATTTTTTTTTTTTTTACAGTCTCATATTCCACTAACTTGTGACAAAAATAAAATTTTGCATGAACTCACCATACCCCTCACGGAATACCTTGGGGTGTCTTCTTTCCAAAATGGGGTCACATGTGGGGTTTTGTACTGCCCTGGCATTTGAGGGTCTCCGCAATCATTACACGTATGGCCAGCATTAGGAGTTTCTGCGATTCTCCGTATATTGAGCATACGGGTAATGAGATTTTCTTTCCCGTTCAGCCTCTGGGCTGAAAAAGAAAAAAATGAACGGCACAGATTTTTCATTCGCATCAATCAATGTGGATGAAAAATCTCTGCCCAAAAATGTGCAAAAAACCAAAACGGCACAGATTTCCTCATTCGCATCGATCAATGTGGATGAATAAATCTCTGCCAAAAATGTGCAAAAAAAAGTAGTAAGGCTCCATTCACACGTCCGCAAAAATTCTGCGGAATAGATGCGGACCCATTCAGTGTGAATGGGGCTGGCGGTGATGCGGAGAGCACACTATGCGCTCGCCGCATCAGCATTTGCGGAGCTGCGGCCGCAAACTTCCGGGTTTCGGCCCCCAAGCATCCGGCCGCAGCTCCGCAAAAGATAGAGCATGTCCTATTCTTGTCCGCAATTGTCCGCAATCGTCTGTGTGGTGTTTTGGTGCACTTACAAAAGTTTCTTTGGTGGTCCCAAGCAAAAGGGACCACCAAAGGAAAGATCAGCAAGCATATCAGACGCTGTTAACAAAACAGCGTCTGATATGCCATTTTTTTAACTTCTACAGCCTGCCAGCGCACGATCAGCGCTGGCAGGCTGTAGCTTACCTTGTCCCCGACGTGATCCTGTGAACGCGCGCGCGTTCACAGAAAATCTCGCCTCTCGCGAGATGACGCGCGGGCGCGTCAAAGAGGAACAGACCGACCGCCCGCAGGACGCAATCCTGCGTGAGGCGGTCGGCAAGAAGTTAAACGGCCTCCACCGGCTTGCCTTCTTCCCATAATCCATCCTGGTGTCAACTCTTCCCCAGATAAGAGATGGAAAGGCCTCCACATGATGTAAAAGAAAACAGGATTCATCAGACGATGCCACCTTCTCCCAGTGATCCACGGTCCAGTTCTGATGCTCACATGCCCGCTGTAGGCTCTTTTGGTGGAGGACAGGGGTCAGCATGGGGAATGTGACTGATCTGGGGTTGTGCATCATATATAGCAAAATGCAATGCCCCATGAGTTCTGACACCTTTCTATCATAGCCAGCATCAAATGGTTTTTTAAGGAGTTCAATACTGATGACTTATACTCAGGATAGGTCATCGATTTTTGATCAGGGGGGATCCAACTCCCAGCACCCTTGCCAATCAGATGGTGAGCGCTTCTGCCTCTTCCTAGATCATGTTCATTGGTCACATGGCCTTTCGCAGCTCAGTTCCATTCAAGTGGAAGGGCTTGGGCTGCAATACCAATCACAGCCGCTATACAATGTATGCTGCTACGCTCGGTACGCTATGAGGAAGCGGCCGCATTAGAGAAGCGCTGCGGCCTCTTCAAACAGCTGATCAGCAGGGAGTCCTGGGAGTCGGACCCCCATGGATCTTTCCTGAGCACAGGCCATCAATGCTGCCCTCCTGGAAAACCTTTTTAGCAATTTGTGCTACAGTAATGGGCCATCCTTTACTCCCCACATGCATCAATGAGCCTTGGACATCCATGAACCTGTCACTTGTTCATCATTTGTCTTTCCTTGGACCACTTTTGGTGGAACACCGTCACACCTGCCATTCTGGGGATGCACTGACTCAGTCACCTAGCCATGGCAATTTGGCCTTTGTCAAAGTTGCTCAGATTCATATGCTTTCCCATTTTTCCTGCTTCCACACATTTGCTGACTAATAAATCCCACCCCCTGACAGGGGCCATTATCATGGGATAATTGCCTTTAATTGGCGTGTATTGTTATGTACTGAACACTATTTCTCAATTTCATTTTCAAGTGATTAAAAAGGAAAAGTAGAAAAATATTATTTGGTTCTAGTGATGCCATCTTCATTATTAATGGAGTAATCTCAATTCAGCATTTAGGATGTAGACAAAGTTAATACACGGCACTTTCTACCCTGCCTATATCTAGGGATTACGACCACCCTGCAATCCAGCAGCAGTGGCCGTGCTTACACACTATAGGAAAAGCTGCGCCCTTTCAGGTGGCTGGGACCATGGCTGGTGCTTTTACTTATAGTGTGCAAGCTCGGCCACCGCTGCTGGATTGCAGGGTGGTTGTAACATCTGGAAACGAGCAGTGTATTATGTTATGGAAAAATGAATCCCGCCAGCAAAGGAGGCAATATGGACAATCACAGTACATTAGTAAGTGCCTTGTATTAATTTTTGTACATGATAAATGTCATTTGCTGAAGTGAGACAATGCCTTTAAGTATATAATGTATGGTATAAGTATGGATATAGTAGGGTTGGGCAATAAACCGGTAGCTATGATATACCGCGATATTAGAAAACAGCGATATTGCGATATCTTTGTTTTCTAATAATCGCGGTATTCTGTGACGTCATGCGCTCTGTCTGCGGCGCCTTCCCACTCACCACCCGCCGGCCGCCGCACAACCTGCTTCTGCTACTGAGCTGAGCGCGATCGTAGAACACACCCCCTGAATGTGAGCCAATCTGAGCCAAGAGCAGAGCGACACGCCCCCTGAAATCAGCTGCTTAATGTTTCTTCATAAGTTAATGCTTTTTCATGGTACACCGGCTCCTGCGTCCCTGGCTCCGCCTCCTCCTACCCGGCGCATTGATGCCCACATTCTCGGGGGGTGCTGTAACGGACCGTTGCTGCAGACAAGGGGTAAAAACCGTTTAGGCGATCGGCCCCCTTTACAGAGATATAGGCACAGCTACTGCAGAACACCAAACTCCCGAACTGGATACAAAATAGCACTCCAACTCCCGTACTGGAACCTCCCAAATAGCTGCTAGCAGACGAACAGGAAAAGCAGACAATCAGCTTACACTCCTGGCAATCAGTCTCTAACAGCATACAGTGAATCCCCCCAAGAACGAGACGAGGCTCCGTATTGATGGTAAACAGGAATTCTCTCATTTATTAACGGCTACCTGCCTGGTATTTATCCAGGTCTCCCACCTGGTGGACACTCCCTAGAGGACCAGAAGGAAGACTGCGACACGGGATACAGCAGCCAATCACACACATTGGGACAATACAGACACCCCCAGCATATCCCTCCCCTCTGCCTGTGATACCATCACCCTACATGGGTAATGCAATCATCACAGGCAGACGAATACACAATGTCTTCTGTCCTGGAGACAATTGAGAGTCATTCAATTATCTCTCAGGACAAAGGAAATCGCCAATACACATGTGGGGACAATAGGACAGACATCACTATTCAATACACAATGTCCCACCCTTTACAATACACACAGACATTTCAGAGACAAGACTCCATTATGCACATGGGGACACAGAACAAGCATTACTGTTAAAATACACCAGGTAAGACACATTACATTAAAACTATACATTTAACATATCCCCAGATAGCTCAGGTCTGGCGCACATTATTAAGTGAATGGCGCTCAGACCACACGAACTACTAGTTTAATCGCCATGGAGCCAAAGTCTTTACAGTCAGTTTCATACGAATGGGCTCCATGGGATTCCTATCTGGGGTATAACACATTCAACCAAAACTACCGAACCCCAGGCAGAAAAGCACGAATTAAGCTTTTCTGCAGGTAAAGATGTCTTTTAACAGGGGCCATAGTCCAAAGGCAGCAGGCGAGCAACCAGGTTTCTCCAATGCAATGTGGCGAGATTGGTCTCGTCACATCTCTCCCTTTTCCAAACAGACTAACAGGGTATCTGACCTCCTGCCGGTCAGTGCCCTTGTTAGTCCAGCAGCCACCCACAAAACACAATCAACAGCACAGCCCACCCACAATAAATAGTTACTGCAACTGGGTAGAGGAGAAGCTTGTCCATGTCCAGGTGCCTCACCACGGCTGTGCTGGGTGCAGGGCACGCTGACTTGGTGGGGTGCTGCATGGGCAGAGACCCGCGTCACTCTGCCCTGTTGCCAGCGCTACTGGGAGGGTAGCCTGGTTGAAGCCTGGTTGTTGGAGGGGAGACCGACTGTCTCCCCTTTAGATATACCGTCCTGCTGCTGGAGACCGACTGTCTCCCCTTCGGTTACACAGCTCTGCTGCTGGGGAAAGGAGACTGAGCTCTCTATTCCCTGCCCATTAATGATCCGCCGCTGGGGAGAGGTGGTAGTAAGCTCCTCTCCCATACATACCTTCCTCCTCAGTGGAGGGAGACCGACTGTCTCTCCTCCCAATACAGAGTCCTGCTGCTGGAGAAAGGAGACTGGGCTCTCTATTCCCTGCTGGTTACTCTGCCGCTGGGGACTGGAGACCGGGCTCCCAATTCCCAACAAATAATACTGCCGCTGGGGAATGGAGACCGGGCTCCCAATTCCCGAAAAATCACGCTGCTGCTGTGGGGCAGGAACAACTACCTCTGCCCCCTGTAGCTCAGCCTGCCGCGCTGGGGAATGGAGCTCAGGCTCCCAATTCCCTGCAATATCTCCCGCTGGGGAATGGAGCTCAGGCTCCCAATTCCCTGCAATATCTCCCGCTGGGGAATGGAGCTCAGGCTCCCAATTCCCTGCAATATCTCCCGCTGGGGAATGGAGCTCAGGCTCCCAATTCCCTGCAATACCGGTGGAGAGACCTCGGTCCCATCTCCACCTGCCGCCTGGGGTTCCTCCCAGTAAATTTCAATAATATCTTCCCAGCGGAATGGGTCTGGAACTGGATCTGTCACCTTGCTGTCCTGCTGAGCCTTCCCAATGGAGTGGAAGAGATCTCGGTAGTCCTGCTCCAGTTCCCACTCCAGGGTTGCTAGGTGAGCCAGGTCTTGCTCTACCTCATGGGGTCATCCCCGTCATGCCTAGCCTCCCTCTCGTAGAAAATGTCCTGAAGTCTGTTCTTGCGCAGGACTCCCAAGTCAGGCTCTGCAAAGGACTCCCATAACAAGCCAGAACCATCAAACTCCTCTCCCTCTGGCTTGTCATGCTTTCGGCTGTCCAGGGTATATACTGTGCCATATACCACCAGAGCGCCTGGTAGGCATTCTCCAGCCATAGCTCCTGCCATACCCGGTGCTCTAGTTCCTTCACCCATTCATCCAGGGGCTGCTCTCCCAGAAAGGGCATCACGCAGGGCCACTTGCTTCTGCCACCGCTGCTCTTCACTGGGGAGACTCTCACCCCGCTGGTATTGTACATTGTCAGGGCCTGGTACCAGATGCCTTTCCTTAATGCATCCCGGCCATCCAGGTCCTCCTCCTCGTATGACACTGCTGGTTCCATTCTGGTGCTTTTAGGGTCGCTGTACTGGGACATGCGTTGCCCCCACTTGTAAATCAAGGAAATGGTGTCTCCTGTAGCTGTCCTTCTGGCTGTCAGGAGCGATCCCGCTGCTCGCCACCAATTGTAACGGACCGCTTCTGCAGACAAGGGGTAAAAACCGTTTAGGCGATCGGCCCCTTTACAGAGATATAGGCACAGCTACTGCAGAGACACCAAACTCCCGAACTGGATACAAAATAGCACTCCAACTCCCGTACTGGAACCTCCCAAATAGCTGCTAGCAGACGAACAGGAAAAGCAGACAATCAGCTTACACTCCTGGCAATCAGTCTCTAACAGCATACAGTGAATCCCCCAAGAACGAGACGAGGCTCCGTATTGATGGTAAACAGGAATTCTCTCATTTATTAACGGCTACCTGCCTGGTATTTATCCAGGTCTCCCACCTGGTGGACACTCCCTAGAGGACCAGAAGGAAGACTGCGACACGGGATACAGCAGCCAATCACACACATTGGGACAATACAGACACCCCCAGCATATCCCTCCCCTCTGCCTGTGATACCATCACCCTACATGGGTAATGCAATCATCACAGGCAGACGAATACACAATGTCTTCTGTCCTGGAGACAATTGAGAGTCATTCAATTATCTCTCAGGACAAAGGGAAATCGCCAATACACATGTGGGGACAATAGGACAGACATCACTATTCAATACACAATGTCCCACCCTTTACAATACACACAGACATTTCAGAGACAAGACTCCATTATGCACATGGGGACACAGAACAAGCATTACTGTTAAAATACACCAGGTAAGACACATTACATTAAAACTATACATTTAACATATCCCCAGATAGCTCAGGTCTGAGCGCACATTATTAAGTGAATGGCGCTCAGACCACACTGACTACAGTTTAATCGCCATGGAGCCAAAGTCTTTACAGTCAGTTTCATACGAATGGGCTCCATGGGATTCCTATCTGGGGTATAACACATTCAACCAAAACTACCGAACCCCAGGCAGAAAAGCACGAATTAAGCTTTTCTGCAGGTAAAAGATGTCTTTTAACAGGGGCCATAGTCCAAAGGCAGCAGGCGAGCAACCAGGTTTCTCCAATGCAATGTGGCGAGATTGGTCTCGTCACATCTCTCCCCTTTTCCAAACAGACTAACAGGGTATCTGACCTCCTGCCGGTCAGTGCCCTTGTTGAGTCCAGCAGCCACCCACAAAACACAATCAACAGCACAGCCCACCCACAATAAATAGTTACTGCAACTGGGTAGAGGAGAAGCTTGTCCATGTCCAGGTGCCTCACCACGGCTGTGCTGGAGTGCGAGTGCGCTGACTTGGTGGGGTGCTGCATGGGCAGAGACCCGCGTCACTCTGCCCTGTTGCCAGCGCTACTGGGAGGGTAGCCTGGTTGAAGCCTGGTTGTTGGAGGGAGACCGACTGTCTCCCCTTTAGATATACCGTCCTGCTGCTGGAGACCGACTGTCTCCCCTTCGGTTACACAGCTCTGCTGCTGGGGAAAGGAGACTGAGCTCTCTATTCCCTGCCCATTAATGATCCGCCGCTGGGGAGAGGTGGTAGTAAGCTCCTCTCCCATACATACCTTCCTCCTCAGTGGAGGGAGACCGACTGTCTCTCCTCCCAATACAGAGTCCTGCTGCTGGAGAAAGGAGACTGGGCTCTCTATTCCCTGCTGGTTACTCTGCCGCTGGGGACTGGAGACCGGGCTCCCAATTCCCAACAAATAATACTGCCGCTGGGGAATGGAGACCGGGCTCCCAATTCCCGAAAAATCACGCTGCTGCTGTGGGGCAGGAACAACTACCTCTGCCCCCTGTAGCTCAGCCTGCCGCTGGGGAATGGAGCTCAGGCTCCCAATTCCCTGCAATATCTCCCGCTGGGGAATGGAGCTCAGGCTCCCAATTCCCTGCAATATCTCCCGCTGGGGAATGGAGCTCAGGCTCCCAATTCCCTGCAATATCTCCCGCTGGGGAATGGAGCTCAGGCTCCCAATTCCCTGCAATACCGGTGGAGAGACCTCGGTCCCATCTCCACCTGCCGCCTGGGGTTCCTCCCAGTAAATTTCAATAATATCTTCCCAGCGGAATGGGTCTGGAACTGGATCTGTCACCTTGCTGTCCTGCTGAGCCTTCCCAATGGAGTGGAAGAGATCTCGGTAGTCCTGCTCCAGTTCCCACTCCAGGGTTGCTAGGTGAGCCAGGTCTTGCTCTACCTCATGGGGGTCATCCCCGTCATGCCTAGCCTCCCTCTCGTAGAAAATGTCCTGAAGTCTGTTCTGCGCAGGACTCCCGAAGTCAGGCTCTGCAAAGGACTCCCATAACAAGCCAGAACCATCAAACTCCTCTCCCTCTGGCTTGTCATGCTCGGCTGTCCAGGGTATATACTGTGCCATATACCACCAGAGCGCCTGGTAGGCATTCTCCAGCCATAGCTCCTGCCATACCCGGTGCTCTAGTTCCTTCACCCATTCATCCAGGGGCTGCTCTCCCAGAAAGGGCATCCGCAGGACCACTTGCTTCTGCCACCGCTGCTCTTCACTGGGAGACTCTCACCCCGCTGGTATTGTACATTGTCCAGGGCCTGGTACCAGATGCCTTTCCTTAATGCATCCCGGCCATCCAGGTCCTCCTCCTCGTATGACACTGCTGGTTCCATTCTGGTGCTTTTAGGGTCGCTGTACTGGGACATGCGTTGCCCCCACTTGTAAATCCAAGGAAATGGTGTCTCCTGTAGCTGTCCTTCTGGCTGTAGGAACGATCCGCTGCTCGCCACCAATTGTAACGGACCGTTTCTGCAGACAAGGGGTAAAAACCGTTTAGGCGATCGGCCCCCTTTACAGAGATATAGGCACAGCTACTGCAGAGACACCAAACTCCCGAACTGGATACAAAATAGCACTCCAACTCCCGTACTGGAACCTCCCAAATAGCTGCTAGCAGACGAACAGGAAAAGCAGACAATCAGCTTACACTCCTGGCAATCAGTCTCTAACAGCATACAGTGAATCCCCCAAGAACGAGACGAGGCTCCGTATTGATGGTAAACAGGAATTCTCTCATTTATTAACGGCTACCTGCCTGGTATTTATCCAGGTCTCCCACCTGGTGGACACTCCCTAGAGGACCAGAAGGAAGACTGCGACACGGGATACAGCAGCCAATCACACACATTGGGACAATACAGACACCCCCAGCATATCCCTCCCCTCTGCCTGTGATACCATCACCCTACATGGGTAATGCAATCATCACAGGCAGACGAATACACAATGTCTTCTGTCCTGGAGACAATTGAGGAGTCATTCAATTATCTCTCAGGACAAAGGGAAATCGCCAATACACATGTGGGGACAATAGGACAGACATCACTATTCAATACACAATGTCCCACCCTTTACAATACACACAGACATTTCAGAGACAAGACTCCATTATGCACATGGGGACACAGAACAAGCATTACTGTTAAAATACACCAGGTAAGACACATTACATTAAAACTATACATTTAACATATCCCCAGATAGCTCAGGTCTGAGCGCACATTATTAAGTGAATGGCGCTCAGACCACACGAATACAGTTTAATCGCCATGGAGCCAAAGTCTTTACAGTCAGTTTCATACGAATGGGCTCCATGGGATTCCTATCTGGGGTATAACACATTCAACCAAAACTACCGAACCCCAGGCAGAAAAGCACGAATTAAGCTTTTCTGCAGGTAAAAAAAGATGTCTTTTAACAGGGGGCCATAGTCCAAAGGCAGCAGGCGAGCAACCAGGTTTCTCCAATGCAATGTGGCGAGATTGGTCTCGTCACAGGTGCAATTGCCCCTTTGCCTCTCTCCCCCCCTGGATCCGCCGGAAGACTCACACAGGCGCACTGGCAGAGGCATTGAAGTGCGCATGCGCCTGCCAGTGCGCCTGTGTGAGTCTTCCGGCGCTTCTCTTCTCAGTGAAGTGAATAATAATTACCTACAACGGCGCTGGGCTGGGAGGAGGCGGCGCTGTGGATGACACTGAGAGGGGGGGGGGGGGGGAAATCTGTGGATGACACTGAGAGGGGGGGGATCTGTGGATGACACTGAATGGGGGGGGATCTGTGGAAGACACTGGAGGGGGATCTGTGGATGGCACTTAAGGGGGATCTGTGGATGGCACTTAAGGGGAGGGATCTGTGGATGGCACTTAAGGGGAGGATCTGTGGATGGCACTTAAGGGGGAGGGATCTGTGGATGGCACTTAAGGGGGGTTTGTGGATGGCACTTAAGGGGGGTTTGTGGATGGCACTTAAGGGGGGAGTGGATCTGTGGATGACGTCTCCTTGTAGCTGCCGCTGCCCCCATACAGTATAACGTCTCCTTGTGGCTGCCCCCATACAATATAATGTCTCCTTGCGCTGCCCCCATTCCATATAATGTCTCCTTGTGCTGCCCCCATACAGTATAACGTCTCCTTGTGGCTGCCCCCATACAGTATAATGTCTCCTTGCGCTGCCCCCATACAGTATAATGTCTCCTTGCGCTGCCCCCATACAGTATAATGTCTCCTTGCGCTGCCCCCATACAGTATAACGTCTCCTTGTGGCTGCCCCCATACAGTATAATGTCTCCTTGCGGCTGCCCCCATACAGTATAATGTCTCCTTGTGGCTGCCCCCATACAGTATAATGTCTCCTTGCGCTGTCCCCATACAGTATAATGTCTCCTTGCGCTGCCCCCATACAGTATAACGTCTCCTTGTGGCTGCCCCCATACAGTATAACGTCTCCTTGCGCTGCCCCCATACAGTATATTGTCTCCAAGTGTTTTTTTCTTCTAAATGGGCATTTATCGTGATATATATCGTTATCAAGATAAATTTCTTAATATCGTTATCGTGGCAATATTTTTGATATCGCCCAACCCTAGGATATAGTATACAATGTTTTACCAAAATACTATATTACACTGCAATACAAGCAAAGCAAATATTCTTACCATGACATGAAGGGAGGATGATCGAACATGACGGTTAATTTCATCAACCCACTGGTGGCAGATGGAACTGGGAGAAATGATCAAGGTTGCTCCTGTTGGAACTGGGTTCATTGCCACAAGACAGTGTGGGCAATAGAAGGGTGTGGTGCTGACACTTTCCCTCTTATAGTTTACACACTCGGCATGTTGCCATAGATGGCACTGCAAGCACTGGACTCGGTCCTTGAGGTCAGGATGCCTGAGACCACCACATATACATTCAAAACGGTAATCAGAGGTACTAATAGGGAAGACAGGACTGTCACGGCAGTCCATTTCCTGAGATATCAAGTCCATATCATCTTGCCTTGTTCTTAAATCTGTAGATTCAGTAGACCTCTCATCTGGCACAGGAGAACCTTGCAAGGTATCTAACCGCTCCGGCATTCCATTATTTGCAGGACAGCCCTGACGCTCTCTTTCCGGCGTACTTGCATTATTTAGGGCACAGTAATCATGATCTTTTGATAAGACATTTAGATCCGCACCAGCCTCACAAGGATCTTCATTGTTTTCCCTGAGTTGAGTCCTACCACTTTGCAGTCTGTTGGAAGATCTTGTATTCTGCAAAAAATATCAAATGTATTAGCATGAGACATGAACGGTTTGTGGTGAAAAATTTAAAGGGACTCTTTCACCAGATTTATGTTGCACATCTGAGAGCAGCATAAACTAATGACAGGGATCCAGATTCAAACCTTGGATAAGTAATCTTTTTTTCTTGTGCAGTTGTCCTAAAGTCACTGGTTAGCAGCTCCAGCTCAGGAGGCCTTGTCTTGATGAGCTGCTGCCAATGCCAACACTGTTCTCCCGTGAAATACTGATGGCTTTCTTCCTAAACTGTGTGTAGGAAGTAAGCTGCCATGCTGTTAACGCTGGTGGGGAGAGTTGGGGGGCTTGGGATGGAGCTGGATGCATAGAGCTGGAAGCTCATTGAGCACCACTCTGGTTACACCGGTACTGCTGATGTGCCTGGTGTGACCTTACTGGACTTAGTCCTTCGGGACAGTGATGGAAGCTGCTCACCACTGATTCTAAGAAAACGAAGTGTTGTTTGAATCAGCGTTTCTGTGACTAGTTTACTGTATTCTGCCCTCGGAAAGGGCAACACAAACCTGATAAAATATACTCTTTAATTCTTCTACCTACACTCTTGGCAACACAGATGGGTTTCAGGATCTCTTCCACTCACATCCACTACAGAAGAAATATAGACAATATAGAAATGAAGGTTAAAGGGATTTGCCAGTTCTTTCAAACTGGGAAATCCTTAAAAGGGTTATCCAATTTCACAAACATCCCATCCCATGTGCTGGGCCCCTCACAGGTAATATACTTACCCCGCTCCCTGCGCCGCTCCTGGTCCCTGCACCGCCGCTGCTGCTTCTCCCCGTGTGCGGATCAAAACATCCGGTGTCAGAGGGGGCAGCCAATGGCAAGCGGGACGGGGACGAGTCTCCCTAGCATCGCGGGTGACGCTAGGGAGGTTTCTCCCCGTCCCCACCTGCCATTGGCTGCGCCCCAGACACTGGATGTTTTCATCCATGCACGGAGAGAAGTACTGGCGGTGGTGCCGGGACCAGGAGCGGTGCAGGGAGTGGGGAGCGGGGTAAGTATATTACCTGTGAGGGGCCTGGCACATGGGGGGCTGTTTGTGAAATTGGCTGTTTGTGAAACCCCTTTAAAGGGAACCGGTCACGTTGAACATGTGTCTAAGTCACAGGCAGCATTTGATAGAGCAGGAGGAGCAGATTGATATATAGTTTTGAGGGAAAAGATTCAGGAAAACTTGTAATTTATTCATTTACATTCCTGCTCATTTTGGTCGTTGAAGTAAAGAACGAGGTAGTCCTAGGAGTGATTGACTGCTATCTCTGTATACACAGTCATAGAGGGAAGGCTGTCAATCACTGATAGGACCTCCTCCTCCATACAGCTATCTCTGTATACACAGTCATAGAGGGAAGGCTGTCATCACTGATAGGACCTCCTCCTCCATACAGCTATCTGTGTATACACAGTCATAGAGGGAAGGCTGTCAGTCACTGATAGGACCGCCTCCTCCATACAGCTATCTGTGTATACACAGTCATAGAGGGAAGGCTGTCAATCACTGATAGGGCCGCCTCCTCCATACAGCTATCTCTGTATACACAGTCATAGAGGGACGGCTGTCAGTCACTGATAGGACCGCCTCCTCCATACAGCTATCTCTGTATACACAGTCATAGAGGGAAGGCTGTCATCACTGATAGGACCTCCTCCTCCATACAGCTACCTCTGTATACACAGTCATAGAGGGAAGGCTGTCAGTCACTGATAGGACCTCCTCCTCCATACAGCTATCTGTGTATACACAGTCATAGAGGAAGGCTGTCATCACTGATAGGACCTCCTCCTCCATACAGCTATCTGTGTATACACAGTCATAGAGGGAAGGCTGTCAATCACTGATAGGACCTCCTCCTCCATACAGCTATCTGTGTATACACAGTCATAGAGGGAAGGCTGTCAATCACTGATAGGACCTCCTCCTCCATACAGCTATCTCTGTATACACAGTCATAGAGGGAAGGTTGTCAATCACTGATAGGACCTCCTCCTCCATACAGCTATCTGTGTATACACAGTCATAGAGGGAAGGCTGTCAATCACTGATAGGACCTCCTCCTCCATACAGCTATCTGTGTATACACAGTCATAGAGGGAAGGCTGTCAGTCACTGATAGGACCGCCTCCTCCATACAGCTATCTCTGTATACACAGTCATAGAGGGAAGGCCGTCAATCACTGATAGGACCGCCTCCTCCATACAGCTATCTGTGTATACACAGTCATAGAGGGAAGGCTGTCAATCACTGATAGGACCTCCTCCTCCATACAGCTATCTCTGTATACACAGTCATAGAGGGAAGGCCGTCAATCACTGATAGGACCGCCTCCTCCATACAGCTATCTGTGTATACACAGTCATAGAGGGAAGGTTGTCAATCACTGATAGGACCGCCTCCTCCATACAGCTATCTCTGTATACACAGTCATAGAGGGACGGCTGTCAGTCACTGATAGGACCTCCTCCTCCATACAGCTATCTGTGTATACACAGTCATAGAGGGAAGGCTGTCAATCACTGATAGGACCTCCTCCTCCATACAGCTATCTCTGTATACACAGTCATAGAGGGAAGGTTGTCAATCACTGATAGGACCGCCTCCTCCATACAGCTATCTGTGTATACACAGTCATAGAGGGAAGGCTGTCAATCACTGATAGGACCTCCTCCTCCATACAGCTATCTCTGTATACACAGTCATAGAGGAAGGCCGTCAATCACTGATAGGACCGCCTCCTCCATACAGCTATCTGTGTATACACAGTCATAGAGGAAGGTTGTCAATCACTGATAGGGCCGCCTCCTCCATACAGCTATCTCTGTATACACAGTCATAGAGGGACGGCTGTCAGTCACTGATAGGACCGCCTCCTCCATACAGCTATCTGTGTATACACAGTCATAGAGGGAAGGCTGTCAATCACTGATAGGGCCGCCTCCTCCATACAGCTATCTCTGTATACACAGTCATAGAGGGACGGCTGTCAGTCACTGATAGGACCGCCTCCTCCATACAGCTATCTGTGTATACACAGTCATAGAGGGAAGGTTGTCAATCACTGATAGGACCTCCTCCTCCATACAGCTATCTGTGTATACACAGTCATAGAGGGAAGGTTGTCAATCACTGATAGGACCTCCTCCTCCATACAGCTATCTGTGTATACACAGTCATAGAGGGAAGGCTGTCAATCACTGATAGGACCGCCTCCTCCATACAGCTATCTGTGTATACACAGTCATAGAGGGATGGCTGTCAGTCACTGATAGGACCGCCTCCTCCATACAGCTATCTGTGTATACACAGTCATAGAGGGAAGGCTGTCAATCACTGATAGGACCACCTCCTCCATACAGCTATCTGTGTATACACAGTCATAGAGGGAAGGCTGCCATCACTGATAGGACCGCCTCCTCCATACAGCTATCTGTGTATACACAGTCATAGAGGGAAGGCTGTCAGTCACTGATAGGACCTCCTCCTCCATACAGCTATCTGTGTATACACAGGCATAGAGGGGAGGCTGTCAATCACTGATAGGACCTCCTCCTCCATACAGCTATCTGTGTATACACAGTCATAGAGGGAAGGCTGTCAATCACTGATAGGACCTCCTCCTCCATACAGCTATCTGTGTATACACAGTCATAGAGGGAAGGCTGTCAGTCACTGATAGGACAGCCTCCTCCATACAGTTCTCTCTGTATACACAGTCATAGAGGGAAGGCTGTCAATCACTGATAGGACCGCCTCCTCCATACAGCTCTCTCTGTATACACAGTCATAGAGGGACGGCTGTCAGTCACTGATAGGACCGCCTCCTCCATACAGCTATCTCTGTATACACAGTCATAGAGGGAAGGCTGTCAGTCACTGATAGGACAGCCTCCTCCATACAGTTCTCTCTGTATACACAGTCATAGAGGGAAGGCTGTCAATCACTGATAGGACCTCCTCCTCCATACAGTTCTCTCTGTATACACAGTCATAGAGGGAAGGCTGTCAATCACTGATAGGACCTCCTCCTCCATACAGCTCTCTCTGTATACACAGTCATAGAGGGAAGGCTGTCAGTCACTGATAGGACCGCCTCCTCCATACAGTTCTCTCTGTATACACAGTCATAGAGGGAAGGCTGTCAATCACTGATAGGACCTCCTCCTCCATACAGTTATCTCTGTATACACAGTCATATGTCAATCACTCCTCCCTAACTTGAGAGCCCAGAAGGAGCAGGAATTTAAATGAATAAAATACTTCATACTTACTTTTGGAATAGATACTTACTTAATCTATTCCAAAAATCTATACATAAATCTGCTCAGCTCCTCCTGCTACATAACATTCTGCATATAGCTTACTTTGCATTTTCATGGAGACAGCTTCCCTTTAAGACAGGCTGTCAATATTTGATTGGTCAGGGTCGGACTCTTGGCATCTCTGCTAATCAGCCGTTTAACCCCTTTGTACATGTAAGGTGCTGGAGTGATGGGCAAACATGGAGCCTGCTCACACGTACAGTGGGAGTCATGGCCCTTTTTCAAACAGCAGAGACCCGCGGCTAATTACCGCAACCGTCAATAATGACGATTGTTGTAATTAAAGACTTTAGATGCCGTAATCAATTGAGATCACAGCATCTAAAGGGTGAAAAACCTGGAGGCTCGCGCTTCCAGGCTTCTTAGTGGCATCCTCTGTATCCAATGAGGATGACGGTAATTGAATTCAAAGCCCTAGCTCTCATCAGCAGATGAAAGGCCAACATAAGAAATTAGCAATTCTGAGCAATAAATGGATGTAAAAAATCCATGAATGTTTAGAATTAAAGAAAAAAATATTGATTTTGTAGGCTCAAATTCGAGCTTCAAAATCATAACAAAAGTAAAAAAAAACTTAAAATATATATAAAAAATGAAATAAAATATAAAAGTTTAAATCACCTCCCTTTCTGTAGAATAAAAAAATAAATACATAAATAAGAAAAAATCTAAACATCATAAAAATATTTTCCCAATACGCCAAATGTCGTAATGGAAAAAAAGGTGAAAATGGCCAATTTGACATTTTTTCATCGCTTCTCTTATCCAAAAAAATGTAATACAGTGTGATCAAAAATAAAAACTACCGTACATATTGCCCCCACACAGCTCAGTAGATAGAACTACAAAAAAGTTATGGGTGTCAAAATATGGTGATGTGAAAAAAAAAAAATAATACATTATTTTCAAAGTATAAAAATTTATTTTTACACTATTTAGACATAATATACACGTCGTATTGTAATCATACTGACCAAGAGAATGAGGGGCATAGGTCAGTTTTGCCGCAAATGGAACGCCATGTGAACAAAACCTGTAAGGAATTGCGTATTTTTTTTTCAATTCCACCCATTTGGAATTTTTTTCCCACTTCCTACTACATTGTATGCCATATCAATTTGAATAGGACGTAGCTGTAGAAAACTGTATGTAATACCAGGGACAGTCACTACCAAATAAAGCTGTGTGGAGTACAACAGTGTAAACCGCAAACTGGGAAGGCAAACCCGTCTAATGTTGCATTCAAGTAACGTTCCTGTCCCCTGTAAAACAGAAGTCACCATATACACATATATACATCTCCATCACAGCTCACCACTTTTTGGACTGAAGGTTTATCTCGAATCATCTGTTCTTTGTAATTCACTCCTAGCTTAAAGGATCCTTGAAGTCCACGACCTTTGACCTGCTCCACTATCTTTTTGGAAAGTAGCTTATCCAAGGTCTTTTTGAGCAGTCGGTGATTTCTCTGCATGTCATAACTATACATGGCGCCTACATATTTAAGTATGCCAACTGCAGACACACCTTTGCTGGTGCTCATTTCCTTAATGGCTGCTAAAACCATGATCCGTAAACCTGTTCAAAGAAAAAAAAAATTTCAAGCAAAAGACAACTCATAAAAGGCGTTCTAAAGTGAATACTCGCAGATTTGAGGCAACCATTTTTCATATGCCATACTACGCCATGACAAGATAACGAACTGGTAAACTCAGTACCAGAGACCTGCAGATGTCAAAGCAAGCTAAATGGATCCCCATTCATTTAAGCAGGAACCAGATACTTATCCAATTACTTAAATACAGTTTTCCCATTATAAAGTTAATAGACAGAAAATGCCCTAAATGTTTGATCGGTAATGGGTGTATGTCTAGAGAGACCCCCGCTGATCTCAAGAACTTGGAAGTGTATTCACAGAAGAAAGGAGGCAGCACCAACAGAGAATGTACAACGCCCGCGCAGGAAAACGGTCAACATAAATGTTTAACTGCATATTTGCTGTTATATATATTTTTTTTTATTTGCTAGTTTATTAGTGCTAGGCATGTCAATGATTGCCCAAAAAAATCTGTAATTACATTTATTAGTGTCCCCTGTCCCTTTCCACCGTTCCCTTAAAAGACCGTTGCTATGGCTTGTCTGTCTCTAGCTCATTATAAACAGAAGACAGAGGGGCGGTCCTTCACACTGCATGGCTGCATTAGGCTTCACAGTGAGGAGGCGTGTCTCTCAGTAATCCAATCTGATTGGCTGGCGGGAAGCTGGTGGCTACAGCAAGTGTGTATGTGAAGTGAGGGAAGGCAGTTCTGGCCTCGGGAACTGGCAGAGGAGCCATCTTGAGAAGGTGTTCATATTGTAGGGTTCAAAACAGCTGTAACTAAGGGAAAAGCTCAAGAAAAACAGTGGTATATGAAGAAACTAAAGATTGCTTTACGCATAATGCTGCACCAGCAGTAACATATGCTAAAACAGATTTTTTTTTTTTATAAAAACATGACAGTTACCCTTTAACATTCAATATGAACCTCCAGAAATTTCACAAAAATGCTTAGATCTTGAGGTGCACTTGACAGTTTAGCCATCAGCAATCCTTCCCGACTCCTCAATAAGCATTCAAGTTTGAATCATCTATGTTTATGTAAGCGTTTATATAAGCGTGTGGCATTATGGAGGCACATACAACCTTATTACATTGTCATTGCCTTTTTCATATTAAAGAAGATCTGTCACCATGATTTAGCCCTAATAACTGCAGTGCAGGGTGTCCAGATCATAATCTTTTCTCATATCCCCCGACCCTATTGTACGCCGTCAAAGCTGAGCTAGATTATAATCTGGACTGTTGAGCCACAAGCACATAATGGACTACTGAGCCTGTTCTACAGTCTGGACTAAGTAATCTATTTTACCTTTAAAGGATTACAGTGAGCCGGGAGGAGATATGAAAATAAAAAACGGTGATCTGGACTCTCTATCTGCTGTACGGTAGCTAATAGGGCTATATCATGGTAACAGACTCAGTTTAAGGGCTCATGACCATTGTTTTTGTCCGCATCCAATCTGCATTTTGTGTGGGTCGGATGTGGACCCATTCACTTCAATGGGACAACACTCCGAAGGGATGCGGCTGGTATCTATGTTTTGCAGATCCACAATTGGCGGACCGTTTAAAGCAGAATTAAACACTCACTGGGACAAGTCTGTCTGTTTTCTATTGTCCGGTCTTTCTTTGTCTTTTCTGTGGGTGGAGGTGGGATGAAGAAGTTCACTGTTTTTCCCTGAAATAAAAATAATCAGATTACATAACAATAGGATATGGGAATATCTGATACATACAAATAAACAAAATACATTCTGTATTTAGCTCGGACTATATCATTGTTAGATGTTTAACCACTTGCTGGTTGTTAATTGCCCCTCTATTTTAACCCTTAGAAGACCAGGGGATTTTTAGTTTTAGCATTTTTGTTTTTCACTCCCCGTCTTCCTTGTTTTTTTTTTTTCCGTTCACATAGCCTTATTAGGACTTATGTTTTGCAGGACAAGTTGTACTTTCCAATGGCATCATTTACATTTGCATACAATGTAGTGGGAAATGGGGAAAAAATGCCACTTTTTTTTTTATAGCGTTCACTATGCAGTAAAATTGACCTGTTACCTTTATTCTCCATGTCAGTACAATTACAACCATACCACACTTGTATAGTTTTCTTGCATTTTAATAGTAAAAAAAAAAACGTGAACAATTTTTTTTTCTCATCACCATATTCTGACCCCTATAACTTTTTTGTAGTTATGTGTACAGAGCTGTGTGAGGGCTCTTTTTTGTGCTATCTGTACTTTTCAGTAATACCATTTTGAAGTCTGAGTGACTTTTTGATCACTTTTTGGCTACATGCACACGACCGTTGCCTGCCTCCGCATCCGCTCCTCCTTGAAATTTTGCGTCCGTCAAAAAAAACGGATGACGGACCGTTTTTTTTGACGGATCCGATTTTTATGGCAGATCCATTGTAAAAATGCCTATCCTTGTCCGCAAACGTGAAAAAAATAGGACATGCACTATTTTTTTGACGGAATGAAAACACGGATCACGGATGCGGAACAAAAACGGTTGACCATCCGCATTTTTTGACGGACCCATTGAAATGAATGGGGAAGCATCCTATCCGTGAAAAAAAACGGAACGGACGCGGAAACAAACAACGGTCGTGTGCATGAGGCCTTTATAAAAAAATATTTGGGCAAATTAAAGTGTGGGCGTTTTTTTGTTTTTTTTTCCATTACACCATTCGCCGTATGGGATTACTATTGTTATATTGTAATAGTATGGGCATTTTTGAATGCGGCAATGCGCATGGTGTATATTTTTCATGGTGTAAGTATTTTGATTTTGGGGCAAAGGGTGTGAATTGAACTTTAATATTAATAATTTTTATTTTTTTTAGTATTTTTAAGAATAACTGGCAATCATATGATTGCCCATTGTGTTCATTGATGGCTATATAGCCATCATTGAACACTTCAGGGCACATTTATCAAGACTGGCGTTTTAGATGTTGGTCTTAATAACCCCTATAACTGGCGGTGGATCCGCCGAAGTTATGAAGAGACGGCCGCCTTTACATAACTTTGGCGGATCCACCGCCGATTCTAAATGTAAGATAGCTTCCTAGCTGCTGTACATTTAAACCATTTTCTACGCCTAAAACTGGCGTAGAAAATGGTAAATGAGATGGGTCTGCCGGTCCATCCCCTTCCCCACCACGCTCACTTTTTTAGACCTGGCGTGAGCAGGGAGCAGTCACAGATTGCGACACAAGGCTCCTTTTATGCCGCAATCTGCGCCAGATATACACCTAATTTAGGCCTCATGCAAACTAACGTATTTTAGGTCCGCGTCCGAGCCGCATATTTTGCGGCTCGGGTGCGGACCCATTCACTTCAATAGGGCTGCAATAGATGCGGACAGCACTCCGTGTGCTGTCCGCATCCTTTGCTCCGTTCCGTGGCCCCGCAAAAAAAAATAGAGCATGTCCTATTCTTGTCCGTTTTGCGGACAAGAATAGGCATTTCTACAAATGGCCGCGTTCCGTTCCGCAAATTGCGGAACAGAACGCGGAACAGCTTCCATGTTTTGCGGATCCGCGGTTAGGGGAGCGCAAAACACCTACGGTCGTGTGCATGAGGCCTTAGGCGTATTTCTGTTTAATAAATGATCCCCTTAATTTTCAATATAACAATACAGTGCTGCCACCTTGTGGACTGTATTGGTATATTCCACTAATACTGTAGCTGCTGAAACCTGCTTGAGGCTTCGGGCTATTAGAGCAGCATGACAGGTTCCCAATCTCTGCCGCGGAGCGCTGTTACGGGAGCGGAGCATGTGGCTCCCGCTTCCAGACTGCTCAGATGCCGCCACATTTGACCAAGGCATCTGAGGAGTGAAATGTATGCGATCAGCCTCATGGCTGATCACATACATCCACCGTGGGTCTCTGCTGTTTGAAACAGCAGAAACCTGGAGGCTATGGCGCCCACTGCAAGAGCAAGCGGGCGCCAAGTTTAAAGATGCGACTTCCATCGTGCATATATGGTGGAGGTCGGTTTTCCCAAAGAAAATTATATTCTGCAGTGCAATAAATTCCATGAAAGTCAAGAGTAGGTGTTTTATTACACTCTTTGGCAAAAAAGCCACAGCATTCTCTCAAATCATAAGAAAAAGCTAACTGGCTTTGTGCCTAGCAGAGTCTTGAAAAACACTGTGTCAAGGTCTTATGGAAATCAATTAATTACATATTATGTTCATTACATATAATATTTTTAAAGGAAAACGAAAAAACCCAGAAATGAACGACAGAAGTAAGCACATGATAACTGTGCTCCAATGTCTGTCAGTCTGTAGGATATCTAGAAGAAATTCTGCAGAGAACAGAGAGGTTAATCTCTCGCTGATCAATTCCATTTTCGTTTGGGGAACAGCTGGAGAATAGGGCTTAGTGATTTTTTTTTTGGGCCAGCTGCAGACAGGGCTGGGAGGGGAGTCTCCTGATGCAGCCTGTTGTCTTACAATCAGACATAACACTGTAAACATAAGGAGAGGAAGATATAGCAGAGCTCCTGGGACACAGGGAATTTCTCTTAATAAACTTGCCAGCTTTAATTATAATCAGGGCTGTGGGGTCAGTAAGCCAAATCCTACATTTCATCAAACTCTGATGCCTTCATAAATGGCCAGTGATTTAGGCCTCATGCACACGACCGTTGTTTGTTTCCATGTCCGTTCCGTTTTTTTTCACGGATAGGATGCTTCCCTATTCATTTGAATGGGTCCATCAAAAAATGCGGATGGTCAACCGTTTTTGTTCCACATCCGTGGTCCGTGTTTACATTCCGTCAAATAAATAGAGCATGTCCTATTTTTTTCACGTTTGCGGACAAGGATAGGCATTATTACAATGGATCTGCCATAAAAACGGTCCCGGTCCGTCATCCGTTTTTTTTGGGCGGACGCAAAATTAACGGACGGAACGGACGCGGAAACAAACAACGGTCGTGTGCATGAGGCCTTAGTAGTAACAAATTCACTGTAGTAACATCAGGCTTTCTCTTACTATCATGTAAGTAATCAGTCTACTTAGATAGATTTTAAACTATGGAGCACATTTATTAAGGCCGGTGTTTTAGACTTCGGTCTTAACCCCTTCAAGACCAAGCCATTTTTCACCATAAAGACCAAGCCAGATTTTGCACATCTGACATGTTTCACTTTATGTGGTAATAACTTTGGAACCCTTTTACTTATGGAAGCGATTTTGAGATTGTTTTCTCGTGACAGATCTCTTTGATCGCTTGGTATTAGACTTTTTGTGATGAAAGGTGACAAAAAAACTTTTTTTTTAATGGTATTCACCTTAGGGGGTCATATAATATTTTTATAAACGTGGAGATACCTAATATGTCTACTTTTTTTTTTTTTTCAGTTTTACACTACAAAAGCATTTTTGAAAAAAATTTTTAGTGTCTCCATCTTCTGAAAGCCATATTTTTTTTATCATTTGGACGACTGTCTTATGTAGGGGTTCATGTTTGGCACCTCATTACGGACACAGCGACACCTAATAGGCCTGTTTTTTATTTTATTTTTTTAAACACAATTTTATAGAGGGGACTTTTTTTATTTTTTTACTTGAAACTTTAATTTTTAAACTTTTTTGCGGATCCGCAATACACAACGGACGTGTGAATGGACCATTAAAGGTATCAGTGCTCCAGTTTTTAGTTTTTTTCTAGTAGCCCCATTCTTGTACTAAGAACCCTTAGTCCCAAAGTAAATAATGGAGAATGACGATATCCTTGTCCACCGGAGACATATTATTCCCAGTGAAGGTTTAGCTACAACATAGCAAAGACAAAGACTGACAAAAATCTTCCTTCAGTCAACTTTGCCCATTGCACCTTCACCTTACAGTTTTTCGGTTTTTGACTGGACACAAAACCGCTGCAAGCGGAAAAAACGGATCCGGCACTGACAATGTTTTTAATGCCGGTTCCATTAAATTCAGTTTCTATTTAATACAACTGGATCCGGATGAAACTGATACATCTGGATGTATAAAATGAAACAGAAGCGTTTTATTCAGGTTTTGAGATCCTCTGCCGGATCTCAAAACTTGAATAAAAAAAACACTCATGTGTAAGTAGCCTAATTCAAACAATATGGAGAATACACCCCAAAAGATGGCTGGCAATATAAAAATGACAATTTCTGCATAAATAATACAGAAATAAAATCTGTCTGAGAAAGTTTTTTTTTTTTAATAACCTAATTGTTACAAGAAAAAGGATAATGAATACGGACACTGCAGCCTCTCACAAGTCCCACAGCCTGAAATAATGACGTCCTTCCTTGCTGCAAACCACAATTTATCATTAATCCCAAGATACCAAGTGCTTGTGGTTTCTGTCATCTGTGAGACCCAGAATGCTTATTACCTCAGGTAATGTCAAAGCCGACTTGCTGACATCTTTCCTAGGATGACAAAGGATCAAGCTCAGAACTTCCACTGTCTTCCCAAGACCCATTTCATCTGCGAGAATACCTCCAGGCCACTCGCGGGCAGCAGCGGGATGTTCACGTATTATACTGGGGAACAGAAGAGCACAAAAAAGACTAATGGCTTTAAAAATCAATGGCGTAACAATCTATTTTCCTTTATAATAAATGATTACTATGTTTTTATGCAGCGGGATGTGTTGGGGTAATTAGAATACAATGCTGCTTTATTCTGCATTGCACTAAAGGAAACAGAGAAGAAAGAGATGCATAGAACATACAGCAACACTGATTCTGATGGATTTGATCAGGTCCTAGTTTTTTCTGAGTACAATTTTCTGCTTGTCAAAAAAGAACTAAAGCCAATAGATGTCCTATAAATTCCACTGAAAGGAGTGTTATTATACACATTGCGGTATATTTTTATGTAAAAAAAAAAGGACAAACAGGCAAACAGAGAGGAAAAATAAACCTAGCGAATCACTAAAAGAAAAACTAATACAATGTAAAATACCTAAGGCTGGGTTCAGACTTGAGCGTTTTACAGCGCGTTCCTACGCGCTGTAAAACGCTCAACAGGCGAAAACCCATGTTTCCCTATGGGCATGGTTCTCACCTGAGCGTTTTACAGCGCGTACAAACGCGCAGTAAAACGCCCTACGCCCAAAGAAGTACAGGAGCTTCTTTGGGGTGTATTGTCGCGCGTCCCCCATAGGAATATATAGCGCAAACGCGCGCGATTTTTACTTTCATTTTCACGATGCGAAAATAAAAGTAAAGATAGAGCGTCGTACGCGCGAAGCGGGACGCTCAAGTCTGAACCCAGCCTAATACCTAAGGGCCTGTGGGGCGGTGCATGACACAAGGATCAAAAAAATAATAATAATAAATCATAAAATCCTCTTGAATGTCATGTCATAGTTTCTATACAGCTGCAAACTTCTTTAAAAATCGAATAATGTGTAAAGAGGACCTGTGACCTCTCCTCATATGTCCATTTTAACAACTACTTACATTCCTCATGTAATAACAATTCTGGAGCGTTTATTCTTATGAATTATCTGGAGCATCTATTCTTATTCTTATGTTGTGCCATTCCTTTATTATTCCTTGTAGAAGTTAAGAACAAATTGCTAGGAATTTGCACTGAAGGTCCAGATGGGTGTTATCAACTGGGGTGTGTCCCTGCACAGTCTGACACTGGCAGCATTGATTGGATAGTGTCAGACTGTATAGGGAAACACCCACAAAGGGTAAAAACCCATTTTACCCTTATTGCAAACGGTTGAAAATGTATTCATAACTTCTCGCAGGAATAGTAAGGGAACGACACAACACAACACAGAGTCATAGGAATAAATGCTCCAGAATTGTTATTACAAGGGGGGTACAAGTGGGTACTAAAACTGACTTGTAAGGAGAAGTTAAAGGTCATCTTTAAAGCGGATCAGTATTGGGACAAATCTGCCTTCCTATTAGCCAAACAGCACAAAAGATATCATGCTGTGTAACTTAGGCTACTTTTACACGCGTTTTGTGCGGATCCGTCATGGACGGATCCATTCAGATAATACAACTGTCTGCATCCGTTCAGAACGGATCCGTTTGTATTATCTGTAACATAGCCAAGACGGATCCGTCTTGAACACCATTGAAAGTCAATGGAGGACAGATCTGTTTTCTATTGTGCCAGATTGTGTCAGTCAAAACGGTTTGGCTCAGTTTCGTCAGACGGACACCGTCTCCAAAGCGGAATGGAGACTGAACTGATGCAAACTGATGCACTCTGAGCGGATCCTTTTCCATTCAGAATGCATCAGAATGCAAACTGATTGGTTTTGGACCGCTTGTGAGAGCCCCTAACGGATCTCACAAATGGAAAGCCAAAACGTGAGTGTGAAAGTAGCCTAAGAAGGGCGATCAAAGAATTAACAGGACGTACAGTTAACTTTAGTGTATTCAGGAGGGGAGTGCCCCACCCTAGCAGTGACTGATGGGTTGCTGTACATGAAAATATACACTAGCCCATCTCCAACTAAGCGAGGGGAGGAGGAGGCAGAGGCACCGCTAACCTCATGAATACACCATACTCAAACTCAAGTTGCCAATATACCTTGGCTAAACAAGCGACCGATAGCCATATTTCCCGACACCAGTGGCGGTGGCTTAGCTCCCAGGAGAACAAAAGCATCATCTGTTGGGGGATTCTCAGGAGCTCCCCATGCCTGTCAAACTGTCAACTGGTCTAGCCAAAAAACAGCAGGGACTGATGGCATTAGTATAAAGTGTAAAAGGACCTTAAAGGAGTTGTCCACTTTTTACTTCAGCGGTGGTCCGACTCCCTATGTTGTATTCACTAGAATAGATGGAGACGTCCCATAGAAGTGAATGGGAACCCCATACTTGTAATGACACCTGCGTAACACTGCAATTGCTGCAGCGAGCAGGTAAACAGAGTAGAGAAGGCAGTGCGTATGACAGCTGATTGGCGGGGGTGCCGGCAGTCGAACCCCTGCCGATCTGATATCGATGACCTATCCTGAGCATAGGACATCAAGAGTTAAATGCGGACAACCCCTTTAACCCATTCAGGACACATGACGTACCGTTACGGCATGTTTCCCGAATCCTTAAGGACACATGACGTACCGATACGTCATGTGTAGTTCCGATCACTGCCGCACGGCTGGCAGTGATCGGAACTGGGTGCCTGCTAAAATCATTCAGCAGGCACCCTGTGACAATGCGCTGCGGGGTCCTGTGACCCCCCCGCATTGCCGATCGCTGCAAACCGCAGGTCAATTCAGACCTGCGGTTTGCAGCGCTAATGCAAGATTCTGATCCCCGCGGTCCGTGACCGCAGGGATCAGAAACTTCAAATATCTTTTTATCATATAGTTAACCCCCTCCCTGCAGCCCTGTGTCCATTGCCCCTGCGGGCACAGCAGGGGGGGAGGATTGCGGATGGTGCGGCAGGCGTGCGGCAGTGTGGGGGGCGGGCGCACGATCATCCGCCCGCCCCCCGTTCATTCTCAGGATGGCCGAGTGGTTGATTTAGAGTGTTAGCTCATTGCTGACATTCTGATTCAAACGGCTGACATCTGTGCAGATGTCAGCCATTTTAGCCCCTTTCATACCGCAGTCCGTCGGGACCGCTGTATGGTAGGGGTTAACAGGGAGGGAGCTCCCTCCCTCTCCCATCAGGGGGCTGCAGTGCCTTTGCAGCCCCCAGACAGGATGTGATCGCAGAGGGAGGGAGCCCCCTCCTTCCCCCTCTGTTCAGTTGTGGCAGACAGGGAAGGTTCCCATGGCAACAGGATGCCTTCTCATCCGTGCTGAACAGATCTGTGCTAAAGGCAGAAATCTGTTCAGACAAAAGTGTAAGTGAAATACAGTACAGTACACTATATATTATGCAGAATCAGACCCACTGGATCTTCAAGAACCAAGTGGGTCTGGGTAAAAAAAAAAAATGTTAAAAAAAATGAAAAAAAATCAAAATAAAAAAACACATTTATCACTGATTAAAAAAAAGAAAAAATCCCTACACATGTTATACATCACCGCGTCCATAACGACCTGATCTATAAAATGGTCATGTTACATTCCCCGCACGGTGAACGACATAAAAAAATAAAAATAAAAACTATGATGAAATTGAAATATTGCCCACCTTACTTCCCAAAAAAGGTAATAAAAGTGATCAAAAAAGTCGTATGTACGCCAGTATGGTACCATTCAAACAGTCACCTCGTCCCACAAAAAATGAGACCCTACATGGGACAATGGCACAAAAAATAAAAAAACTATGTCTCTCAGACTAAAACATGATTTTTTTGTTTCAAAAATGCTTTTTTTAATGTTACACGTAAAACAAAATAAAAAAGTAGACATATAAGGTATAGTCGCGTCTGTAAGACCCTGCTCTATAAAAATACCATATGTCCTAAACCCTGAGCTGAACACAGTAAAAAAAAAAATAAAGCAATTTTTTGTCACTTTACATCACAAAAAGTGTAATAGCAAACGATCAAAAAGTCGTATGCCCCCCAAAATAGTGCCAATCAAACCGACATCTCATCCCGCAAAAAAAAAAACTATGACTCTCAGACTATGAAGACACCAAAACATGATTTTTTTTTGTTTCAAAAATAATATTATTGTGTAATACTTAAAAAAAAAAGAAGAAAATATACATATTACCACGTCCGTAACGACCGGCTCTATAAAAATATCAGATGACCTAAAAAAAGCTATTTTTTTGTCACCTTACATCACAAAAAGTGTAATAGCAAGCGATCAAAAAGGCGTATAACCTGCAAAATAGTGCCAATCTAACGGTCATCCCACAAAAATGATACCCAATCTGAGACAATTGCCTAAAAACTGAAAAAACTGTGGCTCTCAGACTATGGAGACACTAAAACATGATTTTTTTTTGTTTAAAAAAAGATATTATTGTGTAAAGCCTAAATAAATAAAAAAAGGTATACATATTATGTATCGCCGTGTCCGTAAGAACCTGCTCTATAAAAACATCACATGATCTAACCCCTCAGGTGAACAATGTAAAAATAAAAAATAAAAACGGTGTCAAAAAAGCCATTTTGTGGTCACCTTACATAACAAAAAGTGTGTTAGCAAGCGATCAAAAAAGGCGTATGCCCCCCACAATGGTGCTAATCTAACAGTCATCTCATTCCCCATAAAATGATACCCTACATAAGACAATCGCTCAAAAAATAAAAAAAACTATGTCTCTCAGACTATGGAGACACTAAAATGATTTTTTTTTCTGTTTAAAAAATGATCTTATTGTGTGAAACCTAAAAAAATTTAAAAAAGTAAACATATTAGGTATCCCTGCGGCCGTAACAACCTGCTCTATAAAAATAGCACATGCTCTACTCTGTCAGATGAACGTTGTAAATAATGAAAAATAAAAACTGTGCCACAACAGCTATTTTTTGGCAAATTTTCCATTTTATTCCATTTTTTCCCGTAACAAAGCAAGCGTTAAAAGCCAAACAAAACTCAATATTTATTGCCCTGATTCTGCAATGTGGTTGTAAACTGCTGTATGACCAAACGGCAGGGCGCACAAGGAAAGGAGCACCATATGGTTTTTGGAAGGCAGTTTTTGCTGGACTGTTCTTTTGACACCATGTCCCATTTGAAGCCCCCCTGATGCACCCCTAGAGTACAAACGCCAAAAAGTTATCCCATTTAAGAAACTACACCCCTCAAGGTATTCAAAACTGATTTTACAAACTTTGTTAACCCTTTAAGTGTTCCACAAGAGTTAATGGCAAATGGAGATGAAATTTCAGAATTTCTATTTTTTATTACTTTGCCTCAAAAAGTGTAATATAGTGCAACCAAAAATCATATGTACCCTTAAATAGTACCATAAAAAAACTGCCACCTTATTGCGTAGTTTTCAAATTGGGGTCACTTTTTTGGAGTTTCTACTCTAGGGGTGCATCAGGGGGCTTTAATTGGGACATGGTGTCAAAAAACCAGTCTAGCAAAAACTGCCTTCCAAAATTCACACAGCGCTCCTTTCCCTCTACCCCCTGCCGTGTGGTCGTACAGTAGTGTACAACCACATATGGGGTGTTTCTGTAAACTGAAGAAGTTTAGAGTAATAAATTTTGAGTTTTGTTTGGCTATTAACCCTTGCTTTGTTACTGGAAAATAATTATTAAAATGGAAAATCTTGAATTCTGAAATTTCATCTCCATTTGCCATCAACTCTTGTGAAACACCTAAAGGGTTAACAACATTTGTAAAATCTGTTTTGAATACCTTGAGGGGTGTAGTTTCTTAAATGGGGTCACTTTTAGGGAGTTTCTACTGTAGGGGGGCTTCAAATGGGACATGGTGTAAATAAACCAGTCCATCAAAATCTGCCTTCCAAAAACCACACAGCGCTCCTTTCTCTCTACACCCGCTGTGTGGCCGTACAGTAGTTTACGACCACATATTGGGGGTTTCTGTAAACCGAAGAGTCAGGGCAATACATATAGAGTCTTGCTTGGCTGTTAACCCTTGCTTTGTTAGTGGAAAAAATGGATTAAAATGGAAAATTTGGCAAAAAATTGAAATTCTGAAATTTCATCTCCATTTGCCAATAACTCTTGTGGAGCACCTAAAGGGTTAACAATGTTTGTAAAATCGGTTTTGAATACCTTGGAGGTTGTAATTTCTAAAATGGGGTCATTTTTGGGTTTCTATTATGTAAGCCTCACAAAGTGACTTCAGACCTGAAAAATGGTTTTTTGAAAACTTCTGAAAATTTTCAAGATTTGCTTCTAAACTTCTAAGCCTTGTAACGTCCCCAAAAAATAAAATGGCATTTCCAAAATGATCGATACATGAAGCAGGCATATGGGGAAAGTAAATTAATAACTATTTTTGGAGTTATTACTATGTATTATAAAGTAGAGAAATTCAAAGTTGGAAATTTGCTAACTTTTCAAAAATGTTGGTAAATTTATAGTAATAACACCAAAAAAAGTTATTGATTTACATTCCCCATATGCCTGCTTCATGTATCGATCATTTTGGGAATGCCATTTCATTTTTTGGGGACGTTACAAGGCTTAGAAGTTTAGAAGCAAATCTTGAAATTTTTCGGGACTTTTTTAGGGACCAGTTCAGGTCTGAAGTCACTTTGTGAGGCTTACATAATAGAAACTACCCAAAAATGACCCCATTCTAGAAACTACACCCCTCATGGTATTCAAAACTGTTTTTACAAACGTCATTAACCCTTTAGGTTTGCCACAAGTGTTAATGGCAAATGGAGATAAAATTTCAGAATTTTGATTTTTTTTTGGGGAAAATTTTCCATTTTAATCAATTTTTTCCAGTAACAAAGCAAGGGTTAACAGCCATATGACATTTTAGTCGCTTGCTATTACACTTTTTGTGATGTAAGGTGACAAAAATGACTTTTGACACGGTATTTATAAATTTCTTTTTCTGTGTTCACCTGAGGGGTTAGATCATGTGTTAGCTTTATAGAGCAGGTTGTTACGGACGCGGCAATACATAATATGTATACTTTATTTTATTTCTTTAAGTTTTACACAATAATATCATTTTTGAAACAAAAAAAATCACGTTTTAATGTCTCCATGGTCTGAGAGCCATATTTTTTTATTTTTGGGGGCGACTGTCCTATGTAGGGTATCATTTTTTGCGCGATAAGATGACTGTTTGATTGGCATCTTTTTTGAGTGCACATAACTTTTTGATCACTTGCTATTACAGTTTTTGTAATGTGAGGTGACAAAAATGATTTTTTTTACATAGTTTTTATTTCATTTTTTTTAAGGTATTTACCTGAGGGGTTAGGTCATGTGATATTTTTATAGAGCAAGTTTTAAGGACGCGCCGATACCTAATATGTATACAGTTTTTTTCCTTTTTTCACTTTAACACAATAACAGCATTTTAGAAAAGAAAATCATGTTTTAGTGTCTCCATAGTCTGAGAGCCCTATTTTTTTATTTTTTTGGGCGATTGTGCTATGTAGGGGCTCATTTTTTGCGAGATGAGATGGCGGTTTGATTGGTACTATTTTGGGAGGCATACGCCTTTTTGATCACTTGGTATTACACTTTTTGTGATGTACTAAGGTGACAAAAATTGGCTTTTTTTACACCATTTTTTTGTTTTGTTTTTACGGTATTTACTTGAGGGGTTAGGTCATGTGATATTTTTATAGAACAGGTTTTTACAGACGCGGCGATACTTAATATGTGTAGTGTATTTTATTTTTTAAATTTTTATTCAGTGATATTTTTTTTTATTTTAACTTTTTCTTTACATTTTTTTGACCCAGACCCACTTGGTCCTTGAAGATCCAGTGGGTCTGATGTCAGTATAATACAGTACAGTACACTATATTTTGTACTTTACACTGTCTGGTCAGACTTCTGCCTTTAGCAGAAGTCTGATCAGAGTTACTATTACCATGCCAAGCAGGACGCCTCTGAAGGCATCCAGTTGCCATGGTAACCATCACCCGCTGCCAGAACTGAGCAGCGGGTGATGGGGAGGGAGGGGAGCTGCCTCCCTCTGCGATCCCATTCTGTCCGGGGACTGCAAAGGCACCACGGCATGGAAGGGGTTAAACGGCTGGCATCTATACAAGCACAGATGCTAGACGTTTTAAGCAGAGTGTCAGCAATATGCTGACACTCTGCTAACCACTGGCCACCAATAAATATTACAGAGGAGGTGGCCGGGGGATCGCGATCCCGCACGCCGCACCGCCCGCCTCCTTCACCGCCCGCACGCCGTTGGGGGGACATTGAGGGGACATCAGTTAAGACGAGCATTCTCGTCCAGGGTTCTGGAGGGGTTAAAGGGGTTTTCCGAGAGTTGTACACTGATGACCTATCTTCTGCATAGATGGTGGTCCAACACTTGGGATCCCTGATGATCACAGTAGCGCCGCGGCTTTCTCTCAGCTTACCAAGCACAGTGCAGCACATTCTATAGCTCATTCACTTCAATGGGGCTGACTGATGAATGGAATGTCACATGGCCTAGGAAAAGCTGGGGAAGGCCGCGGCACTACTGCGAGCGCTGATGCCTTCTCAAACAGCTGATCGACGAGGGTCCCAGGTGTCGGCCCCCAAAAATCAGATTCTGATGACCGATCCAGAACATAGGTCATCAGTAAAAAACTCTTGGAAAACGCTGTTAAGTTTGTCTACATGATAAATGCCATTTGCTTAAGTGCGACAACCCCTTTAACTGTAAAGCCAGCAAAATTGCAACTGCAGCCCGAGGCTGTAACACAGGCTGTTATTTCCGATTAGTCTGAGATAAGTGAAGCACGTACTCTGCAATCGATGTTAAATCTTTCTGTAAATTATAGGACTCTAAAATATCTAGGTATCTAAATAGTCATCTCTTTTAGCAAGCACTGCTGACAGCCCTGCTTTTGGATTTTGTTGTCAACAGTCACAGCTAAGGGCTCATGTACACGAACATATTTTCTTTCCGTGTCTGTTCCGTTTTTTTGCGAACCATATGCAGAACCATTCATTTCAATGGGTCCACAAAAAAAACGGAAGTTACTCCGCGTGCATTCCGTTTCCATATTTTAGTGTGTCCGTTCGGCAAAAAAAATAGAACATGTCCTATTATTGTCCGCATTACGGACAAGAATAGTACCATTCTATTAGGGGCCGGCTGTTTCGTTTCACAATACACAGATGTCATCCGTATTTTTGCGGATCCGTTTTATGCAGACTGCAAAATACATACAGTCGTGCACATGAGCCCTAAAAGAGATATGGAAAGGAGTGTTCGATCTCTATGCCCTTCACATCATTAGTATACCAGGACGGTGCAGGGCACACTGGACAGGTAAGTGATTTCACAAGAACCAGTTTACATCACTTCTAACATACAGAATACACAATTACTTTAAGGTTTACCTTCCAGAAAAGGGGTTATAGTACAGTGTGATATCATCCATTGTTCTAACCTCTCTCCATAATGGGTGCAATGCATTTTCTGCACAAAAAAGAGAAACAAAAAGGTGACTGGCACAGAGCACTAAAATGTAATCCGAAATAACACAAGGGACTAAGCAGTAGAGGAACACATTCCAAGTAACTGAACCACTCACTGAGATGAAAAGATTATTGCAGATGTAAATTCTCCTACATCTACTAAATATGGATTTAAAGGCTATATACACCTTTGGGGGAAAAAAAATATTATTGCATTGTACTAATTTTTTCAATTGGTCTTTACTAAAAATAAGTAGTGTTTTTTTCTGTACATAGCTGTGATGCTCTAGTTGCAGACTCTGGATTTTCTCACTTTTCCATCAGTTGGGGAGCTGACGGGCTCCTTATCTCTGCTCTCTGACATTATAAACACTCATTATAGATCAGTTCTTATCTTACTGATAAGAATGTGGCTTAAATAAGTGTTTATGACCACTTGGTACTTTACAGATAAGGTTTATTAGATGACCGGCACAAAGTGAAAGTAACATTTATAAAGCTAGAAAAATAGTCTTTTTGTGACAGAACACCTCAATAATTTTAATAAAAGCCAATTGAAAATATGATTTTTTTTAGCCAAAAACAAAAATTGCCTCCAAAAGTGTACATAGTGTTTAAGTGATTGAAGTTTTTGCCCACACTTAGAAGTGAGAAGCTAGAGTATCGCTGGAGGGAGGAGTGAACACTTTTTAATGCTTAGCGTCCGCCTCCTCGTGGCAGAAGCTCTACCCAAGGTCTGCCTGTGTCCCCCAATGAGAACGGCATGGTTTACATTTCTGAAAGCCTCCTTTGCAAGTTGGAAATGTTGCACTAAGCTTATGATGGTATAAAAGGATGACATTTTGCTAGGATAATCACTTTAACATTGTGGGGGTCCAACCTCTTGGACCAACACTGATCCTGAGACTGAAGGCCTCTTCTAGAACTTTATCTCCTTCATGGTTTTCCCTGCAGCGTGGGCCATTCAAGTGAATTGGTTGGCTCAGGTTCACCACACAGCCAGTGGTGGGGAGCACCAATCTGCAAAAGAGACTTAGAAGGAAACAGCACTGCAACCCTGTCTTTCACAGTATCAGTGGGGGTCCCAGAGGTCAGACACTCCCTACTAACGATAATGTGTTGGCATATCCGAGCAATTTGCCAAAACTTTACAAAATTGGGAATACCTATTTAAAGTCAGCCATTCATGCCTACAGATTTATTGTTTTTGGGCAGCAAGTCGTTGTTGCAAGGCGTGATTTGCTGCGCAGAAACAGTGATTTAGGTGACCGCATCAGCAGTGCTTTAACCCAATGAACAAGTGTTTAATCGTTCATCAAATGATCAGTGACACCTTTACAAAGGCCAATTAGGAATGTACATTTATGTTAATTGCCTTGATTGTTAGCCCATGTAGAGGCCTTTCGGGTGAAATCAGGAACTACAAGACTTCTGGGAAAGATAAAGTCTCAAAGACGGGCTGAATTAGCAGATACAGTGCATTGGTAAAGCCTTCAGACCCTTTCACTATTTTTCACATTTGTTATGTTGCTGCCTTGTTTGCTTCCATCATTCTGCACTCAATACCCCATACTGAGAAGGCGAAAACAGAAGTTTCACATTTATCAAAAAGGAAAAAAGAAAAGTTTGCATGAACCGACCCTACGCAACCTGACAGCGTTTCAGAGGATCTGTAAACAATGGCAGAAAATCCCTAAATCTAGTAAAGGTTCTGAATACTTATGTCAATGAAATATTTTAGTTTTTCCTTTTTTAATAAATTAGCAAAGATTTCGAACATTCTGTTTTCACTTTCTGATTATTTGGTTCTCAGAGCAGGATCATAAGTTACATTGTGAATCTTTTTTTTTTATTATTTTAGTGCACCAACTAGGGCTGGGTGATTTTGCCAAAAAATAAAATCCTGATTTTTTTTTTTCAACCTTATGGGCGATTTTTGATTTGAATCTCGATTTTCTTATTTTTGTTAATCAAACTTAAAAAAATACCAAGACACAATTCTATAAATAATTTTCTTTATAGAAATAACTTTTAACTATATTACTACAATCATTGTACATAACTTTACAGTTACTTCACAACATGAAATTCATCAGATTGCACATTTTATGCCATCCGGTAAGGCATCTGATGCCATCAGTTAGGTGAGTAATCCTTTTTTTCACGGACAAAAAGTCCTGCAAGACCAGCACTTTTTGTCAAAAAAAAAGAAGATTACACAACTAACTTATGGCAATGGATGCCACTGGTCCCGAAGGACAGCATTAAATCTGAAATCCGTTGTCCTGATTGAACGGATCAGGGCAACGGATTTCACACAGTAGGTATGAACTTAACTTTAGTAAAATGCAGTTTTTGGTGCACTTTATCATGCTGTAGGGACTGCACAGTGTCCTGCTCAGACTGCCCAAAGAGCACAGAAATGCAGTGCACATAGCGGGAGCAGAATGAGGAGCTCCTGCTCCTCATTAGGTATAATGAGAAGGTGGCAAGGCAGGGCGAGGCAGTCCAGGAGGCGAGGTGACAGCGCCATTATGAAAATCGATTTGCCAATTCTGTGAAAAAAACTGAATCGTCAGAAGCCTCAAAGGTGAATTAATTGAACCAATTTGATTAATCGCCCAGCCCTAGATGCAACATAACAAAATATGAAAAAAGTGAAGGGGTCTGAAGACTTTCCGAATGCATTAGTATATCCAACACTGAAGAGTTTTCTCTGCCCTTAAAAATCTAAGTTTTAAGTTAAAGTTTGCGACAACTGTAACCTGATTTTGTCTATCAATGGCTAAGGTGGAAATACTAATTTAACTAATCTGAAAAACACTGTGAGGAAAGTACTGTATGATAGCCTAAAAAAAACTGTAGTAGATAAGTGGTGTGCCCCTAGTAACCAGACTGTCAGGCATAGCAGTTTGGTAGCAATCATGGAATTTACCATTAGAAGGCACATTTTTGAAGTTCTCTCTCTGCAGCATCCAATTGACAGCTTCATTCTGGTACAGACGCAGGATCGGTATCAGAGCTGCATGCTGCACATCTTCTTGCAGAACCTTAACTTCCTGCTGATGAGTCTGCCTGACATAGTCATAGAGTTCTTCAATATTTTGTCTCTCCAGCTCTTGGTCTGACTCCTCCTCACTGTCATCTGAAATATCTGCAAGGAGATAAAAGAAATAAAACTTTAATCACCAATGCAATGAAAACATAAAATAAAAAATCACTATATGGAATGAAAAACAAATGACAAGAGATTTTCCAGTAAGATTTTTTTTAAAAAGAAAAATAGGTCAGAAGTGGGTTAAAAGGAGGTTTCTGGCATGTTGAGTCGGGACTGGAAGTGAAGAGCAACTGGAGTAGTATCTAACAGCAGTGGTTAGGGATACAAGGAGGTGAGTAATGCCCTTCTACTAAACGAAATACTATCTGAATAGTCAATGACTTATAGAATAATTTGTCGTTAATATTTATATAAATAATATACTTACAAATCTATTTATTATTTACAATTCAAAATCAAATACGTAATTATAACGACAAATTATTCTTCACATTTACATTATTCACTAATTAATACTCTACAACTTAAAGGGGTTATCCGACATATATATTTAGGCTAATGTGCATTATATTAACATATTAAAACAACTTTGTAATTCACTTACATTATTAAAGATGCCCTGTTTATCTTCTGCGGATTAGTGTTTTGTTACCTCTGACATCATCCACCCTGCTCCGGCGGTGACGTCCCATTTAGTGTCTTAACTATTTCATGCGTCTGCAGTCTGTAATCGCATGAATTTAAATGTCCAGTCCTTGAAATAAGATAAACTGTTGCCGGATAGATCTATTGTAGCACGAGCGGCGTCCTACTCTTAATGATACAGCAGCGGCGTCCCACTGCTTCAGTTCATAAAGCGATCGCACATGTAGTTCAATAAGAGTTATGGAACAGTCTTACCAGATGTTAGTGGGTTAAAAAGACTCCCTGCGAAGTGCTGTAGTGGTGTTTTTGTTGTATTCCATTCACACTCCGGTGTTGGGGGTCCAGATCAGATGGCGTTGACCACGCTCGCGCCTTGTTCTGCACGTGGGTGCATCAATGAATAGATGTCGGGTTCGTGCTCTGCCGTTCTTTTCGCGCGGGTGAAGCCTCTATTGAATACCTCACATGCAATCCTCTGGTATCTTTCTTAGAAGAATTTCAACTGAAAAAAACTATTATTTGGGGGGGTCAGTCACCAGACGCGTTTCGGAGTTTGCCATTTCACCCCTTCAGTGGTTAACACCCCCATACATCACCCCTCCTTTTATAGGGGTCACGGTCGTCCGTAAAAACTAGACTGGACACTTCAGGTTGTTTGGCAACGGTGTATCTATATTAAGGATTAATTTGTCATGGCCATCCTGTTTCTAAAATTGTGTTACAAGCGGCAACATCTGTATCTAATATTCACATGAAGTTTCTATAGGTCAAAATTGCCTTAAAGCAACTTCTAAATGAAAAGCCCTTTCATACAAATGTCCTCCTTTAATCAATGTATCCCATGCAAGAAAAAACGCATGTGGATATCATGCGGTTTAGATGTGTTTTTTTTTTTTTTAGAAAAGCACTATATTGCACAAAATTCGTTCAACCATTATTGCCAGCTAATAAAAGTAAATAAAAACATATGGCTAGCATGTGTCAGAACCATAAAATTAGATGTATCAAGTAAAATGGACCATTTTTAATATATCTAAGATTAACAATGTAAAACGTTTATAAAATAATTGAAAAAAAAAAAAAATTCTCTTGAGACAGTCTTATTCCTCATTGTACTTTATTTTGCTAGAAGTAATTAAAGGATGGGAGCCTCCCCGAGAAGAAAAAACCGGACCTGGTAAACAGACGTACGGTTAATTATCATCAGAAAGGACCCCACCCAATCTCTTATTGAAACCCGAACAACTCAAATTCAGCATTTAATCCTGCAGGTAGTAAAGTATTCAATCCAAATATCCTTTTGGTCTCCAATCTTGACATTTTTTCTATATGATTACCTCCTCTCCAATCTTTCTGTACTCTATCTATCGCTGCAAATCTTTACCCTGCAGGGTCTTGTTTATGTATTTGCTTAAAATGGTTAGATAGTGGTTCTCATAACCTTTTATATTAGCTATGTGCTCCGAGATCCGTTTTTTTAGGGGTCTTTTTGTTCTTCCCACATATTGTCGTTTGCATGGGCATTCTATAATATAGATAACGTTTTCTGAGTTGCAGGTAAGAAAATCCTTTATAGTATGTTTATTGTTGTTCGTGGTTGATATAATCTCTTGGGTCTTCTTGGGAAAAGCTGTTGTCTTACAATTTTTGCATTGGCCACATATAAAAAAGCCTTGTAGTCCTAACCACTCCTGAATAGTAGACCCGTTGGTTTCACATTTCCTCACTGAGGGTGCTACTTTAATACCTAGATTAGGGGCTTTTGTAAATATAATTTTTGGATCTAAAGGTAACAACGGACCAAGTATTTTATCCTGTCTCAATAAATTCCAGTGTTTCTTTAAAATATACTTACTTTCTTATGGTCGTCACTGAAAGGTAAAATAATCCTAATATTTTCTTGTTCCTGTTCCATTCTAGGTTTAATCTTCCCCTCAAAATAAGTCTTTCTGTCCTGGTTCCTGACTTTAGTTAATGCTGATTCAAGGACATCTTCTGGGTATTCTTTTTCTAAAAATTGTTCTTTAATTTTTTTGGGCTTCTAGTTCGAATTGCGCCTCTGACGTACAGTTCCTCTTAACCCTACGAAATTGGCCTTGAGGGATATTTATCAGCCAATTTGGCAGGTGACAGCTTTTAAAAAGGATATAACTGTTCCTGGCCGTAGGCTTGGTAAAAGTACTACATTCCAGACGGTTCCCTTTAACTATAATACGTTTATCTAAAAACTCTAAAAAATCATGACTTATATTCCATGCAAATTTTAGATTCCTATTATTAAAATTAATTTCTTCTAAAAATGCGTCTAATCCATCTCTACCGGTTTTCCATATAAAAAAGACGTTATCAATATAGCGTTGCCAGAGCACCAGGTCCGTCCCCAGCCTGGGAGCTATAAATTGCTTTTCCCAGTCTGCCATAAATAAATTTGCATAGCTGGGGGCGAACCTGGTGCCCATTGCTGTACCTTGTATTTGCAAGTAAAAGTCTTCCTCATATTTAAAATAGTTGTGAGTTAAAATAAAATATATGCCCTCAATGACATAGTCAATCTGTGCAGGGTTAAGCCTTCCTTCCAATGTTAATTGAGACCTAACTGCTTCCTTACCCTGTTCATGGTTAATAATGGTATATAAAGATTGCACATCTAAGCATCCCATGATCCAATTATCACTAATTGTCAGACCCTCAACTATTTTTATAATCTGTGTAGTGTCTTTAGTGTAGGACGGAACATTTTTTACTCTAGGTTGTAACAACTCATCAATGTATTTGGATAGGTTGGACGTCAATGATCCAATCCCCGATACAATTGGACGTCCTGGAGAGCTTTCCTTACATTTGTGCACCTTGGGAAGGCAATAAAACATCAGGATACGCGGATATTTATTAGTTAAAAAAACTGTATTCTTCCTAATTTAAAATACCCTTATTCTTCCCTTTGTCACAAAAAGAGAGTAATTCCTTATAAAATTGGTCTGTTGGATCATTAGGGAGTCTTTCATATGTATCGCTGTCCGACAGTTGCCTCATACCTTCAATGTCATATTTGGCAAGATCTTGTATGACTATAGAGCCCCCCTTATCTGCTGGGCGAATCACGATCTCCTTTTCTTGTTGCAATTCTTTTATTGCTTTAACCTCCATTTTTGACAGATTATTACGTTTATATTTGACATTATTTATCATTTTCCTTATAGTCATTTTCCACACACGTCCTGAAGCTTGCCATTTCTTGGCTGATTTCATTTCTCGGATATTTCTTTGAATTCTTCTTACATGAGGTATGTATATATTGATCATTATTTATTATTTCTCTACTCACTGGTTTTTTAAGAAAATATTTCTTTAAGCAAAGACGTCTAATGAATTTTTCTACTCCTATGAAAGTGTCAAATTTATTCACAGTGATTGTTGGTGCAAATTTGAGGCCCTTATTTAACAACTGTTTTTGTGTTTCTGTTAAAGCTGTAGAGCTAAGATTAATGATGGAGTCATTTTCTACTTCAATATTCTCTATCTGTATGGGTCCCTTCTTCTTCCTCCTCTCCGTATTGCTCTTCCCTTTTTTCTTCGTATTTCCTCATTTTGGGTGAACGGTTGTGGTGATTGTAGTGTTCTTGTTGTGGGGTGTATTGTTGTGTGTAATTGAGTCTTCTGTCCATCTTCGGTTGATGTGATCTGTATCCCTGATACTAGGATTGTGGTCTGTTTCTCAAATTGTATTGGTGATCTCCAGACGGTTCCCTTTAACTATAATACGTAGATCTAAAAACTCTAAAAAATCATGACTTATATTCCCTGCAAATTTTAGATTCCTATTATTAAAATTAATTTCTTCAAAAAATGCGTCTAATCCATCTCTACCGGTTTTCCATATAAAAAAGACTTACTTCTAGCAAAATAAAGTACAATGAGGAATAAGACTGTCTCAAGAGAATTTAGTTATTTAAGAACATCTTTATATGAAATTTTTTTTTTTTCAATTATTTTAAAAACATTTTACATTGATAATCTTAAATATATTAAAAATGGTCCATTTTACTTGATACATCTAATTTTAAGCTTCTGACACATGGATGCTAGCTATATGTTTTTATTTACTTTTATTAGCTGGCAATAATGGTTGAACGAATTTTGTCTCTTCGAGAAAGATACCAGAGGATTGCATGTGAGGTATTCAATAGAGGCTTCACCCGCGCGAAAAGAACGGCAGAGCACGAACCCGACATCTATTCATTGATGCACCCACGTGCAGAACAAGGCGCGAGCGTGGTCAACGCCATCTGATCTGGACCACCAACACGAGTGTGAATTGAATACAACTAAAACACCACTACAGCACTTCGCAGGGAGTCTTTTTAACCCACTAACATCTGGTTAGACTGTTCCATAACTCTTATTGAACTACATGTGCGATCGCTTTATGAACTGAAGCAGTGGGACGCCGCTGCTGTATCATTTAGACGCCGCTCATGCTACAATAGATCTACCTGGCAACAGTTTATCTTATTTCAAGGACTGGACATTTTAATTCATGCGATTACAGACTGCAGACGCATGAAATAGTTGATGCTTTTGAATGGCACATTATGAGTTTTATGTTCCCTTATAACGGCAAATCCCAGGTTTAACCATTTATGGTCCGGCTAACAGTGATTTTTAAAGGACATTGTGAACTATTCTTGTTTAAGAGATTCATCTATATTTGTCAAAGTGGCTGGCCATTGTATCTCTACTGATCGCGATTTTATTTGTCAGCATAGGAGTTTGGCGTATTTTTGGTTTAAATATTCTGATGTTTTTAGTGTCATAAGATTTAATAAATATCTATCTATTTTTAATCAAGATCCCTATTTGGTTCCAAATTTTTGAGAGTGCCCCATCAATATTCTTATTTTGATTACCCTTTTTTTGGGGTGGAGTGAGTGACTCCATCCGGTGGGTAACACCCAATTCCCTTACATCTAATTTTCTTGTGCGACATTCCTGACCTTTTAGTTCTATAACTTTAAAATATATTATAAACCAATAAAAATTTACTGTTGGTGGGGAAAAAAAAAAACAAAGGAGGTGAGTAATGATTCTTTTTATTTTTAACCCCTTCTGACCACTATTCTAAAAGAAAAAGAAATCTTACGGCGAACAATAGCTGGTCAGTGGTGGAGTTGAAGAACCTCTGAAGCACTGCTATTTAAAGTGTAATGTGCAGGAACAGTAAGGGGCGTGTATTAAGCTATTTACACCACAACAGTAGCGTTAAAAAGTCGCAAATTATGGTGCAACCCATATTTGCGCCATCATTTGAGAGTTATTGAGCTTCTCAACATTTTTTTTAAATGGCAAGAAAGAGAAGCAGGGCTTAGTGGGAGGGGGCAAAGTCTATAGCAGCCAAATAATGGAGTAATAGCTCAAGTCTACACCAGCCCCTAGCTGGCGTAGATGTGAATGTCTGGTGCTCGGACTGCAAGAGATGCACCAAATTTATTAAAATTAGGCGCATATTACTCCAGCGCAGGGGGATCAAGACTGTGTATGTCTTAATAAGTGTCCCACAGTAACCGATTTTGTAATATACTTTACAAGGGTAACAGAGGGGACTGGGCAGCCAGTGATCAGCACTGGCAGCAGATCCAGTAGGCAGGACTCTTTGTAGAGCTAGTAGACAGGGGCTAGGGCAGAGAGGAGAGAGATAGGCCTCTTGGCATCCTACAATTAGCCATCTTTAGCATACATGCTAAAGACAGAATTCCATTCGGAATGTTTTACAGTTTTTAAATAAGATTAAATATTTCCCTAAAAGGTATATCATGAAATCACGTAAAATAAGATTAAATATTTCCCTAAAAGGTATATCATGAAATCATGTAAAATCACTGTCCCTACACAGTAAAAAACTGGAAATGACAGTTACACAGACTAATATAGTTGCTCTTCTATTGCTCCTTAGCAACACACTACACCTGAACAAGAAGACAATTCGTAGTCTGTTGCTAAAAAATCTAACATGATCCCGCTATTTAAAGGGATGGTCCATGTTTGTACTGTGTCATAAGTTGGGTGCCCCAATTCCTCCTATATGTAAGAAATTATAAAAAAAAAGATAAGTACTGAGCATCACTGTTGTAGGTTATGTTATTTCGGGTACGGCACCTGGTATGGTGAAGTTGTAGAACTTTTCCATCAGCTTTTGAATAATATGACACGATTTCTTCATCCTCCTGTGTCCTTCACTGAGAAATTCTGGTTTGGATAAACATGCTTCCAGCAAATAGACCCCGACCTAGAAAAGAGCACAAGAGAAAAGAGACTCTACCAACCTTATCTGCACCAAGCATCAACAAGTAGCACAGTACAATTGGGGTCATTTATCAAACTGGTGTAAAGCAGAACTGGCTTAGTTGCCCATAGCAACCAATCAGATTCTTTTCATTTTCCAAAGGAGCTGTCCCACATGAAAAGTGGAATCTGATTGGTTGCTATGGGCAAGTTCTACTTTTTGCTTCCAAGCTTTCTGTTGGCTGTAACTTTTTTTTTATACTTTTGAAGCTATGTAGCTCCGTGTTTTTTGGGGGACGAGTTGTATATTTTACACCTCTACATTTCCATTTAACCTCCCCTGGACCGCCTAACGCACAGATGCGTTCGGTCTTCTTTCTCTGGCTGGACGCATCGGCGCATCATCTCGCAAGACGCGAGATTACGCGCTGATGCCGCCGCGCATGCGCACTGCGCGGTGATAAAAAGTTCAAGAAGGAGTTGGTCATCAGCCTGCCAGCCAATGATCAGCGCCTGCAGGCTGATGACTTTTTAAAAAAACGAATCACAAGCCATCTAACACATTATACCGTATTTTTCGCCCTACAAGACGCACTTTTTTCCCCCCAAAAGTGGGGTAAAAATAGCGCAGCCGGCGTGTGTATCAAGGAGGAGGGGCTGGGGGTGGCAGTTTTGTTTGCTAATAATCGCGGGGCCCGGTGCAGTAACTGTATTCTACTACACCGGGCCCGCTGTAGTAATGTTATGGCAGTGATTAAAACTATAATCCTCAGAACAGTAAATCCATGTTGTATTACCCTACCTAATGTACAATCGCAGGCAGGATGCCGGGCGGGCGGCGGCAGCGTAACTGACTACGTCACGCGCCTGCTCCGCCTGCTTCATTCATAAAGTAAGCGGAGCGGGCACGTGACGTTACGCTGCCGCCGCCCGCCCAGCCTCCTGCCTGTGATCGTACATTAGGTAGGGTAATACAGCATGGATTTACTGTTATGAAAATTATAGTTTTAATCACTGCCATAACATTATTACAGCAGGCCCGATGTAGTAGAATACAGTTACTGCACCGGGCCCCACGATTATTAGCAAACAAGATGCCGGACCCCCACCCACTGTATGGGGGCATCTGTTGATGGCACTGTATGGGGGCATCTGGGGATGGCACTGCTGTGGGGGGGAGGGGGATCTGTGGATGACACATACAGTGCCACCCACAGATGCCCCCATACAGTGCCACCCACAGATGCCCTCATACAGTGCCAACCACAGATGCCCTCATACAGTGCCACCCACAGATGCCCTCATACAGTGCCACCCACAGATGCCCCCATACAGTGCCATCCACAGATGCCTCCATACAGTGCCATCCACAGATTCCCCCATACAGTGCCATCCACAGATGCCTCCATACAGTGCCATCCACAGATTCCCCATAACAGTGCCATCCCCAGATTCCCCATAACAGTGTCATCCCCAGATCCCCCATAACAGTGCCATCCCCAGATTCCCCATAACAGTGTGTCATAGTGTCATGCACAGAACACCGTTAGTAAAAAACCCACCAAAAGTACACCTTTTGGTTCAAAATATTTTTTTTCTTATTTTCCTCCTCAAAAACCTAGGTGCGTCTTATGTGCCGGTGCGTCTTATAGGGCGAAAAATACGGTATTTATACGGTATAATACTTTTCGTCTGTTGGACCCAGGAGAGAGCACACCTCTACTGTAAGTACACCAAGCACCACACTTCAGGCCCTGATCACCCCCCATCACCCGAATTAACCCCTTGATCACCCCTTTCAATCACCTGTCAAACACTAGTGAAAGGGAAAAAAGTGATCAGTGTAAATGGTCACTTTTTTTTCACTAGTATTGACTGTTAGGTTTAGTTTAGTTTAGGCCCCCTTGGTAGGTAGTTAGCTTCCGTTAGAGCCCAGCCCACCGCAGTCACCGATTCGCTGATTAGCGTAGCGCTAATCAGCATTTGTACTTTTATAGTATCTGTAAGTGATCAGAACTGATCACAGTCAGATCTATAATAGTATTAGTGTCACCTTAGTTCGCCCCCACCCAAAACGCAGTGTTTGCACGATCAGGCCTGATCGGTCGCCCACACGTGTGTTCACCCACGCCCACCCCGCCGCAGTGACAAAAAATTTTATTTATTTTTTTATCACTGCACAATCACTTTACAAGCGCTGCAGCAATAGTCAGTTTTGATCTTTTTATCAATCGCAGTGGCTTCCTGTACTTCGCTAGCCTCCCATTTGTAAGACAGGCTTGCTCTTTTTCTTGGGCAGTCTCAGGGAATACCCCCTAAATTTAGTTGTCCAAATGTCAAATAAGGGGTATTCATCTGAAGAGACCTACAGGATTCTGACCCAGTCGGATGAGGAATGGGAACCCTCATCTGACAAATCTAGCGGGTCAGAATACGAACCTGTAGAAAGCAGTGGCAGTCTGACCCAAAGTTCGGACGAGGAGGTTGAGGTCCCTGATAGCACCAGGCGTACCCGGCCCCGTGTCGCTAGACCACAGGTTGCGCAGGATCCACTTCAAGGACAGCAGAGTGGGGCTGGTGCTGTCGGATTACATAGTGAAGCATAGACCAGCAGCGAAGCACTTCCTGCACCTAGTACCAGCACTGCCGTAGAACATGGTGAAGTGGCGAGCACCAGAAGGGCAGTTGAAGCTGGTACGGTGGCACGTGCAATAGTTCCCCCGTCGCAGCCACCGCACAGACAGGCCCGTAGAGCCCCTAGAATCCCTGAGGTGCTGGCAAACCCTGATTGGCAGCCCCCAACTTCAGCCGCACCAGTAGTTCCCCCTTTCACCGCCCAGTCAGGAGTTCGGGTGGAGACAGCTCAGATCGGATCGGCACTGGGGTTTTTTCAGCTGTTCTTCACTGCGGAACTCTTTAACCTAGTCATGGCAGAAACAAATTGGTATGCGACTAAATTTATAAACGCCAACCCGGGAGGCTCTTATGCCCAGTCTTTCCAGTGGAAACCAGTCCAAGTTTCCGAATTTAAAACTTTTCTGGGCCTTCTCCTCAACATGGGCCTAACAAAAAAGCATGAATTGCGGTCATATTGGTCCACTAACCCAATTCATCACATGCCCATGTTCTCTGCTGCCATGTCCAGGACACAATTTGAGACCATCCTGCGTTTCCTGCACTTTAGTGACAACACCACCTCTATTCCGAGAGGCCACCCAGCTTTTGACCGGGTCCACAAAATTCGGCCCCTCATAGACCACTTCAACAAAAAATTTGCAGATTTGTATACCCCTGCACAAAACATCTGCGTAGACGAGTCCCTTGTACATTTTACCAGGCACCTTGGCTTCGAACAATACATCCCAAGCAAGCGCGCCTGGTATGGGGTCAAATTGTATAAGCTCTGTGAAAGGGCCACAGGCTATACCCACAAATTTCGTGTCTATGAGGGTAAAGATCAGACCCTGGAGCCGGTCGTGTGCCCTGACTACCTGGGGAGCAGTGGGAAGATAGTCTGGGACTTGATGTCACCCTTATTCGGCAAGGGGTACCATCTTTATGTGGACAATTTCTACACAAGTGTGGCCCTCTTCAGGCATTTGTTCCTAGAACAGATTGGCTGCTGTGTCACCGCGCGACCTAGTCGCCGGGGCTTCCCCCAACGGCTCGTTACCACCCGTCTTGCAAGGGGGGAGAGGGCTGCCTTGTGTAACGAAGAACTGCTCGCGGTGAAATGGAGAGACAAGCGTGACGTTTACATGCTCTCCTCCATTCACGCAGACACGACAATCCAAATTGAACTATATATCAATTGGCTATATATAATAGTTTTGTTCTCTACAGTAAGGCTGGGAGAACAGGATCCTTCCTCAAATTTCAGGAAGAGATCATCGAGAACCTCCTGTATCCAGGAGGTTCCGGGGCCCCAACCACCAGTGTAGTGAGCCGTCTACACGAGCGACATTTCCCCAATGTCGTTGCTGGTACCTCAAGCCAACCGCCACCCCGAAAAAGATGTTGTGTCTGTAGCAGGAGTGGAATAAGGCGTGACACCCGCTATTTCTGTTCTGACTGCCCTGCCCTATGCATAGGGGAGTGTTTCCGGAAGTACCACACTCAGGTACGTAGGGACCGCAGGACAGGTAGCTTTTACACTCAGGATCTAGGGTCTCTCAGGATACTAGGTTTTGAGAGACCCTAACACACAGGGGTGCTAGTGTACTACTGCAGCTATGTGAAACGGTAGAAACGTCTCCTTTCACTTGGGATAAAGTGCATAATGTACTTTGCACCATCTATGTGCAATTTACACTTTACACATTGTCCCATGGGAGAGGAGAGGTTTCTGCTAGGAAAATAAAGAGTGAAAAGAAAAAAAAAAATAATAATTAACAGGTAGCAAGAAAAAGAAATGTTGAGTTAGTTTAGGTTTTAAAAGTTTTATGATGTTCAGGTTTATAAAGTTCGTAAGTTCGTAACGTTCAAATTTATGAGCCTGCTGCTTGTTTTTTCTTCTTTTTTTTTTTACTAACCACCCTTTATTTTCCAGCTAGACCAACCGACGAAAACGCTGCAGCACTGATGTGCATTCTGAGAGAAGCATTGCGCTGCTGTCAGAAGACACGTGAAGTCAGTGTATGCGGCGCTGCAAGACGAGATTTCTCCTCTGCAGGACAGGTATGTTTGCCCAGGCATATGAGCTGAGGAGAGGTGTTGGAGTTCATAATCTTTGGCAAACACTTTGTATCAAAAATCTGGCAAAGGTCTTCCTCCACAACGATCGATTGATCGATGTGAATGGAGAAATCACGTTTGCCAGGACATAGGAGCTGAAGTGGGTATGGATGTTTGGGCGGGGCCTCTATGTCCTGGCAATCGCCAGGCCCCTTCTTTTTTTTTTTGCATATTTTTTGGCAGAGATTTTTTCATCCACATCGATTGATGCGAATGAGGAAATCTGTGCCGTTCGTTTTTTCTTTCAGCCCAGAGGCTGAACGGAAAAAAAAAATCTCATTACCCGTATGCTCCATATAAGGAGAATAGCAGAAACTCCTAATGCTGGCCATACTTGTAATGATTGCGGAGACCCTCAAATGCCAGAGTAGTACAAAAACCTCACATGTGACCCCATTTTGGAAAGAAGACACCTCAAGGTATTCGCTGAGGGGCATATTGAGTCCATGAAAGATTTAACTTTTTGTCACAAGTTAGCGGAAAGGGAGACTGTGAGAAAAAACAAAAAAAATCAAATTCCGCTAACTTGTGGCAAAAAAAAAAATCTTGTTTGCCATGCTGCCTCTGGACTTCCAGCCCGCCCCCATTATAGTGAGTGTGGCCGGAACGGACTTCCGGCGGCACACGTGCACTAGCAGCAGCGCGGATCCGGCAGGCTGTTCCAGCGGGTGAGAAGTCTGCCGCTAATGTGAAAGTAGTCTAACTTCGATTGTGGGCCCAATTGGGGACAGCTTGATGCTAATGTCTGCAAAGCGCTTTGGAATATAACAGCGCTATATAAGTGCGTAAAATTTAAAAAATATATATTCCCCATGAGGCCACTTTCACATGGTGAGTATTTGCATCTGCATTTGAAAGTCAAAACCAGCAGTGGATAGAATAGCATAATGAAAGATGTGTAAATCTTCTGGGTTTCAGAGCCATTCCTGGTTTTGGGTAAGATACTGAAGATGCCGCCATATAAAAGGGCCAAAGTGCTATTTCACATGGCGGCTATGTCTCAATCCCCCACAGTTTTTCTGTGGCGGTTTTTCCACATTGCTGTCCACATGGACACCACGGCACAAATGAACATGACCGTTCATTGTGGTCACATGAATGGCAGTGTGGCCTTCCATTAAAAACAATGGCAGCTGATTTTAGGAAAAAGGGGGAATTCCGCAAATAAAAAACGTTTGTATCAACAAAGCCTAACTCAACAATTCTGGCTCATCATGGAACTAAGCATTGCACCATTCCTCTGTTATCCCTCCGTGGAAAACTGGGTGTTACCAATCTCCTGTCCAAAGGGTAGGTCCCTACACAACTACCACAGTTAGATTGGATGGGACAGCAACAGGCTGTGCAGACACATCCTCAACTAGTAACAACCAAATGTCAAGTTATTCATACATTTTACAGAAGGAATAACAGAGGAACAAAACAACGTTCTTACAGACGATGCTCCAGGATTATTATTTGATGAAGAATGTAAGCATTTACTAAAACGGACATGTCCGGAGAGCAAATAGAGCCTCTTTTATTATTTTAAAACACCGCTTCGATCTCCACTGGGCCTGAAGTGGTCATATGTCACTCATAGTGCCTGTGACTGATGTAGGCCTAGCAGGGATCAGTGGTGGGGACCACCAGAACATTTAAAGGGGTTTTCCAAGTGTTTAATACTGATGGCCTATCCTCCTGTGACTGATGTAGGCCTAGCAGGGATCAGTGGTGGGGACCACCAGAACATTTAAAGGGGTTTTCCAAGTGTTTAATACTGATGGCCTATCCTCCTGTGACTGATGTAGGCCTAGCAGGGATCAGTGGTGGGGACCACCAGAACATTTAAAGGGGTTTTCCAAGTGTTTAATACTGATGGCCTATCTTCTGGATCGGTAAATACCTGATCATTAGGGGTCCAAATCCCTGCAACCTCGCCAATCAGCTTTTTGAAGAGCATCACGGCCTCCTCAAAACTTACCAAGAACAGTGCCCTCCACTGGATAGCGGCTGTGCTTGTTATTGCAGCTCAGCCCCATTCACTTGAAAGAAACAGAGCTGCATCTAGGCCTCGTCACCGATGAACGCGACTTCACTGGCCTAGGAATAGGCCGTGACACTTCACGGAGTGACTTGGCCTCTTCGAAGAGCTGACTACCTGGGGTGTTGGAAGTCGGGCCCCCACCCATCGGGTACTGATGACATATCCTGAGAGTAGGACAACCCGTTAAAGGCCGGTTTAATTTAACTTCACAAAACATCCTGCTCCCTGCCAAATTTTAACAAATCTTGAAGAACCATTTGGGCACTGGCTGATTCCAGCTTCTACAATGAAGGCACAAACTAGTACATTGCCCATGTTAGCAAAAGTAAAAAAATACAGAAGGTGTATTGAGTTTTTTATGAAAGCAGAAGAGGACAGGGACTGATCAGAGACTCCACTGGTAGTAGCTAGTAGATCTTTGATTACCTCAAGCTCATTATATGGGGTTGTCCTTTGATAAAGTGCAATAAGCTTCTTCTTCTGCAACCACATTATGTCATCCAGCATCTGGCCACCAAGTGAAGCTTCAACAAGAACCTCCTCTGCACGTCTGCTAGGTTCCGGTGTAGACCCTTCATCTACGTCTGATTTGTGCGCACAAAGCAAAAGCTGGGCAGGTGTTGAGGAAGCGGTACTAGTCAATGTAAAACTGCACCCATGAAAATCCAAACTAGCATACTGCCCAGGAGAAACCTGAAGACTGAATACACAAAGCAAAGCTCTCCAGACGTCATCATCAGGAACGGGCAAGACTACTAAACTAAGATCAGCAGATGATGGAGCCAAGATGTCTCTAGGGTCACTATTTTCTTTTCTTCCTGGCTGTGTACTTGGACTTTCCGTCTCACGGGCGGATAACAAACTTTCAGGACTTTTATTTATTAAAGAAAGTGATGTGCACGGCTCGGCAGGGTCCCCATCCTCTTCTCGAGTGACTTCACTCCTTCTGTCTTCATGCATGTTCCAGGATAACAGTTTCTTTGCGCCATCGTCCAGCTTGACTGGAGGCGCCCGTTTCCTGCGACCTGCCATCTTGTAAGAACTCTAGGCCTACAAAGTAAAGCAAATGACATTCCATGAAGACGTCAATCATCAAAATGAACCATTTTCTATAAATAACAAAGATTAACGATTTTGTCGACATTTTTGAAACCAGTGGCACTTACAGGGAAAGAGCTACAGCAGAAAGGCCACGCCTCAGAGAAAAAACACACCTCCTGAGCTACCAGTCTGAAATGAATCTAGCAGAACAATTGGAGCAATTGGGGAGATCTCTGGATCCATGTGAGGTGCAGGGCTGGTTCAGGCTTTGTTAAGATTGTCATGCAGTATATTATGTCTGATTTTCATTTTTTACATCAATCATGGTATGACCGACCCCTTTAATAAAGCTCCTGCCCCTCCGGATAAGCAAATACTGTAATTTCAGATCGGTGGGGTCTGACACAGTACTCCCGCCGATCAACTATTTCATTGTAGGTCTGTCCATTGGGTTCTGAATGGAACTGATAACTGTAGAGCTGCACCTATTCACTTCAATGGGCGCCACAATGAAACCGCTGATCGGTGGGGATGTGGGGAGTCAGACCTCTACCAATCTAATACTGATGATCTATCCTAAGGACAGGTCATCAGTATCAAAATCCTGGACTACCCCTTTAAGATCAATAACAAGCCCAAGTGGCAATGACCTTTAAGTCCATGGCAGCAACATGATCTGATCATTGGAAACCTCTCTTGAAACATTTAGAAAAAGAACTGAACTTGTCTACTAACAATCATGCTATGTATTCCTCACTGGTATGGCTGGTCCGCATGCTGCCGCCTCTCCACTGGTTACCTGCTGCCCGCCTACTTGGTAGCAGTGCAGGGTGTAGCAGCTTGGGCTATTTTTACACTAGCGGCAGGGGAGTCCGTCATGCTGTTCCGGCGGGTGAACAGCCTATCGGATCCGTCCTGCCGCTAGTTCAAGTGTGCCCCTGGACTGCCGCTCTGTCCCCAATGTCTATAATGGGGGCGTTGTTCCAGCGGCAGCACGGCGAGAGGCAGCCGGACTAAAAGTACTGCATTTCGTAGTTTTAGTCCGGCGGCCTCTCCCATGCGCTGTCGTGCTGCTGCCGGAACTCTGCCCCCGCTCCTATTATAGTCATGGGGGACAGAGCGGCAGTCTGGGGGCACATGTGAACTAGCGGCAGGACCTATCTGACAGGCTGTTCACCGCCGGAACAGCCTGACGGACTCCCCTGCCGCTAGTGTGAAAGTACCCTTAGTGTCTTTTACTTGAATGGGTCAAGACTGCACTGCCGCAGCCCCATGTAAACAATGAAGAGACTGCAGAGCGCACAAAGCTGGATGGTCGGAGTGCCGAGAGTCAGACCCCCACCAATCTCCAAAAACCAGTGTAAACCTTTAGGATATAGTCACACATGGCGTAAATGCCACAGACTTTTCACAGTGGAGTCGTGGACGCCAAATCTGCAACGTATTACAGGACTGGCAAGCTGTGGCGGAAACTGTCCTGTTGTGCGGATTTAAAATCTGTAACATCAATGTATGCTGTGTATTTCCTTTACCATGTATGGGGTCTGCAAAGAGGGGCCTCCCAAGAAAGAGAACCATCTCGCCAGCGCCAACTATTGGAAGTGGTTACCTGTCAAGATCGGACTTTCCAACAAGTCTTGGGATCTGACAAGGGAATATAGTCAGGCCGGATATTCGCCCCTAGGCAGGAGTTTTGAGGTGCTTGTCCCTCATCAGTACATTGCAGGGTTCTGGCTGGGTGCAATGCCCTGGAAGTGGCCCATGGATGGTGCTGGATCTCTTTAAGAAGACAAATCCGTGAAAACTGGGGAAAATCTGCAGCAAAATCAGCGACAAATCTGCATGTAAGATGCAAATTTTGTCTCAGGTATGTCACAGATTTTGACATGAAAATGCAGCAGAAATTTCATTGTAGAAAATCTGGCTGTGAAGGATCCTTAAAAGGGTTAGTCTAACAGTCTAACATACCTGCACTAGCGCGATGTACTGGAGACTGAGGGCAGGAGCTTCATCATTGTCAATGGGCATGCGCTTCCTCCCAGGATGACTGAGGGGAGAGCGAGCATCTGACGTCACTGGCTCGGCGCATGCCCAGTGACAATGATGAAGCTCCTGCCCTCAGTCTCCAGTGCATCGCGCTGGCGCAGCCCTCAGTGGGTACTGTGCCTGCGCGAGAGTTCGCTCGGCCGTCAGGGAGGGGGAGCAGACGCTGTGGGAGGTTAGGTCTGCTTGTTGGGGGAGGCTTTGGGCACTGTAGGGGGGGCATTACTGGGCTCCAAAGGGGGAAGAAAAACCCTCTGGGCACCTTCAGGCTTCATTTACATAAATGTAAAAAGCGTTTTTTTAAAAAACTACTGCACGAATTACATAGTGGAAAAGACAAGCCGATTCAAGGTACTGTGTTCTGCATGACTGGTTTAAAAGCTGAAATTGTGTAATCAGAGGTGACAGATTCCCTTTAAAGAGGCTCTGTCACCAGAATCAACCCTATTAAAGAAGACATGCTGCCTGGTAGGGCGGATCATGCTGAATAAAACCATACCCTTCTTTTCTCTTTACATTAAACGGCTACAGAGAAATCTATGTTTATTCATATGCAAATGAGTGATTCGAGCACTAAGAGGCGGGGCTGAATATTCTGAGCACTGCTGGGTAACACCCCCTATGCTCTGGACATGCAGGGCTCCAGACAAAAAAAAATCCCTAGGAGCCATTGGCTCCTAAACTGAAAAATTTAGGAGCCAAATAAAAATTTTAGTCGCCAAATTTAAATACATACATAATTATGATATAAAAAAAATAGCCTCATTCACACGTCCGTGTTTGGTCAGTGATTTCCATCAGTGATTGTGAGCCAAAGCCAGGCGTGTATGCTACACAGACATAAAGTATAAGGGAAAGATCTGCTCTTAATCTGTGTTTAAAGCTGCACCTGGTTTTGGCTAAAAATGATTGATGGAAATCACTGACCGAAGACTGACTGTGTGAATGAGGCATCAGTGTTCGGTCAGTGATTTCCATCAGTGATTTTGAGCAAAAACCAGGTGCGGCTTTAAACACAGAACTGGTGCAGATCTTTCCCTTATACTTTATGTCTGTGGAGGATCCAATCCTGGTTTTGGCTCACAATCACTGATAGAAATCACTGACCAAACACTGATGTGTTAATGAGAGCTGACTATGACTGTGCTTATATGGCGTTCTAATTTGTGCTTCCATTCTGCATTTTCGTGATTGCGGACCCATTCAAGTGAATGGGTTCGCATCCGTGATGCAGAGTGCACGCGAGCTGCTGCCGGTGTATTGCGGAAGTGCTGTTTGTGGGCCGCAATACAGGCAGGGGCAGAACACTTTCTTGTGCTAACTACTGACACCACCTACTAAGGATTTAGCATAGACAAGTATGACTTCTCAATGCTAAATCTTACAGCATGTCCTAATTATAAGTAAATGGACATTATGGTGCTGGCTGAGACTCACTGGCTAAATGAAGAGCTGAAGGGGTTAAACTTTAAACAACTGGGGGAAAAAAACCTTACTAGTCTGAACAAGGGGGAAGGGAGGGCAGCAGGAGCCATACTGAGTGTCACAGAACTCACGTCAGGAGCCGGATGACTGCAGGAGGCAATGATGCTGGGACTCGGCAGTCCTTCTGCAGGGGGGCAGAGGAGCCACACTGTCACAGGACTCACATGTACGGAGCTGGAGGGGGAGGCACTGACCCAAGCATCCGGCCGTCCTTCTGCAGGTCTCTGTCAGTGCTCCCAAGCGCGCTCTCTTCCCGGGCTCTGTGAGGGGGCGGGGCCAAGGACGAGCCACTACAGGCTGGCAGAGCAGGCTGGATGTCGGGGGCTGGGCTCAGCAGACGTGCCGAGCGTGGCGCGTCTGCTAAAGAGAGTTTTTTTTCTCCCTTAAAGCTGCCGCGCGGAGGTGGGACAAGTCGCAAATGGCGATAAGACTTAAAAGTCTTGTCGCCATTTGCAAATTCCTGGTCGCATTTGCGACCATTTTGGTCGCCATCTGGAGCGCTGACATGCCCTCTCCCATTGACTGACAGGGCTAGACAGCAGAGCTGTGTACTGGCTTATACATATCTACTGTATATATCTGTATTATACACACTCTGTACTATAGCTTCACCCCACTGAGATCTGCTCAGAAAGCTGATATCATATATATATTCCTGCTGTATTCACAGACAGAATGTATGATTATAAAGGCACCTGTGCTATGAGTTTATAAGCATAGAAAACCATGCATTTCTACGTAGTGATGCTATAGCTTAGTGGTATAGTGATCTGCCTTGAATATGGACATCCCTGGTTCAAGTCCTAGGAGAGGTATATGGTTTATTTTTATTTTTTATTTAAAACCATATTAAAAGGCTATACTATAATGAATAATAAGGCTTTACTTATTGAGAATAGTGTTTTTTTTTCTAAAACCTGTTACTACTTTATTCATAGCTATAATGTATGATTATGAAGACACCAGTAATATTTATTAGCTTTCTAAAAAACATTATTCTCAACATAATAAGGACATAGACTTTTTTATGGGATAAATATGGAAGAAGAAAAAATATCTGAAAAAAAAACTTCAAAGTATCCACTAAGATTAAAACCTGGGATCTTTACATACAAAACCAGTTGCTTAACCTCTAAGCTATAGCATCACCAGTGATATATGGTTTTTTTCTATACTTATAAGCTATCACATAGTACTGGGGTCTATAATCATACATTGTGCTTGTGAATACAGCAGTAATATGTAGATTAGCTTTCTGAGCAGATTGCAGTGTGGTGGAGCTATAGTATTGAGTGTGTAATAATATATATATATATATATATATATATATATACAGTAGATATGTATAAGGTAGGGCACAGCTCTGCCCTCAGCCTAATGCAGGCATCCTCAAACTGCAGCCCTCCAGCTGTTGAAAACTACAACTCCCAGCATGCCCGAACAGCCTACAGGTATCAGCCTACAGCAGGGCATTGTGGGGGTTGTAGTTTTACAACAGCTGGAGGGCCGCAGTTTCAGGATGCCTGGCCTAATGTCTAGTCCTGTCAGTCAATGGGAGAGGGCGTGTCCAGAGCACAGGGGGTGTGACATAGCGGTGCTCAGAATATTCAGCCCGCCTCTTAGTGCTCCAATTGCATGTGAATAAAAAAACTGATATCTCTGCAGCCCCCCCCCCCCCTCCCAAATTCCAGTACTTACAAACTAGCGTAAAGAAATGGAGGACGCATGGTTACATAGGTTATAAGAGAATCAGAATGAGAAGGAGAGTTCAAACTGCACTTATGTTATACTAGGGAGTTTATTTTACAGTGGGAAGAAAAGATGGAACACAGTTTATAGACATCTTTACAGGTAATGCAATATATGATGTCAGGTCTGAGCAGCCTCTCTGACAAGGTGCCTTATGAGCCCGTCTATAATACACCGTAGCATTATATATAACGCATTACACATGAGAATAACGTACCCGAATCAACGGCACGCCTAGAGGTCGTAGGCTCCTCAGCAGCGCGCACACACAGGCATTGTGTAACGATCAGAGGCAGCCACACAACTCCTCCATGTCTACTGTATACAAATCACTATGTACCGGAAGCACTGCGCACAGCTACAAAATGCAACCATTCACTTCCCAGCGCTGAGCCCCGCCCCTAACGACCTCTACCCAATCAGCACTCTGCAGACAAAAAACGACCAATAGCAGCGCCCCTTTCAAAGCCCAGTGGGACGGCGGTGTTGTGAAAGAAGTGTCGTGACAGGTCGGCTGTGTTTGACGTCATGCCATGTGACTTAACCATGTGACTAGCTTTGTTATTGTGTTGAAAAGTATGAGGGTTGTATGGGCTCCTAGGACAATCCAGAGCCGCCCCCAAATGATCCTCAGAAACCATGATCACCACCCCAGCGACCTAGGACACACGATCATCCACTTTTTTAGCCATTTTGTACAGGTGGCAATGCAACTTTTTTTATTTCTGAGGCTAGCAAAATAATGTTTGGTAGCCTGAGAAGCAGGGCTTATTTTAATGTATTTTTGCATACAGAATTTTTTTTTTACTTTTAGTTTTATTGGGTAATTTGACCAAAAAGTTGAAGAAAAAAAAAAAAAAACTTTGTTTCTTTGATTTTACATTGATAGTTCTGTATTTTCTAAATTTGCAAATGTACATTAAAGGGGTTCTCTGGGAATTAGGAAAATGCTTAAAGGGGTTCAGCTCTGAACCCGGACATACCCAGAATTTCACCCCTCCGGCCCCCCTGATGTTAGCATCGGAGCATTTTATGCTCCGATGCTCTCCCTTGCCCTGCACTGGATTGCGCAGGGCAAGGGCTTGTTTGTTTACTTTGGTACACTGCTAGGCGTATTATTAGGGGGGCTGCCTGGGTGAAAATATGGGTATGTCCGGGTTCAAAAATCACAGAAATATAGTGGCCAATATGGGGGAACTGTTCAGACCCCAAACACTGTAGCGTGTTTCTCATTGGGGGAGCAGTCCCACCGCATGTGGACCGCAGCAAACGGCCATCCCCAGCAAAAATTGCATACAATGGAGGATGCCGGCGCGGACCACGTGCACCACGAAGGCATCCTACACAAAACGGAGCATTGTGCGGATGAAATATATAAATATAAAAATCACATAAAAAAGTGCACCAAACGGATATGCCGCTGACTATACTAGCTAGTCAAACAAGCAGATATTAAAAGCTGAGACTGTTTGCCAATATATTCCTGTCAGGAACACATCGGAGCCCCTCATGCACCACGGCACGGCCACTCAGCATGGCATGGGGTCCTACCACTACGCTAACTATGGTGTGAACACGGTCTGAAGGTGATGAAATACTGCTCACATCCAAGCTTCCACACAACCGCATAGCAGGACAACTAATGCAATGTGAATAAAGCAAGACTGTAAGCCACACAGATATCAGACCGTGTGATGGAGGCTACCAGGTGCAAAAGAATGTTAAATGCCAAGTGAAGGCACATTTAATACATATAGTACAAGATCACAGAAATATAGTGGCCAATATGTGGGAACTGCTCAGACCCCAAACATTGTAGCATGTTTCTCATTGGGGGAGCAGTCCCACCGCATGTGGACTGCAGCAAATTGCCATCCCCAGCAAAAATTGCGTACAATGGAGCTCTGAACCCGGACAACCCCTTTAAATATTACTTCACTATAAATATATTCCCAGATGCCTTTCATTACCTAGAATGGCTTGCTTTGTCTGGGGAGCAATCATCAAGGAAAATAAGGAAAATAAAATGTTTTCCGTACTATTAGGCTCCATTCACACATCCGCAAGTGTTTTACGGTCTGCAAATTGTGGATCCGCAAAACACGGACACCGGCCATTTGCGCTCCACATTTTTGCGGACCGCACATGCCGGCACTATGATAGAAATGCCTATTCTTGTCCGTGGCTGCGGACAAGAATAGGACATGCTGTATCTTTTTTGCGGGGCTGCGGAACGGAACTAAGGATGCTTACAGCACACAGTGTACTGTCCACATCTTTTGCGGCCCCATTGAAATGATTGGGTCCGCACCCATTCCACAAAATTTTGTAATGGTTGCGGACCCAATTATACGGATGTGTGAATGGACCCTAAGTACACAAAAAACCTGTCCTAATCACACAGGAGGACAAGTTACTTCACAACACTGAGATAAAGAGCTGCCTCATCCTCCTCTCTGTTCTCCTTGTCAGGGATTATGATCCCGAATACAGATGATAAGATCTTCAGCTGAATCTCTGTAGGAATGGAGTTCATGAGACATGAAGGGATGAGGGGGACTAATGAGCATCAGCACTTGTATGCAGTCTCCATTACCACAGTCTGTCCTGTCCATCCTTTCTGTACTTTATGTTTCTTCATGAACCCCATTCCTACAGAGATTCAGCTAAAGATTCAGGATTATAATCCCTGACAAGTAAAGCAGAGAGGAGGATGAGGCAGCTCTTTACCTCAGTGTTGTGAAGTAACTTGGCCTGTGATGAGGACAGGTTTTGTGTGTACTAATAGGACGGCAGCCATTTAATTTCTCTTAATAATTGCTCCTTAGACAAAATAAGCCATTATAACTAATGAAAGGTATTTGGGAATATATGTATAATAAAATTATATTTAAATATTTTCATTTTCTTAATTCCTAGAGAACCCCTTTAAAGAAATTCTCCGAGAATGGTGTTATAATGTCCTTCAACAACCCAGTGAAAGTACATATCCATATCGAACAAAGAGCTTCTTTGTAACTTTAAGAAATACAGTAACATGACTCAGTGATATATTCCAGGATTGCAGCGACAACAATATATTGGTATTTTATGGGCATGTATGTAATACAGTATAACATCAGCTACTATACTGTTAATGGTGACCAATAGGATCTTCTGTACGTACATTAGGGTTGTTGTATTTGTTTTTTTTTGATTGTCCATAAGACACATGACTAGGGATTAGCGAACCCGGAGCGGAATGTTCAGGTTCGTAGTGAACATTACGGTGTTCGGGCGGCACCCAAACACAGACATTGGCGCAAAAGTCTGTGTTCGATATTCGGTTTTTAAATTAACCTTGTTAAAAGGCTGCACCGCCATTCTGCTCTGAGTATTGTAAGGACAGGATGCTGCTGAAGTGAAGGACAGTCTTTTAATGTGGCTGTTCAGTCTGTGGGTGACCTATAGGCATTTTTGTGGGTGCAATAGAACTCCTTTGCCCCAATGACACAGAAATACAATCCTTAATCAGGGTGTTAATTCTGTAGATGACCTAAAGCTATTTTTGGGGGTTCAAAACTCAGCATTTGCATCTGTATTACTGTAATAGGAGATTTAATCATTCTGTTAATTGTGTTGGTGACATAAAGCCATTTATTGCGGTTTACAATACCATATTTGCATCTGTCTTACGGCAATAGGAGAGTTAACCATTCTGTTAATTGTGTCGCTGACATAAACCCATTTTTGAAGGGGTGATACACCTCATTTGCATCCGTGACACGGAAATACAATAGCTAATCTTTCTGTTAACTCTGTCGGTGACATAAACCCATTTTTGGGGAGGAGATACACCTCATTTGTATCCATGACATGGAAATACAATAATTAATATTTCTATTAGGCCCCTTTCACACGGGCGAGTTTTCCGCGCGGGTGCAATGCGTGATGTGAACGCATTGCACCCGCACTGAATCCGGACCCATTCACTTCTATGGGGCTGTGCACATGACAGTTGATTTTCACGCATCACTTTTGCGATGCGTGAAAATCGCAGCATGCTCTATCTTCTGCGTTTTTAACGGAACGCAGGCCCCATAGAAGTGAATGGGGCTGCGGGAAAATCGCAAGCATCCGCAAGCAAGTGCGGATGCTTTGCGATGTTCCCGCATGGTTGCTATGCAACTATCGGGATGTGTAACCGGTTCTGTATTATTTCACATTATAACATAGTTATAATGTAAAATAATACCCTTGGCCATCTTCCTAATGTTTAAACCGGTGCAGAATGGGTTAAAAATAATAAACTAATAATAACTTACCTGGTCCATTTGATCGTGAAGCCCGGCATCCTCTCCGTTAGCTTGCTAGTAGGAAAAGGACCTGTGATGATGTCACATGGTCACATGGACCAATCACATGCTCCATCACGATAGTGGCAAGGTCCACATAACCACCTATACATGGACCAGTAAGCACGGACAGTGACGTTATATCTCCCAAACTTCCCGCTGGGTAAATGTACTGGCGGCTGGGCCTGAGGTGGAAAGCTGTTTGGCGCATGTCCTACTGCCACCGAGGATTACTGGACATTTCTCTGTGCCTCCTGTTGCCTCTTAGTCCGCTTCCTCCTCCTGTTCCTCCTCTACCACATCCTCATCACATCAGCGCAACACCTGGCCACCAACTTTAGCACAGCCAGGGATAACGACAGCAGGCTGTTCCGAAACTCATATGTTTGGGGGATAAAACCCACAGCGCGCAGGAGCTGTTGACGGACATGGAAGAACAGACCGATGAGTGGTTGGTGCTGCTGAGCCTCAAGCCCCGGCCTGGTGGAGTGCGACAACGGGCGAAAATCTCGTAGCAGTTCTGGGTCTAGCCAGTTTGAAGCACATCCCTTGCCTGGCACATGTGCTGAATTTGGTGCTGCAGCTATTCCTGAAGAATCACCCCGAGATGTCAGAGCTGCTGCAGAAAGTGCGGGCTGTCAGTGCGCGCTTTTGGCATTCTCACCCTGTCGGAGCTGCAGCGTAACTTCTGCCTTCCCGCTCACCGTCTCATATGCGTCACACCCACAGGCGATAGTGGAGCTGCAGCATGCATGGGTGAGTCGCTCTTTGGAACAGCACCACTTCACTACCAACGAGTGGGCCTCGATATGGGACATGTGTGCCGTGTTGCGCTGTTTCGAGTACTCCACCAACATGGCCAGTGCTGATGACGACATCCTCAGCGTTACTATCCCACTTCTATGCCTCCTTGAAAAAAAACAGGGATCATTCCCATGGTTATCATGCCAGTTGTCCACAGGGTTCCTGCACTAACAACAGGCAGGTACACAACTGTCCAGCCAGGGCACAGTTTTGGAGGAGGAGGAGGAACTGCGTTCACAGCAGGGTGGCACCTAAATCAGCTCATGGGCACCAATAGAGCGTGGCTGAAGGGATTACAGAAGACACAGACAATACACCCCCACCAAGTACAGCTTGTCATTGCCTTTGGGAAGCCTGGCACACATGAGCGACTATATGCTGCAGTGCCTACGCAACGACCGCCAAGTTGCCCTCATTGTTACCAGTGCTAATTACTGGGTGGCCAACCTGCTGGATCTCCGCTGCAAGGACAATATGCCTACCTTACTTTCGTCACTGGATCCCCGCCTCAAGGACAATATGCCTACCTTACTTTCGTCACTGGAGCGTAATTGGAAGATGCGCGAGTACAAGTGCACATTGGTACACGTGCTACTGACGGCATTACCACCTGACAGCAGGGGCTCAGTGAAAGCAGAAGGCTGCCGGACCGCACTGGTATTGTACGGGTTCAATTGAACCAGGAATGGATCTCACAGGACTTGTACTCCAGTGCAGTTTGTGCCTTCTCTTTGCTTTTTCCAAATGTTTAGGGGCCTCCACAAAAAAAAAAAAAACAATAAAAAAGTTGGCTACCTCCTCTGCCTCTTCCACCTACACGGCCACGTCCACCTCCTCCTCCACTCGGACCTCTATCCCCTGCCTCAAGACTATTATGTCTTATATTGGCAGATTAAAGAGGTATACCAGCTGCACCCGGCCATTGTTATACTTGAGTGCAGTTTGTGTGTTCTCTTTGGCATTTCCCAATGTTTTGGGACCTTCACAAAAAACTAAAAAAAAATAAAAATTGGCTACCTCCTCCGCCTCTTCCACCTACACCGCCACGTCCGCCCCTCCTCCACTCAGACCTCCACCTCCTGGCTCAAGATTATTATTTCTTATATTTGCAGAGTAGAGTAGTATACCGGTCGCACCCCACAAAATGGCTAAAGGTCGCATACAGAATTAACAGACAAAAATAATAAAAAATTATAGTGTTGGCTTCCTCCTCCACCTCTTCCACCTACACCACCACATCTGCCTCCTCCTCCACCACTCTGACCTCCACCTCTTGGCTCAAGATTATTATGTGTTATATTGGCAGAGAAGATAGGTATACCGGCCTCACCCAGCTATTGTTATACTCCAGCACAGTTTGTGCATTCTCTTTGCCATTTCCCAATGTTTTTGGGCCTCCACAAAACAAATGTAAGAAAAAAAATGTTAATAAAAAATGTTGGCTAAAAAAACAGTGATGTAATTGCTGTTTTTGTCACCTCACCTCCCCAAAAAATGTAATAAAATGTGATGAAAAAGTCATATGTATCCTTATGTGTCCTTAGGATAGGTCATCAGGAGTGTTGAGCGAATTTACTAATCGTGAATTTTTTCGCGAATATATTACATTGCTGATTTTTGCAATCAAGTAAATAATGACTGGAGATCACGAATTCTCGAATTTGCGAATTTATGGCAAATATTCGGCCAAAAATTCACAAAATATCGCGAATTTGAATATTGCCTATGCCGCTCATCACTATTTGAGAATTTCTCGAGCACTAGGAGGCTGGACTGAATACTTGAGCACTGCTCTGTAACACCCCTGTGCTCTGCACGTTTCACCCATTGATTGACAGGGCTAGCTTCAGAATGCTGAGGGTGAAGCTGTGTCCTCGTATCTACATATCATATACTATATGCACTATAGCTTCACCAGACTGAGATCTACTAAGGAAGCTAATCTACATATTACTGCTTATTCACAGGCACAATATATGATCATACAGACACCATTAATATGTGTTAGCTTATAATAGTATATGGAATATATGATATTTATTCGCTAGCACACAGCTCTTGGACAGGGCACTGCCCTCAGCGTGATGTCTAGCTCTGTCAATTAAAGGAAAGGGGGAGTGTGCAGAGGACAGGGGGTATTACAAAGCAGTGCTCAAAATAATCAGCCCTGCCTCCTGGTGCTCCAATTTTTCATTTGCATATTTATTTTATGCACTTATATAGCGCTTATATATTCTGCAGAGCTTTACAGACATTAGCATCACACTGTCCCCAGTGAGGCTCACAATCTAAGTTCCCTATCAGTATGTCTTTGGAGTGTGGGAGGAAACTGGAGTACCTGGAGGAAACCCACGCAAACTCGGGGAGAAAATACAAACTCCATGCAGATTTGCATATGAATAAAAACAAAGATAGCTATGCAGCTATTTATCGTGTAGACAAAAGAAAGGTATCGTTTTAATCAGCATAATGAGCCCTACCAGCCACAGGCCTGTATATATATATATATATATATATATATATGTACACACACACACACAATGCAAGAGTCAGGACTATATGTATATACACACCGCAGGACTACCGCAGGCTAGTGTAAAACACAAGTTACCCAACTACTATGCGATTATTCAAAAAAAAAGAATGAACCTGAATTACACCTCCTCATGCTATGTTGTGATCTAACTGCTTCTCAGCATAATTAACATCGCTTCTCAGCATCATAAATAGTATACAGACCCCTATGCTGCATGCTATACATGAAACATTAGTATATATTTTGACTAAAAAGCATAAGCCCACTCACCAAGACAAGGTTGCCTCCTCTAAATTTGGCGCGGCACTGCGTAGCAACCGCTGCCACAGCCCAGCACCAGTAGGCGGCGGGACCCAGCAGTCAAACAGCACCCCTGCTGCCTGGAAATGCCATCCTGGCACTGGGCCTCACCAGCACAGCACCACAGCAACAATGGCCGCCACATAGCATCGCACCATGTGAACAGTACTATGCAATTATTTACCGCCCTATCACCGCACAACACTTGAACTGTATGGAGATGCTCCAACAAGGATTATATATAAACCGTCCACTAGCCTGCATACTATAAGACACATGTATGCTGTGTTCCCAAACTTCAACCCCCCAAATAAATAATACATTTCAACTGTGTGGAGAAGCACCCACACACTAAATTTGGCCTGCTATGTCACATTATCACTCAAAAAAAATTCCTCTACTACCCTGTGTACATCGTTGGCAACCCAAATTTTTCTTTTTTCTGGACAACTTATCCTAAAATCACGGACAGCCGAAATTGTTTATGGACAAATTGGAAAACCATAAAGAATGATAAAGAAGTAATACATGTCTATAGCACAATATACTGATAAGACCTCATTACCAGCATTTACTGTGAGCTTTAAAACAACGATAATTACCATCAAAACAATGTAGTCATAAACTATCCACCTGAGAAAAATCACGGACACATCTATTTTTTTTTTCACAGACACAGGAAAAAGTCACAATTTTTTACGGGCTGTCAAGAAATTTCTGAACAGTTGGCAACTCTGCCTGCATATTGTAATACATGTATATGCTGCAGTGTATTCTCAAACTTCAATCCCCCAAAAATATTGGAGATGCGCCCACACAGATTTCTGTATAATATTTCAAGTTATTACTCACAGAAAAAGATGAGCGAAGAATTGAAAATTCGATTCAGACACTTCGCCGAATTTCTCCAAGAAATTCAGTTTGTTCTGAATTAATTTGTCACGAAGCGCGTTAAATCAGCTATATCCCAGCCTGCAGTTAAATTTTAGGGAGAATGTATCCTGGTGCACATCTCTGCATTACAGCAACATGCATAGCTAGTCCTTTCTGGTAGTAAAACAGTTACTGTGACAGGCAGGTCTCATGCAGTATATAGAACAAGACAGGTTATTCACCCCAATTTGAGAATCAAGGCGTAATGGAATTGTTTATCTAAGAAACAATGTGGACACCCCAATAACCGTAGAATGAGACAGCTCATTCACACCAATTTGAGAATCAAGGCCTAATAGAATTGTCTTCTATTAATCACAGTGGACACCGTTCAGTTACACAGCTCTGTGCCCTACACCACGATTGATTCAAACTGCGCTGTCTCCTTTGGATCCCTTCAGCTTCCGATTACAGTCCTTATACTGTCTCTGCAGTCTTCCTTTTACACTGGCAAGTATTCTCTTTTTCTACAGATTGTCAGCATTACTATCCCTAGCACAACAGCACTTCCACGTCTCTCCCTATGCTCAGCTCACAGTGAAATGGCAGAGACCACACTGGATGAGGCTGTTAACCACTTCAGCCCCCCTAGCTTAAACACCCTTAATGACCAGGCCACTTTTTACAATTCTGCACTACACTACTTTCACCGTTTACTGCTCCGTCATGCAACTTACCACCCAAATGAATTTTACCTCCTTTTCTTCTCACTAATAGAGCTATCCTTTCCTGGTATTTCATTGTTGCTGACATTTTTACTTTTTTCTGCTATTAATAAAAATGTAACAACATTTTTGCAAAAAAAATGACATTTTTCACTTTCTGTTGTAAAATTTTTGAAAAAAAAACTACATTTCTATATAAATTTTCCGCAAAATTTATTGTTCTACATGTCTTTGATAAAAAAAAAGTCCAATAAGTGTATATTTATTGGTTTGGGTAAAAGTTATAGCGTTTACAAACTATGGTGCAAAAAAGTGAATTTCGGCATTTTGAAGCAGCTCTGACTTTCTGAGCACCTGTCATGTTTCTTCAGGTGCTAGAATGCCAGGATAGTATAAATACCCCCCAAATGACACAATTTTAGAAAGAAGACACCCCAAAGTATTCGCGTATAAGTATAAAGTTTCCATTTCTGCTAACTTCTGGCAAAAAAAAAAATCTCAGACGGACTCACCATGGGGTCATTTGTGGGGTGTGGGCTAAATTGTGAGCAGCCATGTAAAACATAAAGGTACTCGTTGGAATTTGGGCCCCTTTGCGCACCCAGGCTGCACAAAAGTGTTACTCATGTGGTATCGCCGTACTATCGAAACAGGGCAATGTGTTTTGGCGTGTATTTTACATATACCCATGTTGGGTGAGAGAAATATCTCTGTAAATTGTCAACTTTGTATAAAAAAATTTAAAAAGTTGTCGTTTACAGAGATATTTCTCACACAAAGTATGGGTATATGTAAAAATATACCCCAAAACACATTGCCCTACTTCTCCTGAGTACGGCGATACCACATGAGTGACACTTTTTTGCAGCCTGGGTGCGCAAAGGGGCCCTAATTCCAATGAGTACCTTTAGGCCTCTTTCACACGGGCGAGTTTTCCGCGCGGGTGCAATGCGTGAGGAGGACGCATTGCACCCGCACTGAATCCGGACCCATTCACTTCTATGGGGCTGTGCACATGACAGTTGATTTTCACGCATCACTTTTGCGATGCGTGAAAATCGCAGCATGCTCTATCTTCTGCGTTTTTAACGGAACGCAGGCCCCATAGAAGTGAATGGGGATGCGGGAAAATCGCAATCATCCGCAATCATGTGCGGATGCGTTGCGATTTTCCCGCATAGTTGCTATGCAACCATCGGGATGGGTAACCGGTTCAGTATTATTTCACATTATAACATAGTTATAATGTAAAATAATACCATGGCCATCTTCCTAATGTTGAACCCGGTGCAGAATGGGTTAAAAATAATAAACTAATCATAACTTACCTGGTCCATTTGATCGCGAAGCCCGGCATCCTCTCCGTTAGCTTGCTACTAGGAAAAGGACCTGTGATGATGTCACATGGTCACATGGCCCAATCACATGCTCCATCACTATGGTGATGGAGCATGTGATTGAGCCATGTGATCATCATCACAGGTCCTTTCCTAGTAGCAAGCTAACGGAAGAATGCCGGCTCGCGATCAAATGAACCAGGTAAGTTATGATTAGTTTATTATTAACCCATTCTGCACCGGGTTCAACATTAGGAAAGATGACCAAGGGTATTATTTTACATTATAACTATGTTATAATGTGAAATAATACCAGCGGGACAATTTCTGACCCAAACATGCACTTCTGTGAAGAAGTGCAGGTTCGGGTCTGGGTACCAAAAGTGCCGATTTTTCTCCCGCGCGTGTAAAACGCATGACAGCGCTTTGCACTCGCAGGGAAAAATCGCGGCGATTCTCGCAACGCACCCGCACTGTTTGACGGAGTGCACCCGCAACGCCTGTGTGAAAGAGGCCTTAGGATTTCACAGGGCATTTTTAGGCATTTGGAATCCAGACTTCTCACGCTTTAGGGGCCCCTAAAATGCCAGGGCAGTATAAATACCCCACATGTGACCCCATTTTAGAAAGAAGACACCCCAAGGTATTCCGTGAGGGGTATGATGAGTTCATGTTAAATTTTATTTTTTGTCACAAGTTAGTGGAATATGAGACTTTGTAAAAAACAAAAAAAAATAATAATAATATATCAATTTCCGCTAACTTGTGCCAAAAAAAAAAAATTCTGTGAACTCGAATTCTGTGAACAACTTTTTATAAAAAAATTTAAAAAGTTGTCATTTACAGTGATATTTCTCACACAAAGTATGGGTATATATAAAAATACACCCCAAAACTCATTGCCCTACTTCTCCTGAGTACGGCGATACCACATGAGTGACACTTTTTTGCAGCCAAGATGCGCAAAGGGGCCCTAAAACCAATGAGTACCTTTAGGATTTCACAGGGCATTTTTACGCATTTGGATTCTCACGCTTTAGGTTCCCTAAAATGCCAGGGCAGTATAAATACCCCACAAGTGACCCTATTTTGGAAAGAAGACACCCCAAGGTATTCCGTGAGGGGCATGGCGAGTTCACAGAAAAAATATTTTTGGCACCAGTTAGCGGAAATTAATATATATATATTTTTTTACAAAGTCTCATATTCCACTAACGTGACAAAAAATTAAATTTCACATGAACTCACCATACCCCTCACGGAATACCTTGGGGTGTCTTCTTTCTAAAATGGGGTCACATGTGAGGTTTTTGTACTGCCCTGGCATTTGAGGGTCTCCGCAATCATTACACGTATGCCCAGCATTAGGCGTTTCTGCTATTCTCCGTATATTGAGCATACGGGTAATAAGATTTTTTTTTTCCGTTCAGCCTCTGGGCTGAAAAAAAAAAATGAACGGCACAGATTTTTTCGCATCAATCAATGTGGATGAAAAACTCTCTGCCAAAATCAGTGACTGCGGTGCGGTGGGCTGGGCGCTAGCTACCTAACAAGTAGCTAACTAACTGGCGGTGATAAGGGACCCTTATTCCCCATTCACACGTCCGCAATTCGGTTTGCGGAACGGAATTGCGGACCCATTCATTTTTATGGGGACAGACTTTGTCCCGCTCGGATCGGAATTACGGATCCGCGCTTCCGGGTCTGCACTTCCATTCCGCAAAAATATAGAACATGTCCTATTCTTGTCCGCAATTGCGGACAAGAAAAAGCATTTTCTATATAGTTCTGGCAATGTGCGGATCTGCAAAATGCGGAAAGCACATTGCCGGTGTCCGTGTTCTGAGGATCTGCAGATCCGCGGATCAGATCCACGGATCCGCAAAACACATATGGACGAATGGAGCCTTACAAGGGGTGTGATCAATGACAGGGGGGTGATCAGGGAATCTAGATGGGGTGATCAAGGGGTTAACAAGGGGTTAATAAGTGAGGGGGGGGGTTTAGTGTAGTGTTTGGTGCAACTTTACATTGCTACCTGGTCCTCTGGTGGTCGATCCCAGCAAATGGGACCACCAGAGGACCAGGTAGCAGGTATATCAGACGCTGTTAACAAAACAGCGTCTGATATACTTGTTTGATGCAAATTATTTCGCATCTACTGCCTGCCAGCGATTGATCATCGCTGGCAGGCTGCAGTACAAGTTGTGAGACGCGCGGCACTTCACAGGAAGTCTCGCGAGATGACTCGCCGATACGTCCAGGAGGAGTAAACCAGCCACCTCCTGGACGCATCCGTGCGTACAGCCGTCAGGAGGCGCTTAAAGGGCTGTGACATTACAGGGGATGGCTATCTGCGGATTGGCTGGCTACACGGCATTATGGGGGATCTCGAATTTCCGGGCTTTTTACTTTTACTTTGTACCATGTGTAACCGCCATTTTAGGAAAACAATGATTCCTGCTCTAACAACTCCTGCTCTAACAGCCCGGACTAACAGGCGTGCCAATCCAGGCTGTTTAACCCCTTATACGCCACTAGAAATGGTGCCCGCCGCATGTAAGCGGTAACAGAGGGAAATGGACTCCCTCTGTCTCCCATCATTACCCCACCATTGCATTTGCCTGGTAGTGTTTTCCAGCAGCCTGTGCCTCTCTGGCGCAGCCTGCTGGTCACTACCCCTATAGGGATAGTGCATTGTATTTTAAAAGCAATCTAAAAAAAACATTTATTAGATTAAAAAAAATTCCAATTTAAAAAAAAAACGCTTTTCAATGAAAAAAACTGCAAACATAAAATCTCCCCCACATGTTTGGTATTGCTGGGTCTGTAGCAACGCACACTACACAAATATCATGTGAATTCTCCCCTTCGGTGAACACCGTACAAACAAAAAAGAAAAAAAGAATTGCTAATTTATTCTTAGAAGCCACCCAAAAAATTTAACAACAAGCGTAATTTACCCCAAAATGATACCAATGAAAACTACAAGTTGTCCCTCAAAAATCAAGCCCTAACACATTTTCTTCCTTTTAAAAAAGGGGTTTTATTGCACAAATGTAGTAAAACGTAAAAAAAACTGTATGCATTTGGTATCACTGTAATTGTACTGACCTAGAGAATAAAGATATGTTATTTATACCAAAAAATGAACACTGTAAAATTTATAATGTAAAAATTCTGTGACAGTATTGCTGTTTTTTCCCATCTCCCTCTCAGAAAGGGTTAATAAAAGTTAATCAGAAAGTTATGTGTACCCCAAAATGACACCATTGAAAACTGCAACTTGTCCCATAAAAAAACAAGTCCTCATACAGCTACATAGACGGAAAAATAAAAACGTTATAGCTCTTGAAATGCAAGGATGAAAAAAAGGAAGAAAAACGCTTGGTCAGTAAGGCCCAAACCAGGCTGGTCACTAAGGGGTTAAAAGGGTCACAGCACTCTGCTTTCTCTTCAAAATTAACTGTGTGTTGCCTCCTTTGTAGCAGTGGCGCAGTGTAATTACCATTTAACTGAACGGGAAGAACAGTTGTAATTGCACTGCACTGCTGCTGCAAACAAGACAGCAATCAGATAAATCTGGAGAGAAAGCAATGCTTTCACAAGTGCCGCCAGGGACGCTGCACCGGGCCCAGCAGGGGAAGGGAACCTGCAGCCCTGCCACACAGGTAGATGAGCGCTTCCAAGCGTTCATCTCCATAGTCATCTGTATTGCTGTCCTTAGGACAGCAATACAGATGGCTGTGCTGTGGGGCAGGGGAGGGAGAGGCGTCTCCCTTCCCTGTTCCTCTGATAGGTTGTGGGCCCAGTGCCGACAGCCTATCAGAGGCCGGTGCATGCGGCGCAATTACAGCGCGGGACACAGGCCGGAACACATTGCATTGGAGGTAAGTAAAAGTGTTTTTTAGTTTTATACTTGTTACAGGCACATGAAGGTAAGGGTATGGAGAGGCACTTCTGGCACATGAAGGGGGGGGGGGACATGGAGAGGCACTTCTGGCACATGAAGTGGGGGGGGGGACATGGAGAGGCACTTCTGGCACATGAAAGGGGGGGGGCATGAAGAGGCACTTCTGGCACATGAAAGAGGGGGCATGGAGAGGCACTTCTGGCACATGAAAGGAGGGGGGGCATGGAGAGGCACCTGTTACTGGCATATGATTGGGGTGGGAGAGGCACTTGTTACTGGCACATGATTGGGGGGGGGGGCACTTGTTACTGTTACTGGCACATGATTGGGGGGAGAGGCACTTGTTACTTGTTGTGGTGGTGGTGGGGCACAAAATGGACAAGAATAGGACATGCTCTATTTTTTTTGACAGGGCCACGGAACGGAGCAACGAATGCGGACAGCACACGGAGTGCTGTCTGCATCTTTTGCGGCCCCATTGAAGTGAATAGGTCCACGCCCGAGCCGCAAAATATGCAGCTCGGACGCGGACCAAACATATGGTCGTGTGCATGTAGTCCTACACTAGCTACTAATGACACATCATTATATCACAGGTCTCTTACATCAGTAGATCTGCTGGTCAAATACACGAGTGTGATGGATTGGCTCCGGATGGGTTCAGGGTGAGTTCAGTGAAACTCGCACTATTTTGCAAGCAAGTTCAGTCAGTTTTCTCTACAATTGCGTTCAGTTGTTCTGTTTACTCTGCGCGGGTGCAATGCGTTTTGATGCGTTTTTCTCGCGCGTGATAAAAAACTGAAAGTTTACAAACAACATCTCCTAGTAACCATCAGTGAAAAACGCATTGCCACCGCACTTTCTTCCGAATGCAATGTGTTTTTCACTGAAGCCCCATTCACGTCTATGGGGGGAGGGCAGAATATTGAACATGCTGTGTTTTTCACGCAACGCTGAACTGATGCGTGAAAAAAACGCTCATGTACACAGACCCATTGAAATGAATGGGTCAGGATTCAGTGCGCGTGCTATGCGTTCACACCACGCACTGTACCCGTGCTGAAAACTCGCTCGTGTGAAAGGAGCCCAAAATACACATGCGAGGCGACTGTATCTTAGGCACCTTTCACACCAGTGAGTTTTCCACGCGGGTGCAATGTGTGACGCGAACGCATACCACCCACACTCATTTCTGACCCATTTATTTCAATGGGTCTGTGTACATCAGTTCTGTACTGTAGCTCATGAAGTAAACAAAATACGGTCGTGTGCATGAGCCCTTAAAGGGATGATTTATCAGAGTTGTAAAATGGGATGATTATTGGCTTTCGGGCCACGGGTGGCAGTATTTCTGAAGCTGCGCAGTTTGTGAACTTTTTGCTGCTGTGTAAAATTGTATGGTGAGTGGACAAATGACACCATTGCAAATAAGCGACTTGGAAACTGCAGAGCATTATATTCCATTGATGTAAGAGGTGAACGTCAACTATGAAGGTGAACGTCTGCAGCAAAGGCTTTAATTTTTGTGGCAGTATCGGAATTGGACCCCCGCTGATTGGCAGAGGTTTGCCTTTTCCAAAGAGTCACATTTTCTGCTCCATCGAATGGATGGACATTGGCATGTCAGGTAAGGAACATCAGAGAACGAACACCCTGCAACAATTGCGGGCAGAACACAAGCTGGTGGTGGCAGCTTTATGTCCTGGGGGATGTTTTCCTGGCATTCTCTGGGCTTACTCTTCCAAGTGATTTAGGTGTTAATCCATCCTTGCACATTACGTACACCTATACATGTTGATTGTTTTCCCTGGGGTGGATAGGATTTTCCAGCAAGATAACGCAACATCTCACACAGGTAGAAATGTCTGACATTGGCTGGAAGAGCATGACCAAGCCTTCCAAGTGCTACGTGGCACCCTAATACCCCAGCAGGGGCGTAGAGTGTCTGTCCTCCTAACCTGCCAGAGAACGGCCCGGGCGTGCCGCTGCATGGAATAGCGGCGCGGGCAGTGCGGCACACAGAGAGGTAATGGAGGCTGCAGGGCGGGCAGCGCAAGGGAGCAGGTACGGCGGCACAAGTAACTCACAGACACACACAGGGCAGCCAGGCAGGAATGACGCTGACGATCACATATTTTAATACATGCAAACCAGAATGAGGTATTGACACCGGATTGTGCACTCTTTACTGACTCAGATTAGCTTTGACATGATCCCATACCTATTCTTTGGCCGGTGGGCATGCACAAACTGGGACATGCTATTGTTTCAATTATCTTGTATTGTGTATCACTGTACTTGTGTAATAACTTCCACTATGTATTTGTTGTTTCTCTTCTATGTAAACAGTCTGACAAAGGGCTTTCTAATAGCCCGAAACGTTACACATGTCCGGCAATGTTCTAATAAATTTCTAAAAGCATCACTCAAATTGTGGCGTGCTGTCATCTTCATACTGATATAGCTGACGATCACATGGCATGCATGCTGCCTTCAGGCTCCGCCTCCGCCTGTCATACGTCTGGACCCCGGCCAGCTTCCTGCCTGCGCGTGCCTGCTACTCCTGGGCGGCGGCTGACAGAGCTCAGAGCCTGGAGATCTCAGAAGATTAGAAGAGAGAGAGAAGAAAGAAAAAGAAGTAGTGTGGGAGAGAGAGACAGACAGAGACTCTAGAGCACTAGTGTAAGTAAAAGTAATAGTTAAAAAAGAAAATCAAGAAGATTCAAAGATTTCACGAACAGGAACGGTACCGCCCATAATCTCTCTAAAGACCATACTGTAAATCCAGTATTGATCAGATGCAGTCAGAGGGAGAGTAAAAATAGCAAAAATAAAAAAAAATTCCCCTGTCCTCCAAGGAAGCAGTCATCCTCTGGTGCACAGACAAAGGGCTGGCTCCATGATTTTAATTTAACAGTTATGTGTGCTGATTCATATAAAGACGCATGATTTTATCCTGAATGCTGGTAACTTACTAATGTGGGATTTAGAAGGTGAATAAACAGTAACGTTCAGTGACCCATAGATAATGTCATCTCTGATAGTTGTTCTGTTTCCCTTTCTTCTCCATCTAGCCCAGACTGCTATGATGACTTCTCTCTGCAGGGTTTACCGAAACTGTGTCTTTGGATCCACACTTTTTTTCATCCTAAGGCCTCATGCTCATGGCCGTTGTGCGGCCGTTACATGCATTGGGGTCCGTAATTTGCGGTCCCCAATGCACGGGCAATGTCCGTGCGGTGGACGGACGGATCGAGACCCATTCAACTTGAATGGGTCCGTGATCCGTCCGCACCGCAAAAAAATAGAACACGGACAGAAACACCTCGGAAGCACTCCGTAATGTTCCGAACCGCAGCTCTGGATTGCGGACCAATTCAAGTGAATAGGTCCACATCCGTGATGTGGAAAGTACACGGCCGGTCCCCGTTTATTGTGGACCCGCTGTTTGCGGGCCGCAATACGGCCACAGCCGGGCAATGGTCATGTGCATGAGGCCTTACTCTGTATTCTACAAACTCATTATAATTAGTGATGTCCCAAACTATTCGCCAGTGAACGGTTCCCGGCGAACATAACTTGTTTGCGTTTGCCGTGGCGGCCGAACATATGCGATGTTCACTTTCGCCCCTATACTTTATCATTGAACAAACTTTGACCCTGTACCTCACAGTCAGCAGACACATTCCAGCCAATCAGCATACCCTCCCTCCCAGACCCTCCCACCTCCTATCAAAAAGCAAGGACGGCATCCATCTTAGATTCATTCTGAAGCTGCAGTGTTAGTAGTTGTAATCGCAATGTGATTAATATAACCTGTATTAATCGCATTACGATTACAACTTAGATCTGAGTTCCTAATGGTTGTATTGCTAGAATATAACGAAGATTGGGAATATAGCGCTATATTCTCAATCTTCGTTATATTCTAGCAATACAACCATTAGGAACTCAGATCTAAGTTGTAATCGTAATGCGATTAATACAGGTAATATTAATCGCATTGCGATTACAACTTAGAACTTAGATCTGAGTTCCTAATGGTTGTATTGCTAGAATATACCGAAGATTGAGAATATAGCGCTATATTCTCAATCTTCGTATATTCTCAATCTTCGTTATATTCTAGCAATACAACCATTAGGAACCCAGCTCTAAGTTGAATTCGCTATATTCTCAATCTTCGCTATATTCTCAATCTTCGTTATATTCTAGCAATACAACCATTAGGAACCCAGCTCTAAGTTGAATTCGCAAATAAGATGTCCCAAACTATTCACTGGCGATTAATGCAGGTTATATTATTATTGCAAATTCAACTTACCACACTCTGCGTCAACTACGTACTTTTCCATGGGAGTTTTGCCATGGATCCCCCTCTGGCATCCCGGTGTTAGTCCCCTTGAAACAACTTTTCCATCACTATTGTGGCCAGAAGGAGTCCCTGTGGGTTTTAAAATTCGCCTGTCTATTGAAGTCTATGGCGGTTCACCCTGTTCGCCCGTTCGCGAACATTCGCGTAAATTCACGTTTGCGAACGGAAAATTTTATGTTTGCGGCATCTCTAATTATAATGCCACATGCTACCTGCTAAATATAACAGGGGACACAAACTGTGCCCCCTGAAAGGAACGGAGCCTTTTAATGTACCCACCATAAATAATCATGCTACGCTAGTAATGTATGGGGCAATCTGATTAGGGCCCAATGTTATTTACACCCTTGTTTTAAGCCATATATACCGTATTAAGCGCCATTATACCCCTTTTCTCCGTAAATGACCCCCCTCTGGAAAACATGAAGTTGTTTTACAAAAGATACAACTGATTAGATATACTTTACTTCAATCTGCAATCTGTTTGACATATCTAACGTTAACTAGACTTGTCCTTAGCAGTGATTTATTGGAAACTGGAAAATCAATCCATCAGCCATCCTGCAAAGTAAACAAGAAAATGTACAATATTTTCTGCAAGTGTTTCCATGGAGATGATTCTGCATTACAGCAGTCTGTTCTCTTTGAATGTTAGAAACCCCTTCGGAGACCTTTTGCAGTCTCTTCAGATACTGACAATGTTGCTGCAGTAATGGAGGGTAAATATTGTACTCCTCTCATTTGCTGTTTAAAAACAATTACATTTTATTGTCTGATTTTATTGTGTCTTCCACATATATTAATGTGTTTTCTGTAATGTGAAAAGAGAACATTCATTTCCGCTAGATGAACACAAGCAGTGCATAGATGCCCAAAGTCATTTTTTCCTAGACAAGATTTAGCTTCCATACACGATAAACTGCAACATTTTAGGCTTCGTTAAGTATGTTCCAAAATCTAGTATCAAACTGCCATAAATTCCTGCAATAATTCAGTGAAATATGGAAAATTTTGTATCACTTATATGGCAAAATATAAAAACAAAAAACAAAAAAACATTTATACATGTTCCCCCATTTTACTTCAGAGGCTAGTAGTGTTAGATTTGTTTGGCAGCTGCTCACCCCTCCTAGGGACTAATATGGTCAGTCAGCTGAGCTGAATATGGATGTGAATGGGAGTATCGAGGGTGATCCTTTCCCGGCTAGCTATCTATTGCTTGGAATTTGGGAATTAACCTACATAAGGGCTCAGCTGTTTATCTTTCTTTTTACATATTTATTAACTCCTTCTACCCTCGGTGACTTTCCAATTTTTGCAAATTTGTTTTCCACTCCCTGCATTTCCAAAGTCATAACTTTTTTATTTTTCCATTCACATAGACCAGGGATGATCAACCTGTGGCCCTCCAGCTGTTGCAAAATTAAAAAACTTCCAGCCTGCCCTAATAGCTATAGACTGTCCAGGCAGGCTGGGAGTTGTAGTTTTGCAACAGCTGGAGGACCGTAGGTTGGGAATCCCTAACAGACAATAGAGGGCTTGTTTTTCACAGGGCAAGTTCTACTTTCTATTTGTGCCACTTAATATAGCATAACTTTTTAATAGTTACGTCTATGGAGCTGTGTTAGGGCTCATATTTTGCGAGATGATCTGTAGTTTTTAGATATACAATTTTTGTGTGTGTGTGACTTCTTGGTCACATTTTATTTAATGTTTTGGGGAGGTGAAGTGATCAGCCATTTTTATGATTTTTTTCCCATTATGCTGTTCGCTGTATGGGAATAATATTTTTAGATCACACGGATGTCATCTGTATTTTTTGCAGATCCACGTTTTGCAGACAGCAAAATAGAATTGGACATGTGAAAGCACCCTAGGGGCTAATGCACATGAATGTCCCCAATGCATGGGCACCGCCGCGTGGCTGGCGCAGATAGATGCAGACCCATTCAAGTTGAATGGGTCTCTGATCTGTCCGCACAGCAAAAAAAATAGTATTAGTTCTTTTTTTATGGGGTGCGAAGGCATGGACAGAAAACCCACAAAAGCACACTAGTGCTTCTGTGGAGTTCCGTGCCTCCATTCCGCACTGCACCTTCTGGATTACGGACCCATACGGGTACCAGCCAGCAACGGTTGTGTGTATGAGCCCTAACTCTCATTTTCAAGGGCAGGAGAGTTCATTCTCAGTGCTGGAACATGGAAAGTAAGGGATGACTTATTGTGGCAGGTGTGTGCTTGGGGAGATTAGTGGGCTGATTAGCTCCAGATGCTCTAATACTGTGTGCTAGTGTTTCTGACTAATGGAGTGCCGAGCCATGGACCTATCTGGTTCTGATCCAGGGACTTGGCACTCTATTTAAAACCCTTCCTGGCCATACACCATTGTCAGTTATAGTCTTTGGACTCACTAGCTGATTTCCTGGTTCTTGTTCCTGTGCTTTATTGGATTGCTCATGCTGCTGACCCTGGCTTGTCTTCTGGACACTCTGTGTCTTGCTTGGTACTGCATAACCAGTCTGGTTCTGACCCATTTACTCTGGTATTGTGTGTGTCTGTCTTTGTTTGTTGTCCGTCTCTGCACTTAAATAGCGTAGGGACTGTCGACCAGTTGTGGTCCAGCTATCTAGGGCTTGTATTGCAAGTAGGTAGGGGAAGCTGGCTGGGTTCTAGCCTTAGGGCTCACTATACTTGTCTGTCCCTCCCTACAGTTATTACAGCTTTTCTGGGAATACAATATTAATGACCAGTCCTCAGGACAGGTCATCAACATCTTAGCGGTGAGGTTCCGACACCGTGTACACCTGCTGATCAGTTGCTTAAGAGGTCATAACACTCCGCTGAGCATTGCAGTCTCCTCACAGCATACTAAGCACAGCTCCATACATTGTATAGCGGCCATGCTTGGTATTGCATCTCAGGCTCATTCACTTGAATGGGTCTGAACTGCACATAGACCATATGACTGATGAACGTGACATCTATAGGAAGAGGCTTTTGTGCCCACTGCAGTGCAATGGCCTCTCAAACAGCTAATTGGTGGGAAGCTGATCAGATACCGATGACTTACGCTGAAGATAGGTCCTCAGTATTCTACTCTTGGCAAACTTCTCTAATGATTGCCTCTTTCCTGTGAAAATGCATTAGAAAAAAAGGAAACATCTGTAAAACACAAATGCCTTTGTAGATGGCAAGATATATATATATATATATATATATATATAAAGTTTTCCTTTTGACTTTTAGTTCTGCAAGTCCTTTTTTATATGGCTATGCCTTAATGTATTAGTTGTGGTTTATTTTTGACATCTACCAGTATATGATAACAGTATGATATATTAACTCTGTTAACCTCCCAGCAAATACATTTATATCTACATCTCTCATCAATCCATGTCATTATTTAATTGGGGTAAATTGATTTATACTTGGTGCTGGGCATAGACTTGATTCTGCAGCATGGCGACATCATTAGATGCTGCCAATAAATTGTGGGTGACCCATTTTATTATATTCAATTTAAAATATATAACACAACGAAATAATATTGAAGTGACTTTATTTTTCATTTGTACATGACATTTGGAATTCCTTGCCTATCATACCGCAACTCTTGGATGCCATTCTGGCTGCTGTGGTAAGACCAGGGTCACACCATTACAGTAGATATGTATTTTTCTGCCAAAGTCTTTTTTATTTTTCTATTTAGGATAATTTCCTGGTTCTGATTAAAATAAAAAGACATACAAACATAAGTAAACTGCTCTGTGTGAGCCTGATCTTCTTGCTTATAAACTGCTCACAGTACCTTTTCAATCTGCTCATGTCTGCTCAATTTCCTACTTGAACCCAAGCATTCCCTGACTGAATGCCACTTACTCCACTTTGATTGACATTCTATACCACAGCGAACGTCATCCATTTGGATCCTTAGATCTTACACAGGTGCCATTTTCCATATTTTTGGAACAAGTTCAGTCATAGTTGGTGTACAATGCCTGTCTTCAAGTCTTTAATGTGTTGCACAGTGGGAGAGCTTGTCTCTGGATAGTTTGTATACCTTGCTGGAGCACTGATGGCTGAGGGTGAGCTCTCTTGCTGTGTGGTGCATGCTCGTTGAAGCCTCCAAAACTTGACTGGACATGAACTGGAAATGCGACAGAAAGTCACCTGTACATGATCTCCTGAGACAAGAGGATGGCATTCTCTGTGATAGGGAACGTTAATCAAGGTGCAGGGGGCAGGTTTTGGGCAAGGGATGCATGACTTCAAGTAAGAAATCACAGGTCTTCTTGACTTCAGAAAGCTAAACTAAAGGCACCTTGAGGGCATCATGAGCACCCTGAAAGGGTACTGTGGGCAGTTTATATTACAAACGAGCTAAAACATTTTCTTTAACCCGAAAATGATCTTGCGATTTTCCGTTATTACGTTTTTATTTTTCACTCCCTGCCCTTCCCAGAGCCATAGCTTGGAATTTTCCATTTACACAGCCTTATGAGGGCTTATTTTTTGTGGGACAAGTTTTACATTCTAATTGCACTATTTAATATTGCATATGATGTAGTAGGGAGCTGGAAAAAAATTCCAAATGGGGTGGAATTGGGGGAAAAAAAATAAAAAAAAAATCTGCCACAGTTGTACATTTTTTTTTTACGGTGTTCCCTATGCAGTAAAATTGACCTGTTGCCTTCATTCTCCAGGTTGGTATGATTATAACAATACCACACTTGTATAGTTTTTCTTGCATTGTAAGGCTGAAAAGAAAAAAATTAAAACCTTGAAAAAAATAGATTTTTTCTTTTTATCGCCATATTCTGACCCCTATAACTTTTTGTAGTTAAGTGTTTTTGCGGGGTAATTTTCAGTAATACCATTTTGAAGTGTGTGTGACTTCTTGATCACTTTTTATTACATATTTTTGGGGAGGTGAATTGACCAAAATATTTCAAATTGTCAAATTTCTTTTTTTTTACTATTACGCCATTCGCCATATGGGATAAATATTGTTAGATTTAAGAAGTATTTTTTTAACTTTTTTTAACTTTTCTTTTTAAGTCACCCTGGGTGACCATAGCTGACAGTCATTAGATTGCCCATTATGTCTTATGATGGCTAAATAGCCATGATAGAACACTCCATTTACAATATACCAGGCAGGACTTTTTCGTCTGGTCTTTTTAATGGAATCTGCTATGGAGACCCTAAAATAAGCCTCCAATGCAGATGTGAACTCGCATTTTTTCAGACTTTTAAATAGAAGTCTGTAAATGCTAAGAAAAAAATTCCAAAAACAAAAAAAGGTCATTAACTTTCTTAAAGTTAAAAAATGCAGTGTTTGTAGGGCAGCCAATAATTTCCTGTTGGCTTACATATACCTTTTGACTGGGGCATTTATTTTTTATTTTATTTTTTTATAGAACAACATATACGAAAAAACAAAGATCCATATTGCACAAATCGATAGTACAAATACAATAACATCATACCCCAATACCCACCCACCACCCTTTGGAGAGAGAGAGAAAAAAAAATATATACAACACATGACAACTGGCCTTAGTTCAACCATTTTTTTCCCATATTTTATCAATTTTTTCTGCTCTATTTTACTATGTCTCTCGGACTTCCCTTCTAGTTTAATCAAATTAGCAACTGCTTCTTGCCACTGTCCCACTGTAGGAGGATCTACATTTACCCATTTCCGAAATATGAGAAGTCTAGCTTGAAATAGTATTGTGCCTAAAACCAACTGTATCTCTTTTTTTAATTTTAAATGTTCTGTAGCTCCTAATATACAAACTACTGGATCTTCAAAAACTTGAACACCCAGAAATTCTAATACAAGTTCTGCAATTTCTTTCCAGTATCTAAAAAGTTTAGGACACCTCCAAAAACAGTGTATAAGATCCGCCTTCTCTCCTTTACATTTTGGGCACTTATCAGAAGTTCTCACACCAGTTTTCTTTAATGTCCAGGAAGATCAATGTAACCTATGGACTATAAAAAACTGAGAGATCTTGTGTGAGGCCCTTTCCGATACCATAATATAACTTCTAAGAGCATCATTCCCTTTTTCTTCCGTAAGAAACGGGAGGTCTTTTTCCCATTTTCCTCTGGCAAGTATTATAATCCATTTTTTTTTTCTTCCATCAACATCCCATATCTTTTTGCCGTTATTCCTCTTTTTTCACTTCCATTGGTGAATTTATCTATTCTTCCTGATTGTTCCTTTCTATATTTATCTAGCTTCATCGATGTCTTCACTGCATTTTTAAGCTGAAAATATTTATAAATATCCTTTTGGGGGATCCCAAACTCCTTTACCAAGGTACCAAAATCCTTCAGTTTATCTTCCTCAAATACTTGTCCTAGATATTTCACCCCCTTTTTATCCCAATCTATGTAAGGGCTAATCGTTAGCAATTCCTTTAAATTAATATTTTTCCAAATAGGTGTATACTGCAAATAATCTTTAACATGTAGTGTTTTTTTAACTTCCACCCATATATATTCCATTAAATTCAATATTCTATTTTCTGTAGTGTTTTTCCCCAACATTCCTGACTCCAAAACCTCTAAGTGATTCATTTCCCCTCCCCAACCTGTTTTCACTAATTCCTCCCTTCACACCAACCCATTTAAACTTCCTTTTATCTGACTATATTGTATGATTAAATAATAAAAAAACCAATTAGGAACTGCTAATCCCCCCTCTTTTACTGGGAGCTGAAGCACTTCTCTCTTTAACCTAGGAATAGCACCTTTCCAAATAAAATCCCCTATTAAACTATCAATAGCCTAAATATTTTCTTCGGCAACCTCATTGGGGCGTTTTGTAAGACATACAGTATTTTTGGAAGAAAAATCTTTTTTATTAAATTCACCCATCCCTGAATTGATAGTGGTAATTTTTTCCAGATATGTATTTTAGTTCTAAGTTCTTTTATTAAGGGGAGTACGTTTTACTTTTTATACTCTTCTATATTTCTGGAAATTTGTGTACCTAAATATTTAAAACTCTCGTGTTTCTCAAGCACATGCACCCTAAATCCATTCTGTAATTGCCCCTTCCCTAATAACATCATATGGGATTTCCCCCAGTTAATGTTTAAGCCTGAAAAAAAACCAAAATTATCTATTATACCTATTACTCTATTAAATTCACCCCCTGTGTAGTGCATAAATTATAAAATATCATCTGCATACATTGATAGTTTTTCATTTTTTTCCCCATACTGGAAACCTTTAATCTCCCTATCATTTCTTATTATACATTCCAGGAGTTCTATTGCGAGTAATGAGGAGAGAGGACATCCCTGCCTGGTGCCCCTATAAAGGGCAAAAGGCAGGGACAGGCTCCCATCCACCATCACCCTAGCCCTCGGGTCAGAATATATAAGTTGAATCCATCTTATAAATCCCTCCCCTATGCCTACCTTCTTCATAACTGCCCATTTTGGGCATCTAATGAAAGTATGGCTTTCTCGCCAGTTTCTGTTTTATTGGCTTTAATATTGAGGTACAGCCTTCTTATATTTGAATATATCGTTCTTCCAGGTATAAAACCTGTCTGATCTTCATGAATTATATCTTTGATCACCTTAGAAAGCCTACCCACCAAAACCTTTGTAAGTATTTTTACGTCCGTATTTAGCAATGATATTAGTCTGTATGAGCCCGGATCTAGTTGTTCTTTACCCTTTTTTTAAATTAAAGTAATGATTGCTTCTTTCATTGAGTCTGGTAGATCGCCTATTTTTTGGGCCTCACACAATGTCGCTCTTAATTCTGGTATTAACACCTGTGCAAAGGTCTTATATATTTCAAAGGGGAGTCCATCACACCCTGGTGCTTTTAGTGGTTTCACCGTTCTCAAAACCTCTTCTATTTCAGAAATAGATATTTATTTTTCCAAATATTTCTTTTGGGCCTTAGAGATCTCTCTCAACACAATCTGATCCAGATATTGGTCCAGATCTTTTTTTGTATACTGTACCCTAGACTTATAAAATTCCTGAAAGTACCCCACAAAAACCTTTTTAATGCTATCGGGTGAACTAACTATTTCATCGTTATTATCTCTAATCGCCCCTATCCATGATTTCCCTCTCTGATTTTTTTACTATACCTGCTAAGATTTTCCCCACCTTTTCTCCCTCTGAGCCAAGCCGAAACCCTTGAAAGAGCAATTCTTTCCTAATTCTCTCCATCTGGTATAACTTTACCTTTTCAAGTTCCTCCTCCCATTTTTTCTTATTATTTCCAGTGGGGTGCCTTATGCATGCTACTCTTGCTTCTTCAAAAATTTTTTCCAATAAGTTACCTTTTTCTTTAGTAACTGACTGGGGCATCTTTAGCTGTAGTATGAATCCACCCTTATGGTGATTGATACATCGGATACTTTATCTCCTCAGCTCTCTTGCACACGAGCGTGACGGATTAGGTCTGGATGCGTTCAGGTTGCGTTCAGTGATAATCACGCGATTTTGCTTGCATGTGCCGTCCGTTTTGTATACGATTGCGTTGCGTTATTGTGTTTTTCCCACGCGGATGACATGCGGATTGCATGCGTTTTTAACACGCGTGAAAAAAAAAAGATCCATCCTCTAGATTCACCTGTTACTGCAAACACATATAAAATCCCCCAGCATGCATTGATTTTTTGGACAGCTCCATTTGTTTGGGGAGATTTGGTAGTTTGGCTGGTTTGTGTGTTTGATATTTGGATTTTCAGGATTTGCAGGATGTCCACTTTCACCGTAACATCCACTGACCATGTGTTCTTGCACTGGCTGGTCTTCCGCTGTTTTGGAGAGCGGCCAGAAATGATAGAGGAAGAACCGCGGAGGAAGCGGATGTGGGTGCATCCTATCATTTCGCAGCGGGCCAGCAAAGGTCAATTTGTTGGTTTGTACTCTGACCTCCGTGCGCACCCTGTTAAGTTCTTTAATTATTGCCGCATGTCGGTCGCTACCTTTGATCGGCTGTTGGGGGAGTTGCGGCCTGCCTTGACTTTCCAGGACACCAACATGCGGCGGAGTGTGTCACCTGAAGAACGTCTCAATATTACTGTGAGGTAAGACTATATTATCAGACTTATACATGAAGGACCCACTGTTTGCCAATACATAGCAGTTTGGTCTATGGCCTGTGTATTCTTAACTTTACCTGTTATATGTACATAATAGTAGTACACTTGTATTTTATATTGTACATTTTCAGTACGAAACTGTGTGTGCTTTTTGCCCAAATGACTTTTTATCCAGTCATTTGGTGTATTACCAAGTCAGCTATTAGTCACACCAGATTCAAGTTCCGCTGAGTTTTTTTTCCTAATCCTGGCTGTAATAATGAGGATACCTCACCTGTGTGTATATGGTAATGGTCTAAAAGTTGATGTAGCTAAACGGTTTTCCTTACTATAAAGTAGATTTCAATATAAAGTATTGAGTCTCAATCTTGTAACATAGTATATAAGACCGAAAAAAGACATCTGTCCATCCAGTTCAGCCTGTTTCCTATAAGTTGATCCAGAGGAAGGCAAAAAAAACCTGTGAGGTAGAAGCCAATTTTCCCCACTTAAGGGTAAAAAAATTCCTTCCCGACTCCAAACAGGCAATCATAATAACTCCCTGGATCAACGGCCCCTGTCTAGTAGCTATAGCCTGTAATATGATTACACTCCAGAAATACATCCAGGCCCTTCTTGAATTCCTTTATTGTACTCACCATCACCACCTCCTCAGGCAGAAAGTTCCATAGTCTCACTGCTCTTACAGTGAAGAATCCTTTTCTATGTTTGTGTACAAACCTTCTTTCCTCCAGACGCAGAGGATGTCCCCTCGTCACAGTCGCAGTCCTGGGGATAAATAGATGATGGGAGAGATCTCTGTACTGACCCCTGATATATTTATACATAGTTATTAGATCTCCCCCAGTCGTCTTTTTTCTAAAGTGAATAACCCTAATTTTGATAACTTTTCAGGGTACTGTATTGCCCCATTCCAGTTATTTCTTTAGTTGCCCTCCTCTGAACCCTCTCCAGCTTTGCTATGTCTGTCTTGTTCACAGGAGCCCAGAACTGTACACAGTACTCCATGTGTGGTCTGACTAGTGATTTGTAAAGTGGTAGGACTATGTTCTCATCACGGGCATCTATACCCCTTTTGATGCAACCCATTATCTTATTGGCCTTGGCAGTAGCTGCCTGACACTGGTTTTTGCAGCTAAATTTGCTGTTTATTAAAATTCCTAGATCCTTTTCCATGTCAGTGTTACCGAGTGTTTTACCATTTAATATGTATGGGTGACTTGCATTATTCCTTCCCATGTGCATAACTTTACATTTGTCAGTGTTAAACCTCATCTGCCATTTCTCTGCCCAAGCCTCCAATCTATCCAAATCCCTCTGTAGCAGAAAACTGTCCTCTTCAGTGTTAATTACTTTACACAGTTTAGTGTCAACTGCAAAAATAGATATTTTACTGTGCAAGCCTTCTACAAGATCATTAATAAATATATTGAAGAGAATAGGGCCCAATACTGACCCCTGAGGTACCCCACTAGTGACAGTGACCCAATATGAGTATCTACCGTTAATAAGCACCCTCTGTTTTCTGTCACTCAGCCAGTTACTTACCCACTTACAGAAATTTTCTCCCAGTCCGAGCATCCTCATTTTATATACTAACCTTTTATAAGGTACAGTGTCAAATGCTTTGGAGAAGTCCAGATATACGACATCCATTGATTCGCCGCTGTCAAGTCTATAACTTACCTTCTCATAGAAGCTGATTAAATTAGTTTGGCATGACCGATCCCTCATGAAGGCATGCTGATATGGCGTTATTTGCTTATTTTCATTGAGATACTCCAAAATAGCATCTCTTAGAAACCCTTGTAGCATGGTATAATTTTATTTCAACTTGCCAGACACATTGCCATGAAATACTTTTAAGTAATGTTGTAGATTTTAAAACATGTGATCTTTTTGGTATTAATGATGCGAATTATTGTTTGTTTTTAATTTCAGATATCTGGCGCCTGGCAATTCTTTTTCGTCATTACATTTTGAGTTTCGAATGGGGACCTCCACAATTGCTGGCGTGGTACGGGCTACATGTGCCACCATTTGGCTAAGACCAAAAGCTTTGGTGCTGCCACATCCAACCAGGCAGCAGTGGCTTGATATAGCCCAGGGCTTCCTGGAAAGGGCTCAATTCCCAAATTGTATTGGTGCCCTTGACAGAAGCACATACGGGTTAAGAAGCCACCCAACTCTGTGTCCCGATTCTATAATTATAAACAGACAAAGGAGAGAGGTCCCACAGCAAGGAATAAGGCGTCATATCACCCACCACTGGAGAAGGCCACTTTCAGTTGTTTAGGCCCCAGCACCCAGACAGAGGAGAGAGGTCCCACAGCAGAGAATCATGCATCATATTACCCACCACTGGAGAAGGCCACGTTCAGTTATTTAGGCCCCAGCACCCAGACAGAGGAGAGAGGTCCAATAGCAGAGAATCAGGCGTCATATCACCCACCACTGGAGAAAGCCACTTTCAGTTATTTAGGCCCCAGCACCCAGACAGAGGAGAGAGGTCCCACAGCAGAGAATCAGGCGTCATATCACCAACCACTGGAGAAGGCCTCTTTCAGTTATTTAGGCCCCAGCACCCAGACAGAGGAGAGAGGTCCCACAGCAGAGAATCAGGCGTCATATCACCCACCTCTGGAGAAGGCCACTTTCAGTTATTTAGGCCCCAGCACCCAGACAGAGGAGAGAGGTCCCACAGCAGAGAATCAGGCGTCATATCACCAACCACTGGAGAAGGCCACTTTCAGTTATTTAGGCCCTAGCACCCAGACAGAGGAGAGAGGTCCCACAGCAAGGAATAAGGCGTCATATCACCCACCACTGGAGAAGGCCACTTTCAGTTATTTAGGCCCCAGCACCCAGACAGGAGAGAGAGGTCCCACAGCAGAGATTCATGCGTCATATCACCCACCCATGGAGAACGCCACTTTCAGTTATTTAGACCCCGGCACCCAGACAGAGGAGAGAGGTCCCACAGCAGAGAATCATGCGTCATATCACCCACACCTGGAGAAGGCCACTTTCAGTTATTTAGGCCCCAGCACCCAGACAGAGGAGAGAGGTCCCACAGCAAGAAATAAGGCGTCATATCACCCACCCCTGGAGAAGGCTACTTTTAGTTATTTAGGCCCCAGCACCCAGACAGAGGAGAGAGGTCCCACAGCAGAGAATCATGCGTCATATCACCCACCACTGGAGAAAGCCACTTTCAGTTATTTAGGCCCCAGCACCCAGACAGAGGAGAGAGGTCCCACAGCAAGAAATAAGGCGTCATATCACCCACCACTGGAGAAGGCCACTTTCAGTTGTTTAGGCCCCAGCACCCAGACAGAGGAGAGAGGTCCACAGCAGAGAATCATGCATCATATCACCCCCACTGGACAAGGCCACTTTCAGTTATTTAGGCCCCAGCACCCAGACAAAGGAGAGAGGTCCCACAGCAGAGAATCTGGCGTCATATCACCAACCACTGGAGAAGGCCTCTTTCATTTATTTAGGCCCCAGCACCCAGACAGAGGAGAGAGGTCCCACAGCAGAGAATCAGGCGTCATATCACCCACCTCTGGAGAAAGCCACTTTCAGTTATTTAGGCCCCAGCACCCAGACAGAGGAGAGAGGTTCCACAGCAGAGAATCAGATGTCATATCACCCACCACTGGAGAAGGCCACATTCAGTTATTTAGGCCCCAGCACCCAGACAGAGGAGACAGGTCCCACAGCAGAGAATTAGGCGTCATATCACCAACCACTGGAGAAGGCCACTTTTAGTTATTTAGGCCCTAGCACCCAGACAGAGGAGAGAGTTCCCACAGCAAGGAATAAGGCGTCATATCACCCACCACTGGAGAAGGCCACTTTCAGTTATTTAGGCCCCAGCACCCAGACAGAGGAGAGAGGTCCCACAACAGAGAATCATGCGTCATATCACCCACCCCTGGAGAAGGCCACTTTCAGTTATTTAGACCCCGGCACCCAGACAGAGGAGAGAGGTCCCACAGCAAGAAATAAGGCTTCATATCACCCACCCCTGGAGAAGGCTACTTTTAGTTATTTAGGCCCCAGCACCCAGACAGAGGAGAGAGGTCCCACAGCAGAGAATCCTGCGTCATATCACCCACCACTGGAGAAGGCCACTTTCAGTTATTTAGGCCCCAGCACCCAGGCAGAGGAGAGAGGTCCCACAGCAGAGAATCATGCGTCATATCACCCACCCCTGGAGAAGGCCACTTTCAGTTATTTAGGCCCCGGCGCCTAGATTGAGGAGAGGTTCATTCAACTTTGGGTTGCACCACAAGATCATGGTAAAGTTAAAAAAATGAGGATTCATTAAAGAAGTGCCCCGGAGTACAAGAATACATGGTTGAGGGGGAGGCAGTTATAAATGTCTATTCTGCACAAGGGAGGGACAGGTCCTGTTGGATCTATGCCTGGTTCATTTTTATGAACGTCAGCTTGTCCACGTTGGCTGTGGACAGGCGGCTGCGTTTGTCAGTAATGACGCCCCCTGCCATGCTGAATACACGTTCAGACAAAACGCTGGCCACCGGGCAGGCCAGCACCTCCAAGGCATAAAATGCTAACTCTGGCCACGTGGACAATTTGGAGACCCAGAAGTTGAATGTGGCCGAACCATCGGTCAGTACGTGGAGGGGTGTGCAGAAGTACTGTTCAACCATGTTAGAGAAATGCTGCCTCCTGCTAACACGTTCCGTATCAGGTGATGGTGCAAATAGCTGTGGCGTTGGGACAAAACTTTTCCACATTTCTGCCATGCTAACCCTGCCCTCAGAGGAGCTGGCCGTGACACAGCTGCATTGGCGACCTCTTGCTCCTCCTCTGCCTTGGGCTTCCACCTGTTCCCCTGTGACATTTGGGAATGATATCAGGAGCGCGTCTACCAGCGTGCGCTTGTACTCGCGCATCTTCCTATCACGCTCCAGTGCAGGAAGTAAGGTGGGCACATTGTCTTTGTACCGGGGGTCCAGCAGGGTGGCAACCCAGTAGTCCACACACGTTAAAATGTGGGCAACTCTGCTGTCGTTGCGCAGGCACTGCAACATGTAGTCACTTATGTGTGCCAGGCTCCCCAGAGGTAAGGACAAGCTGTCCTCTGTAGGAGGCGTATCGTCATCGTCCTCCGTATCCCCCCAGCCACGCACCAGTGATGGGCCTGAGCTGTGTAGGGTGCCACCCTGCTGTGAACCTGCTTCATCCTCATCCTCCTCCACCTCCTCCTCATCCTCCTCGTCCTACAGACATAGAAGTGGTATTGTAATGCTGATAACGGTGTCATGGCCACTGGCCATGTTGGTGGAGTACTCGAAACAGCGCAACAGGGCACACAGGTCTCGCATGGAGGCCCAATCATTGGTGGTGAAGTGGTGCTTTTCCGCAGTGCGACTGACGTGTGCGTGCTGCAGCTGAAACTCCACTATGGCCTGCTGCTGCTCACACAGTCTCTCCAGCATGTCCAAGGTGGAGTTCCACCTTGTGGGCACGTCGCAAATGAGGCGGTGAGTGGGAAGGCCGAAGTTCCGCTGTAGCACAGACAGGCGAGCAGCGGCAGGATGTGAACGCCGGAAGCGCGCACAGACGGACTGCACTTTATGCAGCAGCTCTGACATGTCGGGGTAGTTGTGAATGAACTTCTGAGATGGAGAGCTGAACGCTGCCGTGTGACATGGTGGAGATGCTTGGTGACGCAGGTGGTGGTGTCAGTGGCACATCCTCTGTTTGGTGGGCGGCAGGTGCCAACATTCCTCCCGAGGCGGAGGAAGAGGCTGAGGCAGCAGCAGAAGAGGGAGCAGGGGGAGCCTGAGTGAGTTCCTTGCTTTTAAGGTGTTTACTCCACTGCAGTTCATGCTTTGCATGTAGATGCCTGGTCATGCAAGTTGTGCTAAGGTTCAGAACGTTATTGCCTCGCTTCAGGCTGTGATGGCACAGCGTGCAAACCACTCGGGTCTTGTCGTCAGCACATTGTTTAAAGAATTGTCATGCCAGGGAACTCCTTGAAGCTGCCTTTGGGGTGCTCGGTCCCTGGTGGGGGTGGCCAGTAGGAGGCGAACTCTCTTGGCGGCGGCTGTTCTGCTTTTGCCCCCTGCTCCCTCTTTTGCTACGCTGTTGGCTCGGTCTCACCACTGCCTCTTCCTCTGAACTATGAAAGTCAGTGGCACGACCTTCATTCCATGTGGGGTCTAGGACCTCATTTTCCACTGCATCGACTTCCACACAGTCTTCCTCCCTGACCTCCTGTTCGGTCTGCACACTGCAGAAAGACGCAGCAGTTGGCACCTGTGTGTCGTCATCATCAGAGACGTGCGGACTCCGATGAGGTGGTATTCCCATGTTCTCATCATCTGGAAACATCAGTGGTTGTGCATCAGTGCATTCTATGTCTTCCACCACTGGGGAAGGGCTAGGTGGATTCCCTTGGGAAACCCTGCCAGCAGAGTCTTTAAACAGCATAAGAGACTGCTGCATAACTTGAGGCTCAGACAGTTTCCCTGATATGCATGGGGGTGATGTGACAGACTGATAGGCTTGGTTTTCAGGTGCCACCTGTGCGCTTTCTGCAGAACACTGGGTGGGAGATAATGTTGTGAACGTGCTGGATCCACTGTCGGCCACCCAATTGACTAGCGCCTGTACCTGCTCAGGCCTTACCATCCTTAGAACGGCATTGGGCCCCACCAAATATCGCTGTAAATCCTGGCGGGTACTGGAACCTGAGGTAGTTGGTTCACTAGGACGTGTGGCTGTGGCAGAAAGGCCACGTCTTCTCCCAGCACCAGAGGGTCCACTAACACCACCACGACCGCGTCCACGTCCCTTACTAGATGTTTTTCTCCTTGTTACCATTCACCAAGCACTACAATAAGAAAAAAAATATTTGGCCCAATGTATTGATTTCAAATTCAGGCCTTTTTTTTACAGGCACCTAACACTATCTGCCTATTAATTTATGTACCGTATTACACTAATCCAGGCACAGCAGTAACCACAGATTTAGGGAAATATCTATTGTATTGCTAGTATTTAAGCCCTGGATGAAAGGTATTCTTTTATGGACAGATTTACACTTGGAGATGCACAGTAGCGTGTGAAAATATATGTAGGATTATGCCTTCAGCAATTGTATTTTAACACTTTGTGTAATATACCCTTTAACGGACAGAAATACAATGGGAGATGAACAGTAGCGTGTGAAGTTATTGAGGATGACCCTCTCAGCACTTTTATATACACCTTGAGTGTAATATACCCTTTTACGGACAGATTAACACTAGGCCTGCAATTGCTGGAACACCAGATTCAGGGTATTGCTATTTTGGCAATTGCATTTCACCCCAGAACAAAATATATGTTTTGCCGGACACTATTATGCTTTGCCAGCAACTGAGGGACACTAGATTTATGGTACTGCTATTTTGGCAATTGAATTTCACCCCAGAACAAAATATATCCTTTGCAGGACACTATGAAACTTGGCCAGCCACAGCTGAAACCACTAATTTATAGTATTGCTATTTTGGCAATTGAATTTCACACCAGAACAAAATATACCCTGTTACGGACAGATTTAAACTAGGCCTGCAATTGCTGGAACACCAGATTCAGAGTATTGCTATTTTGGCAATTGCATTTCACCCCAGAACAAAATATATGTTTTGCCGGACACTATTATGCTTTGCCAGCAACTGAGGGACACTAGATTTATGGTACTGCTATTTTGGCAATTGAATTTCACCCCAGAAAAAAAAATATCCTTTGCAGGACACTATGAAACTTCGCCAGCCACGGCTGAAACCACTGATTTATGGTATTGCTATTTTGGCAATTGAATTTCACCCCAGAAAAAAATATACCCTGTTACGAACAGATTTAAACTAGGCCTGCAGTTGCTGGAAAACCAGATTCATGGTATTGCTATTCTGGCAATTGAATTTCACCACAGAACAAAATATATGTTTTTCCGGACACTATTATACTTTGCCAGCCACTGCTGGGACACCAGATTTATAGTATTGCTATTTTGGCAATTGAATTTCACCCCAGAAAAAAATATATCCTTTGCAGGACACTATGAAACTTGGCCAGCCACGGCTGAAACCACTGATTTATGGTATTGCTATTTAGGCAATTGAATTTCACCCCAGAACAAAATCTTTCCTGTGACGGACACTATTAAACTTGGCCAGCCACAGCTGAAACCACTGATTTATGGTATTGCTATTTTGGCAATTGAATTTCACCCCAGAAAAAATCATACCCTGTTGCGGACAGATTTAAACTAGGCCTGCAACTGCTGGAACACCAGATTCAGAGTATTGCTATTTTGGCAATTGAATTTTACCCTAGAACAAAATATATGTTTTGCCGGACACTATTATACTTAGCCAGCCACTGCAGGGACACCAGATTTAGAGGATTGCTATTTTGGCAATTGAATTTCACCAGAGAAAATAATCTATCCTTTGCCAGACAGCAGACAGTATTACACTTGGCTAGCCAAAGCTGGAACACCAGATTTAGGGGATTGGTTTTTTGGCCTTTGAATTTAACCCCTTAATAAAATATAGAAATTGCTATCCTGAGTTTCTAGGGGTGACAATAAGCATAGCCAAGCCCCTGATGTAGGATATAGCAAAAAAAACAAAACCTAGTATTGATGGATTGATGGACTTGGTGGCAGCTTGTTCTGGTGCACCACAAGTCACAAAATGGCCGCCAATCACCAAGAAAAAAGTGACAGAAAAACGCTCTGTGCAGCCTAAAAACCAGTAAGCAATTAACTAGCAGAAGTTGAATCATTCACAGCTGTAGATCGATCACTTCATTAGGTGTTTTTGCTGACTTTTCTCTGCCTAATCTCGCCCTCACAGAAGCTGCGTCCTCTCCCTACACTAATCAGAGCAGAGTGACGTGTGGCGCTACGTGACTCCTGCTTAAATAGAGGCTGGGTCACATGCTGCACTTGGCCAATCACAGCCATGCCATTAGTAGGCATGGCTGTGATGGCTTCTTAGGGCAAGAAGTAAAACGCTAGCTGATTGGCTGCTGTGCAGCCCTTCAGAAAGCGGGAAGAAATCGACGAACAACGGACCCGAACCCGAACTTTTTTGAAAATGTTCGGGTCCGGGTCCGGGTCCTGAACACCACAAAATTCGGTATGAACCCGAACTATGCTCGAACTGTTCGCTCAACACTACTCATTAACCAGCTCTGGACTGCCGCACGGAGGATCGCGTGATCTCGGCAGCCCAGTTATTCCTCGTTGACGCGCGGGCACGTCATCTCGCGAGGAGCACAGAATATCAGGGAAGGTTCAGGACAAGTTCGTCACCAGCCTGCCAGCCAATGATTTGCGCTGGCAGGCTGGTGTCTTTTAAAAAAACGAATCAAAAGCCATATAATGCATTATATTTATAAATATAATGCATTAAATGGCTTCTGTGCTCTGTGCTGGGTCCTTTTCATCGGTTGGACCCAACACAGAGCACATGTCACAGTGAGTACACCAAGCACCACATATTTAGCCCCAGATCACCCCCCATCAGCCCAATTAACCCCTTGATCACCCCATATCAATCACCTGTCAATCACTAGTGAAAGGAAAAAAAGTGATCAGTGTAAACTGACACTTTTTTTTTTCCACCAGTAGTGACTGCTAGGTTTAGGTTAGTTTAGGCCCCTTTGGTAGGTAGTTAGCTTCTGTTAGTGCCCAGCCCACCGCACCGCAGTCACTGATTCGCTGATTTAGCGTAGCGCTAATCAGCATTTGTACTTTTATAGTATCTGTAAGTGATCAGAACTGATCACAGTCAGATCTAGAATAGTATTAGTGTCACCTTAGTTCACCCCCACCCAAAACGCAGTGTTTGCACGATCAGGCCTGATCGGTCGCCCACACGTGCGTTCACCCACGCCTGCCCCGCCGCAGTGACAAAATTTATATATTTTTTTTATCACTTCACAAGCGCTGCGGCGATAAAAAAATCAGTTTTGATCTTTTTTATCAATCGCAGCGGCTTCCTGTACTTCGCTAGCCAACATTTGTACGACAGGCTTGCTTTTTTCTTGGGTAGTCTCAGGGAATACCCCCTAAATTTAGTTTTCCAAATGTCAAATAAGGGGTATTCGTCTGAAGAGGCCTACAGGATTCTGACCCAGTCGGATGAGGAATGGGAACCCTCATCTGACGAATCTAGCGGGTCAGAATATGAACCTGTAGAAAGCAGTGGCAGTCTGACCCAAAGTTCGGACGAGGAGGTTGAGGTCCCTGATACCACCAGGCGTACCCGGCCCCGTGTCGCTAGACCACAGGTTGCGCAGGATCCGTTTCAAGAGCAGCAGAGTGGGCCCATCCTCTACCTAGTACCAGCACTGCCGTAGAACATGGTGAAGTGGCGAGCACCAGAAGGGCAGTTGAAGCTGGTACGGTGGCACGTGCAGTAGTTCCCCCGTCGCAGCCACCGCGCAGACAGGCCCGTAGAGCCCCTAGAATCCCTGAGGTGCTGGCAAACCCTGATTGGCAGCCCCCATCTTCAGCCGCACCAGTAGTTCCCCCTTTCACCGCCCAGTCAGGAGTTCGGGTGGAGACAGCTCAGATCAGATCGGCACTGGGGTTTTTTGAGCTGTTCTTCACTGCGGAGCTCTTTGACCTAGTCGTGGCAGAAACAAACCGGTATGCCACTCAATTTATAACCGCCAACCCGGGAAGCTTCTATGCCCAGCCTTTCCGGTGGAAACCAGTCCAAGTTTCCGAATTTAAAACTTTTCTGGGCCTTCTCCTCAACATGGGCCTGACAAAAAAGCATGAATTGCGGTCATATTGGTCCACGAACCCAATTCATCACATGCCCATGTACTCTGCTGCCATGTCCAGGACACGATTTTAGACCATCCTGCAATTCCTGCACTTTAGTGACAACACCACCTCTTGTCCCAGAGGTCACCCAGCTTTTGACCAGCTCCACAAAATTCGGCCCCTTATAGACCACTTCAACACCAAATTTGCAGATTTGTATACCCCTGCACAAAACATCTGCGTAGACGAGTCCCTGATACATTTTACCGGGCACCTTGGCTTCGAACAATACATCCCAAGCAAGCGCGCCCGGTATGGGGTCAAATTGTATAAGCTCTGTGAAAGGGCCACAGGCTATACCCACAAATTTCGTGTCTATGAAGGTAAAGATCAGACCCTGGAGCCGGTCGGTTGCCCTGACTACCTGGGGAGCAGTGGGAAGACAATCTGGGACTTGGTGTCACCCTTATTCGGCAAGGGGTACCATCTTTATGTGGACAATTTCTACACAAGTGTGTCCCTCTTCAGGCATTTGTTCCTAGAACAGATTGGCTGCTGTGGCACTGCGTGACCTAGTCGCCGGGGCTTCCCCCAACGGCTCTTTACCACCCGTCTTACAAGGGGGGAGAGGGCTGCCTTGTGTAACGAAGAACTGCTTGCGGTGAAATGGAGAGACAAGCGTGACGTTTACATGCTCTCCTCCATTTACGCAGACACGACAATCCAAATTGAACGGGCAACCAGTGTCATTGAAAAGTCCCTCTTGGTCCACGACTATAATTTGCTCATGGGAGGGGTGGACTTCAATGACCAGATGTTGGCCCCATATTTGCTTTCCCGAAAGACCAGACGCTGGTATAAGAAGGTGTCTGTATATCTAATTCAATTGGCTATGTACAATAGTTTTGTTCTCTACAGTAAGGCTGGGAGAACAGGATCCTTCCTCAAATTTCAGGAAGAGATCATCGAGAACCTCCTGTATCCAGGATGTTCCATGGCCCCAAACCCCAGTGTAGTGAGCCATCTACACGAGCTACACTTCCCCAGTGTCGTTGCTGGTACCTCAACCCAACCGCCACCCGAAAAAGATATTGTGTCTGTAGCAGGAGTAGAATAAGGTGTGACACCCGCTATTTCTGTTCTGACTGTCCTGACCACCCTGCCCTATGCCTAGGGGAGTGTTTCCGGAAGTAGCACACTCAGGTACACTTAGGGACGTAGGGACCGCAGGACACAGGTAGTTTTTACATAAGGGTCTCTCAGGATACTAGGTTTTGAGAGACCCTAACACACAGGGGTGCTAGTGTGCTACTGCAGCTATGTGAAACGGTAGAAACCTCTCTTTTCACTTGGGATAAAGTGCATAATGTACTTTGCACCATCTCTGTGCGATTTACACTTAATACATTGTCCTATGGGAGAGGAGAGGTTTCTGCAAGGAAAATAAAGAGTGAAAAGAAAAAATAAGAAAAATTTAAGAGGTAGCAAGAAAAAGAAATCTTGAGTTAGTTTAGGTTTTAAAAGTTTTATGATGTTCAAGTTTATAAAGTTCGTAACGTTCAAATATATGAGTCTGCTGCTTGTTTTTTCTTCTTCATTTTTTTTTTTTTACTAACCACCCTTTATTTTCCAGCTGGACCAACCGATCAAAACGCTGCAGCACTGATGTGCATTCTGAGAGAAGCATTGCGCTGCTGTCAGAAGACACGTGAAGTCGGTGTATGCAGCGCTGCAGAACGAGATTTATTCTCCGCAGTACAGGTACGTTTGCCCAGGCATATGAGCTGAGGAGAGGTGTTGGAGTTCATATGCTTTGGCAAACACTTTGTATCAAAAATCTGGCAAAGATGTCTTCCTCCACAACGATCGATTGATCGATGTGAATGGAGAAATCACGTTTGCCAGGACATAGGAGCTGAAGTCGGTATGGATGTTTGGGCATAGCCCCTATGTCCTGGCAATCGCCCATGTTTTTTTTTTTTTGCATATTTTTTGGCAGAGATTTTTTCATCCGCATCGATCGATGCGAATGAAGAAATCTGTGCCGTTCATTTTTTCTTTCAGCCCAGAGGCTGAACGGAAAAAAAAAATCTCATTACCCGTATGCTCCATATAAGGAGAATAGCAGAAACTCCTAATGCTGGCCATACATGTAATGATTGCGGAGACCCTCAAATGCCAGAGCAGTACAAAAACCTTACATGTGACCCCATTTTGGAAAGAAGACACCCCAAGGTATTCGCTAAGGGGCATATTGAGTCCATGAAAGATTAAACTTTTTGTCACAAGTTAGCGGAAAGGGAGACTTTGTGAGAAAAAACAAAAAAAAACAATTTCCGCTAACTTGTGCCAAAAAAAAAAATCTTCTATGAACTCGCCATGCCCCTCACGGAATACCTTGGGGTGTCTTCTTTCTAAAATGGGGTCACTTGTGGGCTATTTATACTGTCCTGGCATTTTAGGGGCCCCTAAAGCGTGAGAAGAAGTCTGGAAATCAAATGCGTAAAAATGCCCTGTGAAATCCTAAAGGTACTCCTTGGAATTAGGGCCCCTTTGCTCATCTTGGCTGCAAAAAAGTGTCACTCATGTGGTATCGCCATACTCAGGAGAAGTAGGGCAATGTGTTTTGGGGTGTATTTTTACACCCATTCTGGATGAGAGAAATATCTCTGTAAATTGACAACTTTGTATAAAAAAATGGAAAAAGTTGCCATTTACAGAGATATTTTTCACACACAGTATGGGTATATGTAAAAATACACCCCAAAACACATTGCCCTACTTCTCCTGAGGGGGCCCCTAAAATGCCAGGGCAGTATAAATACTCTACAAGTGACCCCATTTCGGAAAGTAGACACCCTAAGGTGTTCGCTGATGGGCATAGTGAGTTCAGTGGAAGTTCATAAGTTAGCGGAAAATGAAATAAAAAAAAATCCATTTACGCTAACTTGTGACAAAAAATAAAAACTTCCATGAACTCACTATGCCCATCAGCGAATACCTTAGGGTGTCTACTTCCTGAAATGGGGTCATTTGTGGGGTGTTTGTACTGTCTGGGCATTATAGTGCCTCAGGAAACATGACAGATGCTCAGAAAGTCAAAATGCGGAAATTCACTTTTTTGCACCATAGTTTGTAAACGCTATAAGGCTGGGGAACACACCTAGGCGCTTCTGAATCGCGCGTATGACGCGCGTTTTACGTGCAATTTTGGATGCGCGTATTTGTAACTAAGAAACGCGCGTCATACGCTCGATTCAGTGATTCTCCCCTATGGCAACATTGTCCATAGGCGCGTTAAAACGCCCCAAAGAAGCTCATGTACTTGTTTGGGCGTTGGGCGTTTTACAGCGTAAAATGCCCAAATGTGAACCATGCCCATAGAGAAGCATGGCTTTTCACATGTAGGGCGTTTTACAGCGCGTACGAACGCGCTGAAAAACGCCAAGGTGTGTTCCCAGGGTAACTTTTACCCAAACCAATAAATATACACTTCTTGCATTTATTTTTTATCAAAGACATGTAGAACAATAAATTTATAGAAAAATTTATATAGAAATGTAGTTTTTAAAAAAAAAATTACAACAGAAATTGAAAAATGTCATTTTTTTGCAAATTTTGGTCATTTTTGATGAATAGCAAAAAAAGTAAAAATGTCAGCAGCAATGAAATACCACCAAATAAAATCTCTATTAGTGAGAATAAAAGGAGGTAAAATTAATTTGGGTGGTAAGTTGTATGACGGAGCAATAAACGGTGAAAGTAGCGTAGTGCAGAATTGTAAAAAGTGGCCTGGTCATTAAGGGTGTTTAAGCTAGGGGGGCTGATGTGGTTTATATAAAGTGTACATTTTTGCACTAAATGTATGCATGTTTCCTCATCATTATTAAAGTTGAAGTTGGCTCCATTCTGAATTAGTAAAAACTATCATTACATATGTCATGGCACTTAACTGCATCTGTATTGTGTTTACTATTGTGTGCATAATGGACGTTATCTTTTTTATGCCATGTTTTGTAGATAAGTATTATAAATAAAAATAGATATTGGTTATAACCACATTCATATTAGTGTGTGTAACTGATTGAAAAATCAAGTTTATACAGTAAGTGTACTTGGCTGATATTAATGTATAGTATACTAATAATAATAATAATAATGTGGTCAATGTTTTTGTGCTACATAAAAATAATTATGCACTGTATATAATAAAGAGAACAAACAATAACAATCTTGAAAATAAAACTCTGTTTATTATAATACAGAATAGTCAACTTAACTTTTTAGTTTTCAAAAAATAACATAAATAACTAATAGAAAATACAATTTACAAATAAAAAAAATGCACAGGTGGCGGGGGGGACCCTGAAACTGAGGGCCATGGTAGGGTTGTGAAGGGGGGCCAGAATACTGAGATGGGCCAGCTTGAGATGAGGAGGGGACTAGGTTGGCCATAATTATTCCTTGGAGCAGGGTACTGTAGGGGACCCTGTGAACCCTGGTGAATTGGCATTGGGCGGGGGCCAAACATGTTCACATGGAGGCGCCAATCCAAATCCTGGCCTCACCCATGATGCTATGCGGTTGATAGCTCCTTGTTTGTGGAAGTTCTGGTGTCTTTCCTTCATGGTTTGTTGTTTTTCCCTACCATCTGGTAATAGGCCATCCGTGTCCTGAGACTATCTGCAGGGCCCTGTTAGGGTGAGATAAGGCTTAGGTTCCTGCGTATGAACATTCCTACCATCTTGGTCTTTTCATACTGATAGTCAGGGCTCGGCATAGGGACTCACTAGGTGGTGACCATCCCCCATCCCTAGTTTCCAGGCCTAGTACCTTTTTTCTTCCCTTCTGTGTTCAGTGTGGTGTGTATTCCCCACACCATGCCGTAACACAGGGCTGCGTGAAAAATGCGTAATATAGAACATGCTGCGATTTTCACACGACGCAGAAGTGATGTGTGAAAAACAATGCTCATGCTCATTGAAATGAATAGGTCCGGATTCAGTGCGGGTACAATGCATTTGCATCACGCATTGCACCCGCGCGGAAAACTTGCTCACGTGAAATGGGCTTAATGGAGAGTGCTTAATCAGTGTGAGGAGTCTTAAGGCCAGGCAATGCTCCTCTGGAAACAGCTGTCTGCAGATGAGATGCTGGCTTAATTATTATCCTAGTCATGTCTCAAGCTCTGTTCAAAAGATCAGACATTGACGTATAGGATGATTTATAGTATAGCTGCCTTACATCTGGTGACATTAGAGGCAGAGCATGCTAAGAGGTGATTGATACAAGGCATGGAAATAAAAATGTCATTTTTTGTCTACTCTGCCCATAATAACAATTTATATAAAGAGAATGGCAGATTTACAAAAACAAAACTAAAAAAAAAAATTATATATGACAGTATATGCACACACATTTCTGCACCTATTCCCTACCAAAATCCATGAGAAATCTGCCCACACACTGCATCTCATTGTCCCGTGTAAACCTGACCAGTGATTAGTGCTAATATTTTATGTGGACTAGTGTTTAGCAAAGTTTATAATAATTCAATTCGGCTGCTTCACAAAGAAATTCGCTTTGTGACGAATAGTTTTGTCATGAAGCACATTTTTTTGTAAGTTGCGGGAGCAATGATATGGACGGTGATTGCGGCGCCCCCCATCATCAAACCCCTCAGATGCCGTTCACCGCTGATTGCGGCATCTGAGATAAAAAAATAGGGCTTTTAGGGGTTAATTAGTTAAAAAGAAAAATACTCACCTTATCCATTTGAACGAGAAGAGGCAGCAGCAGCAATCTTGATCGAATATCCCACGTGAAATCTTGCACAGTGCGTTATGAAGTCATCATCACACTGGCCTACGTGGTTACGTCATACAATACAGTTGTGTTCAAAATTATACAACCCCCACTGAAATTGAGTGTTTTGGCCAGTTTGACATTGATTTTGATCATTTCAGTCATCTTGTGTACAATTAAATCAAAGAGGCACTTGTAAGTCAGACAAATATAACATAACATTTATAATGAAATAACCACAAATGTCTATTCTGTGCTCACATCATTATCAGTTTTATTCAACCCCCAAGTGACATTCAATCTTAGTACTTAGTACAACATCCTTTTCCAGTTATAACGGCTTTTAAACGTGAAGCATAGCTTGACACAAGTGTCTTGCAGCGATCTACGGGTATCTTCGCCCATTCTTTATGGGCAAAAGCCTCCAGTTCAGTCACATTCTTAGGCAACTGCTTTCTTTAAGTTCCACCAGAGGTTTTCAATCGGATTTAAGTCTGGTGACTGCGATGGCTACTTCAAAATGTTCCAGCCTTTAATCTGCAACCATGCTCTAGTGGACTTGGAGGTATGCTTGGGATCATTGTCCTGTTGAAAGGTCCAACGTCTCCCAAGCCTCAGGTTTGTGACGGACTGCATCACATTTTCATCCAGTATCTCCTGGTACTGAAGAGAATTAATGGTACCTTGCACACGCTGAAGCTTCCCTGTACCTGTAGAAGCAAAACAGCCCCAAAGCATGATTGACCCCCCGCCATGCTTTACAGTAGGCAAGGTGTTCTTTTCTTCATAGGCCTTGTTCTTCCTCCTCCAAACATAGCGTTGATCCATGGGTCCAAACAGTTCTAATTTTGTTTCATCAGTCCACAGAACACTATCCCAAAACTTTTGTGGTTTGTCCACATGACTTTTGGCATACTGCAGTCGACTCTTCTTATTCTTTGGAGACAGCAAGGAGATGCGCCTGGGAGTTCTGGCATGGAGGCCTTCATTACGCAGTGTGCGCCTTATTGTCTGAGCTGAAACTTCAGTACCCGCATCAGACAAATCTTTTTTCAGTTCCTCAGCAGTCACACGGGGACTTTTCTCCACTTTGCGCTTCAGGTAGCGCACAGCAGTCGAAGTCAGCATCTTCTTTCTGCCACGACCAGGTAGCGTTTCAACAGTGCCCTTTGCCTTGAATTTGCGAATGATGCTTCCTATGGTGTCTCTTGGTATGTTTAACATCTTTGCAATCTTCTTATAGCCATTGCCCTACCTGTGAAGAGAAATCACCTCTTCTCTTGTCTTCCTGGACCATTCTCTTGACTTCACCATGTCTGTAAACACACCAGTAAATGTCTAGAAGGAGCTGAGTATCACAGTCATTTTACATCTGCCTAATTGGTGCTTATTATGCTTGATTGCTGCTCCTTGACATCCAATAGGTGTTTTCAATACCTGATCGAAAACACTTGAATGAACCTCTGTTCTTAACCTCTTAAGGACTCAGGGCGTACATGTACGCCCTGAGAAGTTCCGATCACTGCAGCGCTGCGGGTGGTGATCGGAACAGGATGCCTGTGACCGCGGGGATCAGAGACTAAAATCTGCCCCAAAGTGTAATTTTTAACCCCCTCCCTGCACCCTGCCATCTTAGTGTCCCCCCGGGCGGTGCAGGGGGGGGGGATTGCTGGCGGTGCTGTGGGTGGGCAGCGCGGGAGGCGGGCAATTGCGATCCCCCGCCTGCCTCCCTTCAATCGATTTCCCTGGTGTCTAGTGGGTATAGCAGGGGGTCAGCAACCTGCTATAAACTGCTGACATCTGTGCTGCAGATGTCAGCAGTTTAACCCCTTCTATACCGCGGTCCGTACGGATCGCGGTATAGAAGGTGTTAGCATGGAGGGAGCTCCCTCCCTCTCCCATCGGGGGCTGCTGTACCTTTGCAGCCCCCGACGGGATAGGATAGTAGAGGGAGGGAGCTCACTTCTCTTCCCATCACCCGCTGCTCTGTAATGGCAGCGGGTGATGGTTACCATGGCAGCAGGACGCTTTCAGAAGCGTCCTGCTTGCCATGGTATAGGTACTCTGGTCAGACTTCTGCTAAAGGCAGAAGTCTGACCAGACTGTGAAAAGTAAAAATACAGTGCAGTACACTATATAGTGTACTGTTCTGTATTCTATAGACACCAGATCCACTGGATCTACAAGAACCAAGTGGGTCTGGGTCAAAAAAATGTCAAAAAAGTGAAAAAAAAGAAAAATACATATCACTGAATAAAAAAAAAAACAAAAAAACAAATAAACTACACATATTAGGTATCGCCGCGTCCGTAAAAATCTCCTCTATAAAAATATCACGTGACCTAACCCCTCACGCAAATACCGTAAAAAAAAAACACAAATAAATGGTGTAAAAAAGCCATTTTTTGTCACCTTGCATCACAAAAAGTGTAATACCAAGTGATCAAAAAGGCGTATGCCTCCCAAAATAGTACCAATAAAACCGCCATCTCATCCCGCAAAAAATGAGTCCTTATATAGGACAATCGCCCAAAAAAATAAAAAAATATGTCTCTCAGACTATGGAGACACTAAAACATAATTTTTTTTTTCTAAAATGCTATTATTGTGCTAAAGTAAAATAAATAAATAAAAAGTATACATATTATGTATCGCTGCGTCCGTAAAAACCTGCTCTATAAAAATATCACATTATCTAACCCCTCAGGTAAATACTGTTAAAAAAATAAAATAAAAACAATGTAAAAAAAAACATTTTTGTCACCTCACATCTTAAAAACTGTAATAGCAAGCGATCAAAAAGTTATATGCACCCAAAAATAGTGCCAATCAAACCGTCATCTCATCCCACAAAAAATTATACGCCACATAGGACAATCACCCCCCCAAAAAAAAAAATAGGGCTCTCAGACTATGGAGACACTAAAACATGATTTGTTTTGTTTTAAAAAATGATAATATTGTGTAAAACTTAAATAAATAAATAAAAAGTATACATATTTGGTATCGACGCGTCCGTCGCAACCTGCTCTATAAAAATAACATATGACCAAAACCCTCAGGTGAACACAACAAAAAAATAAATAAAATACGGTGTCAAGAGCCATTTTTGTCACCTTACATCACAAAAAGTGTAATAGCAGACGACCAAAATGTCATATGCACCTCAAGATAGTTCAAATCAAACCGCCATCTCATCCCGCAAAAAATGAGCCCCTACATAAGACAGTCGCCCAAAAAATAAAAAAAATATATGGCTTTCAGAATATGAAGACACTAAAAAAATCATTTTTTTCAAAAATGCTGTATTATGTAAAACTGAAACAAAACCTCCCAAAAAGTAGCCATATTTGTTATTGCCGCGTCCGTAGCAACCTGCTCTATAGAAATAGCACACAATCTAACCTGTCAGTTCAACGATGTAAATAACAAAAAATAAAAACGGTCCGAAAATAGCTATTTTTTTGCAAATTTTCCATTTTAATCATTTTTTCCAGTAAAAAAACAAGGGTTAACAGCCAAACAAAACTCAATATATATTGCCCCGATTCTCTAGTTTGCAGAAACACCCCATATGTGGTCGTAAACTGCTTTATGGCCAAACGGCAGGGCGTAGAAGGAAGGGAACGCCATATGGTTTTTGGAAGGCGGATTTTGCTGGGCTGGTTATTTGACACCATGTCCCATTTGAAGCCCCCCTGATGCACCCCTACAGTAGAAACTCCAGAAAAGTGACCCCATTTTGGAAAGTACGGGATAAGGTGGCAGTTTTGTTTGTATTATTTTAGGGTAAATATGATTTTTGGTTGCTCTATATTACACTTTTTTTGAGGCAAGGTAACAAAAAATAGAAATTCCGAAATTTCATCTCCATTTGCCAATAACTCTTGTGGAACACCTAAAGGGTTAACAAAGTTTGTAAAATCAGTTTTGAATACCTTGAGGGGTGTAGTTTCTTAGATGGAGTCACTTTTTTGGAGATTCTACTCTAGGGGTGCATCTGGGGGCTTCAAATGGGACATGGTGTCAAAAATCCAGTCCAGCAAAATCCGCCTTCCAAAAACCATATGGCGTTCCCTTACTTCTGTGCCCTGCCGTTTGGCCATACAGCAGTTTACGCCCACATATGGGGTGTTTCTGAAAACTACAGAATCAGGGCAATAAAAATTGAGTTTTGTTTGGCTGTTAACCCTTGCTTTGTTACTGGAAAAAATGGATTCAAATGGAAAATTTTCCAAAAAATTGAAATTCTGAAATTTTATCTCCATTTGCCATTAACTCTTGTGGAAAACCTAAAGGGTTAATGACGTTTGTAAAATCAGTTTTGAATACCTTGAGGGGTGTAGTTTCTAGAATGGGGTCATTTTTGGATGGTTTCTATTATGTAAGCCTCACAAAGTGACTTCAGACCTGAACTGGTCCCTAAAAAGTGGGTTTTTGAAAATTTCTGAAAAATTTCAAGATTTGCTTCTAAACTTCTAAGCCTTGTAACGTCCCCAAAAAATAAAATGGTATTCCCAAAATGATCGATACATGAAGTAGACATATGGGGAATGTGAATCAATAACTTTTTTGGGCGGTATTACTATGTATTTTAGAAGTAGCGAAATTGAAACTTGGAAAATTGCAAATTTTTCCCAATTTTTGGTAAATTTTGATATTTTTTTATAAATAAAAATGAAATTTTTCGACTTAATTTTACCAGTGTCATGAAGTACAATAGGGTGACGAAAAAACAATCTCAGAATGGCCTGGATAAGAAAAAGCGTTTTAAAGTTATCACCACATAAATTGACAGTGGTCAGATTTGCAAAAAATGGCCAAGTCCTTTAGGTGAAATAGGGCTGAGTCCTTAAGGGGTTAAGAGTGGTAGTCTTTAAGGGGTTGAATAATTGTGTCAATGAAGAAATCACAAAAAAAACTTTTAATACTGTATTACAAAAACAATTGATGTCATTTTAGTTGCATTTGGTTGTTTAAAAAGTCCTTGTAAGATTTCATTCTGAACACAATTACAAATGTACACCAAATTCCCTAAAACCCTTTACAGCATTGGGGGTTGAATAATTTTTAACACAACTGTATTTTGCATGGGATCGTCAATCAAGATGGCCATGTTTTTTTTTTTTCTTATGCCATTTCAGGGAAAATTGAGTCGTTACCATGAAGCACGAGGAAAATCAGCTTCGCCACAAATCGAATTTTCCCTGAAATTTGGATAGAATTCCACTTTCGATACTTCGATTCGCTCAACACTACTGTGGTTATTAAATATCTATTGTTTGTCAGCAGCACATCTCCTCTTATAAATACGCGATATGCTGCCAACAAACAGTGTTATTGTAAGGTATAAGATACGTGCAGAAGAAAAGGAGCGATATGGCTTTAAGATAAGACTTTACTGAGAAACCAGCAGTAAACAATGAATAAAATATAGACCAGCAGAAAGCAAAATTCATCTAACAATCCTGGATTAAACCTGCCTTCAGCAGCACACCTGTGTGAGCGGAGTCTCCCACTCTCTCACACAAGCTGTCTCCCAGGGTTTAGGCTAGGTCTACACGACGACATTTTGTCCTATTAATATTGTGCGACAATTTTTATAATGGTAGTCTATGGTGTCGCATTGCGACATGCGACATGCTGCGACTGCGACACAACAGTCGCGTCGCCGTCGCAGCACGTTGCATGTCGCAATGCTACACCATAGACTACCATTATAAAAATTGTTGCGCGACAAATGTCGTTGTGTAGACCTAGCCTTACACTGCACAATATACCTTTCACAAACAGCCCGATACTGCTTACATACAGTAGCTGCCAACTGTCCTGAATTAGCCAGGACTGTCCCTGATTGTCAGAGACAGTCCTGGCAAATTTGCTCTGTCCTGGCCTGAAAATGCATGGGGCTAATGCAAATTCCGCCCACAAATAGGTGTTTCTGGATGGGTTTTGGGCGTTTCAAAGAGTGGGGCTTATATGCCCCAATTTTACCAACTGAAATGTTTACCTCCTAGATGGGACAAACCCAGACACTCAGCATATACACAAATATAATACAAAGATGTATATTCAAAAATGTATCTTTTTTAAATCGATAAGACAAATAAATAGATGCATAAATTGGCAGACACAACCACATGGAGAGTGCACAAAATACGTCAGGACGTTAAGTTATAACATTGCAAGTAGTCGAAAAGGCGGGAAAAACAAGTATAAATAAATACAAAATTAAACCATGTGGCTTCCCCACCTAGATAAAAAACCATGATTCACAACATATACACAATACAGACACGGCTAGTGGCACCTGATATGAGACCCCGACACGTGTTTTGCGTCAGCTTCCTCAGGGAGAGTGATATGATGCCCATTGTGGGCACGGTATTCCATCACCATATTTTGACCTCTATAACTTTTATGTATTTATGTGTACGGAGCTGTGTGTGAGCTCATTTTCTTTTGAGTCTGTAATTTTCCACCATTATGAAAGCGGTCATCAGCATGCGGGAGGCACAGGGAGCAGTGAGGGAAGTGCTGTGCTGGCTGTACTCATCCTTCCTGGTCTTCTTCCATGCTTGCCTCTTCACTATGTCCTGACGGTGGACAGCATCAGGATGTAGTGCATGTAGGCGAGCATTATGACCTGACACTGTGTGATGTCAGGTCATGGTGCAGCGTGGGGCAGAAGAAGACCAGGGAGCAGTGAATCCTGGATTTGCAGAGTGGCAGCGCCGTCCGGTGCTAACGAGGTAAGTTTATTTATTTTTTAACTTCTGATCTGATGTCTTATGGGGCCTGATCTGAGGCTGATGGGGTCTGGGGCTGATGGGAGTCTGATCTGATACTGATGGGGATCTGATCTTAAGCTAATGGAGTCTGATATGTGGCTGATGGGGGCTGATCTGAGGCTGATGGAGCTTTGAGGTCTGAGGGTCTGATCTGAGGCTGATGGAACATGAGGGTTTGACGTTGGGGTCTGATCTTAGGTCTGATGGAGCTTGGTGGTCCGATTTTGGGGTCTTATCTAACATCTGATGAAGAATAGGGGTCTGATTCGGGGTCTGATATGGATTGGGGGTCTGATCTGAGATCTAAAAAATATTTTCTTATGTTTCTCTTCCAAATCCTAGGTGCATCTTATAGTCCGTTGCATCTTATAGACCGAAAATACAATATATACTTTTAGAATTACATTATACCTTTTGCTTTTCCCTGCAAACTTAAAGGGGTTCTCTGTTTTTTATATTAAATCTGGCCTTTCTTCTGACCTGTGGAAGAAAGATCATTTGGTTTACACTTACCCATCCACTAAGCTGCAGAGGCCACTGTCTACACTGCACTGACACAGGCTTGCAAGCTCTCCTGCTCGGGTCCTGACTGTGTGCTATTCTCTTCTCTTTTCAGCTGCCTAATAGTAAATGTAGCTGAACAGGAAAAGAAGGTAATACATACTGTTCGGACCAAAGCACAAGAGGTCTGATGAAAAGTTGTGATACCTTTGAGGCCAGCCTAAACGTTGGTGCAAGAGAAGCATACTTCATCTAGTCAGTTCACTTGTCATATTGCTATCAGTCTAATGTGTGCTGCCTTATGTTGTTTTAAAAGATTCCTATGATAAGTGAACTTTTGCCTTTCCAGTTCACATGAGTTTTCATTTAATGGTCTCTCCATGCCAAATAATGTTTTTATGCTTTAAGGCCAGTCAGTAAAATTTGCCTCTGGAACTAGTCCAACTAACAACAGAAGAGACCCGTGGCAGGAGCCCATGATAGTTGTCAACATCATTTCTAAAGCAAATCCCCCTTTCTGGGAACAGTACCAAACTGCCTATGCCAACTTTAGAATCTCCAAGTGTAATATTCTATGAAATGTCTATGATTTCATCTTTTATATCAACATCATATAATTTTGTTTAATAACAGCTTCAATGTGAATTACATGGTGTCTTAAAGATAATGCATGGTTCTTATTGTATATGTGCATAAATTACTCAACTTTCTTGAGTGGCTCATTCAAACAAATGTATACTGTTCTTTGTATATTTAATAGGCAGCAACTCTGGAAATCAAAGGGCTATCTAAAGTCTCGAGATCCCTGGTGTAACAATGTAGCTTTCTCTCAGCCATCATTCACCACACCTATGAAAAAAACTAAATTTTGGCCTGGATACATTGGGGCAGATTTACTAATCCTGTAGAAATGTAAATTTAGACAAGCTATATAGACATGCATCTGCACCCTGCTTTTAGACAAAATTTTACATCAGATCTATGGCACAATTTTGGCGCTAAATATTGCATCTTAGTCCCTGTGCCTTCCACAAAGCCATGCCTGCTTCCCGCCAAGCTCTGTACCTTCTCAAGTGAGTCCAATAAAAATGTACATGCAAATGAGCTATTGGCAAGCTCTGCCTCTAGAAGTGGCAGAGCTTGCTAAGAGCTCATTTGCATACCCTCTTCCCAGAATTCAAGAGGAGCATTACCTGGCCTATAAGACTCATTTAGGTGCTCTCCATAAGGAGATATAGTATCTTCTAAATCCTGACCACTTTTTTACACATTCTAGGTACAGGCACATTAGTAAATCTGAGCCATCGTTTATGCAGATCACACTGACATAGCTCAAGTTTTATGAAGCTATAATATAGCTCCTGTAGAATTCTTTGCCTCCATACACTGACAGGCAAAAGGGTAACGAATACGATGTTTTGAACTTTTGACTTTCACGCTCTATAACTCACCATCCTCTACAGCTTTGAAAGTGAGACTATCATCATTTTATAGATCATCTTGGCTATCTCACACATAAATTGGATTTCCAACTATTTAGCATATGATTAGTTATGCAGATTCTTGTCATGTAACTGGAATGTTACTGTTTTGCTCCTAACATTCTAAATTTAAATTTTTATTTTTTTGTTACTATTTTGTAAATCCACCTTTGGCTTTCAACACTGCCTGAATCAGTCTGGGTGTGCTCTCTATCAGATTTAAGCATGTCTTGACTAAAATCTGTTCCCAGGTCTATTCTATACGTTCCCAATGTTGGTGCATAATGGTCAACTTACTTGGATACGAATACAGCTTTTTCTTCAACTATACCCACAAGTGTTCAATTGGGTTGAGGTCTGAGGACTCTGGGGGCCAATCCAGCACCTCTACTTCATTGAGCCATTTCTTCACCAATCTCGATGTATGCTTCTGGTCATTGTCCTGCTGGAACACTATGTTGTCATTTTCACACCCATAGTACTCGAGTGTAAGAAGTATCTTGTCTTGTATTATACTCACATATAGCTCAGCATTGAGACCACCATCAATCCTTTTCAAGTGTCCAACACCTTTGGCTGTGAAACAACCCATATCATCATCATCCTCCACCAAATTTGACAGTTCCCTCAATTTCTTGATCCATTAGCCCCCTTTTCCCTTATTTTTTCCATATCTATTTGCACCCATCAAAGCCCAATCTATTGACTTTAATCTCATCGCTCCAAATCACCCGTTTCCAATCTTCTACTGTCTGCTGTTTGTATTTTTTTGCAAACTGGAGCCGACGCTTCTTATGACACTATTGAAGTCCAGGCTTCTTCATCTTTTTTCGGGCCAGCATTCCAGACTTGTGTAATGCATGTTGCATGGTGCTTGCATGGATGCCTGTGATTTAACTATTATGAAGCATATGAGCCACCTCCACTGGCGTGTTTGTCACGCCACAACTGAAAGACCTTGTGATGAGCCGACTTGTTGACTCCAATATTTTGCCTGGACGTCCACCTATTGGCTTTGGAATGGATGGATGAACTTCATTTCATATTCTTCCAACTGCCATGGCACGCACATGATACAGTTTGGCAATTTTCTTGGCCGAGATACCACTATCAATGATGCGGTTTCTCTTTTCTTGGAAAATCTTTTTCATTGTTGCTCCTGGATTTGAATCAGTGACCTTGTGAGAACAGGTTGTAATTTGTAGTATACAAGAAGAAAACGATTGTTCCACCACCAGGGACAAAACAGTAACAATTCAGTTACATGACAAGAATCTGCATAACTAATCATATGCTAAATAGTGATGTCGCGAACATAAATTTTTCAGTTCGCGAACAGCGAACGCGAACTTCCGCAAATGTTCGCGAACAGGCGAACCGGGCGAACCGCCATAGACTTCAATTGGCAGGCGAATTTTAAAACCCACAGGGACTCTTTCTGGCCACAATAGTGATGAGAAAGTTGTTTCAAGGGGTCTAACACCTGGACTGTGGCATGCCGGAGGGGGATCTATGGCAAAACTCCCATGGAAAATTACGTAGTGGACGCAGAGTCGGGTTTTAATCCATAAAGGGCATAAATCAACTAACATTCCTAAATTGTTTGGAATAACGTGCTTTAAAACATCCAGTGTGTGTATACGATCAGGTATGATGTTGTATCGATCAGGTAGTGTAAGGGTTACGCCCGCTACACTGACATTGACAGACCAAACTCCCCTTTTAATGCACCGCAAACAGTTCATTTGCACAACCGCAAACTCCCCATTTGCACAAGGTTGGATACCAAGCTAGCCACGTCCCGGTGATGTCATTGAAGGTTTCTTCCTCCACCCAGCCACGTACAACACCAAGGGTCCCCAAAAGATGAATTGAATTGATTTTTCGAACGGTGAGATGGTTAAAAAAACGCTGGCTCCCTCCACTCTGTTTTAATCCACGGTCACTGCATCTGCGCCGTGCAATTTACTGTCACACCCGATAAGAGTGGTATTTTCTGTAGTACTATTCTCATCAGTTTAATCCCTCTAACGTCCCCAATCTGGGGGCCATTTATTGAATAGATTTTTCGAACGGGGAGATGGTTAAAAAAAAACTGGCTCCCTCCACTCTGTTTTAAACCACGGTGACTGCGTCTGCGCCGTGCAATTTACTGTCACACCCGATATGAGTGGTATTTTCTGTAGTACTATTCTCATCAGTTTAATCCCTCTAACGTCCCCAATCTGGGTGCCATTTATTGAATAGATTTTTCGAACGGGAGATGGTTAAAAAACGCTGGCTCCCTCCACTCTGTTTTAAACCACGGTCACTGCGTCTGCGCTGTGCAATTTACTGTCACACCCGATATGAGTGGTATTTTCTGTAGTACTATTCTCATCAGTTTAATCCCTCTAACGTCCCCAATCTGGGTGCCATTTATTGAATAGATTTTTCGAACGGGGAGATGGTTAAAAAAACGCTGGCTCCCTCCACTCTGTTTTAATCCACGGTCACTGCGTCTGCGCCGTGCAATTTACTGTCACACCCGATATGAGTGGTATTTTCTGTAGTACTATTCTCATCAGTTTAATCCCTCTAACGTCCCCAATCTGGGTGCCATTTATTGAATAGATTTTTCGAACGGGGAGATGGTTAAAAAAAACCTGGCTCCCTCCACTCTGTTTTAAACCACGGTGACTGCGTCTGCGCCGTGCAATTTACTGTCACACCCGATATGAGTGGTATTTTCTGTAGTACTATTCTCATCAGTTTAATCCCTCTAACGTCCCCGACTCCCCAATCTGGGGGCCATTTATTAAATCGATTTTTTGAACGGGGAGATGGTTAAAAAAACGCTGGCTCCCTCCACCGATATGAGTGGTATTTTCTGTAGTATTATTCTCATCAGTTTAATCCCTGTTACGTCCCATATCAGGAATTGCCTTTTATGAAAAAAAATTTAGGCCGGGTACCTTCGACTGCCTTCACAGTGACAGACCAAACTCTCATACACTAAACTGAATTGATTTCAGGAACCGGGAGATGGAAAAAGCAGCTTGGTCGGTCCTCTTACTCCCAAATTGGGGCACTGCGCGTGCACAGAGCAATGTGCTGTGACACCCTATATGAGTGGTGTCTTAACTAGTACTATTGCTATCAGTTTAATCCCTGTTACGGACCCTATCCGGTCGAATTGATTAACCATTGTCGAATCCCCCATTGACATCCTCCTTATAAGCTGTGTAAAGCATATTTTTTAGTTTGGTTTTGAACTGCTGCATCCTTTCCGACTTTCGGTAATTTGGTAACATTTCTGCCACTTTCTGCTTATACCGGGGGTCTAGTAGCGTGGCCACCCGATCGCTTTTGGTCTGACCATAATGAAGCAACGGCCTTATCATCTGGGGTGTGGCAACATTGCCAACACACTTATAGAGGTGATGATGATTGCTTCATTGTGATACGCAAGCCCCCTCACCACAACAAGGTAACGATCACGATTTTTTGGTTTGTTTTTGCAGCCACAGTGCTGCACCATAGGACAGAAAAATTAGGCATGTACACATGCCTGAAAAATAATGGCGCTGTTGCAGCCGCTATTGTAGCAGCGGCCGGAAAAATTTATGTTTTCCAGGCAGAAAAGTGACTAAAACATTGCGGCTTGAACCCTAGTTGGTGGTGGAGAATTCACGAAAGTCATCCGGTATGCAGACATTAAATACAGCAGCGTGGGGACCATTTTGAGGCCAAGGCATGTCATCAGGCCTTTTGTTAGTCAAACGTATCCCCCACTGTCAGTCCCTTCGGGATCCATGCCTCATTCATCTTTATGAAGGTGAGGTAATCAACACTTTTTTGACCGAGGCGACTTCTCTTGTCAGTGACAATGCCTCCTGCTGCACTGAAGGTCCTTTCTGACATGACACTTGAAGCAGGGCAGGCCAGAAGTTCTATCGCAAACTGGGATAGCTCAGGCCACAGGTCAAGCCTGCACACCCAGTAGTGAAGGGGTTCATTGCTCCTCAGAGTGTCGATATTTGCTGTTAAGGCGAGGTAGTCTGCTACCTGTCGGTCGAGTCGTTCTCTAAGGCTGGATCCCGAAGGGCTGTGGCGATGAGTAGGACTGAAAAAGCTCCGCATGTCCTCCATCAACAACACATCTGTAAATCGTCCAGTCCTTGCCGCCGTGGTAGGAGGAGGATTACACTCACCTCTTCCCCTGTTAGATTCCCGTTGTGCTGTGACATCCCCTTATAAGCTGTGTAAAGCATATTTTTTAGTTTGGTTTTGAACTGCTGCATCCTTTCCGACTTTCGGTAATTTGGTAACATTTCTGCCACTTTCTGCTTATACCGGGGTCTAGTAGCGTGGCCACCCAGTACAGATCGTTCTCCTTTATCCTTTTTATACGTGGGTCCCTCAACAGACATGACAGCATGAAAGACCCCATTTGAACAAGGTTGGATGCAGAGCTACTCATTTCCCGTTCCTCGTCCTCACTGATGTCATTGACGGTCTGTTCTTCCCCCAGCCACGTACAACACCATGGGTCCCAGATAGGTGACAACAACGAGCACCCTGGGGTGCCTGCTGTGGTTGGTCTTCCTCCTCCTCAAAGCCGCCACATTCCTCCTCTGACTCCTCTTCCTCATACTCCTCTTCCAGCGTTGCTGCAGGTCCGGCAAGTGATGATGACAAGGCTGTTTCTGGTGGTGATGGTGACCACAACTCTTCCTCTTCCTCTTCACGCTCATCTACAGCCTGATCCAGAACTCTTCGCAGGGCACGCTCCAGGAAGAAAACAAATGGGATGAGGTCGCTGATGGTGCCTTCGGTGCGACTGACTAGGTTTGTCACCTCCTCAAAAGGATGCATGAGCCTACAGGCATTGCGCATGAGTGTCCAGTAACGTGGCAAAAGATTCCCAGCTCCGCAGAGGCTGTCCTAGCACCCCGGTCATACAAATACTCGTTGACGGCTTTTTCTTGTTGGAGCAGGCGGTCGAACATTAGGAGTGTTGAATTCCAACGTGTCGGGCTGTCGCATATCAAGCGCCTCACTGGCATGTTGTTTCGCCGCTGAATATCGGAAAAGTGCGCCATGGCCGTGTAGGAACGCCTGAAATGGCCACACACCTTCCTGGCCTGCTTGAGGACGTCCTGTAAGCCTGGGTACTTAGACACAAAACGTTGTACGATGAGATTCAACACATGTGCCATGCACGGCACATGTGACAACTTGCCCAAATTTAATGCCGCCAACAGATTGCTTCCATTGTCACACACCACTTTGCCGATCTCCAGTTGGTGCGGGGTCAGCCACTGATCCACCTGTGCGTTCAGGGCGGACAGGAGTGCTGGTCCTGTGTGGCTCTCTGCTTTCAGGCAAGTCAACCCCAAGATAGCGTGACACTGTCGTATCCGGGATGTGGAATAGCCCCTGGGGAGCTGGGGGGAATCAGTTGATGTGCAGCCAGACGCCGCAGCAGAAGAGGACTCAGCCGAGGAGGATATTGAAGAGGATGGAGTAGGAGTAGAGGAGGTGGCAGTAGGTCTGCCTGCAAGTCATGGTGGTGTCACCAACTCCGCTGCGGAGCCACGCATTCCATGCTTGTCAGCCGTCAGCAGGTTGACCCAATGCGCAGTATACGTGATATATCTGCCCTGACCGTGCTTTGCAGACCAGGTATCAGTGGTCAGATGGACCCTTGCCCAAACACTGTATGCCAGAGATGCCATGACTTCCTTTTCAATGACATGGTAGAGGTTTGGTATTGCCTTTTTTGAAAAAAAAATTCGTCCGGGTACCTTCCACTGTGGTGTCCCAATAGCGACAAATTTTTTGAAGGCCTCAGACTCTACCAGCTGGTATGGTAAAAGCTGGCGGGCTAAGAGTTCCGTCAAGCCAGCTGTCAGTCGCCGGGCAAGGGGGTGACTTTGTGACATTGGCTTCTTATGCTCAAACATGTCCTTGACAGACACCTGACTGTGGGCAGATGAGCAGGAACTGCTGAAGGTGAGAGATGGAGTGGCGGGTGGTTGAGAGGGGGCAGGGAGGACAGCAGTGGTTGGCGTGGCTGAAGATGCTGGACCAGGAGGAGCATGGTGGCTTTGAGTTTGTGTGCTGCTTGTACTCATGTGTTGATCCCATAGGCGTTTGTGATGTGAGATCATGTGCCTTCGCAAAGCAGTTGTACCAAGGTGGGTGTTGGACTTCCACGACTCAGTTTCTTTTGGCACAGGTTGCAAATGGCATTGCTTTTATCAGAGGCAGACACACAAAAAAATGCCACACTGCTGAGCTTTGCAATGACGGCATTCTAGTGGTGGCAACAGCATGCGTTGACTGGCGTGCTGTCTGGCTGACCCCAGGTGCCGATACATGCTGTCTGACTGTGCCACTAACTCCTTGCGACGACCTCCCCTGCTTCCAACTCGTCTCCTCATTCTCTCTGTCTCCCCTTCAGAACTTTCCCCCTCTTCTTCTCTTCGAGCAGGCACCCACGTGGCATCCGTGGACACATCGTCATCATCAACCGCTTCACTTGTATCTGACACCTCAGCAAAGGAAGCAGCAGCGGGTACAACATCATCATCATCATCATCACACTGTACGTCCATGTGTGTAATCCTGCCTGACTGAGACATATCCCCGTAATCTACATCATCTGGCAATAATGGTTGCGCATCACTAATTGCATCCAACTGATGTGTAAATAACTCCTCTGACGGATCAAGTGAAGCGGCTGTGGTGGCTGTGGTGGTAGTGGTGGTGGTGGCGACGGGCGGGTGCGTAGTAACTTGAGAGCAGGTGACCGAAGCTGAGCTGGAGGAGGATGGTGCGTCAAGGTTCTTAGCGGAAGCTGTTGAAGATTGGGTGTCCTGTCTAAGCCAGTCAACTACGTCCTCTGAATTTTTCGGGTTCAGGAGTACGTGGCCTCTGAAAACTGGGCATTATTCCAGGGACAGTGGAAATCACAGCACCACGACCACGACGGCCCCTGCGAGTCTGGCCTGCCTCTGCCTGTCATTTTTTTAGATAAGTGGTACTACGCGTGCTAGGTACTGTGCCACCCGGTATGAGTGGTTGGCACTGGCAGTGGGCACACTACAGTCTGTGGAAGTGGGCCTGACACACACTGGCAGCAGGCAAGCAACTGAATTTAGACTACTGTCTAAAAATTAAATGCCTTATTTATCGGCAAGCTACTGTGCCACCCGGTATCAGTGGTTGGCACTGGCAGTGGGCACACTACAGTCAGTGGAAGCGGGCCTGACACACACTGGCAGCAGGCAAGCAACTGAATTTAGACTACTGTCTAAAAATTAAATGCCTTATTTATCGGCAAGCTACTGTGCCACCCGGTATCAGTGGTTGGCACTGGCAGTGGGCACACTACAGTCAGTGGAAGCGGGCCTGACACACACTGGCAGCAGGCAAGCAACTGAATTTAGACTACTGTCTAAAAATTAAATGCCTTATTTATCGGCAAGCTACTGTGCCACCTGGTATCAGTGGTTGGCACTGGCAGTGGGCACACTACAGTCAGTGGAAGCGGGCCTGACACACACTGGCAGCAGGCAAGCAACTGAATTTAGACTACTGTCTAAAAATTAAATGCCTTATTTATCGGCAAGCTACTGTGCCACCCGGTATCAGTGGTTGGCACTGGCAGTGGGCACACTACAGTCAGTTGAAGTCGGCCTGACACACACTGGCAGCAGGCAAGCAACTGAATTTAGACTACTGTCTAAAAATTAAATGCCTTATTTATCGGCAAGCTACTGTGCCACCCGGTATCAGTGGTTGGCACTGGCAGTGGGCACACTACAGTCAGTGGAAGCGGGCCTGACACACACTGGCAGCAGGCAAGCAACTGAAATTACACTAAAGTGTAAAAATTAAATGCCTTTTTTGATGCAAAGTACTGTGCCACACGGGATGACAGGGGTGGGCACTGGCAGTGGGCACACTACAGTCAGTTGAAGTCGGCCTGACACACACTAGCAGCAGGCAAGCAACTGAAATTACACTAAAGTGTAAAAATGAAATGCCTTTTTATGCAAAGTCCTGTGCCAGCCGGTATGAGTGGTGGGCACTGGCAGTGGGCACACTACAGTCAGTTGAAGTCAGCCTGACACACACTGGCAGGCAACTAACCTTAGATTAAAGTGTAAAAATTAAGTGCCTTTTTTTAAGCAAAGTCCTGTGCCACACGGGATGACAGGGGTGGGCACTGGCAGTGGGCACACTACAGTCAGTTGAAGTCGGCCTGACACACACTAGCAGCAGGCAAGCAGCTGAAATTACACTAAAGTGTAAAAATTAAATGCCTTTTTATGCAAAGTCCTGTGCCAGCCGGTATGAGTGGTGGGCACTGGCAGTGGGCACACTACAGTCAGTGGAAGTCAGCCTGACACACACTGGCAGGCAACTAACCTTAGATTAAAGTGTAAAAATTAAGTGCCTATTTTTTAAGCAAAGTCCTGTGCCACTCGGGATGATAGGGGTGGGCACTGGCAGTGGGCACACTACAGTCAGTTGAAGTCGGCCTGACACACACTAGCAGCAGGCAAGCAGCTGAAATTACACTAAAGTGTAAAAATTAAATGCCTTTTTTATGCAAAGTCCTGTGCCAGTCGGTATGAGTGGTGGGCACTGGCAGTGGGCACACTACAGTCAGTTGAAGTCGGCCTGACACACACTAGCAGCAGGCAAGCAGCTGAAATTACACTAAAGTGTAAAAATTAAATGCCTTTTTATGCAAAGTCCTGTGCCAGCCGGTATGAGTGGTGGGCACTGGCAGTGGGCACACTACAGTCAGTGGAAGTCAGCCTGACACACACTGGCAGGCAACTAACCTTAGATTAAAGTGTAAAAATTAAGTGCCTTTTTTTAAGCAAAGTCCTGTGCCACTCGGGATGACAGGGGTGGGCACTGGCAGTGGGCACACTACAGTCAGTTGAAGTCGGCCTGACACACACTAGCAGCAGGCAAGCAGCTGAAATTACACTAAAGTGTAAAAATTAAATGCCTTTTTATGCAAAGTCCTGTGCCAGCCGGTATGAGTGGTGGGCACTGGCAGTGGGCACACTACAGTCAGTGGAAGTCAGCCTGACACACACTTGCAGGCAACTAACCTTAGATTAAAGTGTAAAAATTAAGTGCCTATTTTTTAAGCAAAGTCCTGTGCCACTCGGGATGACAGGGGTGGGCACTGGCAGTGGGCACACTACAGTCAGTTGAAGTCGGCCTGACACACACTAGCAGCAGGCAAGCAGCTGAAATTACACTAAAGTGTAAAAATTAACTGCCTTTTTTATGCAAAGTCCTGTGCCAGCCGGTATGAGTGGTGGGCACTGGCAGTGGGCACACTACAGTCAGTGGAAGTCAGCCTGACACACACTGGCAGGCAACTAACCCTAGATTAAAGTGTAAAAATTAAGTGCCTTTTTTAAGCAAAGTCCTGTGCCACACGGGATGACAGGGGTGGGCACTGGCAGTGGGCACACTACAGTCAGTTGAAGTCGGCCTGACACACACTAGCAGCAGGCAAGCAGCTGAAATTACACTAAAGTGTAAAAATTAAATGCCTTTTTATGCAAAGTCCTGTGCCAGCCGGTATGAGTGGTGGGCACTGGCAGTGGGCACACTACAGTCAGTGGAAGTCAGCCTGACACACACTGGCAGGCAACTAACCTTAGATTAAAGTGTAAAAATTAAGTGCCTTTTTTTAAGCAAAGTCCTGTGCCACACGGGATGACAGGGGTGGGCACTGGCAGTGGGCACACTACAGTCAGTTGAAGTCGGCCTGACACACACTAGCAGCAGGCAAGCAGCTGAAATTACACTAAAGTGTAAAAATTAAATGCCTTTTTATGCAAAGTCCTGTGCCAGCCGGTATGAGTGGTGGGCACTGGCAGTGGGCACACTACAGTCAGTGGAAGTCAGCCTGACACACACTGGCAGGCAACTAACCTTAGATTAAAGTGTAAAAATTAAGTGCCTTTTTTTAAGCAAAGTCCTGTGCCACACGGAATGACAGGGGTGAGTGAGCACTGGCAGTGGGCACACTACAGTCTGTGGGCCTGCAGCTCCTCACACACAGGCAGGCCAGGCAACTGCAATATGTATATAAAGGAAAAAAAAAGCAGACTAATGTTGCAGCCCTAAAAGGGCTTTTTGGGGTGCTGTCAGGACGCTGTCCTTACAGCAGAGATCAGATGAGTCTTTCAGGACTGGAGTGGACACTGAATTCACTAGCCTAGCTATCGATTTCCCAATTAAATCAGCAGCAATTACACTCTCCCTCCTCTCACTAAGACTGCAGCTTCAGAATGAATCTAAAATGGATGCTGTGCAGGAGGTGGGAGGGTCTGGGAGGGAGGGTATGCTGCTGATTGGCTGGAATGTGTCTGCTTACTGTGAGGTACAGGGTCAAAGTTTGCTCAATGATGATGTATAGGGGGCGGACCGAACATCGCATATGTTCGCCCGGCAGAGGCGAACGCGAACAAGCTATGTTCGCCGGGAACTGTTCGCCGGCGGAGAGTTCGGGCCATCTCTAATGCTAAATAGTTAAAAATTCCAATTTATGTATGAGATAGCCAAGATGATTGTCTATAAAATGATAATAGTCTCACAGTTGAAGCTGTAGTGGATGGTGAGATATGGAGCCTAAAAGTCAAAAGTTCAAAACATTGTTACCCTTTTGCTCATTAGTGTATGCCTCTGATTTTATATGAACACAGACAGGGTCATTTATCAAACTGGTGTAAAGTAGAACTGACTTAGTTGCCCATAGCAACCAATCATATTCCTCCTTTGGTTTTCCAAAGGAGCTGCCCAAAATGAAAAGTGGAATCTGATTGGTTGGGCAACTAAGCTAGTTCTATTTTACACCAGTTTGATAAATGACCGCCAAAGTTTTTTCTGTATATATAAAGGCAACTGTAAAAAAAAAATTTGTGTTTGCTCAATTGCATGCCATATTACAAGGGAATTCACGGGAAAAATATCCCCTTAAATGGGTTGTCAAGGCTCAGGGCTGAACTTGGATATCAACTGCCCTTCACTCCTTTACCATGTACTGTAGTATTGGATCATTTTCTTGCTCTGATGCTCCCCTTGCCTTGCGTTGCATTGCGCAGGGCAAGGTCTGTTTGTTGTGAGCCAGTGACGTAACAGGCTTCATATCAGTATGCTAGGCAGAGACTTCCCCCTAGCAGGTAGCCTGGTGACGTCACTGGCACAAATGGACTCACGACAAACAGACTTTGACCTGCATGAAGCCGCGCAAGGCAAGGGAAGCGTCAGAGCAAGGAAATGTCCAATGCTCCACTCCTACATGGTAAAGGAGTGAAGGGGAGCTTATATCCGGGTTCAGCTGAACCCAGACAACTCTTTTAACCCCTTCTACCCCAGGCCAGTTTTCGCTCTTCTGCCCAGGCCATTTTTTGCAAATCTGCGTCACTTTATGTGGCTTTGGAACACTTTTACGTATCCAAGCCATTCTGAGATTGTTTTCTCGTAACACATTGTACTTCATGATAGTCATAAATTTGAGTCAATATATTTCACCTTTATTTGTGAAAAAATCCAAAATTTACCAAAAATTTTGAAAAATTCCCATATTTCAATTTCTCTACTTTTATAATAGATAGTGATACCTCATATATTAGTGACATTTGACATTTTATTTTTGGGGGACGTTAGAAGGCTTAGAAGTTTAGAAGCAAATCTTGAAATTTTTCAGAAAATTTACAAAACCCACTTTTTAAGGACCAGTTCAGGTCTCAAGTCACTTTGTGGGGCTTAAATAATAGAAACCACCCAAAAATGATCTAATTTTAGAAACTACACCCCTCAAGGTATTCAAAACTGATTTTAAAAACTTTGTTAACCCTTTAGGTGTTCCACAAAAATTAATGGAAAATGGAGATTAAATTTCAGAATTTCACTTTTTTGGCAGATTTTCCATTTTAATCCATTTCTTCCGCTAACAAAGCAAGGGTTAACAGCCAAATAAAACTCAATATTTATTATCCTAATTTTGTAGTTTACAGAAACACCCTATATGTGGTCGTAAACTGCTGTATGGCCACACGGCAGGGCACAGAAGGAAAGGAACGCCATTTGGTTTTTGGAAGGCAGATTTCACTGGGATAATTTTAAGTTGCCATGTCACATTTGAAGACCCCCTGATGCACCCCTAGAGTAGAAACTCCAAAAAAAGACCCCATTTTGTAAACTACGGGATAAGGAGGCAGTTTTGTTGGTACTATTTTAGGCTACATATAATTTTGTTTGCTGTATATTACACTTTTTGTGAGGCAAGGTAACAAACAATTGCTATTTTGGTACCGTTTTTATTTTTTGCTATTTACAATGTTCATCTGACAGGTTAGATCATGTGGTATTTTTATAGAGCAGGTTGTTACGGAAGCGACAATACAAAATATGTATAATTTTTGGGTTGTTTGTTTCAGTTTTACATAATCAAGCATTTCAGAAAAAAATCATGTATTAGTGTCTGCATCTTCTGAGAGCCATAGTTTTTTTTACTTTTTGGGCGATTGTCTTAGGTAGGGTATAATTTTTTGCAGTATGAGATTACGGTTTGATTGGTACTATTTTAGGATGCATATGACTTTTTCATCGCTTAGTATTATACTTTTTCTGATGTAAGGTGACAAAAAATGACTTTCACTTTTGGGGGTCTGATCCCCTCTCTGCATTGCATCTGTATTGTAATGCATTGCCTGTTCGTGTACTACAGTGAGTAATACACTAACAGGTTGCCTAGGAGACCAAGCCTGAGGCTGGATCTCCTGGGCACCCGTAGAAGGCAGGTCCCGATGCCGTGTAAGGCACTGGACTTCCTATGCATGGCATCGGGCTGCCTTCTGACACATCGAGTTCCCACCAAAGCAGCGCGGGGACTCGATGCGCTCCCTCACCCGACACAAACCCCTTCTATGTTGCAGTCAGCGCGGACCGTGGCATAGAAGAAGTTACCCTCAGTTCACACTTGCGCGTTTTACAGCGCGTTCGAACGCGCTGTAAAACGCTCAACAGGAGAAAACTCATGTTTCCCTATGGGCATGGTTCTCACCTGAGCGTTTTACAGCGCGTTTGAACGCGCTGTAAAACGCCCTACGCTCAAAGAAGTTCTTGAGCTTCTTTGGGGCATTTTGTCGCGCATTTGCACCCATAGACTTCAATGGGAACGCGCGTAAAACGCGCGTTTAACACGCGTTAAAGTGTAGATATGCCTTTTTCAATTGGTCTTTAGAGTCACGAACGCGCGTATGACGCGTGTTTCCTATTTGCAAAAACGCGCTGTAATACGCGTGACAAAAACGCGCGTCTCAGAAACGCTCAGGTGTGAACCCAGGGTAAATCCACCAGCATCGGCTTTTACAGCGATACAGCAGGGGCCTGACTATCAGGGACTGCCGGACCCCTGGCTGCCCAATCACCATGACATACTATTACGTCAAATTGCGGGAAGCAGTGACTTCCATGATGTAATAGTACGTCATGTGTCGGAAAGGGGTTAATCCAGTGTTGTACAAAACAGAGACTGAGGCTGCTCTTTCAGTCCTGCCATTCTAAAGTGAATTTTTTGCATGATTTTCACATAATTTCATATCTCTATTTATTCCAGACTCTATTTCAGGCCTCTAAAATAATTCCAATCCTATACCCAACACTACAATTAATTTGGACTCTAAAATGTATTCAGACCCCACACCAGACCCCTAAATTAATTAAGACCTCAGATGTATTCAGACCATCCACATTAAACTACAGAATGTATTGTTTCTTGTCCCAAAATCTTGTTTAATATGTGCAGCAGACTAAATACTACATAAATAATACTAAATACTACACTGCTGAGCTGACAAATCTTGTGCAGATGGGATTCGGGTTTTCGAGGCCTGGTCATATGTGTGAATGCTACGACCCTTACAGTTATGTCACTGATGATAATGTCCATGAACTTAGAACACAGCAGTTACATCGTATGTTATTAAGGAGTTACTATACTACCTACTTAACATGTTTGTCATATTTATTATAATTAGAGATGAGCGAATTTCCTCGTGCTTCGTGGTAACGAATCGCATTTTTTCCTGAAATGGCTGCTGCACGTATGAAGACATGGGGCAAGGAAGTCTGGGAAGGCAGGATCACCCATACTGACATGCATGCAATCAATCAGCAGCCATTCAGCCCTGTGATGTCACAGCACTATAAATCGCGGCATCCATCCTAAATTCTGCCATTCACCAGCGTACTTAGTGCAAGGAGAGACGTGTCTGCAGGCGCTAGAGACAGTGATAGGAAAGACTTTAATGTGGTGGAAAAAAAATGATTTACAAGTGCAGGGAAAGATTATTCAAGGTTTTGGGAAATCATAGGGAGGAATCGGGGAGTCAACAGTCTGGGTAATAGGAACAATCCTATTACACCTTGCTGCACTGACTGGGCTCTGTAATTCCAGCAAACTGTTCTTATTAGGCCTCCTGCACACGACTGTATTTTTTTTCCGTTTCCATTCCATTTTTTTGAGTTCCACTTGCAGTCCGTGTGCTGAACCATTCACTTCAATGGGTCCGCAAAAACAACGGAAGGTACTCGGTATGCATTACATTTCCGTATTTCCATGCAAAGATAGAACTGTCTTATTATTGCCCGCAAATAACGTTCCGTGGCTCCATTTAGGTCAATGGTTCCGCAAAAAAAACTGAATGCATACGGAATGCATCCATATGTCTTCCGTATCCATTCCGTTTTTGCAGAACTATCTATTGAAAATTTTATGCCCAGCCCAATTTTTTTATGTACTTACTGTTTAAACATTATTGTATGCTTCCGTTTCCGATCCCCAAAAAATGGATCAGAAACAGAAACCAAACTGAAAAACGGAACGCAAAATGGAACGGGAGCGGAACGGAAACGGAAACACTACTGAAACAAAAAAACTGAAAAACTGATCTGTTTAAAACGGACCGCAAAACCATACAGTCGTGTGCAGAAGGCCTTAGGGTGGAAGTGCTGTTTCATACAGGCATTAACAGGGTTTATTACAAGGAAATATTTCTATGTTTTATTTGCCTTTTGCAGTGCAGTTATGTGTTCTAAAGCATTTTGTGGTAGTGAGGAAAAAAAGTGCTTATTAGCTGTTGTGTTGTGTAGTGCGAAAACTACAGCCCTTTTTGTCGTGTATTACTGGAAAAAGGAAAAATATCTTTGCCGCTCAGCGGTGCAGTTATCTGTTTTAAAACCCTTTTTTGCGTGTATTAGTGGAAAAGGGAAAAATAACTTTGCCGCCCAGCGGTGCAGTTATCTGTTTTAAAACCCTTTTTTGCGTGTATTAGTGGAAAAAGGAAAAATATCTTTGCCACTCAGTGGTGCAGTTATCAGTTTTAAAACCCTTTTTTGCATGTATTATTGGAAAAAGAAAAAATATCTTTGCCGCTTAGCAGTGCAGTTATCTGTTCTAAAGCCCGTTTTTCCGTGTATTAGTGGAAAAAGAAAAAATATTTTGACGCTCAGCGGTGCAGTGATATATTCTAAAGCCCCGTTTGCCATGTATTAGTGGCGAAATAAAAACATATTTTCCATTCAGCGTTGCACTTATCTGCTGAAAAGCCTTTTGTGTAAAAGTAGAAAAAAATTAGAGTCTAATTGCCATTCCGCGGTGCAGTGATATATTTGAAAGCCCTGTTTGCTGTGTATTAGTGGAAGAAAAAAATTTATATTCGCCATTCATCATTGCACTTATCTGTTGAAAAGCTTTTAGTATAAAAGTAGAAAAAATTTTGGGCCTAATTGCCATTCTGCGGTGCAGTGATATATTCTGAAGCCCAGTTTGCCGTGTATTAGTGGCAAAATAACAATATATTCTCCATTTAGCGTTGCACTTATCTGTTGAAAAGCCTTTTGTGTAAAAGTGGAAAAAAATTAGGGCTAATTGCCGTTCTGCAGTGCAGTGATACATTCTGAAGCCCTGTTTGCCGTGTATTAGTGGAAGAAAAAAAATTATATTCGCCATTCATCCATGCATTTATCTGTTAAAAAGCCTTTTGGGTAAAAGTAGAAAAAAATGTAGGGCCTAATTGCTGTTCTGTGGTGCAGTGAAATATTCTAAAGCCCAGGTTGCCGTGTATTAGTGGAAGAAAAAAATTATATTCGCCGTTCATCGATGCATTTATCTGTTGAAAAGCCTGTTGTGTAAAAGTAGAAAAAAATTAAGGTCTACAGTAATTGCCGTTCTGCGGTGCAGTGATATATTCTGAAGTCCTATTTGCCGTGTATTAGTGGAAGAAAAAAAAATTATATTCGACGTTCATCGTTGCATTTATCTGGTAAAAAGCCTTTTGTGTAAAAGTAGAAAAAAATTAGGGCCTAATTGCCATTCTGCAGTGCAGTGATATATTCTGAAGCCCCATTTGGCATATATTAGTGGCAAAATAAAAATATATTCGACCTTCATCGTTGCACTTATCTGTTGAAAAGCTTTTTGTGTAAAAGTGGAAAAAAATTAGGACCTAATTGCCATTCTGCTGTGCAGTGAAATATTCTAAAGCCCAGGTTTCTGTGTATTAGTGGCAAAATAAAATACATTTGATCTAACATTTGATTATTTAATCTAACAGTATGTCAGACAGAGAAGTGCCAGGCTCTGCACAGGGAAGTGGCAGAGGCCTTAATGTTTCTGGTGCAAGAAGAGATCACAGCAGATTAAGGGGGTGTGGCAGCAGGGGTCGCAGCAAGAGACCTGAGCTCCCAGTGTGATCTAGCGGTCGTGTCTTGACCAGCAACCCAGCGGTTTATGAATGGTTGACTCGGTCATCCACTTTGTCCCAAGTGACATCAGACACCCCCAGACAAGTGTCGGTTGGTTCCTCTGACACAACGTTTAGTTGGCATGGCCCGGGAGCAGGTCCTGTGACTTCACCTGTCCTCAACCTGCCTTTGTCCTTTTCTGTTCCCTCAGCCAGAGAAATACTTTATGCTGTGGGCTTGGCTCTACTTTTCAGCGAGGACGAGCTACTAGAGGACAGTAGGCAGTTACTGCCCAGCCAAAATCTGGAGGAGACATCCGCCGCCTACTCTACTAGGCGGGCAAGTACTAATAAGGATAGTGGCGTGGAAGCTGGTGTTGCGAGCAGTCAGGCTCTTTACCCAGAGACGGTTGAGGAGGACATCAGTGACGTGCAGACAGTACTCGATGATTATGATGTAGCTGATTGCACTTAGGAGCTGGGTGATAAAGGGGCTTCATCATCACTGGGAGAAGAGGTGGGCAGTTTGCCCTTGAGCCAGCAAGTCGCTAGCGTGGCCTGGAGTCAGGGTGGCAGCAGTGGGAGTCGGGAGTCAAACATGCCCCGGGTACACCACCCGCTTCTCCGGAGGCTACCTGCCCAGGAAGTAGCGATGCACGGGTTCACGGAGGCAGTGGCAGAAGCAGTCAGTCGCCCCGTAGTATTGGGGGTAAAATCACCTACTCGGCGGTGTGGCAGTTCCGTTAAGCCGCCGGAGGAGGTAAACATGGCCATATGTAGAATCTGTGGGCAGTAGGTGAAGCGTGGCCAGGGTGCCAATATTGACACCACGGCCCTGCGTCAACATATGCAGCTTCACCATAAAGTGGCCTGAGAGAACCGTGACTCCGATGTGGTGGTCCAGCCTGGTCCTGATGCTCCTGCGCCTCCTACTCATCAGTTATTCCATCAGCAATCGATCCCTGAAGTGATTGCCAAGAGACAACAGTATGCGTGCACACATCCAATGGCGCAGAAGCTGAATGTGCTCCTGTCCAAGTTGCTGGTGCTGCAGTCCCTCCCTAAGTGGTGGACTCTGCCGAGCCAAGGTGAAGAGTCCCAAGCCTTTATTTCTTTGCCAAAAAGGCAGTACCAGCCCTGCACACACCTGTAGAACAGAAGGTCGGCCAGTCCTTGAGCCTGTCGGTGTCTGCCAAAGTGCTCAGCACTGCCAACATTTGGAGCTGTAACTACAGGCAGGGACAATACATGTCCTTTACAGCCCACTGGGTGAATGTGGTTCCTGCATAGCCACATCAGCAACTTGGCCAGGTGACACCACTTCCAACTCCACATTGCCATGCCGTTGGTCCTGCAACAATGTCCGCCTCTGCCTCCTCATCCTCCACTGTGTCCTCAGCCTCCACTGCAGGACATTAGAGCACAAGCAATGTGTAGTGAAAACAGGTGGTTTTTCTACACAGGTGACAGGAGAGGAGGAGCAGGAGCAGCCAGAGGAGCTACAGCGCGATGAGGAAGATGAGGCAGAGGACATAGACACACCGTGCCAGTATGCAGTGTAGATGGAGGCAGGGAGTCCCTCCGAGTCACTTGCACAAATGACCCGATGCATGCTCACTTGCTTGCATAGTGACAGCCGAATTGTCACCATTCGGTAGAGGGGTGACTTCTGGCTCTCCAAATTGTTGGACCCTCGCTACCGGTCCAAAATGGGGGCCTTTTTTTACACCCGCTGAGAGGGAGGACAAACTGAAATACTATAGAGACATCCTATGTAGTAAGTTGGCCGCTGCCTATCTGTGCCATTGTCCATCCTCTTGCAGGCCCGACCCGGGGGGCCCTCTGCGCTCACATTCCACTGCTATCGCTGCCGGGAGGGGTGGGGTGGCAGGAGCACTACCAGCTCTATCAGCAGCAGCCTAAGTCTAGAGTCGCTGATGAGCAGCTTTCTTCACCCGCATAGTGAAGAAACTACTCACAAGCAGCAGCAGCTAGACCCGGAGCAGAACCTGAACTAGCAGGTGGTGGCATACTTGTACAGCACCCTCCCACCCCACATTGAAGATCCGCTGGACTACTGGGCAGTCAAACTGGATTTGTGGCTGCAACTAGCAGAGTTTGTCCTGGAAAAGCTGCCCTGCCTGGCCAGTAGTGTGGCATCAGAGCGGTTGTTTAGTGCGGCGGGGGCCATAGTTACCCCAAGAAGGGTTACCTGCTTCAGCTACTATTCTGATGCTGCCACCCGCCTGATGCCACACATCTGATGCCAAGTGCTCCTTCTTACACCCACCATCATCAGCGGGTACTGTTATTGCCACCCATCTCCACGTTCTGTCGTCGTGCCACTCTGTGGCCTTCTCCTCATGCTGCCGCCACTTCCACACTCTGTCATCGTGCCACTTTGTGGCCTCCTGATGCTGCTGCCACCTCTACACTCTGTCATTGTGCCACCCTGTGGCCTCCTCCTGATACAGCTGCTGCTGCCACCTCCACACTCTGTCATTGTGCCACTCTTTGGCCTCCTCATGCTGCCGCTACCTCTAGACGCTGTCATTGTGCCACTCTGTGGCCTCCTCATGCTACTGCCACCTCCACAATCTCTTGTCATTGTGCCACTCTGTGGCCTCCTCATGCTGCTGCCCCTCCACAATCTCTCGTCATCGTGCCACTCTGTGGCCTCTCATGCTGCTGCCACCTCCGCAATGTCTCATCGTTGTGCCACTCTGTGGCCTCCTCATGCTGCTGCCACCTCCACAATCTCTCGTCGTTGTGCCACTCTGTGGTCTCCTAATGCTGCCGACACCTCCAGACTCTGTCATTGTGCCACTCTGTGGCTTGGCTGACATCAAAACACATAAGACATGCAAATATTACGTTCAAGAGTCATCTCTGTTTTGGATCCACTCCTGTTTTTTGGGCATTAGCAATACTGATGGATTACTGACCAAATGCTGACCGATTGAAGGTGGATGCTCAACAGACAGGACCCGTTTTTTTGTGGGTTATTAGTCTGACGGATTGGAGGAAGGGCAAAATAATCGGTGACGTCAACACAAACTTACTGCTGACACCCTCTCCACTCTGTCGGGGGGCTCCACTTTTTTAGACGTTTAATAGAACAGGTTCTGTAGACATCTATGTGGAATCAGCTGACGATGGTGTAAAAGGAGTGTGCTTCTTCTTGGCAGTAACATCGACCTGTAAGGCTGAGTTCATAGTTGAGTTATTTGGTCAGCTTTGGCCCCGTGACTGCCCAAATAAATGAAGTGTGCAGTGATTCTAAGATCAAAGCCTGTCAAAGGAGTCACAGTATTATTTCACTACCAAAGCTGACTCCCTCTGCGTGTTACTGCAAGGCATAGTGTTCTACACCACTATAAAAGCTCCCAGCAGCCTGGAAATAGCAATTTTTTAATGAGATTCCCAGTGAATAAATTCGATCGAACCTAATTTTTCCCAAAAAGTTTGCCGAACCGGCGAATCGAATTTTAGAAAAATTCGCTCATCTCTAAAAATAATGTATACAGACACTGAATTATACAGAGTGCTTTTTTAGAATATTAGTGTATTACCATCATGACTATAATTGCTTTAACATAGCAATTTCTTTTGTATTTGTGATGTAAAGCAGGGCTCTTGTGTCTAATCTCTCTGCATATTAATAAACAATATGGAGGAATTACAGTACAGATTTGTGGCATTTGATGAACAAAGACCCATAGCGTCCAGTTAACCTATTTATTCAGCTCCAGCAGGTGCAAAGTGTTGTCTTATTGTCACCCTAATATCATGTTGTATCAGTCATACATTTCAGTATAAATGAATCGGCTGGTAATTGAAGACAAGCTTTACTGGTAGTGAAGCATTTATTTCAGTTACTGAGCAAATTTAGATGACTATAATGAAATACAATATTATTGTACATCCTAATTCTCCGTTCCGTTTGATCACTTGGTAACTGATTTAAAACTACATAAGTATTTTAAAGGGGCACAAAACCATTTTGGTACATATTCACACCCTGTATATGACTGTTCATTGTGTCTTTTTTATTTTTATTTATTTCATAAAAAGAAATTGATTTTCTACAGTACTTCCTGTCTTGAGTCTTTAACTTCCTCTTTATTTAGACTTTTATCATGGCAAACAGTCTCACTTCAAGGGGTGGACCACTTTCCAGCTACTGTTGACCAATGTGAATGTAAGATGACTATATCAAATATTCTAATATTGCCTTGATAATCATATCCCCTTGTTAGGCAAATCTTTAATTCTGTCTGCATAAAGGTCCTGTCCATAAGATGGCCACTGATGAAGGGTCATGTGACCATCCAATCACCTCCATTTTATGTCTCGTCCATTCAAGCACACTGCACCTGCACTAAACTTTTAAAAGTACAAGTTCAGATACCAGGTTAAGTGTATTTGAATGGAGGAGACATCTCATGGAGATATTGTGCTAGGTCACATGACCCTCCATCAGCAGCCATTTTATGGACATGACCTATGATCTATAAGGACAGCACAAAGGGCTTTGTAAACAAGGGGGCATACCTTGTTAAATATAGACAATGGCACGGAATATCAACAAAGACTACATTAGTAAGTGTCATATAGTTATCTTACATACACACTGGTAAACAGTAACCAGAAAGTGGCCGTCCCTTTTAACCTTTTCAGTCAGATCATCACTGCGACCAGAGTTACCCTGTAGTGACTCAGTTACAGCATCACACATTACATTGCTCTTATGTGGGCATCTTTATCTCGGCCTATCAAGATAACAATAGAGCTGTTTTACTGTTACCTCAATTAACATAGAAACATAGAATGTGTCGGCAGATAAGAACCATTTGGCCCATCTAGTCTGCCCAATATACTGAATACTATGAATATCCCCTGGCCCTATCTTATATGGAGGATGGCCTTATGGCTATCCCATGCATGCTTAAACTCCTTCACTGTATTTGCAGTTACCACTTCTGCAGGAAGGCTATTCCATGCCTCCACTATTCTCTCAGTAAAGTAATACTTCCTGATATTACTTTTAAACCTTTGCCCCTCTAATTTAAAACTATGTCCTCTTGTAGCAGTTTTTCTTCTTTTAAATATTCTCTCCTCTTTTACCGTGTTGATTCCCTTTATGTATTTAAAAGTTTCTATCATATCCCCTCTGTCTCTTTTTACTTCCAAGCTATACATGTTAAGGTCCTTTAACCTTTCCTGATAAGTTTTGTCCTGCAATCCATGTACTAGTTTAGTAGCTCTTCTCTGAACTCTCTCCAAAGTTTCAATATCCTTCTGCAGATATGTTCTCCAGTACTGCACACAATACTCCAAATGAGGTCTCACTAGTAGAGCGGCACGAGCACCTCCCTCTTTCTACTGTTAATGCCTCTCCCTATACACTCAAACATTCTGCTGGCATTTCATGCTGCTCTATTACATTGTCTGCCCACCTTTAGGTCGTCTGATATAAGGACCCCTAAATCCCTTTCCTCAGATACTGAGGTTAGTACTGTATCACTAATTTTATATTCTGCTCTTGGGTTTTTACACCCCAGGTGCATTATCTTGCACTTATCGACATTAAATTTTAGTTGCCAGATTTTTGACCATTCCTCTGGTTTTCCTAAATCCTTTTCCATTTGGTGTATCCCTCCAGGAACATCAACCCTGTTACAAATCTTTGTGTCATCAGCAAAAAGACACACCTTCTGCAATTTCGCTGATAAAGATATTAAACAATATGGGTCCCAGAACAGATTCCTGAGGTACCCCACTGGTAACAATACCATGGTCTGAATATACTCCATTGACTACAACCCTTTGTTTTCTGTCCTTCAGCCACTGCCTAATCCATTCAACAATATGTGAGCCCAAGCTCAAAGACTGCAGTTTATTGATAAGCCTTCTATGTGGGACAGTATCAAAAGCCTTACTAAAGTCCAGATAAGCGATGTCTACTGCACCTCCGTCATCTATTATTTTAGTCACCCAATCAAAAAAGTCAATAAGATTAGTTTGACATGATCTCCCTAAAGTAAACCCATGCTGTTTTTTATCAATCAACCCATGGGTTTTTAGATGTTCCACAATCCTCTCCTTGAGTATGGTTTTCATTAATTTCCCCACTATTGATGTCAGGCTTACTGGCCTATAGTAGCCCCATTCCTCTCTACTACCTTTCTTGTGAATTCCACATTTGCTAATTTCCAATCTTCTGGGACGACTCCTGTTACCAGTGATTGGTTTAAAATCAATTGCTGTCGTCTACTAGAGAGGAGCGAATTAATCCTTATTCATTAGAAATTTCACAAATATTCTGCTGTCAAACGAATCCAAAAATTTGCAGACTGATTTGTGGGAAAATGGTGCCAGCACCATTTTGCTGTGAAAATTGGCAGGGAAAATGGCAAGGGGGATGAAGATGGAGGATCACAGGACCCTGGGAGGGCTTGCCCTGATTACCTTAAAGGCTGACAGATAGGCTGTGATCCAATCAGGGGCAGAATTTTTGGCAGGCTCTTCAGTCTCTGGGCTTTATTACAAGCCAGAGATGCCATTCTGAGCGCAGCTTGCGATCTGAGAGCATGTGTCTTGGATGTATCTGGAAGAAAGTAATTACAGACACAAGTCAGACACCTAGGTGTTATAGAGTCAGTATAAGGAAATATTTAGTTAGAAGTTTAGGTAGATTGAATCAATAGGTTGAAGAGTCAGAGTTTTATCAGGCAAAGAATAGGATGGTCACTTAGAGTTCTGTGTTTGTGCTTCATACTGAGGGTAGGTGGATAGGTGTTGGCTGTAGGTGGAAAGTACATGTATGAACTACAAATTCTGCAATCACCAAAATCCTGCACCAACCTCATTTTTTTCTGGACGTGAACAGCCAGCCTTATTTAAAAACAAAACAAAAACGCAAGCTTTTACAGTTCACGTTATAGGCTTTTTCCCAGCAGCATAAATTTTTCTGTAAATGTTGTGCAAGCCCTCCTTTTTTCTTTTTCTAAAAACAGTTTCAATTTTACTACCGTTTATAAGTACTTCAGCACATGTAAGTGCATCAATGCCAGTGTGTTCATAGAAGGGGCATATAATTGCACCTCTTTTAGTTCCCTAAAAAGCAGCAATTTTGCTACCATGTGTAATTACAGTTTATTGAATTTAACCAGTGTGTTTGTATCAGGCACTATTTCATTTCGTCGTTGAAAAAAACTGTTTAGCTACTGTTTCTACTTGGGCATTTCAGAACATTTCAGTGCATTAGTATACCGATTTCATTCAATGCATTTGTATTGCATTAATATACCGTACAGTATTAGTTAATGCACCATATTGCATCAGTATACCGTCCAGTTTTAGTTAACGCATTGTACTGCAATAACTGCATTAATATAGAAGTTTCATTAAAGCATTGTATTGTGTCAATATACCATGGAGTTTTAGTGAATGCATTGTAGTGCAATAACTGCAATAATATAGTAATTTCATTCAATGCATTGTATTATGTTAATATTCTGTACACTTTTAGTGAATGCATTGTACTTAATTAATATAGCAGTTTCATTCAATGCATCGCGTTATGTCAATATACCACACAGTTTTAGTGAATGTATTTTACTGCGTTATTTGCATTAATATTCCATTTTTTTCCAATGAATTGTATTATGTCATTATACTGTGCAGTTTAAGTGAATGCATTCTACTGCAATAACTGCATTAATACAGCAGTTTCATTCAACACAGTGTATTACATCAAGATGCCGCACCATTTTATTTAGCACATTTAACTGCATTAATATAACAGTTTCATTCAACACGTTATTTATCGTTAATAATCATAAATTGTCAATACCAGCGTGCAGTGTTTTTGTAGAAGATGAGAGATATATAATGTCTGTAAATTACAGAAAAAATACTTCCAATTTTGTTACCTTTAAATAATCTGTGTACCAAAATTGGGACTTTTCATTTATAGAGCTCAAATGACAGATTGGAAGCACCAATAGCACCACCAGATGTCCGTAGTAGTAGTAAAAGTAGCAGGCCACAGTTGTCCCTCGCTTCTAGTAGGTGCTAAATTACTATTGAGGTTAAAAAGAATGACATTGTGGACTGTATGACAGTCTGACATTGTGCCTTTGAGCCAGGGCTCAGTGCACCCCTCCTGCTCTTCTTCCTTGCAGCCCAGAGAAGCCTTTCACTTGTGTCATCACTGCCCCCTCCTAGGGGGTACCATCTTTTTTTCCTAAGAAGAGGCAACAACACCATATGTGTTATTAAAGAAACTGAAGGTTGTCTTCCTGTTGATGACTTTTGTGAAAAGCGTTAGCGTTTGGATTGCCATGAGTAGGAGATTCATGCAGAGGTGGGCGGTCACATGCATATCTATGTTGGTGGCACTTGTAGCCACGGTGGTAGTAGGGGCAGCAGCAGTAGCAGTGGGGACTGTGTGTTAGACAGGACCTGGGAGCTTGATCAGGGTACTGAGGAGGAGGTGACATCAAAGCAAGAGGGTGATGGTGTCAGCAGCAATAAAGAGCAGAAGCAATGTACAACCAGAACCTCCAAAAAATTTGTAGCACCAGATCTGCTTCTGTTGTAGTCACCTCGGGAACTGGTGATGACACTGATACTGTGGGCACAGGCTCAAAATGTGCCAGACCTAGGACAAGCTTGGCTGCCACTAGCTCTGTGCTAGTATCTCCCATATGGTGTTTTGTTCTCCACAAGTCTAGCACACCGAATCACTGTCATGGGCAAGATCTGCAGAATGAAAATAAGCTGCGGGCATTCAAACACAAACATAGGTACCAGGGCTCTATTGCATCAAATGAGATGGCATCATCAAATCCTGTGGGGAAATAGAACTGACCAGAATTCCAAATTGGAACTAGTCTTCTTTCTGGCAGCCAGGCTACATCCACAAGCAGTATAGAACATTGTCATCATTATCAGCTGTTTCTTCTCCTTCTCATACTTCTCCTCCTCCTCGTCCTCAGCTCCATCGTGAAACATCCATAACAATGTGTGGCAAGAGAAAACTATTCGCAATTAGCTTGTCTGAAAGCTGATCTCACATCGGGCTAAGTTGCTGGAGGTGCAGCTGCTGCTATACCACTCAGTTGTGATAAATGTGGCACACTTTTGCTCCTTGACCAAAATTTATTAAGCAGACATTGCTAGCTCTGGCCTGTTGTCTGTAAAAATTGTCTCATCATTCTGGTAATGTAGCACAGAAGCCTTCATCAAACTTGAATTCAGCTTTATGATTGTTGTACTTCTGGCCACCTATCCATGTTTAAAATTGTCTTGATTTCTAAATGACTATGGTATTTCCCTGACTCATACCCAATTCCCTGACCCCAAGGACTTCCGGGCAGGCAGATTGGAACAGTGACTGGAAAACAGGCCCAGCTTGCTCTTGGTGTACTGTCTTGTCTAGCCTCCAGTGTCATCTCAGAGAAGGTTTTCAGTGAGGCAGGTTGTGTTGTCACACCTCAACGGACAAACTTGTTCTCCATAAATGTACAAAATATCACATTTTCATCAATATGTATGAGGCATGGTTCCATTAGAATTATCACATACCTCCAGCTGATGCCGATGAATAGATCTGACATTTCTGACAGTGGCTATTTATTGTCGGCCCCAACTCGTTACTGCTGCTGTCTGCCTGCCTATTACCATGTTCCGTACTGTATGGCTGCTACTGCTGCCACCACCACTGCAGCTGCTACTCCCCCCAATACTACTAGCATTAGCCCTACCCAGCCAGTGCAGCCACCACTACTATTACTACTATTATTACCCCTACACTACTGCACACACATCTACTGCCTTGTCTATTCCATGCTGAGCTGCTACCCGTACTACTACTACTACTGCTATTGCTGCCACGCACCTTTAGATCTTAACCTTTCCACATCTAAACCGTACTGCTGATGCTCCCAAAAAAGGAAGACTTTTCCATAGCTTGTTCATAACAAGTCTCTGTTTCTTCCGTCACTACCATTTGTGTGTATAAATACGGGTAGGCATATCCCCCCTTAGAGCATCATTTTTGGACATGTATGTAGAAGAAGAGCAGGATGTCCAGGGAAGCAGATTGGGGGAGCTTAAGTGCACTGAGTGTCTAGGGCCTGCCTTCCGTGTCCTTAAGTCCTCATTTGCATATGTCCTAAATGCAGCAAAGTATTGAAGGAGGAAAGGTGCATTATGTTTTTAATAAGCAGTCTTAGCCTAACATGCGAATCATATGCAACACATAAATTAGACTACTCTTTATTCACTCAACTTTTTGTAAACCTGATCTCTATGGGATTGAATCAGGCTCTTAACATATGATGTGCCACAAAAGTTGGGTGATCTATTTTTTTTCTTTTGTTCTACCCATGGTACTATGGAGCATTAGTGTCCCATCATGACACAGCCATTGTACTCTCCATTGTAGATATAGCATTTCCTCAAGCTACAAGAGGAAATAAAAAAGTTGAAAAGTTTCATATAAATCAAGATAATTTGTGTAACGGATCAACGGGTGTGGACCCGCTATGCCACTTACCGGTTTGACTTTGGGCCAAACTTGGGAGCGGAGTCTAAGTGTCCCCCTGGTTTTCACCCATTATCCCGCTCCAGGATGCAGAAGCTGGACTCAGCTGCAGGGGAGACACCATGTCGCTACCGCAAGAGTGGTCCCGGTTAAGTGGCAGCTGGCCGGGCAGGCCAGAAAGCCCCGATGCTAGCACCGGGGAACAGGCAATATAGCAGACAGCCGCAGGAATAATGCTGAGCTGAACAAGCGGTATAGCAGAGCTAGTGCTGTGAGAACAGCAAAGCTGAGTTAGTCCAGGTGGAGCTGCTGTAACGATCTGCACAGCAGACAGAGGAGTGGTCGACAGTCCGGGTCTTTAACTTGAAAGCAGCGAGGTACAAGAGGATCAAGCAGAGACAAGGTCAGGATACAGGCAAAGGTCATAAGCAGGATATCGAATGCAGGAACAACAGGAGCCTTAGCTGTAGGAAGTACAATATTGCTCAGGCATTGCAGGAAGGGGGAAGCACCCTTATAAATGTGGTGCCTGGCCAGGATTGGAGAGAGGGTGGAATCAGGGGCGTGCATTAACCCTTAAGGTACCAGGACGCCTGCGGCTCCTACAAGATACAACAGAAGCTGTCGTAGCCTGCGACAGCGCAGGAAAGCGGGTCCGGAGCCTGCAGCGAAGAGGAGGAGCCCTGCGTGTAGCTCGACTGAGGTACGTAGTCGGACGCACTGCACGCTGGCGGCTGCAGCCCCTTATAAGGTAAAATGTGACAGTGTGGTCATGCAAGAAGAAAAAAAAGTCATGTAACCCAGCTTTACTGTATATTACTATTGTGTTTGCTATTGGTTTCTGTATAGTTGCCATTATGCAACAAAACCAGGTGCTCAGGGGCATGACTTATGGTGTTTATTACGTTTCTAACTCCTCTTTCCTATAAAGATTGTCATTTCATTATTGTGCTGTTGTTCTTTTGACATAGATGCTTTGCTGTTACACCAGGACAAAATGGAATCTTAAAAATAGTACTGAGAGGCAGCAGAAAGACAATCAGGTTCATGACTTTCAATCCAACAGGTTTTAAGTCAGCAGACAGAAGGGTCACCAGAGTGATATCCTGGTTTCAGACAGAAGGAGATGATAATTACAACATCAAGACAGTACACACACGTAAGGTAAAGGGGGTCATTGAAGGCTAGTGCCAAAATGACGATTACTATCACAGGAACCTACTAAGTGTTTGAGGAACCATAACTTTACATATTATCATCATCACTGTTTTCACCATCATCACTATTATTAGTATTATCATCATCATCATCACTATTATTAGCATTATTATCATTATCATCATTATCATCATTGGTGTTGAGGGAATCGAAGTTAACGAAGTGGAATTCGATCAGAATTTCAGGAAAAATTTGATTCGCCGCAAAGCTGAATGTACTGGCGTTTCATGGTAACGAATCAATTTTTCCTGACATGGTGGTTAAAAATAAACCATACTCACCTCATCCATTCGATCAGGGAGAGGTCGACGCGGACATCTTGATTAAAGAGAACGCGTCAATTGGGGTGCCCACTGACGTGCGCCTTCACCGCGGCATCGTGTTGGGCAGGTGCGGTGACGACATCAGTGATGATGTCACCGCACCTGGCCAGTGTGATGAAATGGTGACGTCATCACGCCTGCGCGCAGCCCCTCTGACGCGTTTTCTTTAATCAAGATGACTGGAATGGCCTCTCCACAATCAAATGGATGAGGTGAGTGTATATATATTTTTTTTTGTTTTTACCCCCTGAAAGGCTGAATGTGACCCTCAGATGCTGCCCTCAGCGTTGAACACGGTATCTGATGGGTCAAATGACAGAAGGCAGCGCGATCGCCGTTTCCCATCATTGCACCACACCATACAATGGAATGTGATTCGTTACAAAGCAATTTGTAACAAATCTAATTTCTTGACAAAATTAGGTGTAGCAGCCGAATCAAATTTTTGAAAACGTTGCTCATCTCTAATCATCATCATCACTATTATTATTGTCCTAACTATAAAATTCAGCACTTCGAACACAAATCACTGCGTTAATGATTTGATCACAATGTTACGCTACAATAATTTGGAGAAACACTAGCACTGAATATGGACTAGTTAAACATCTGAGGAATACAATCAAAGCTCATGCATAGAATGTTACATACTGTACATTGCTGCAGGGGTTGTCCATTTACAGTTCAACCCTTCACATTCCTAATCATATGCTAAAGCACCATGACATGATAGATCCTATAGAAGAAAACTTTGTTTCCTTGTGGTGAAATAATGTAGAAGGAAGAGGGCACTAGAGTACAGACAAAACCCTGGATCTGCAGCTCATTGTGTCAGTGCAGTAGCTGGTGTTCACAGAGCAACGATTCCATCAAGGAGCAGTTCTCTATCTCTCACCTTGGTAAGTCTTAACTTTGATCCTTTAACTCAGCATTGCCACCTTTATTTAGTAAACCTAGTAAACCTCCTATCCCATGTATGATTTTATCAATTCCATCACTTGACACTGCCAAGCTGATTATTTATGCTCCTTTCTGTATGGCAGTCCTGCATGTGCGGAGAATGTAAGTGTAATCCCTATTGATTATTGAGTGGATGTGTCACTGGTCAGTAGGTGTCTAGTCTTAGAGACAGCCCTGCATGGAGTGGGCAATGCACTGCGCCCACAGCAACAGAAGGAACTGGTGGTTTGGAAAGGCTTGTGTGTGGGCTGCTGAATGTGTGTGGGTGCTTTGTGGTTGTGGGAGAGAGTTATAGACAGAGCTAGATAAGAAAGCAACTGTGGCTATGGACATGAGTGGACCACTGTCTCCTTGCAGTGTCTGGGTAAGTGAGGATGGATGGGAGTTATAGTCACTTAGGCATAGCTGGAGCATTGTCCTTGGTGCTGGAGCAATCATGTTACATAGAAAACACACACAATGCATTGACATTCTTTAAATTCATGTAGTTAAAAGCTGCTCTCCAGTTACCTTCTGTGCAATGCAATAGCTGGATTTCAGCAGATCCAGCAGAAATCACATAGGATTTTCACAGGTTATGCAAAACACATATAGTGATAGAGCATTAACTCTGGCTTTGATATCACCAGATCCTATGCAAAGCACACAGCATGCCTGTAATATGCATTTAGGTTACAATACATATAGTAGTAGAGTACTGTCCCAGGATTTGAAGCCCCCAGATCTTATACAAAGTATATAGCATTGTATTGAAACATGCACGTAGGTTAGTTATGGATAGATTACTGTCCATGGCTTTGAAGCCCCTAGATCTTATACAAAGCATATAGAATATAGCATTACATGTAGAGCACCTAACATACATGTAGGTTAGAAGTTGCTGTCCTTTCACTCACTGTACAGTAGTAATACTCATAATGATAGACTAAGCTCTGTCCCTGGTGCTGAAGCCAGTAGATTCCCCTCACAATTAAACTAGGTGCATAACATTCATATAGAATAGTACTATACAATACCCACAGAGAAATCTCTGTCACTGGTGCTGAAGCCTGTAGGTTCCCGTCACGATTGAAATGATTGCATAACATTCATATAGCATAGTACTATGCAGTCCCCACTGGGAAAGTTCAGTCCCTAGTGCTGAAGCCTGTAGGTTCCATAGAAAGCTCATACATCTGAACTGAGGGAATAATGTTCACATACTGTACAATAGGTGTTGCTTTGTACCAATCAACAGACATAGAGAAAGCTGGTACTGTCTACCATGTATTGAACAGTTCAAGCACTACTTACCCATCAGCTTATTTTAATATCATAGACTACTGTATATATGCAGAGCACAAACTAGGTGGTTAACCACGAAAAGCCTCACAATGAGCTCTTTTTATGCCAAATATCTGTAAACAACATATCCATTCTCTATTCATAAAACCATGTCTATATAGATATTTCACACCATTAAAGTTTCTACAGACTTAGGTTCTGCATTTGTTAGCTGCTCTGTGTGCACAACTTGTGACCTTGCCAAAAGGACGAGATAAGCAAGTTGAATTTTTTTACATAAATTGGGAAAGAATGATGAAGGGCTATTTTTCAACCCTATGTTTCGCCTAAAGCAAGGAAATGACAACCTTTCATGATGAGAACTGGAGTTGACATGCAACAAAATACCAGCAATCACACATAAGCATGCTTGTAATACACTATATCTATCTGTCTATCTATCTATCTATCTATCTATCTATCTATCTATCGAGACAAACATACTGATGACCTAAGTTATTTCATATCAATATATTCTTTCTATTTCTATAAAACAGGGTCATTGTGTCTGGAGAGATGTTCCTGGCTACAGACTCAGTCTGTCTAATGTAAGGTTACTAAGGCTGGATCTGGAAGCACTGGATTGTGACTAGGAAAATATAGAGTTAACAGGCATAATTTCTGAGCAACTCATTCACCTCTCTCCCAGGATCTGCATGGCTTTCTTGGGTAACATGTTTAATTTCTTCCTGATTATCATGATGATGATTATAACACTGGAAAGCTTTGATGAAATTGTAGGTAGAGCTTTTGCCTCTAGCCCAAGGTCGGTGGCTAGAATGGATGGAGATATTATCATAGGTGCTTTGTTTTCTGTACACCACCAGCCACCTGCTGAAAAGGTACCAGAGCGAAAATGTGGAGAAATCAGAGAACAGTATGGCATCCAAAGGGTAGAAGCAATGTTTTACACACTGGATCTGATTAATATGGACCAGACCTTGCTACCCAACATTACCCTGGGGACAGAAATACGAGACTCTTGTTGGCATTCATCTGTAGCCCTGGAGCAAAGCATAGAATTCATACGGGATTCTCTTATTTCTATCAGAGATGACAAAGATGGCATCAGCAAATGTTTAGATGCCACACCAACCCCTCAGGGCAGAATTAAAAAGCCTATTGCTGGTGTGATTGGACCAGGGTCTAGTTCTGTAGCAATTCAAGTTCAGAATCTGTTGCAACTTTTTGATATACCACAGATCGCTTATTCTGCAACAAGTATTGACCTGAGTGACAAAACTTTATATAAATACTTTCTGCGGGTGGTCCCCTCTGACATTCTTCAAGCCAGGGCTATGCTGGACATCGTGAAAAGATATAACTGGACTTATGTGTCTGCTGTCCATACAGAAGGTGAGATGATTGAGTTGTGTGAGAGAAACTAATGAAAAATAATAATCATATATAACAATAATTATTTATATACAGTACTGTTCAAAAACTTTAGGCAGCAGTGGGAAAAATGCTGCACGTAAGAGGGCATTCAAAAATCTTAATAGTTTATTTTTATCAATAAACAAAATGCAAAAGGAATGAGCACGATAAATCTTAACCAATGTTTGTTGTGACCACCTTTGCCTTCAAAACAGCACTAATTGTTCTATGTAGATTTATACACAGTTTTTTAAGGAATGTGGTAGGGAGGTTGTTCCAAATATCTTGGAGAACTAACCACAGATTTTCTTTGTATGTAGGCTTGCTCAAATCCTTCTGTCTGTTTATGTAATCCCAGACAGACTCTATGATGTTGAGATCAGGGCTCCATTGGAGGCCATATCATCACTTCCAGCACTCCTTGTTCTTCTTTACCTGTGGATAGTTCTTAATGATATTGGCTACATGTTTCTAGTTATTGTTCTGCTGAAAAAATTTATAAATATATATATATATATATATATATATATATATTTATATATATATTATATATATATATATATATATATATATATATATATATATATATATATATATATATATATATATATATATATATATATATATATAAATCAGTAATAATCTGTAATAGTCATCCTCAAATTTTCATAATGCAAGATTTATTTAATATGTGATTCAGTCATATGCATATAGTGTATTACAGAAAGTTGGAAATAACATCTATTTATTATAATTGCCTTTATTTACTTTTACTTCATTGTACAGAATATAGTAAAATGCAGTCCCCTGGTTTCTAATCCCTGGCAACCACTTTCATTTTGGAGGAGAGCATTTTGCATATGGCAGAGAGTACCTTCTTGTTGATTCTCCATAAAGAAGTCTTAGTATTCAATTTAGGCTGAAGATGGCTGTAAACAGATCTGCTTAGAGCGTTTTCAAAATGTATTCATGATAGTACAACTGTACAAATGGATACAAGGATAGGATATGATGACCATTTAATCCATTTTGACTCTGGGTTTTGAGCTGTCAAGACATTCTTAAATAGCTGGAGAGTTATAGTACAATTTTGGACATCCCTTCATCTGACTTCCTAAGAGTTTTCTGGGAAAAAATTTAAAGTCTATCCTTAGGCATTCAATGTTGAAGTCAATTCCCCCTTTTTGCCATACATATATAGGACAATTGTCAGTTTAACAGATGTTATAATCATTGATGGAATAAGTTTTATACTGTACAAGGCAATGCTTTCATATACCAATGTTCCTAGTGTGTGCAGTGTTTTATGCTCCTGTGCCTCATGTTTAGTGGTTGGTGCAGTCAACTCTAGTGTCTTATCACCCAGTCCCTAATATTTGGGGTTTATATTTTAGACCCAATTGTAAAACTATAATGTGACCTTTCACACTAGTATTTTGGTGCCCTGTCCCTGAAGTTGACTGGGTGGCTTCAAAAAGACTTTTGTCTGTCTCTTTATTTTCCTTGGTGCATATCTATATAAAATATATGTGGCCAACGGAGATCCATGGTCATGCTGTAAAGTAATACTCTGCTAAAGCTAATCAATTAAAGGGTTTGTCTAGCTTTTTTATCTTCATGACCTATTCTTAGGAAAGGTCATCGATATCATATCGAGGGAGCTTGACTGCCAGCACCCCTGCCGATCAGCTGCTTGAAGAGAATGCAGCGCTCGTATGAGCACTGTGTTCTCTTCACTGTTTACCACCTCGTCGCTAATCTAGCAGTAGTGAGCAGTGTAATTACAACTCCGCTGTCCCCATTCACTTCAATGGGATAGCGGATTTTTAATTATTTGAGTAGGAAAGAGCCGTCCTATTGAAGCGAATGGGAATGGCATGGTTGTAATTACACCTGCTTACCACTGTGATTGCTGCAGTGACAGGTAAACAGTAAAGAGAAGGCAGAACTCGTATGAGCTCTGTGCTCTCTTCAAACAGCTGATCATCAAGGGTGCCAGCAGTCAGCCACCTGCCAATCTGATATTGATGACAACCCCTTTAAATATGTTTTTGCTACTTCTGAAATATCATCTTGCATCTTAACATAAGAAAAAATGAAAGGCTAAACACTGTCTGGAGCAATTCTTTTATGATTGGATTTTACTCATTTTTGGCAAAAATTATTTTTTCAATTAAACTTTATTAAAACTTGTCATCAGTTTTAATTCTACATGGTTACATTTCAGTCTGTCTGCAGAGTAATTTGCTTTGTTTCACACTGAACCCAACACATTGCGGCTCTGAAAACTCCAACTCCTGACAGCACTCATTATAGCTAAATTCCGATCAAAATGGCGTAAATTAGTGTTTATGAGCTGTCAGTAGTTCAGAGATAAGGATTATACATGGTGCCGTCAAAAAGCAAGATACTGTTGACAATTTTTTATACAAACCAGTTGAAAAAATTTTAGCACAAAATGAGTTAATGCAATCATAAAAGAAAATTGCCTCCAAAAGTATTCATAACCTTTAAAATCTCCTTTAAAATCATGACAAGTACAATATACTGTACACTGAGCATTTGTGAAGTTTGGGTTGTATTTAGAGGGCGTATATTACTGACAAGGTCCTTGTAATGTTTTACAAACTGCACAATATCTAAATCCTTAGATATTGCTAGGGAGGCTCGTCCCTGTCCTTGCCTGCCATTGGCTGCTCCCCCCGACACCGGATGTTTTCATCCGCCAACAAGGAGAAACAGCAGCCACGGTGCGGGGACCAGGAGCGGCCAGGCAGCAGGAAGCCAGGTAAATAGAATCAGTGTGAGGGGCACAGGCATATGGGGGGCAATTTTTAGTCTCGGATAACCCCTTTAAGCACTGGCTGTCCAGCTTCTGCACCTAAAAGTCATCTCAGCCACCCAATAAGTATATAATAATAAACTGATTAGTTTGTTAGTTTCTTTAAGGATGCATACACTGGCTGAGATGCTGTAGCTGACAATATGTATGTAGTGCTGTTAGTCTACTGTGCCATGTGCCATTTGTGCAGGGAGTGAGGGACAGGCGTGCCACCCTTGCTCGGGGGCCCATTCAGAGATTCTCCTGCTCCCCTGTGGGCCATTACTATTTTACATACTTCACTTTGATCTGATTACTAAGAAGAAAAAGATTTGAACGTCTTTGAATTGCAAAATGGATGTTAAAATGGATGTTCTGTGACCGATTATACATTTCAATTTATATTAAATATTTTCTCTAGATGTATTATTATAGCATACTATGCTACATATGGCAAAATTTTTCTGGATTAGACCCCTTCTTTCTAACCCCTTTGGTCACTTTTTCTTGTCAATTAACATTTTGATTTTATGCCATATTACATATTACAAAAGTATTTATTAACATTGCAGTTATAACTTTGAATGTACTGTTATCTCATTGTCGTATTTTTTCTCTTTCTCTGTAATTGCTTAAGGCTTAAAGCACGTAGAGTAGTACAAACATAGACATTTTTAGATATGTTCTGTGTTCATAGCTTTGCAGACATATTTCCAACACTTTTGTCCCAGATGATTCACCTCAATATTGTTATAGACTGCATTTATGATGAGTGTTGCAGCATTGTGCCTTTTATTAGCAAAAAGTAAGAAAAAAAAAGACTCTCAATATAAGCATTGTGTATTGTGTTATTTGTTTTCTTGCCAGAACCATCTTGTAACAGTTGATCTAAAACATATTAGCATTAGTGATGATCTGAACAGTATTAATATCATAAATTGAGATAAAATCCGAATGTAATTCAGTTGCAGAACTTGCAGAGTCTTATATGAGTACATTTTAGAGACTTTCTACTTTTCAAAGCCTACATACACCTTTGTCCTTAAAGTATATTATTATAACACATAGATTGCACTGGTGTTTTTACCAACGTTTGCTTCAAAGTCATCTTATTGTCATCTCTTTTCTCTTTTAAGAGTATTTCTAAATGTGAGTGCATATTAAAAACTACAAAGCACTATAGCAAGTGTTGAGTGAATCTAGCCTGATGAAGTGAAACTCAATCCGAATTTCAGGGAAAATTTGATTTGCTGTGAAGCCGAATTTCCTTGTGCTTCATGGTAGCGAATTAAATATCCCTGAACGGCGGTAAAAAATACAAAATATCATAACTGCCTCATCCATTTGAACACAAAGAGCCGGCTGCCGCCATCTTGATTTAAGATCCCCCCGCGAAATCCTGTGCACGGTGATGTATCACGTCACCACGCTGGGCAACCTGCTGACATCATCATGGGCTGTGCGAGATTTCACGTTAGATCTTCAATCAAGATGGCGGCTTCCGGCTCTTTGTAATTAAATGGATAAGGGTAAGTATGATTTTTTTTAATTTTATTTAACACTGTAATATTGCTATTAGCTATGAAAGTGGCATCTGAGGGGGTGCAATGATGGGGGGCAGCACTCCCTGTCATTGCACCCACTACTTACTAAGAAATTCACTTCGTGGTGAAGTAAACCGTCACAAAGTAAACTTTTTTGTAAAATTCGGTGATGCACCTGCAGTAAATCGAATTTCCCAATACTTTGCCCATCACCAGCTTTAACCAGCACAAGACTTGTAGAAAGAGTTAGATCGGGTCCGTTAGAAAAGCACTGTAAGAGAGCTGCTATTTCCTTCTTGCACAATGCCCACTAATACCACCATACATTACTCATATAATAGTGCCATAGTGTGCTCAAATAACACTGTCATACTGTACAAACAGTGCTATACAGAGCCTAAATAATGACACCACTGTAAGTGTGATGATCATCATTCAAAATAAGATCTGTCAACTACCCAGCAGAAACTGTTCTGTTTGTCTGTTAGCTTTGCTGCGACCTATTACTTTGGCTGGTCCATTGTGAAAGGGAGTTGGAAACCCTCAGGCTTGCTTTGTATGATGTAGAGCTTTATGATGCACAAACTAATTTTTAGGAAACTTTTCAGATTTTTCATTAATCAAATATTTCTTTTCTCACACACTTTCTGCATTAGAACATTTATAAATTGATTACACATACTGCAGTATTTCATTCTTTAGAACACTTCACATTACAATGCAAAACAAAATTCAGCAACCACCAGCAGGCTTTTCTTACAACGGTCGCTGACGTTGACAAGGAGATATTTTTTTAACTATTCTATAGATGTTTTTAGCTCTTTGATGTTAGAGGGATTTCTTGCATGCACGGCCCATTTTAAATGTCTCCACAGTATCTCAGTGAGTTCCGGGCATTGTCTTGGCATAAGAATTCACTTCTGGTGAACTGCTGTCTTTGATTTTCACCAAACATGTCTTTTGGTACTGTGGACCAATAAATCTATCTAATGTCTTTTCTTTCCATAACACATCAACAGAAGTACAGACGTGTTACTAGGTGTTTAGTCTTGATGTTCACCTTGATGTTCTCTGTATAGCAATAGTTTCCTCATAGTACATGTCCTATGTAGGTTCATTCTTTGCAATCTCTTTCTAATGGTGGACTCGTGCACTTTCACATCAGTACTGGTGAGAGTTACCTGTAGGTTGTGTGTTAAAATGATGAGCTTCATCAAAATTTCTTTTAGCATTTTGTGTCCTGCTCATATGTTGAAAATACTTGCAATTGGCAAATTGTCAGTTTTTGGGGAATTAATGATGTCAAATTGTTGAGTGTATTTTTACGTCACTGATCTGCCTTAACAGATCAGAGCACCTGCCTAATATTTTGTAGGTCCCCCTTAAAAGCAGCTGAAATGGCTTAGACCTGTCGAGGCATGGACTCCACCAGACCTTTGATGGTGTCCTGTGGTATCTGGCACAAAAATGTTAGCAACAGATCTTTAAGTCCTGTAGGTTGAAAAGTGGGGCCTCCATGTATCAAACTTGTTTTTCCAGCATGTCCCACATACACTCGATCAGTATGAGATCTGAGGAGTTTAGAGGTTAAAGTAAACTAAAAATATTCTACAGTTTTCAAACCAGCACCTGGTTATACTTTAGTAATTGCATGTAATTAAAAATGTATTATTGTATATTATTCAATGCAATCTATCTGTGTAGAGCCACCTGCTGTTTGCCTTTTTTCCTAATTTTACTCTCCACATCACTGAGACGCAAGCACAAGCTCAGTTCTGTCCTTCAACTGCCACTAGTTGCAGCAGACAGGACATACCCTCTGTGAAAAGAGACGCCCCATAAGCTGCCAGCTTGAAACAATTGGAGCAATGAATGGGGAGATCTCTGGATCCATGTGAGGTACAGCGTTAGTTCTAGCTTTGTTCGAAAGAGGTTGTTGTGTACTAGATTATGTATGTTTTTTTTATGTGTTTTACATTATTCATGGGATAACCCCTTTATGCCCACACTTAAACTTTGTGCCATGTTCCTTAAACCATTCCTGAACATTTTTGGCAGGGTGTGTTATTCTGATGAAAGAAGCCACTACCATCAGGAAACACAGTTGCTATGGAGGGATGTATTTGGGCTACAATACTGTTTAGATAGATGGTACGTGTAGAAAAAAAATGCAGATCACTGCTAGGACCCATGGTTTCCCAGCAGAAGAGCATTACACTGCCTCTGTGGCTTGCCTTCTTACCATAGCGCATCATAGTGATTCATAAGACCAGGGCATCTTCTTCATTACTCCACAGCCCTTTTCTAATGCTCATGTTCATATTGTCGGAGCTTTTCACAGTGGACAGATGTTATTATAGGTGTAATGACTTGTCTGTTGTGAGGCAACCTCATACAGAGCAAGCTGTGATGTATTGTGTGTTTGGACACCTTTCTATCAAAGTGGGAACACTCCATAACACCTGACGTTTTGGAGAAACTCTGACCTGATCATCTAGTCATACAATTATGTTAAAATCACTCAGATCCTTACACTTGGCTCTTTTTCCTGATTCTAATGCATCCTTAACAAGAATTGAATGTTTACTTGCTGCCTAATATACCAAATCCTTTGACATATAATGTTTTGAACTTTTGACTTTCAGGCTTCATGTCTCACCATCCACTACAGCTTTGAATGTGAGATAACATCATTTTATAGACAATCCTCTTCACTATCTCATACATAAATTGTATAACTTGCAACTATTTAGTATATGATGATTAGATATGCAGATTCTTGTCATGTAACTGCAGTCTTACTGTTTTGCTCCTGGTGGTGGAACAATCATTCTCTTCTTGTATGTTACAAATTACTACATGTTCTCACATTCCCTTGTAGCTCAATGTGTTATTAGGTTGAGTCCCAAGCGAAAGGTAACTGGTTTAAAACCAAGACCAGCCAAATTAAATAATGGTAGTCTCGCATTCGAAGCTGTAGTGGATGGTGAGATATGGAGCCTGAAAATCAAAAGTTCAAACCATTGTTACCCTTTTGCTCGTCAGTTTATGCCATTGTGATGAGATAATGTTATATACTTCATCTATACTTGGCTTTAGGGTGCTGTCCTATGTAGCAGCCCCCACACAGCTGTAATGCATGGGGTTCATTAATAACAATAAAGCACTGGTAGTGTTGTGCAATTTTAGGCAAATTAAGCCACAATTAAAGATTAGCAACATGTAAACACTTTATTTAATTAGCAGACCGCCTGCAGTGGGGTCTTTTGGTCACATTGTGGTCGCATTTTGGTAACAGGTTGGCCGTGCGACGTCTGTACGCTGACCTCTATGTGGGACAGTATCTTTTATGTTATCACTAAGAACAGTTGGATTTTGGCATGCTAATACCAAATACTATATTTCAACAACCAAGGGCAAACTAAACCAAATGTGCAATTACACTCATGCTAGCAGCTGTGGGTAGCGCTCTGTAGACCTCTAAGCTCCAGGCTGCAACTGGACTTGCCATTGTTTCAAGTTGGAAATCCAGATACAGCTTTGCATTTAGCAGTTAACCATGAGCGCTGCTTGTGACCCCTAATGTGCATGTAAAAGTACCAAAAGTGTCTCAGGTTTAAAGGGGTTATCCGAGAGTATAAAAAGCCCCCCAATATGCTGGGCCCCCCCTCACTGAATATACTTACCCCGCTCCTTGCACCGCTCCCAGCTAATGGCAGGTGGGGACAGGGACGAGCCTCCCTAGCATCACTCTCGATGCTAGGGAGGCTCGTCCCCGCTTGTCATTGGCTGCTCCCCCCTAACACCGGATGTTTTCATCCATGCACGGGGAGAAGCAGCAGCGGCGGTGCGGAGACCAGGAGCGGCACAGGGAGCTGGGTAAGTATATTCAGTATGGGGGCCCCGGCATATTGGGGGGCTTTTTATACCCTCGGATAACCCCTTTAAGTAAGGTAGGTTATGCCCCTTTAAGTAAGGTAGGTTATGCCTCTAAATTGGTGCTCAAAATTCTAACTTTAGGCTAGTGACTTTGCCTGCAAAACAAGCAGCGTGGCCAAATATTGCAGCAGCCTGATGCTACCTAACAAAACAACTAGTGAAAGTGAAGGGGGTTTGCATTGTGATCTGCAAGGTGCAATGACTGCTGGACTGGTTGGACTTCTTACAGCTGTTAGGTCTCAGTCACAGCAACTCGTGGGTTGTAACATGACCCCATTCATTTTCACTAGTTGCGATGTAGTATTGCATTGCTGCAATCTTTGGATATGCAACAAGTATTATGAGCCATGAAGCCACAGTGTTAGGGTCCAGTTACAAGTCCACAAGTGTTTTGCGATCCGCAAAACATGGACACTGGCCATGTGTGTTATGCATTTTGCCTGTGATAGAAATATCTATTCTTGTCCGTGGCTGCGGACAAGAATAGGACATGCTCTATCTTTTTTGCGGGTCCGGGTAACGGAACTAGGGATGCGGACAGCGCACGCTGTGCTGTCCACATCTTTTGCGGCCCTATTGAAATGAATGGGTCTGCACCCATTCCGCAAAATTGCGGAAAGGTTGGGGACCTATTCATATGGACGTGAATGGACCCTATAAGGGTTTATCCCATTAAAAGTATTCCTATGCAATGAATAGGGCATTTCAAATGACCGGTTTTATGTACATTACATTGTCTCCTGTGTTTATGGTTCACTATCTCCTACAGTCAGAGGTGGACCAACATGCTCAGTGGCTTCCCTCCTTAAGTCCTAGGAAAATTTGGGAGTTGAAAAGAACGACTGCCACATGTTTTTTTTTAGATATTTGCATTAAGGAGCAGGTGTACAGTCATACTTAATATACTTATATACTGTATGTACAGTGAAACTTCTTTGAGACAACCACTCAAAATTGCAGTAGAAAATGCTCTAGAGAGTTGGCTGTCTCATAGAAGAAGGCCGATATACATAAGTTACAAGGAGACTGACAATCCATCACAGAAAAATCAGGTCTAGATCTCAGGAGTGGTTTTCCCAAAGGCAGTCTTTTGCAGAGGATTTCCTGTACCTTTCTAACTGTAATTTAACTTCATATCCATCCAACTTTCTTGATTCTTAATAAACTATTAGTCGATTGTAAGCTCCTTTTGCTATTAATGATTTAATATGCATCTATAAATCACTAAGCACAGCATGAATCACTTTCCCTCCTTGAGCCTAAATGACATGTTGACAGTTTATTTTGGAACCATATGAAAAGTGGCTGCAGATGTTCACATTCTCAGCATGCATTCTCCACATCCTGTAAAAACTAGGAAGCTATGATGTATTTATTGTGCTGAAACTCCTGTTAAAACAGTCTTCAGCTGTATTTTCTTAATCCCTGTATGAATTATGCAACAAACTTTTACCAGTTTGATCCTTATGTGGTTGTCAAAATATGTACATTATCCCAGGGATTCTATATTTAGAATAAGTAAAGTATTTAGGACACATTTTTGAAAATTCAGTTATGATTATTATATTTACCTGTGGCGGATTGGGTAGACCATAAAACCTTGGCGGTTTCCCAAATGTGGTCCCCTCTTTCCCAAATGCCGCACTGTAACCGTCTGAACAGCAAGTATCTGTGCCACCTGGTATATTTGTGGAAAAACTGGAATCCCTATTCTTCCCAGTCCCACACTGTCCAACCATTGTCATTGTCAAAGGAAATGGTAAAGCCTAGTTGTCAACTTACGTTAGGGTACATAGAGACTTTTTGTATTGCTTCTTGATCAAGTGATAGCTGTAGTTCACAAGATTGAATACAGCTCAGTTGCACTGTACCACAGCTGTAGATCTATAATTAGAATCAATGTCTTCTCCGAATGAAGTTGTTCTCTTTCCCTTTATTCTCCACTTAGCCCAGACTGTTATGGTGTCATCTCCTAAACACTGCAAAGTGTTCTGCTGTGAGATCTTTACCCACAGCATCCTCCTTCTGCATACCATTCCCAGTTACTATAGCAATTCAAATAAATTCAAACCTCAGACTAGACCCTAAAATGACTTCAGACCAGAGAATAGATGCCTAAATTAATTCAATCTTAAGAAATGACCTCTAAGTAAAAGACTCCAGATACCTAAATTCAGACTTCAGGCTAGGGATAAGCGAACCCATGGAAGTTCGGGTTCGCCGGATTCAGCTGAACTTCAGGTCAAAGTTCGAGTTCGGGACCCAAACTTGACCCCAAACCTGGACCCCATTAAAGTCAATGGGGATCAGAACTTCACTTTATTATTTTCCGTTATAACATGGTTATAACGGAAAATAATAGCATTCTTAAGACAGAATGCTAAATAAAATGGCCATTGAGGGGTTTAAAATAATTAAAAAAAACTCACCTCATCCACTTGATCGCACAGCCGGTATCCTCTTCTTTCTTCAGAACCTGCAAAAGGACCTGCGATGACGTCACCGTGCTCACCACGTAGTGAGCTCGGTGACGTCATCGCAGGTCCTTCTATTTCCATTCAGCAGGACCTGCAATGATGTCACCATGCTCACCACATGGTGAGGGCAGTGACGTCATTGCAGGTCCTTTTGCAGGTCCTGAAGAAAGGAGGATACCGGCAAGTGGATGAGGTGAGTTTTTATTATTATTTTTATCCCCTTAATGGCCATTTTATTTAGCATGCTGTCTTAAGAATGCAATTATTTTCCGTTATAACCATGTGATAATGGAAAATAATAAAATCACCCGAACACCGAACCTCAGTGAAAAAGTCTGGGTTCAGGTGCAGGTACCCGAACTTGCAAAGTTCGGTACGAACCCGAACTTTGCAGTTCGGGTTCGCCCAATCCTACTTCAGGCCAAACCCCTAAATTAAGTCCGACCCTAGACCAGACCTCTAAATTAATTAAACCCCCAGGCTACACCCTAAAATAAGGCGTTTAGACCACAGCCCTAAATTAAGAGATTCTATGCCAGACAAGAAAAAAATATGTTGACCCTGGATCAGATTTCTCTTTTTTCTTATCTGTCTCAATTTTTAGAAGCAGAAGTTTCCTGGTAGTACAGTACCATCATCACTCATATACTGCAAATACAGCATCAGTATACTACTACTACTACTACTACTATTACTACCAATAATTATTTATATAGCACTACCATAATCCACAGCGTTTTACAGTTCAGAGGGTTCATGTACAAAAATATTGACATCACAAAGTTACCGGCTAATATACAATTGAAGCAATAGGTGTGAGGGCCCTGCTTGCAAGAGCTTACAATCTATGAGGAAGTGGGGGTACAAAAAGTAATTGATATGAATGGTCTAGCAATCCTTGTACGAAAAGGAGTGGTGTAGGCCGATCTGCATGTGCTGGTGCTTTGGGTGTGGGGATTACTGTCAGAAGATCGAGCCTCTCACAGAGTGGACAAATGTGCTGCTACTCATGAACTGGATATATGACTTGTGTGTACCACTAAAACTTTTCTTCTATTATACATTCTCAATTCAGGAACTCTGACATAAATGATATAGTATCTCCATTACATATAATTGAATACAGTTATCCCTTAATTTAAATTCAATAATCCTGCAACTAATTCATTCATGTGTCACTGTCAACATATGCAACTTATTACGCATTCTTATATGTTTTGGACTATTGACTCGGTGTTGCTTATAGGGACCTGGTTATACTATAGTTGTAATAAGCTCAGGATACATAGAAAGAATCAAATCAAAGAAAAATGCTATATAATGGTCTTCTAGAGGGGTGGTCCTCTCAAAGAAGATGGAAGGTTATGCATGGTAAATGATGAAACTGAAAATCCGTCATAGAGTATCCAGTCTAGGTAAAGGGATGGTCTTCATAATGTGTAAGCTTTAGAAGAGGTTTAAGTGTAGTATATTCTGAGAGATCATGTATGTGCTCCAATGTTTATTTAATACCTTAAAGGGGTATTCCGGTAAAGTAACTTAATTTTTGAAAAACTGCATTAAGGCTGAAAGCTGTGACCCAACCAGAACCCATACCTATACATATAACCAGAACTTCAATTTACCTTGCAATCCATTTGTCTAGCTCCTGTGTGAGCCTGCAACACACTGAGAGTATCATGGTGCCTGATCTTCCCTCACAAAACTAGAATCCCCATAATCCCTGGCTTTCCTGCTGTGAGTTTGTCCTTGTTCATGAGTGTTGATGTTTATTGATTGGCTGCCTGATATCACAGTCCAGTCACGCCCCCTCTACTGAGTAATCACCAGCACACTGACACACCCTTTGTTTCACAAGACATTTAGCTAGAGAAATGATAGCAACACACTGAGCATGCTCGACCTAATAAAGGCTCAGAACTCAAGGTCGATGCCATGGTAATTTATGAGGAAACACAGTGGGTAGCAGAGGAAGAAAACTACTTTTATAACTACTGAACGGTAAATATGAGAAATTTACATTATATTAGGTAATTATTGATGAATAATTAGTCTAAAACATAAGTTATATTTATGGTAACCGGAGTACCCCTTTAACGACTAAGCCAATATTAGTGGCTTTCTTTTTTTTGTTTTACCTCTCCGCCATCCAAGATGCTATCACTTTTTTTTTTTTTTGTCTACAGGGAGATTTTTTTCTCTTTTTATTAGAAAGATATAAACAATAGAATGCAATCTAAATTGTGCATTCGATGCAATAAAGGAGTATCCAAAGAGCAATACAATTCAAAAGTGACAAAGTTATAATGCAGGAAAATAAGTCCTGTCGCATTAAAACTCTGGGTGGTATGGTTTAAATAAGAGCTCTCGGACAGCGCATTATAATAGTAATGTCGTATAGAGAGAAAATCAACAATGTAAACCAGTAATAATTAAACTAGGCAGGGAAGGTCGAGGAAGAAGGAATAGGCAGAAATGATGAGGGAGGGCAGAAGAAGTAGCAGGCGAGGAGTAAAGGAGGCCAAGAGGCGAGGTTAGGGCCATAGCATCCAGTAAGAGTACTAGAGAAAAGAAATGGTGACAATAGGGATTATGTGGATACACCACCTGGGCCTCCCTGCACTAACCCTTTCTGTACAAAATCTCAAAATGCGGACCAAGGCAACAAATTTTTACAAAATTTACTATGGTTTCTGAATTCCCCAATAGGAAATCTCCTCTAATCAGTAAATCCACTGAGATGGAGAAACAGTCAGTTTACATGAGATGGCCAGTAGAAGTCTGGCAGCTGCTGTGATAGGACGTAGAAAAGTTTTGTGGTATTTCGTATGGTTACAGGGAGAAGCAATAGCAGGAGGGTCTCCAGCGTGCATTGTAGTGATGTGTGACACAGGTTTTTAATTGTCTTGATCATTTCAACCCAAAAGGGATATACTTCAGGATAGGACCAATTTTGGATAAGTATTTTCCGCATGTTAAGGGGTAGGATCTATAGATGTGTTTTTTCCACGTCACACAAAACCACATAAGAGATTGTTATAATCTGGGTGTTATTATAAAGCTTTTAGGGCACTAGTAAGCACAGAGAGAAAGTTAAGAGCAGGCATTGTTAGAATCACCTTCAATTCATCCCTAGTTGGTAGAAGGGCCTGTTGAAGAACTGTTTGAAGAGAAAGAGTATTGTGGCTTAAAACATCTGTACTGTGGGGTGAAAGATCTCAGACCTGTATTAAAAGTGAAGTGATGGTGATGAACTTATGTTAAGTTGGTCAATCTCCATAGATACTCCATGTAGCATGTGAGAATAGTTTAGGTAAACGAGAAGAGTGTAAGGCTCAACACCCATGTAGGACAATCTGTCTGAGAGGAAACAAGGCAATATTCTCTTCCACTACAACCCAGTTCTTATGTTTTGGCTGGCAGCCAGTCCACTATCCAGATAATATGTACAGATTTATAATTTAAGAGATGGTCTGGTAAGCCTATACCTCCAAAATTATCTGGTCTGATTAGTGTAGAGTAACCAATTTTGAAGAGCGACATATAAATTAAAAAAATAACCATTTATTTTAACTGAAATAGAATATTGGGACATGTATAAGTAAGGTTTGAAAAACATAGGAATTTGGGGAGGGTTATTTTATTTTGATCAAGTGTTTATGTCCAATCGAAGAAAAAAAAGGGACTTCCCATGAGGAAAGTGTTTGGGAGACTGGAGTTAATAATGGTAGATAATTGAGCTTGTATACATCTATATAGTTAGGGGTTATGTTTATTTCTAGATATCTGAGTGTCAGCTTTAACCAGTCAAATGGGGATTAAATTAAGACATAATGCGATGTGCTTTTTCCAGGGAAAGGGATATATTAAGGACCTGAGATTTAGACATGTTAATCTTGAAACCTGAAATAAAGTCAAATTCTTCAAAAAGGGATTGCAGATAAGGTAAGGCTGTGTTATGGTTAATTAAAACGAAAAGTAAGTTCTCCTCAAAAGCAGGCACTTTGTGTTCTCTGTCTCCACACATTATATCTTTAACCGCAGTGTTTAATTGTATTTTTTGTAATAAGGTTTCAATAGTTAGTAGAAAAAGGAAGAGGGCAATGGATACCTATGTCTTGTACCATTTTGGAGAGGAAAAGATTAATCTACTGTTCACAGATATTTGTGCCGTGGGAGAGCTATTCATGGTGAAGATAATGGAAATAACCTTATCAGGTAGATTATATTTGTTTAAAGCCTGTTGACTAAATTACCAGTTAACCCAGTCAAATGCTGGAGTACTGCCGGAGTACCTATAGAGTGGAGGTTATAGACTAGTTGCAGCATTCTGTATATATTTTCTTTGCCCTCCCTCTACGATACAAAATCCACCTGATCCAGGTTAATAAGATTAGGAACTAGGATTTCAAGGGGCCAGAAGACTGGCAAATAATGTCAGATCAGAGAGTGAGATAGAGCAGTAGTTCCCGCAGAAGGAAGGATCAGGATGTCTTTTTGGAGTATGGAGATATAAGCAGCTAAAATTTAAGGCAGAAAAGGAGTCCCATCAAGCGTGTGTTAAATATGGTAGCAGAAGGTCTCAATAACATAGCAACATAGACTGAAAAAAGACATCTGTTCATCCAGTTCAGCCTGCAAAGTTGATCCAGAGGATGGCAAAAAACCCTCAGATACAAGGCAATTTTCCTTATTTTAGGGGAAAAAAATTATATCCCGACTGGTGATGGCAATCAGAATAACTCTCTGGATCAACGATGCTTCTCCAGAAACCTAATACCTATAACCTGTAACAATATTACACTCCAGAAATACACCCAGGCCCCTCTTGAACTCTTTTACTGAGTTCATCATCACAACACCCTCAGGCAGAGATTTCCATAGTCTCACTGCTCTTACAGTAAAGAATCTCCTTCTATTTTTTGTAGAACCCTTCTTTCCTCTAGTCGTAGAGAATGTTCTCTTGTCACAGTCACAGTGTCAGGTATATACAGATCATTGGAGAGATCTCTGTACTCTTATTATATTTATACCCCGGTTTTAGATCTTCCCTCCCCTCATCGTCTTTTTTCGAAACTAAATAACTCTAATTTTGACAATCTTTCTGGGTACTGTAATCCACTCACAGGGGCGTACATAGTAATCATGGGGCCCCATAGCGAAACTCAGAATTGGGCCCCCCCTAAAGGGTTAAAATGGCAGAACTGAAGCTGATTTACACCTGACAGTTTCAGCAATATAGCTGACACCAAAAGGCGATCACTGTGCTACACATCGACATAGCAGAGCAGGAAACGGTTAAAAAAAAACTGGTGTAAAGTAGAACTGGCTTAGTTGCCCATGGTAACCAATCAGATTCCTGCTTTCATTTTCCAAAGGATCTGTCCAAAATGAATCTGATGGGTTGCTATGGGCAACTAAGTTAGTTCTACTTTACACCAGTTTGATAAATAAATAAATATATATATATATATATATATATATATACTTTTTTAAAGAGAATATGGGGCAGTACAGACCCCTGTGGTACCCCACTAGTAATGGTGACCCAATCTGAGTACCGTTAATAACCTTCTATGTGGCACAGAATCAAATGCTTTGGAGAAGTCAAGATACATAGTAACATAGTAACATAGTATATAAGGCCGAAAAAAGACATTTGTCCATCCAGTTCAACCTGTTTCCTGCAAGTTGATCCAGAGGAAGGCAAAAAAAAACTGTGAGGTAAAGCCAATTTTCCCCACTTAAGGGGAAAAAATTCCTTCCCGACTCCAATCAGGCAGTCAGAACAACTCCCTGGATCAACGACCCCTCTCTAGTAGCTATAGCCTGAAATATTATTACGCTCCAGAAATACATCCAGGCCCCTCTTGAATTCCTTTATTGTACTCACCATCACCACCTCCTCAGGCAGAGAGTTCCATAGTCTCACTGCTCTTACAGTAAAGAACCCTTTTCTATGTTTGTGTACAAACCTTCTTTCCTCCAGACGCAGAGGATGTCCCCTCGTCACAGTCAGTCCTGGGGATAAATAGATGATGGGAGAGATCTCTGTACTGACCCCTGATATATTTATACATAGTTATTAGATCTCCCCTCAGTCGTCTTTTTTCTAAAGTGAATAACCCTAATTTTGATACCCTTTCAGGGTACTGTAGTTGCCCCATTCCAGTTATTACTTTAGTTGCCCTCCTCAGAACCCTCTCTAGCTCTTCTATGTCTGCCTTGTTCACAGGAGCCCAGAACTGTACACAGTACTCCATGTGTGGTCTGACTACTGATTTATAAAGTGGTAAGACTATATTTTAATCACGGGCATCTATGCCCCTTTTGATGCAACCCATTATCGTATTGGCCTTAGCAGCAGCTGCCTGACACTGGTTTTTACAGCTTAGTTTGTTATTTATTAAAATTCCTAGATCCTTTTCCATGTCAGTGTTACTGAGTGTTTTACCATTTAGTATGTACAGGTGACTTGCATTATTCCTTCCCATGTGCATAACTTTACATTTGTCAGTGTTAAACCTCATCTGCCATTTCTCTGCCCAAGCCCCCAATCTATCCAGATCCCTCTGTAGCAGAAAACTGTCCTCTTCAGTGTTAATTACTTTACACAGTTTAGTGTCATCTGCAAAAATTGATATTTTACTGTGCAAGCTTTCTACAAGATCATTAATAAATATATTGAAGAGAATAGGGCCCAATACTGACCCCTGAGGTTCCCCACTAGTGACAGTGACCCAATCTGAGTGTGTACCGTTAATAACCACTCTCTGTTTTCTATTACTGAGCCAGTTACTTACCCACATACAGATATTTTCTCCTAGTCCAAGTGTTCTCATTTTATATACTAACCTTTTGTGTGGTACAGTGTCAAATGCTTTGGAGAAGTCCAGATATATGACATCCACTGATTCACCCCGGTCAAGTCTAGAACTTACCTCCTCATAGAAACTGATTAAATTAGTTTGAAATGACTGATCCCTCATGAAGCCATGCTGATATGGTGTAATTTGCTTATTTTTATTGAGATACTCCAAGATAGCATCTCTTACAAAACCTTTAAACAGTTTACCCACAACAGATGTTAAACTTACCGGTCTAAAATTTCAAGGCTCTGTTTTTGGACCCTTTTTGAATATTGGCACCACATTTGCTATACGCCAGTCTGGTGGAACATTCCCTGTCAGTATGGAGTCCGTGAATATCAAAAATAAGGGTCTGGCTAGGACATCATTTAATTCCCTTAGGATACGGTGGTGTATGCCATCCGGTCCTGGCGATTTGTCTATTTTAATCTTTTTAAGTCGCTGCTGTACTTCTTCCTGGGTCAGACAGGGCACTTTTAAAGAGGAATTTACTTTTACATTTTGCATTTCATCTGACAGTTTATTTTCCTCAGTGAAAACAGTGGAGAAGAAAATATTTAATAGCTTAGCTTTATCCTCGTCGCATTCTGCAACTCCCCCCTCATTGCTATGTAGAGGGCCGACTCCTTCAGATTTATATTTTTTACCATTTATATAATTGAAAAACATTTTAGGGTTAGTTTTGCTCTCTTTGGCAATTAATCTCTCAGTCTCTAGTTTGGCAGTTTTTATTAGTTTTTAATATATTCTATTTTTTTCCTTATAGTTTATCAGTGCTTCCTCGCTCCCCTCCTGTTTTAGTGATTTATATGCTTTCTTTTTGTCATTTATTGCTTTTTTTTTACGGTTCTATTTATCCACATTGGTTTCTTCTTATTTCTTAGCCTTTATTTACGATGTTACGATGCTTTTAAAAATCTCCCATTTTGTGGTTGTATTTTTATTTTTGAGGACTTTTTCCCAGTTAATTGGGCCTATGGCCTCTCTTAGTTGACTAAATTTAGCTTTTTTGAAGTCCGGTATTCTTGTTCCTCCCTGTAGAAACTCTCGTTTGAAGGATAATTGGAAGGTTATTACTTTATGGTCACTATTTCCCAGGTGTCCCCCGACCTGCACGTCTGTTGTTCTATCAGGTCTATTGGTTAATACTAAGTCCAGTATGGCCGTCCCTCTAGTTGGGTCCTGAACCATTTGGGAAAGGTAATTGTCTTTGGCTATTGCCAAGAACCTGTTTCCTTTATGGGATGTACAGGTTTCAGTTTCCCAGTCTATATCTGGGTAGTTGAAGTCCCCCATAATAACCACCTCATTATGGTTTGCCGCCTTGCTTATCTCGTTTAGTAATAGATTTCCTGCCGACTCTGGTATATTAGGTGGTTTATAGTAAACTCCTATTAGTAATTTATTATTGTTTTTGGCTCCATTTATCTCCACCCACAATGACTCCACATTTTCGTGTCCCTCACAGATGTCTTCCCGGAGTGTGGGCTTTAGACAGGACTTTATGTAAAGGCAGACCCCTCCCCCTCTCTGGTTTTGACGATCCTTTCTGAACAGATTATAACCTTGTACATTAACAGCCCAGTCATAGCTATCGTCCAGCCATGTCTCAGTTATTCCCACTATGTCATAATCCTCCTCACACATCACTAATTCCAGTTCCCCAGTTTTATTAGTCAGGCTTCTGGCATTAGTATACATACATTTGAGAGGTTTATGCATATTTTTTGCCCTACACCTTTCCTTCTGAACTTTTCTAGTCCCTCCTTCCATTCCTCCCCCAGTCCCACTACCTCGCCCCCGGTCTCTATCTGCACTATCTTCCCCTCCTATAATGTAATTTCCCTCCCCCCCAGTCCCTAGTTTAAGCACTCCTCCAACCTTCTAGCCATCTTTCTCCCCAACACGGCTGCCCCTTCCCCATTGAGGTGCAGCCCGTCCCTACGATAGAGCCTGTAGCCGATAGCAAGGTCGGCCCAATTCTCCATGAACCCAAAACCCTGCTTCCTACACCAGTTCTTGAGCCACTTGTTAACCTCTCTAATCTCCCTCTGCCTTTCTTGTGTGGCCCTTGGTACAGGCAGTATTTCGGAAAATACTACCTTTGAGGTCCTTGCCCTAAGCTTTTCACCTAAATCCCTGAAATCATTCTTAAGGACTCTCCACCTACCTCTAACTTTGTCATTGGTTCCGATATGGACCATGACCGCTGGATCTTCTCCAGCCCCTCCCAGTAATCTGTCAACCCGATCCGCGATGTGTTGAACTCTAGCGCCAGGAAGACAGCACACTGTTCGACGATCACGATCTTTGTGACAGATCGCCCTATCTGTTCCCCTAATAATTGAGTCTCCCACTACCAGCACCTGTCTGGCCTGCCCTGCTCTCCTGGTCCCCTGCTTACTGGAGCTGACATTCCCCTGACCAGCAGAGGAAGTGTCCGGCTGCAGCGGTGCCGTCCATGAGCTGCCATCCCCCTCATCTGCCAAACGTGCAAACTTGTTGGGGTGTGTCAGATCAGGGCTAGCCTCCCTGGCACTCTACCCCCCTTTCTTACTGTCACCCAGCTAGCTACCTCACTTTCCTCAGCCTCTTTACTGTCACCCTTCCCCTGAACTACCCCAAAGACTGCTTGCTCGGTGAGCAGCAAACTCTTTTGCAAATTGTCAGTGGCTCTCACTGTTGCAATATGCCCGTTTAGAGACTTGATGTGCGATTCCAAACGCGTAATTTGCTCACATTTTGAACAAAGATATGCACCCTCAAACGGCTGTTCCAGGACTGCATAAATCATGCAAGATGTGCACTGGACGAAATTGTCAATTGTGCAAGACATACTAATGGGGTTTACACCACAAAAACTAAAAAATACAATATAATGTAGTAACAAGAACTGACGAATTTCAGTCCCCCACTGAAGTCCCTGAATCTGAAGTCACTTAATCTTAAGTCACACTTACACAACCACACACTTAATCAACCACGCGTTATATATATATCTACTTATATAGGTATACTGTAAATGAAACTCAAATACACCAGCCTGTTTTTTTTCCTCTGGATTCAAAGGCTGAGCTCTCCTCACTGCTGACTTCTTAAAGGCTCCTAATTAGGCAGCCACACCCTAATTACTCACCTGTGCAACCCCTGGTAAAGGAAAAAAAGTGTTAACACAGCAATGAAGCTTGCAAAGCAGAAAGTCCCAGTGTACAATAGAGTCAAATGCAGCCACTCAATGTCCACAAATAATTTAGCTCTCAGTTACTCCCTCACTTAATCTTAAGTCACACTTACACAACCACACACTTAATCAACCACGCGTCACGACCAACCTCGCGTTATATATATATCTACTTATATAAGTATACTGTAAATGAAACTCAAATACACCAGCCTGTTTTTTTTCCTCTGGATTCAAAAGGTCTATTGACTCACCCAGGTCCATTCCAGAACTTATCTCCTCATAGAAATTGATTAGATTAGTTTGACAGGACTGATCCCTCATGAAGCCATGCTAATACAGCGTTATACTCTTATTTTCATTGAGGTAGTCCATAATAGCATCTCTTATAAAACCCAAATACAGATGTTAGACTTACCAGCCTATAGTTTCTGGGCTCTGTTTTTCCCCCCTTTTTGAATATTGGCGCCACATTTGCTAAATGCCAATCCTATGGACACTTACTATTGATATAGAGTACTTAACTATCAGAAATACAGGTCTGTCTATTACATAACCTAATTCTCTTAGGAATTATCTTGAAAGGTCATATAGTAAAGCGATGTGAGGCCATCTGGACCTGGACATTTATGCTTAATCTGCCATAGAGTGACTAAAACTCTTGTGTAGTAAAAGGTTTTCACAATTCCTCTACTTGATATGGTGACACCGAAGGGTGTTGGATATAGTTTGAATAGGACTTATTTATGTCTTAAGGTCCGTTACATCAGGGGAGTCCATGTTGTCAAGGTTATAGAGATCGAAATAAAATCTTCTTCAGCTATGGCTGAGGTTGTGTACTGTTTTTCTCCTAAAAAGGATTGGATTATGGACATAAAGGATTTTGCTTTTCATTTATTTACTTGCGAATGTAGTGGGCTTGTCTCCACTAACATAATATTTTAGCTGGGGAAGGTGGGGGGGGGGGGATTTCATAGACTTCAAGAGGCTGTACAAGAGGCTGTATAAGAGGCTAATGCAACCCTATAACTAACACCTAGCCATGGCATGCTTTGGTAGGGGCAAAACCCACAAGACATCTTGACTGCAAACTGACCTACAATAGGATTTTTTGTATGACCACAGTGTCCCTAGAAAGAGACTTGTCAGAGTTCTGCACCTGTTCTGCTGTAATGTGCAAGTTTCCCACAAAGTCTGAGTGTAACCATTAAGTTGATGTACTGCAACTACCACAGCTGACATGCCTCTCTGTAAGACAAAATAAAGCTAGTTTTATCTTCTGGTGTCTGCGACATTCCAGTGGGGTGCCTGCCCCCCCCCCCCCCAACCAATGGTACATGCATATTATTATATGAAGCAATCCCATTGAATCCAGCACTTTAATATACCATAACATCAGATATTTCATTGATGCATATCAAAACAAATGCTATATATATATATATATATATATGTAAAAATATCCTACATTTTTTGGGCAATACATGCCACACTCAACAGTAAAATAGGCTGTTAACTCTGATTGGACCAACTATAAAGAAACATTCATTTGTAGTAAAGTCAAACACATACTGTATGCAGAGCAATTAGTATGTTGAAGTGTATTCTGCATGGATTATATATCCTTATAGGTTATTACTGGAAATTAATAATGTAGAAAACTATACCATGAAGGGTCTACCATGAAGAGTCACATTCATTCATACAAATTTTACGTTAGTTGTTTTAATTATTTCTATAATGGTTGGATTTAAAGAAACAAGACAAATGATATCTTCTGCCAAATGAAACCCCTGGTTCATGGCAGAAAACTTCATATTTATTTAATGCACATCAGTTCATGTGCAAGAAAAATGTTTTTTGGACACAGTTGTTGATCTTGAGCTAAGCAAAATGTCACTTTTTCTTTAAATAACTCTACCTTTTCCCTTTAATACTTTATTTTCAGTCAAAGCTCAAGTTTTATTTGTAGTTGTATCTTACTTTGCCCTCAGCAGCTTGGAATCACTGTGGGAAATAAAGGAGCAACAATCTGACATGACTGCCGCTTTCTCTACAGCTGTCGGAAATGCTTGTGTCCTTTAAGCATCTGGGGAACTTGTGCAGAAAGCGACTAAAACCTGAGTTTGTTGTCAGAGCTTGGGAAAATCTTGCATACTACTAGAAAAGCAAACATGTTTTATAAACTAATTAACTTTGCTTTTCTTTGAAAATATAGTGCGTTCCTTGCTGGTATTTCAACTACTGTTTTAATAAGGATTAAGGGACAAAGGATTGTACGTTTGTCATGTTTAAACGATTGTAAAAGTTTTATCGCAGGCATCTGTTCACTTGGCAACAGAACTGTCAATATGACTACCATTTTAGCCTAGATATAGGTTTGTTTTATTAAAAATATGCCAAATTAAATGCTTCTTTGCATTCAGAATACTAGTTTTCTCCATACTGTTTAAGGTGGAGATGGTAGTAATAACCCCTTTGTTCCTAATGGTTTTCTGAAATACTTTGAAGTTCATGTTGGCACCATCCTTGACCTGGGATTTTTCAGCTTTGCGATATCATTTGGTTCTGTTGAGGCTCTGAACTCCTGGACAGGAGGCAAAAACACTAGCAGTGAGCCACAGGCTGCACTGTCTCCAATGGGAGGATTTTTTCTACTTAAAGTGGACCTATAAGTCCAATGGGAGGATTTTTTCTACTTAAAGTGGACCTATAACCTCTCCTAAGATGTTTGTTTTAGCAAGCACCTGCATTCCTCCTGTAATAACAATTCTAGAGCGCCTACTCTTATGCCTATGTTGTGCTATTCATTTATTATTATAATAGAAGTTATAAATATATTATGAATGAAGTTATTAATTACAAGCAATTTACATGAAGTTCCAGATGGCGTTTACCAATTGGGGTTGTGCCCCTGCTTAAACTGACACTATCCTATCAGTGCTGCTGGTATTAGACTGTGCATAGAGACCCCTTCTTCCTCCAATTGGTATCATCCATCTGGACCATCATTGCAAACTGCAAGCAATTTAGTCATTATTTGTAACAGGAATAATAAAAGAATGCCAATTGCTAATAAAATTGGAATAATTACAATTTTTTTGTATTTCCCCTAAATCACAAAAATAAAGGGGTTTTCTCATGAATGATATAAAAATTAAAAAAATCACAATCTTTAGCTAGAACCAGCTTTGTACATCACATATATCCAGAGCCTCCCCACTCATTGCTCCAATTGCTCTGCTAAATTTATTTCAAGTCTGCAGCGTCAGGGGAGGAATGTGTCCTTTCTCAGGGGTATATCCTTTCTGTTACAGTTCTCTCTCTTTAACTATAACAACTTCTAACCATAGAGATGGCTGGCATTTGAAGGATGGAACTGAGCGAGTGCATCCAAGCGATGTTACCGAGGATGATGGAGAAATACGGAAAATAATAATTAGGTGCCGCTATACAGGTTTTATTAAATAACTCAGTGGCTGTACTACATTTTTAACTAAATCCAATTACAAAAGTATTCAGATCCAGGAGCTGGTTTGAAAAATGTAGAATATTATTTGTAATACAAATTAAACTCTTACTTGTGTATAAGGGAAAATGGCCCCTCAATATAAATCTGTCTCACAAAAAAGAAGACCTCATACAGCTAAGTTGATGTAAAAACATAAAGGGTACTATAATTGGAATTTCCAACAGTGAAAGGACAGAACTTAGAGTGTACTCATATGAGTAATTCTTTGTCACATTTTTGCTACAATTTTCATAATTGCTGCAATAATGTTGCAGTTGTGCCAGACATTTCTGTAACTGTCAACCCCATTAAGATGTACGTATGTAACTGGTTTTCATTCACTAAAACTACTACAACCATTTGGCATGTGAACATTTTCTTAAAGGAATGTCCATACAGTTATGGTGATACCAAATTTATAAAGGTTTTTTTTTGTTTTACCACTTTTGCACAGTAATCTTTAAAAACAATTTTTTTTTTGTTTCGTCATATTCTGAGAACCAACACTTTTTTCTTTCTTTGGAGCTGTTTTTCATGTGAGCTGTAGTTTTTCTATGTTACCTGTTTGGGGTACATATGCCTTTTTGATTACTCTTTATTTCATTTTTTAGAGGCAAGATAACAAAAACCCAGAAGTTCTGCCATAGGTTTTAATGTTTTATGATATTCACCATGTGAGTTAAATATTGCACTAATTTTATAATGTGATACTAATTATGTGTTCTTTTTAATGTGTTTATTTACTGGGAAAGGGTTTTTTGTATTTTTTCATTTTTTTTTATTTTAAACATATTTAAAAATTGTATTCAGTCCTACTATGGGATTTAAACACAAGGGGGCTCCATTGCTGGTAAAATACACTACAATTTTTCTTTACAGCACATCACAATACTTTTTTATACCTGTTAGCATGCTGTTAGGCTCAATATCAGGTCTTTCCTCTGGCAAAGCCTAATAGGTGTACCAAGATAGTGGATATAGAAACCTTTATTAGGTCCCTGGCTGCCATAACAAACCAATGGCACCATGTCGTTTTATTGTGGGCATTGTGTCTGGTGACTGTACCTCTGTCAAACTCCTTAAAATGCTGCAGACGCTATTGACCATGCATCTAAGGGGTGATATTGCCAGGATCAGAGTTATCTCTGATCCTAGTCATTGCAGCAGGATATCAGCTTTATGGTAAAGATTACACCCTTTGATGATGGTGCAGGCTCAGCTTTGAACACCATAAGAATGCTGTAAATATACAGCATTAAAACCCTCCTTTCCGTGACATAGATATATATTATTTACTAGGTTTACATGCCAGGTTTATATTGGCGGACTTTAGTCATAGTTCTGATTATTTGCCTAGCAACTAGTGGTGTCATACTCTATCTTATTTTATGTTTGGTTCAGGATGTTTTTTACCTAGTAAATCAGAGTGCTAGATGTAAACTTGTTACTTTGGTCAAATGCAACAATTATATTACTTTCCTACACATTTTAGGGTACTTTCACACTTACGCTAGAGGATTACGGCAGGCAGAAATCCGTATGCAAACGGATAGCATTTGTTTCTGGATCCATCTAACAAGTGCATTGCAATACCGGATCCGGTATCATCTGGAAAACCAGATCCGGTATTTATTTTTTTCACAGATTTAAAGGTCTGCGCATGTGCAGACTGGGAAACCGAATCCGTTTTTCCGGAACACTTGGTACCTGATCCGGTATTAATACTTTTCAATGGAAATTAATGCCGGATCGGCATTCCGGCAAGTGTTCCGGGAATTTTGGCCGGAGAAAATACCGCAGCATGCTGCAGTATTTTCTCCAGCCAAATATCGTAAGAGGGACTGAACTGAATACATCCTGATGCATACTGAATGGAATGCTTTAGGATAAAACTGAAGCGTTATTTTCCGGTATTAAGCCCCTGTGACGGAACTCAATACAGGAGCCCCTGTGACGCAACTTTATTGCTTGTGTGAAAGTAGCTTTAGCATATGATTTAATATAAACATATATATTAGATTTATACAGGCTGATGCTAGTTAAAGTCTAGTTTACAAACAGGGGCGTAGCTATAGGGGGTGCAGCGGTAACAATCGTTACCGGGCCCAGTAGGCTGAGGGGCCCTTATGCGTTTAAATTTTTGCCTCAGGCAGCATGAAGGCTATGTGCTTCCCTGCCCCTGGCCACAAAGCACTGAGGGAAGGGGGGGCCAAGCTGAGCTTGCACCAGGGCCTATGAGCTTTAAGCTACACCTCTGGTTATAAAATCTGCCTAGTAACTAGCCACTATTTAGTTTTGATTGGCTTAACTGGCCTGTTTTCCCTCTCATTGTTTCTTCACGGGGTGGAAGGGTTTTTGGGAAGCTATCCTGCTGATGGAGCTATGTAAATGAACTACTTATGAATTTATGAGTAAATACTATGCATCAATTTTCTTTCAACTTTGTACAGATCATTATCTATTTATTATGCTATTTGTTTAATGCGTTCTCTTAATCTAGATTCTAGATTTCTATACTTTTACCTTTGATTTTATGTCACAGACTTCTTTTTGTTATTATGGCTTCTTTTTAGCTGTCTATATACACCATATAGGTGTATGTGTTTGTTATCCTCTCACTGACTTGATACCCCCAAAATGCGTTGTCCATGTGAGATTGTCTCGGAAAACCCCTTTAAGTTAATTTTAGTTTTTCTTTCATTTTTGGCATTTGATGCAATTATTCCTACATTTCTTACTGTAGTACAGCAGTCATACTCCTCAGATTTCTGTTCCAAGCACATAAAGTAACATTTAATTCTGCCCTCCTTGTACTTACTCCTCCCTAATGGTAAATTTGAGTCAATATATTTCACCTTTATTTATAAAAAATCCAAAAGTTAACAAAAATTTTAAAAAATTCACTGTTTTCTAAATTTGAATCTATCTGCTTTTAAGACAATGATACCTCATAAAATACTCATGAATTAACATTCACCATATGTCTACTTTATTTTGGCATCATTTCGGCAATATACTTTTATTTTTTTTAGGACGTTAGAAGGTTTAGAACTTTAGAAGCAATTTTTTACATTTTTGAGAAAATTTCCAAAATCAAGTAATTTTTGTTTTGTTTTTGATTGACTGATATTATGTTTTTTGGGAGGTGAGGTAACAAAAAAAAGCTGTTTTGGCGTAATTTTATTTTCACGCTGTTCACTTGATGGGGTAGATCAGTGTACAGCCTCAGTGCAGGGCTGATCGAGGTTTGTAAAAGACCCGGCAGCTCCTGCACTCTCCCGACCCCAGCGGTCACATGACCACCGGGGCAGGACAGGAAGCGGCATAGCGCTTCCTGATCTGTATACACAGTGCTCGTTCACCACTGTGTATACAGCGGTCTAGAAGGCAGGGACATCCAGGAACAGTCCCTGCCTTCTCTTTGGGGTGCCCTGCTGTCACTGACAGCGGGCCCCCGGCACAACAGCAGTACGATTAGCGTGCAGCTGCAATCTCTGAAAGAACATCCCAAAACGTCTGATTAGAGATAAACCCGACTGCCCAGGACGTTTATAGTCAATGGGTGGTCGGGAAGTGGTTAAAGGAACTTCAGATCTTTGTAATCCAAAGGCACCACAGTGACAGTCTTCAGGTGAACAGACCGTGTGGTTACAGCTTGTACATGTTTCTTATTTAGTATTAGAAACAGGTTTGCAAGCTTTCTTTTCTCGCTGCAGAGGAGACAGATTAGAGGTGGGTTCATAGAGGAGATATATTAAGTCATTTATCAAACTGGTGTAAAGTAGAACCGGCTTAGTTGCCCATAGCAACAAATCAGATTCCAAAGTTATGGAAAATGAAAGGTGGAATATGATTGGTTGCTATGGGCAACTAAGCCAGTTCTACTTTACACTGGTTTGATAAATCCTCCCCTTTGACTTTACCTCTTTCTACTTAGATATCTTCAAACTGCTACAGAAAGCAGTTTTAGGAGATTTTCTGCAGTCAGACACGTCCCTCATTCCTCCCTACCTTTTCATCCTTGGCTGGAGACAGGTTGGTATCAGTTTATGTACTCCAACATGACCTCACAGTCACACAGGAAGTTTGGGAAAGGTTCAGGATTAAGTCCAATACACCGTACTTCATTTTTCATGGTCTGCAATTGTAATATTACATTTTGTTGATTGTTCTTTTTTCTTTGTTTGGATTCTGAGTTTAAAGGCTCCTTTAATATTACATCCTTATCTCTTCAGTACTTGTTGAAGCTTTCAATAAAAGACCAGATCAGACCAGAGACCAAAATAATACTTTATTACCAGTGTTGATCGCGGCTATTCTAATCGTGAATTTTTATCGCGAATATCGGCACTTTGAGAATTCGCAAAGATCTAGAATATAGTGCTATATCTTCGTAATTATGAATATTCTAGATTTTTTTCATCAGTACCCTCACTGCTTCTAGCTTGTGGGCCAATGAGAAGGCTGCAATATCTTTGTCAGAGCTTAGCAACATCCCTAGCAACCAATAGGAAAGTTGCCTACCCCTTGCTATGTAGGAAACTCCGCAGTAGCCATTTTCTGTTGTTTTTTGCATTTCTGAGAGACAGAGAGAGAGAGAGCAGTGTCATTGCTGTGCACTGTGCTTTGCTGAGTCATCTGGATCCTTATTCAATTACATTAGATTAGGCATGCTCAACCTGCGGCCCTCCAGCTGCTGCAAAACTACAATTCCCAGCATTCTCAGACAGCCTACAGCTATCAACCTACAGCAGGGCATTGTGGCAGTTGTGGTTTTACAACAGTTGGAGAGCTGCAGGTTGAGCATCCCTGCATTCGATAGTTAGCTCATATATATAATGCAGATAGTTAGTGGGAGATAATCAGTGTAGGTTAGATAGTGATATAGTGTAGCTGATAGATTCCAGTGCAGGGTGCTAGGTAGTGTGATAGGAATTACTCTGCTGTGATAGGGATTAGTGTCTTTGTCTTTCTTCTGGAAAAAAATAAAAAAATAAATACAGTGATCAGGAGTTCTTCCTCACAGTCACGAAAGTTGCTGCCAACCATTTTCTCCAGTCTCAGGAAGCTTCTAGCAGCTTGGAAAATGTAGCAAAAGTGAGCCATGCCTGTATTGCGCATGCAATACGCGCATATTACATTGCCGATTTTCGCAATCAAGAAAATAATGACTGGAGATCACGAATTCTAGAATTTGCTAAATTTATGGTGAAAATTAGGCCAAAAATTCATGGAAAACCGCGAAAACGAATATTGCCTATGCTGCTCATAACTATTTATTACACATGTAATAAAATAACATGACAGTAACAGATGTGCAGGTTAGGCAATAGTGGTAGAACTACCACAAAACCAAATGCACTGGCAAACCTTGGCCAAAACCCACAGGGCGGAGAACCAGCGAGCCCCTTTCTTCACAGAGCCCCCGGTGGTGGGGATAAACTGGGCCGAGGGCTCACAGGTCACACCTGCAGGAAGGTCCAGCTATACTTGGCTGCTTCCTGCAGAGAACCAAAAACAACAGGAGTGGAATACAATCAAACACAGGAGATGGAACAGACAACAAGACAAACGGGAACCAGCACACAAGCAGATGCCTGGACCCCATGCGGAACGGAAGCATGGCGGTCACAGGCAGAGCTGCACAGAGACTAGCGATACTCCCTCCGGAAAACCCAGGAGCCCTTTCACGAAGGCAAGACATACACAGGACATGAACAAAAGCAGTAAGGCACTGCCAGGCTGGACATAAAACAGACATGATCAGAAGCAGTGGAGCACTGCCAGGCTATATATAGAATAGACAGGATCAGAAGCAATGGAGCACTGCCAGGCTATACATAGAATAGACAGGAACAGAAGCAGTTAAGCACTGCCAAGCTATCAGACGCAGTTAGAGCACTGCTGGGCTAAACATGAAACAGAGTGGATCAAGACACAGAACAGGTACAGAAGATCAGACAAGGCAATAATATCAATGCTTCACCAGGCAAAACCACACAGAAGGGCAGATGGCAAAACCCCTTGGGTCAGCAGCAAAGGGCTTACCCAGCAAGGCACAAGACAGACTGACCACAAGCCCCATGGCTCACAGGTAGATATAGCTGTGATAATGAGGGCACCTGTTAAGACACCTGGGAATGGTAACCTCACCAGAACCAGCAGTACCAGAAGCACTAAACAAACAATACAGGCCACTGTTCACACACAAGGCCGCAGCCAGCACGCATCTCAGAACCAGCGTACATGGGAACACCCACAGCCAGTACACAAAGATTATGCAGCAAGCCTGCACGGCACCAGTGACAGGAACCACACAGATCTGGACATTGAAGTAACAAACACAAGCCAAAGTTCACACACAAGGTCACAGCCAGCACGCATGACAGAACCAGCATACACAGGAGTCATCCTGCAGCCAGTATGTGAGAGGACATGCAGCCAGCCTACACTACCGCACCTTGAATTGTTTTAGCATGAGTGCTGGATCGGCTTCAAGTTGGGAATGAAGTAGCATCAAGGGAGTGAACTGATCTGTGCACCAGGGCCAGGTGAGCCAGATTCATAAACAGTTGCCCTTACATACAGAATGATATATGCTCAGTCCTGATGCCTGGCTGACACTACTTATGGGTTATTGGAGGGGCTCCATGCCACACACATATTATATCTGTATAGATGCAGTGCAAAAAGTTGAAGTAGAAGCAGAACAACTCAGCCAAAACCACTGGGATTCAAGGTTTAGACCAGAGGCACAGCTCAAGGTGAAAGGTTCTCTCATGGTAGTCTGAGCTGCATATGGGGGTTGTTATTGCACATAGTAGTGCTCCATTCATTTGCAGTGCAGTAGGGGGCTATGATGGAGTGTAGGAGGCCATGGATCTGATTCAGCTGATGGCCTTCTCTGGAAGCACTATCGGAGGAGAGCATGCAAGTGATGGTCTTTGAGTTGCTATTGTCAATCTGACTATATGACTGGGGTGCTAATGTATATATCCTCAACTTTAAAGACCTACAGTGCCAGTCCTGGATGCTCCTGTGAAGCTAAGGAGAGGATTCCACAAGGTGTGCTCATAGCTCCCCAGTGTCACGTTTCATTGTGTATTCAAGACTGGGGATAACTGTTACATTGACATAAAAGGGATAAATTGGAGACAAAGCAATGGGAAGAAGGAAAAAAAAGTAAGCAGCCATACTTTTCTAATCCTGGACAACCCCTTTAGAGTAATTCTTTCTGTCATGCTATCAGTACACACAGAGGGGAAATTAAAGACTCTGGACAGGTACTAGACTACGTGGAAAGAACTGAGACAATGATCAAAACCATCCGTCCATTAAAGAATACATACTAAAAATACATATTATAGTATTAAATGGCTTTTTTTTAAACTGTAGGAGAACATTTATTAAGAGTGGAGTTTTCCATACCAGTCTTAACCTCGGCCCCTACTGGCGTGAAATGCAGCATAGTTATTAAGAGGCTCTTATTTTTTGGGGCACATTTCTGCCCCCCAAAATATCTTTTGTATCAAGAGAGCAGGCATTGATTTCAGGTATAATTTAGGCCAATTTGCTTGGTGTGAAATATAACAAATGTATGCCGACCCCACTCCGTCCACTTTTTGGAAAAGTGATGAATAGGGTAACATATTTTCATAAGTCATATATTTTTGTGCAAGCTAGACTTTTTGACACCAGTTTTCTGGCGTACATGGCTTCATAAATGTGGACCTAGCCATGTGTGTATGCATTCCATATAATAGATACTGTGGTGATGCCATTTAGTTCACAGTATCCAATACCCCAAATAGTTCGTGACAAATGACATTGAAACCCGCTGTGATATCTTTATTAACTACCTGAGGAAGGTAATGTAGTTCCTCCAGGTTTATTGAATCAAGGTAATTCAAGATAAACTGAATGAACTATGGGATATCTGGCTTATTTGAACACACAGTGGGATAGCTGTGATCTTTTCTGGTTTCATTATGAACCCTCTATTGCCTGTCATTTATCCTGTTGTCCACTAGATGGAAGACTATGAATTTTATCAAGGGCACACAGTATATTTTACTGATATCACATAATCTTAAAGGGGAACTATTAAAAACTTCCTAAGACACAACATTAAAAAAAAAAAACATTTTATATACCTGTTGTGTACACTGGAAAGGCTCAAACATAAAATAACTCTATACAGTATAGTATTTCTCTTCAACTACTGTATTCTATTCTATTGAATTCTGAATTTTAGATAACATAGAAATTGAAACAAAGCATCGTAGTTATCTTATTATGAGGGTCACATACAGGGAACAGACATTATGGTATGAAGCTAAAGGGGCTTATCAGTTTCATACAAGTGAAGCTTATTTAATTATAATAAAAAGCAATACAAGTTTCTATGGGGGGGGGGGGGAGGATTTATCAAGAATGGCATTATAACGTAAGTCTTGATCTAGTTTTTGGAGGAGTGAGATACAATGTATTTATGAGGAGGCAGGTCTGTATACCAGAATCTGAAATCTACACCAGCTAGATTTCTGGCTTAACTTGCATCAGAAAACTGACACAAGAAACATTAAACTTGTCTGGCGGCATAGACCCTGCTGCTCACCCCTGCCCCACTCATTTTATTCTACAAATCTGATGAGTGTCTTGTAAAAGGGCAAAAAGTTGCAAATTTGAGACTGTTTTTAAGCCATAAAACTGGTACAGAACATTTTGGACAAGGTGCAGTGGTCAATAGGCATAAATATTGTATAAAATAAGATGTGCCAAAAACGATCCAAATTTTATAGCAAATTGTGCCACAGATGAGATGTAGCCAATATAGTAAATGTGGGCAATTCGCTCCCTCATCTATACTGAATTAAGCCTAACCTACCAAATATACATTAAAAAAAGAGACAGCTGACAGTATGGCTACAGAGTTAGACTACACAGGCTTTGCATTGGGTTGCTTAGTATCTGCAGGCACAAGGCAGTAGAATATTTTAAATCAAGACTCTTTTCAAATTATTCGCTTTTTCATTCAAGTTGCATAGTTATGAATGCAAACACTGCCCTCATCTTACCTGACAAGTCTTTTTAAGTATTGACTTATGTCTCGCTTTTTCTCTTTTATACTTATTAAAAGTCATGAACAAATTGCCAGCAGTTTGCCAGTTGGGGGTGTGTCCCTGCACAGTCTGACACTATTCAATCAGTGCTGCTAGTGCCAGACTGTGCAGGAACACCCCATTCCCCCCAAACTGTAACACCCAGCTGGAACTTTATAGCTGACTGCTGGCAATTCATTAATAAACTTCTAGCAGGAATAATAGCAAAATGGTATACAGTCATAAGAATAGATGCACCAGAATTGTTGTTGCATGGGGAATGTACGTACTTACTAAAACAGACGTCAGAAGACGTGACAAGTCCTTTTTAAGGCCTGTTGTCTGAGTAGCCCTGCTGCTTTCTCCATTCAAAGTTATGGAGCAAAACAGGAAATTGCTGCAAAGATGACCATACCCTATAACAACTTCTATCTTCCTAAATGGCAGAATACAGATCAGTATTTTGCCGACATTAATGGAAGAATGTTATTTCTAGTGTTATCGAGCACAAAAGTGCTCGGGTAATCGAGTAGAACACCTCGGAATGCTCGGGTGCTCGGTAGAAACATTAGGGGCGAGGGCCTACTTCTGAGCTGACCATCTAAAACATTAGGGGCGAGGGCCTGCTGCTGATTAGACCATCTAAAACATTAGGGGTGAGTGTCTTCTGCTCAGCTGACTCTCTAAAACATTCAGGGTAAGTGCCTGCTGCTAATCTGAATATGGAAAAAATTATGGGCGAGGGCCTGCTGCTGATCTGACCATCTAAAACATTAGGGGTGAGGGTCTGCTGCAGAGCTGACTCTAAAACTTTAGGGGCGAGTGCCTGCTGCTGATCTGACCATCTAAACAATTAGGGGTGAGGGCCTACTGCTGAGCTGACCATCTAAAACATTAGGGGTGAGGGCCTGCTGCTGAGCTGACCATCAAAAACATTAGGGGGTGAGGGTCTGCTGCTTAGCTGATCATCTAAAACATTAGGGGTGAGGGTCGGCTGTAGAGCTGACTTTAAAACATTAGGGGCGAGTGCCTGCTGCTGATCTGACCATCTAAACCATTAGGGGCGAGGGTCTACTGCTGAGTTGACCATATAAAACATTAAGGGCGAGGGCCTGCTGCTGAGCTGACCATCTAAAACATTAGGGGTGAGGGCCTGCTGCTGAGCTGACCATCTAAAACATTAGGGGGTGAGGGTCTGCTGCTGAGCTGACCATCTAAAACATTAGGGGTGAGGGTCTGCTGCAGAGCTGACTCTAAAAAATTAGGGGCGAGTGCCTGCTGCTGATCTGACCATCTAAACCATTAGGGGCGAGGGCCTACTGCTGAGCTGACCATCTAAAACATTAGGGGCGAGAGCCTGCTGCTGAGCTGACCATCTAAAACATTAGGGGGTGAGGGTCTGCTGCTGAGCTGACCATCTAAAACATTAGGGGTGAGGGTCTGCTGCTGAGCTGACCATCTAAAACATTAGGGGTGAGGGTCTGCTGCTTAGCTAACCATTTAAAACATTAGGGGTGAGTGCCTGCTGCTGATCTGACCATCTAAAACATTAGGGGGTGAGGGTCTGCTGCTTAGCTGACCATCTAAAACATTAGGGGTGAGTGCCTGCTGCTGATCTGACCATCTAAACCATTAGGGACGAGGGCCTACTACTGAGCTCACCATCTAAAACATTAGGGGCGAAGGCCTGCTGCTGAGCTGACCATCTAAAACATTAGGGGCGAGGGCCTGCTGCTGAGCTGACCATCTAAAACATTAGGGGCGATGGCCTGCTGCTGATCAGACCATCTAAAACATTAGGGGTGAGGGACTGCTGCTGAGCTGACTCTCTAAAACATTTAAGGTGAGTGCCTGCTGCTAATCTGAATATGGAAATAATTATGGGCGAGGGCCTGCTGCTGAGCTGACCATCGAAAAAATTATGATTGAGAGCCTACTGCTGACCTGACCATCGAAAAAATTATGGTTGAGGGCCTGCTGCTGAGCTGACCCTCTAAAACATTAGGAGCGAGGGCAGCCTAATAAGCACGTGGATATGATGGAAGAGGAGGAGGAGGACAAGAAAAGGAAGATTGAAGCATATACTCTTTTTTTGTGCCTTTATGTTCAGCTGCTTTCCTCTGGTGGAGTAGAGAAGTCAGGGGCAATCCAGGCCTTCTTCATTTTTATAAGAGTCAACTGGTCAGAATTTTCAGCTGACAGGCGGATAATTTGGAAAGGTGTGCATTTAGTGCTATGGCCTTTGGGTGGGTGGCTGGGTATTTGCGCTTTCATTGTAAGGCCTGGGGTATGGACATCTGTATGCTGCGCTGGGACACAGAAGTGGATGTGCTAGCTAATGGTGCTTGCGAAAGTCCAAGTGCAGGGTGGGAGGCATCCGGGCCTGCGTCTTGGACAAGGGATTGGCCAGCATGTAACACAGGGGAAGAGGAGGCAGTGGTGTGACCCGCAGACACTGATTGTGGACCCAGGCATGTGGCGGATCATGCTGGTGGTGGTGAGGTTGCTAGTGTTCACGCCCCTGCTCATTTTGGTACGGCACAATTTGCAAATGACAAATCTTTTATCGTCAGCACTTTCATCAAAAAAGCGCCAGACTGTGGAACACCTACCCCTTGGCAAGGGAGATTTCCGCAAGGGGGTGCTCTAGAGAACAGTTGCAGGCCTGTTTGATGTGGCCCGCCTTCTCCCTTTTGCCACCCCTCTGCCTCTTCCAGACTTTTGCGATGCTGTGAATCCCTCCCCCTCTGTACTGCTGTCCTTGCTCGGCTTGCCACCTTCCTTTCATCGTCCACCACCTCCTCTTCCACTTCCTCACTCTGGTCATCCTCCTGACTTGTTGACTTAACAACAACCTCACTTATTGACAACTGTGTCTCATCCTCATCATCAACCTCTTGAGACACTAATTGCAGTTGACTTATTGGCAACTGTGTCTCATCATCATCATCCACCTCGTGAAACACTAATTGCCATTTCCCATGGCCATCTTCTTCTGACTGTGGATGCTCAAGAGTTTGGGAATCAGGGCACAGGATCTCCTCATGTCCCTCTTCAAGCGGGCTTAGCGAGAGGCCCAAATTAAGGAATGGCGATGAAAAGAGCTCCTCGGAATATCCGAGTGTGGGATCATTTGTTTGACTCTCCATAGTGGGAGGAAGGATGATCAGGGTGAGGTTTCTGCTGACCAGACTATTGGCTGCTGAGACTGGACTTTGTGGAAGACAGGGTGGTGCTTAACCGACTGGAACGATTAGAAGGGTAAGCCAGCACCTCCACAAATGATGTCTCGCGCAAGGACCCTGTCCAGTCCGTACAGATCCAGAAGAGTAGTAAGAGATGTCCAGCACTGAGATGAGTAAAAATCTTGCAATAAAAAATACATAGGCTGTACATCACGCAAACTAAAAACTCGTATTTTAGATCACATCAATGATGTCACCAATACCAGAATGAATCGGAATATATCAAATGTATATTGGAGACATATTGGATTTTCCAATGTAATACAATAGCCCCAAAAGGCTTAAATATAAAGAGTGAGATAATGTACCATTATTAATCTGAATAATCTTTTACACATATGATATTGTCGCAGTCTGTCATATTTTTGTATATCTCTTCTTCTGTGGCATGCGCAAATTCGATCTGTGCTACGGTAGCGGTTCGATCCTGCATATACATTTTTATAATCCAGTTTCAATAGTTCCAACTATAATTGGGGAGAATTTTTTGTAAAAATGTATGAGGCACGGGGTAATTATTGACATCTAGCCATTGCTGGTCTGAACAACATCCAAGGATAATTGTGGAGTATTTGCTTCAAACATGTGTGCGGCGTGGTGCAATTGCTGACATCTAACCATTGCTAATGTGAACAGCACCCAAGGATAATTATGGAGTATCTGTTGCAAAAATGAATGGGGCATGGTGTAATTACTGACATCTAACCATTGCTAGTATGAACAACATCCAAGGATAATTGTGGAGTATTTGCTGCAAGAATGTATGGGGTATGGTGTAATTACTGACATACAACCATTGCTAATGTGAATAACACCCAAGGATAATTGTGGAGTATTTGCTGCAAGAATGTATGGGGTATGGTGTAATTACTGACATACAACCAGTGCTAATGTGAATAACACCCAAGGATAATTGTGGAGTATTTGCTGTAAACATGTATGGGCATGCTGCAATTACTGACATCTAAGCAGTCTTAGTGTGAACAACATCCAAGGATAATTGTGGAGTATTTGTTGCAAAAATGCATGGAGCATGTTGTAATTACTGACATACAACCAATGTTAGTGTGAACAGCATCCAGGGATAATTGTGGAGTATTTGTTGCAAGTATGTATGGGGCATGGTGTAATTACTGACCCCTAACCATTGCTAGTCTGAACAGCATCTAAGGATAGCATGGTGATTTCAATTAGTACGTATAGGAGTGGCGCTAGTTTTTAAACTCATGTTAGCTTATGTGATACCTCTTCATGTGGGGATTTATTCCCCTCTCATACTGAGGTTACATTTATATCTACTTTATTACAACAAGAATTACATGGGATTGGGGTATTGGAGGATTTGTTATGTATTGTATTTCATTGCGTTTTTATAAGTCTAAGTGAGCAGTAAAGGGTTAAATGCAAGTGGCTGACATTATAATCACCACTGTGGTAATGAAAATCTTAACCTGGTTGGTGCAGTTTATTTGCTACCCAGGTATATAGGAGCATCATACTTGCTTTTACCCCATACCATGATTAAGATTGTATAGATCGAAATGCGTTGGAGTGTTACCACCATCTATGTGAAGAAACTGCATTCTTTTAAATTTATGAAATAAAGACTGAAGATTTTTACTCATCTCAGTGCTGGACATCTCTTACTACTCTTATTAACCAACTGGAAGCATTATCTGCTGCAATCCAACCGACCACCTGCTCGCACTGGTCTGACTTCGAGAGTGGTGTCCTGCGCTGCCCTGCAAACTGGGACATGAAGATAGCTATTGTGGATGATTGTTTTTCTTGTGCTCTAGCAGCAGGCACAGTTTCACCGTGCCCAGGGCCACGGCCTCTGCATGCTCCATCAGCAGCACGACCACTTCCCTGTCCCTTACTGCTCGCCTTCATCATATTGAATAGTATATATGCTTGCAAGTATGTCACACGTACAGTAGCGCAGTTTTTTTTAAGTGTATGCGGAAGTAAATTACAGTCAATGTCATAGATATTTGGGATGCAGAAACGTTATACAGGAGATGTAGCGCAGGTATGGTCACTGTCCGCAGAGTCTAGGGAAAAGTACACTGGATGTCACAGATATTTTTAGAATGCACAATTGTTATACAGGAGCTGTAGCGCAGGTAATCTAACTGTCTGCAGCGGACACCGTCTACAAAAAAAGTACATTGGATGTCACAGATATTTTTATTATGCGCACACGTTAAACAAAAGATGTAGCGCAGATAATGTCGCTCTCAGCACCGTCTATGGAAAAAGTACACTGGATGTCACAGATATTTTTAGGCTGGGCACACGGTACACAGGAGATGTAGCGCAGATAATGTTGCTGTCTGCAGCGGCCAAACAATTGCATGCTATTTAGCACAGGTTGCGCTAAAAATATATATTGCTGCCAGATACAACAATAGTCCTTAAAAGGACTTTTCGGTCTCTAACAACAACCCTGCCTAATAAAAAAATTTAATTAAATTCCCTACACTATCTATCCCTTCTACAGCACAGCTCTCCCTGACTAAGACTGAGCCGAACACGTGTCATCGGGTGCTTTAAAGCAGGGTTCCCCAACTCCAGTCCTCAGGGCCCACTTGCCGGTCAGGATTTAGGAGTATCCCACAGAATGAATACCTGTGGTAAATCCTGATGGATGGACACTAATTATATAAGCTGCCCAATACTTAGGAAATCCTGAAAACATGACTGGCAGGTGGGCCCTGAGGACTGGAGTTGAGGACCACTGCTTTTTAGTACCCGATGACATGTTCCGGCCAGCCAATCACTGTAATGCCAGTAACCAACATGGCTACGGCATTACAGTGAGCGGCAGTACTTACCTGAAGCACGTTTATTGGTTGCGTAGAAGCCAAAAAGCGTGTGGGGAGTAGACTCGAGCATCGCGCTCGAGCACACGCGTTATTCGGCCGAACATCGCGATGCTCGAGCTGAACTGGTGTTCGGCCGAGCATGCTCGCTCAACGCTAGTTATTTCTCATTCACACTCCGAGTATTTTAAGATATTGGCCATCATTCAATTCCCTGTATGCTAGTGAAAATTATCCACTAAGGACCCCTTTAAAGAGCTTGTATCTCAACTATAAGACCTATCCTGATGACCAGGGAGCACATATGGACATTATAGACAGCACCCCTTAAATGTAAATTCACTGAAAAACTAATGATGGTTTACGTTCCACGTAGGCCTCATGCACACGATCGTTGTTTGTTTCCACGTCCGTTCTGTCCGCAAATTTTGGGTCCGCCCAAAAAAACGGATGACAGGCCATTTTTTGGGGCGGATCCATTTTTTTGGCAGATCCATTGTAATAATGCCTATCCTTGTCGCAAACGTGAAAAAAATAGGACATGCTCTATTTTTTTGACGGAATGTAAACACGGACCACGGATGCGGAACAAAAACGACCGTCCGCATTTTTTGAGGGACACATAAAAATGAATGGGGAAGCATCCTATCCGTGAAAAAAAATGTAATGGATGCGGAAACAAACAACGGTCATGTGCATGAGGCCTTAAACTAACAATCACTGAACATAGGTACGTTGTGAGGAAATAGTTAAAACTACTTCTTTATTGAAACGTCTAAAAATGAGGAAATGGGCATACTAACATAAACAAGGAGGGACCTACTACCTCTAAGACACTCCCAATTGACAATTCAAGTCCACATCAATCTGAGCGACCAAAATTTGACACCACCGGGTCAGTTTAGAGCACACAGACCTCCATGTGCTGGATTGCTCAGGTATGGAGACAAGTCAATGGGAGACCACATGAGTAGGGACCAATTGGGTTTAATATTAGTCCACCAATACACCCCTACTAATCTGGAACTGACCATAGATCACCTGTACATGTACGTGCAGCATCTGTTGTGCATGCACGTGGGGTGTATATACTTAGTGTAAAAGTGTTGAGGCTCAATACCACAGCGGGCCTATTCAATTTTTGGCACCTAAGTGTAACTTGTCCATATACTAGCGTGCCCACACTCGGCAGTCACCTACAAGTAACTCAATGCATGTGTCCACTGTAGGTGTGGTGCCGTTGCTACTACCGACTGCTGTGTGAGCACCAATCCTGAAGGACTATATTTTGGCCGAAGCTAACAACAATGGAGAGTGGGTATGAGCGACATATTTCATAAGTATCTGACTGCAATCATTAGTGGGCCAAAAGCCACCAAACCACTACTAATGTGCAGTCACCAATCAAAAAATGAGACCTGGCTGTTGTAATACACTATTCGCCCCCATTGATAGCTTGACGCGTTTCGCCATATTAGGCTCGTCAGGAGCAGTGTGTGGGGATAGACAAACAACATATAAGAGCCGCCAGCCCCCGTCCAGAGGCCGCAGCAAACAACACTGGAATGGCACGCTGTGGTATTGAGCCTCAACACTTTTACACTGAGTATATACACCCCTCGTGCATGCACAACAGATACTGAACATACATCTACAGGTGCTCTATGGTCAGTACCAGATTAGTAGGGGGTGTATTGGTGGACTAATATTAAACCCAATTGGTCCCTACTCATGTGGTCTCCCATTGACTTGTCTCCACACCTGAGCAATCCAGCACACGGAGGTCTGTGTGCTCTAAACTGACCCGGTGGTGTCAAATTTTGGTCGCTCGGACTGATGTGGACTTGAATTGTCAATTGGAAGTGTCTTAGAGGTAGTAGGTCCCTCCTTGTTCATGTTAGTATGTCCATTTCCCGATTTTTAGACGTTTCAATAAAGAAGTAGTTTTAACTATTTCCTCACAACGTTCCTATGTTCAGTGATTGTTAGTTTAAGTGGAACGTAAACCATCATCAGTTTTTCAGTGAATTTGTTTATCATTTTTTGAGCTTTGAGGGATGGCAGGTTTTCTTGCAGCAGGCATTTGCAGTGATAAATGGGATGAGGAAGCAAAAGTTGTTTTCTCTGAAGTAGATTTGCCTCCTGAGAATCGCACATTGAGTATCACAGGGTCACTTAAACAACTTACCAAGACTTACAAAGACCATGTTAGAGGATGGTGGGAAATACAGACGAATAAGATAGTTCCGAGAGGTATGCGCATTCCTTTTCTTCCGTCATCCAGAGTCCGTTCACCTGAGTTTTTCAAGAGGTGGGAAAAGGAAGCCATTGATAGTTCTCTCAGACTAATGATTTTACTCCTGGAGGAAGAGAAGGTGTTGTACAATAGTAATACTCAATTACTCCAGGAACAGATTACAACGATAAAGAAATTCTCTAAGAATTGTAGCAATACAACCATTAGGAACAGATCTAAGTTGTAATCCCAATGCGATTAATACAGGTTCTATTAATCGCATTGCGAATTCAACTTAGAGCTGGGTTGCTAATGGTTGTATTGCTAGAAATTCTAGCAATACAACCATTAGGAACCGAGCTCTAAGTTAAATTCGCAATGCGATTAATATAACCTGTATTAATCGCATTGGGATTGCAACTTAGATCTGTTCCTAATGGTTGTATTGCTAGAATATAACAAAGATTGCGAATATAACACTATATTCTCAATCTTCATTATATTCTAGCAATACAACCATTAGGAACTCAGCTCTAAGTTGAATTCGCAATGCGATTAATGCAGGTTATATTAATCGCATTGAGAATTCAACTTAGATCTGAGTTCCTAATGGTTGTTGTATTGCTAGAATATAACGAAGATTGAGAATATAGTGCTATATTCGTTATCTTCATTATATTCTAGCAATACAACCGTTAGGAACTCAGATCTAAGTTGTAATCGCAATGCGAATAATACAGGTTATATTAATTGCATTGCGATTTACAATTACTATTACTGCAGCTTCAGAATGAATGTAAGATGGATGCTGTCCTTGCGTTTAGATAGGAGGTGGGAGGGTCTGGGAGGGAGGGTATGCTGATTGGCTGGAATGTGTCTGCTGACTGTGAGGTACAGGGTCAAAGTTTGCTCAATAATAAAGTATAGGGGCGAATGCGAACATCGAATATGTTTGCCCGCCGCGGCGGACGCGAACAAGCTTTGTTCGACGGGAACTGGCCATCTCTATTGGTTATACAGTTCAGCTTCTATCTTCTCTGTGATGTTAGGGGGGTCTTTAGATTACACCAAGTATTATTTTTTCAGTGTTTATATCCCTTTGAACTTCCACCCTTAAGGTTTCAACATCCTTACCATCCACACCCACAATTGCCTCTTTTACACTCACATATAGGCAAACGCCACTGCCTTTTCTATTGACCCTGTCTTTCCTAAATAGTGTAAAAACCTCAATATTAAAAGCACCAGTCATTCGAGGAGTCCAATCATGTCTCAGCCACACCAACTACATCTATGTGTTCCTCTAGTACCATAGCCTCCAGCTCCTCCATAAATAAATAAATAAATAAATAAAGTGCAATAAATAAAGTAAAAAAATAGTGCAATGGTATCCATAGCCTTTAATCAGGTCCTTTATACTGCTGTGTTCCTATTTCAGTTATTTTCAAGGATGAAGATGGAATATGCTGGGTCTATATTTTATCCCTGAAAATAGTGTTGGGCGCAAATATTCGAATCACGAATTTTACTCACAAATACCGCCACTTCGATAATTCATGAAGGTTTAGAATATAGTGCTATATATTCGTATTCGTGAATATTCTTGATTTTTTTTTCCCTCGGAACCTATGATTCCTCCCTGCTTCTTGCTTCTGGGCCAATGAGAAGGCTGCAATGTCTTTGTCAGAGCTTAGCAACATCCTTGGCAACCAATAGGAAAGTTGCCTACCCCCTTACTATATAAGAATCTCCCCAGCAGCCATTTTCTGCAGTTTTTTGTCAGTTCTGAGAGACAGCAGTGTCATTGCTATGCTCTGTGCTTTGCTGTGTCATTACATTAGATAGATAGTTAGTTCGTTAGTTAGCTTATATATAATACAGATAGTTAGTGGGAGATAGTCAGTGTAGGTAACATAGTGATATGTGTAGCAGTTAGGTTCCAGTGCAGAGTTTTAGGTAGTGTGATAGGTTCTGCTGTCCATACATACATGCTACAGGCAAGTTCACAACAATAGTTAGTGCACCAATCACTAATATGTAGTCAGACCTGCTAAAATGTGAAGTTGCACGTATTGTGCAAAAATATGCGCATCATTAATTGCCGATTTGCACAATCGCGAATATATTGGAGCACTCTATCTGCATATAAAGCTATTGTAATGTTCTGCTGTGCCAACCATTTTCTCCAGTCTCAGGAAACTTTTAGTAGCTTGAAAAATGTAGCAATAGTGACCCATGCATGTATTGTGCACGCAATATGCGCATATTACATTGCCAATTTTCGCAATCAAGAAAATAATCGCTAATTCTCGAATTTGCTAATTTATGACAAGCATTCCCCCAAAAATTCGCAAATTCAAATATTGCCCCTGCCTCTCATCACTACCTGAAAATACTGTACAGTTCTGGTTATCTAAGTTGTTTAGTTATGACATTACAACGCTCTATATTTCACAGAACTGCTCACTTCAATAATACAGAGTGGGTCCTGCTGGCAAAGGAAAATATTTTCAAGGTGGCAGAATTCCTAAGCTTGCTGCATTGTGTTTTATGTTCAAAGCCAATTTTCTTTGGCTTGATTCCATCTTAAAAGTGTTGTTATTTTAAGTAGTTCTTTCCCTCGTTGTCATATAAAAGCCTATTCAGTAGATAAAGTGATGGCCATTTTTGTCTTATGTCAACGTCTGGTTGCATTTTAAGATGACATAATGTATTTTGATAAATAGCTGCCAATTTGCTGAAAGTTCTATCCAATTTGCATATGATGCTAGTCAACTGGCTGTATGCATTATGAACAATGAATACTTCTATTATACATTAAAGGAAAAGTGTCATCAAAAAATAGACCTATTGTTTAAATCACATTTTTATTTTAAACAATTTATTTTTTATTTTTGGTGAGTTTTTTTTTTCCCCATGTCACTATCTATATCTAAAAAACTGTATATAATTCAGCAATTTTCAGACTGGCCACTAAGTCTAATAAATATGTCATGATTTCCTGTTCTGTGCAGGTAACATATATCATTATCACCACAGGCAGAATTAGGCCTCTTGCACACGGGCGTCATGTTTGACGCCCGGATAAGAGGTGGGTGCGTTGCGGGAATCGCCACGATTTCGGGTTTCGGGATGAGTAGATGTTGGATGAAGGACCTGCCGTGATGTCACAGGATCACATGGGTCACATGGTCCACTCTATGATTGGACCATGTGACCCTGTGACGTCACCACAGGTCCTGAAGCAAACAATCATCAAGAGAGAAGACGTTCTGGGGCTCTGCGCGTACAATGGGAGAAGGTAAGTTAACTCTTTATTATTTTTAACCCTCTATAGCCCGGGGAACATTGCAGTCTGTAATTAGAATGCGATTATTTTCCCTTATAACTATGCTATAAAGGAAAATAATTACAATTGGGTCCCCATCCCGATCGTATCCTAGCAACCATGCGGGAAAATCGCAATGCATCCGCACATGATTGCGGATGATTGCGATTTTCCCGCATCCCCATTCACTTCTATGGGGCCTGCGTTGCGTGAAAATCGCAGAATATAGAACATGCTGCGATTTTCACGCAACGCAAAAGTGATGCGTGAAAATCACCGCTCATGTGCACAGCACCATAGAAGTGAATGGGTCCGGATTCAGTGCGGGTGCAATGCGTTCACTTCACGCATTGCACCCGCGCGGAAAACTCGCCCGTGTGAAAGGGGCCTTACAATGAAAATGAACGCCTCTATATATTTTACACAGAATGCACAATTCACAACAGGTGATATCGCAGCTTATCTACTCCCTCCTGACCTCTGCACAGGTCAAAGAGCATGCCTAGAAAACTCTCTCATATAAGTCAATTAGTCAGCCCCTGTTTATTGTGTCTATATCTCATGTAGCTGCTCTCAAAAGGCAGGAGGTTTTAACATAATTTAGGCCTTGTGGCTGGTGTGAAAACTGCAGGATAAAAAGGATTTTTAAAAATATAGATAGAGACATGGACACAAAAAAAAAAAGTTTTACATAAAAATGGGATTAAAACAAAGACATTTTCTGATAACACATTCCCTTTGAATCTTCAACTGGGCATTGCCCTAGAACGAAGGAAGATATATCATCGTAGGGTTTTGCAGCAGAAAAGCTTTTGTGATCTATCTGGGGTTATTGTAGCACCACTGCTCTGGGGAAGTCCTCATGTGCCAGTGGACTGTTGGGTATGCTTAATGTATGTAAGTCTATGTGTGTTTGTAATGTATATAAATCTAAGTGTGTATGTTAAGTGTGTAATATTTATGGATATGTGTGTAATATGTATGACTAGATCAGCACATCCTGTGTAGTCGGTTTAGTCCCAATGGCACAGGTGACAGGAACTGAAGAGAGCTTACAGGCTGCGCTGATGCAGTGCTCCGGATCACTGTAAGGAGACATCATGGCTTCCTGCCGTTTCTCCTTCTGTGGCTCCTCCCTCCAGGCTCTGTGCTCCTGGTCTGTAAAGTGCTTCATCTTCCCTCATTGACAGCAGTGATCTGGTATCCTAGCTACAGGAGAGGTGGCTCAGGTAGTCACTAGATGTTAAGTGCAGACAATGAGTATCATAGTGGCTGGTACAGAAGAATGTGGCCTCTGTATCAGTGGCACAGTGTGGGGCTCCAGTAACATCCTGACTGATAGGAACCAGTGAGAAATTTCAGAGGATAGCACTCTAGTGTCACTGTTGGGGCAGGGCTCTCTGGATGTCACTGATGAAAGTGGTACTGGCTATCACTATTTGGGGGTACACTGCTGTCACTGTTGGGCATTACTCTTGCTTTCACTGTTGGAGGGACGCTGGATATCACTGTTGGGGAAGTAATTTCGTGTCACTGTTAGGGAGATAATGGCTGTAACTGGATTGCATTCTGGTTTCACTGTTGGGGGAAACTGGCTGTCACTAGTGTGGGGCATTCCTCACTCTGGTTCTCACTGTTGAGGGTGCTCTGCTCTTATTGTTGGGTTGATCTGCTGTTAATCACTGTTGAGGATCACTGGTTATCACTGTTGGGGCGACTCTGGCTGTTACTGTTGGGGGCAACGACTCAAGCCAGGCTCCCATTGTAATAGCCTGCATGGGAATTTACTCTAATACCGGCTGCTTAACTCCCTAGATGCAGTCGTCAATAGCGTCCACGTCATCACGGCAGTTACAGGGAGAAGGCTTTCTCTGCCATCATTGACCATAGCAGCCAGAGGCCCCCAGAACTGCCATGACTGTAATTCTTAGACTGTGCAGCAGACACAGCCTAATAGACTGCCTGTCACTTGTACGATGATGGGCTTTAATGCATTGGTATACAAGGAATACCACTGCATTATAAAATCAATTCTCCCTAGTAAGGAGAGCAAGTGAGTTTTCCGAACAGGTGTAATGCATGAGGTGAACGCATTGCACCCGCACCCGCACTGAATCCGGACCCATTTATTTCTATGGGGCTATGTACATGAGTGTTGATTTTCCCACATCACTTTTGCGTTGCGTGAAAATCGCAGCATGCGCTATATTCTGCGTTTTTCACTCAACGCAGGCCCCATAGAAGTGAATGGGGCTGTGGGAAAATCACAAGCATCCGCAAGCAAGTGCGGATGCGGTGCGATTTTCCCGCATGGTTGCTAGGAGACGAGCAGGATGGGGACCCGATCTTTATTATTTTCCCTTATAACATAGTTATAAAGGAAAATAATGGCATTCTAAATACAGAATGCAAAGTAAAAACGGCGATTGAGGGTTAAAAAAAAAAAAAAAGTAACTCACCTCTTCCAATTGAACGCGTAGCTCCCAGTCTCCTATTGTGTCTTCAGCTGGTGAAGAACCTTCCGTGACGTCACTGGGTCACATGGGTCACATGGTCCAATCACATGCTTCCATCAGTGATGAAGTCCGGCTTCGGGTCTGGGTACCGAACATGACGATTTTTCTCACGCGTGCAAAATGCATTACAACAGTTTGCACTCTCCCCGAAAAATAATAACTGTTAATCAATAAGTCCCATGTACCCCAAAAAATTGTACAACTGAAAACTACATCTCACCATTCAAAACACAAGCCACCTTTGGCTGTATGTGTATAATGTGTATTTATTTGTGTACTGTGAATAAAGGTGTTTATAAAGTGTATACAAGTTTATGAAATGTGTGTGTGTATGTACGTGTGCAAGCTATGGGTATATCATATGGCGTTGTCGTACACAATCTGTGTTCCTGGTGAAGAAAAGCCTAGCTACAACCAAGTTTTGGGTAAGATGTGACACGTGACATGTGTCTGATCGGAATTATTTGTTTGTACCAGATCACTCTCTCTCTACAGTGAATGAATCCTGAATCCACATTGCCTATTAATCATGATCTGGTACATCAAAACTGACCTAGCTAAACCTGGTAAAGATCCTGGACTGATATATCATTTACTTTGTAGCGTAACTGGTACTGGCAATGTTTAATGTATGTCTAGATAAAAGTAAAGGCTCATGAACAAAATCCCATGTGACAGGTATAATAGGGTAGAGCTGTACTTTATGCATGGCTTACATAGTTGAAGCACTTCAACTTCATCATATGAAATGCACAGATTTATATTTAAAATAATAAGCATTTCAAGCTTTGGCATGTGCATCGAGAAGGAATTAATAGAGAGTGACCACTTGGAAACTTTCTAAGAATAAGAAGGTTCTAATTCAAGATGACAAGTCCTTTGCATGTACAGTATACAACTAAGGAAGTAAATCCTGTTTAACTCTTTTATAGCCACGTATGTGAACCATCCTATGGAGTAATATACACTCATTAACAAAAAAATTATGCACCAAGAAGGTGCATTACAATATTTTAGGAAAGGATAAGTTTCTAGGGGAAAACTATACAATTTGCTCACCGATGTGACAGCTTGGCCAGTAGATCCTACACACTCGTAGGATGCTAAAGTTGGTGTCCCAGCTGGTCCTATAAATGCTTAATTGTCAGACAAGCCAAATCCTGCGCATGGTGACATATGACATCACTACTCTGGCCGGCATGATGACGTCATCACAGGCTACACGAGATCCTCAAGCAAGATTGCGGCGGACAATGGCTAAGGTAAGTGTAACTTTTTTTGTTTAAAAAAAAAATTTGATGCTGTTATTTATATAAGATGCCTCGCTTATGTATGAACGCGGCATCTGAGGGGTACAATGATGGGGAGCGGCGATTATGCCACTCCATGTCATTGTACCTATTACTTACAAAGAAATGTTCTTCGTGATAAATAAATTTATTGCAAAGCAAATTTTTGGGTAAAATTTGGTGAAGCAGCCGAAAAGATGGGGGTTAGATACCAATTTTCAGAGTCTTTAGAAAAAATTTCCGGGTCTGATGAAGCGCATAGCTATGAAATGGCCGTTGCCTGCACCACATCGTTTGTATCTTCATTTACCCGATTTTAATGGATTAATAAAGAAGTGGAAGTTTTCACAGTGGTGAGTTTCGCATGAGCGAATCAAAGCAGACGAAGTGGAATTCGATCCGAATTTCAGGAATTGAAATTTCACAGTCCTATAAATACCCTCCGGAATCTTGGATTCTGTCATTTTCAAGTGTACTTAGTGCAGGGTGAGCCGTCAGCAGGCGCTAGGGACAGTGCTAGAAAAAACTTCTTTGTGCAAAAAAAATGATTTACAAATGCAGGGAAAGATTAATCAAGGTGTAGGGAGAAGATGGGGAGTAATCATTCCACAGCATTTATGTTGAACAGGGTTCAGTGGGGGAGGTTACAGCCTGGGTAATAGGAACAATCTTATTATGCCTTGCTGCACTGACTGGGCACCCAAATTGCCATTATACAGCTCTGTAATTCCAGCAAATCGTTCTTGTTATTGGGGTGCAAGTGCTGTTTACAGCCATAATTAGGGTTTATTACAAGGAAATTTATATGTCTTATTTGCCCTTGTGCGGTGCAGTTATATGTTCTAAAGCATTTATTTGCTTGTATTAGTGGGGAAAAAGTGCTTATTAGCCGTTGTGTGGTGAAGTGCGAAAATTACAGCCCTTTTTGTCATGTATTAGTGGGAAAATATATATATATATATTTCCCATTCAGCGGTGCAGTTATATATTATAAAGCCCTTTTTGTCGTGCATTAGTGGCAAAAGAAAAATATATTTGCCCTTCAGCGGTGCAGTTATATGTTCTAAAGACTTTTGTGGCGTGTATAAGTGGAAAAAAGAAATATATTTGCCGTTCAGCGGTGCAGTTATATATTCTAAAACCTTTTGTGGCGTGTATAAGTGGAAAAAAAAAAATATATTTGCAGTTCATCGGTGCAGTTATGTATTCTAAAGCCTTTTGTGCCGTGTATAAGTGGAAAAAAATATATATATTTGCCGTTCAGCTGTGCAGTTATATATTCTAAAGCCTTTTGTGTCGGGTATAAGTGGAAAAAAGAAAAATATATTTGCAGTTAGCAGTGCAGTTTTATATACTTAAGCCTTTTGTGGCGTGTATAAGTGGAAAAATGAAAAATACATTTGCCATTAGCAGTGCAGTTATTTGTTCTAAATCCCTTTTTGTTGTGAATTAGTGGCAAAAGAAAAATATATTTGCCATTCAGCGGTCCAGTTATATGTTCTGAAGCCTTTTGTGGCTTGTATAAGTGGAAAAAAGAAAAATATATTTGTCGTTCAGCAGTGTAGTTATATGTTCTAAAGCCTTTTGTGGCGTGTATAAGTTGAAAAAAGAAAAATATATTTTAGTTCCGTGGTGCAGTTGTATGTTCTAAAGCCCTTTTTGGTGTGAAATAGTGGCAAAATAAAAATATATTTGCCGTTAAGCGATGCAGTTGTATGTTCTAAAGCCCTTTATGTTGTGTATTAGTGGAAAAAGTTAAAATATATTTGCTGTTCAGCGGTGCAGTGATATGTTCTAAAGGCTTTTGTGGAGTGTAAAAGTGGATAAACGAAAAATATATTTGCCGTTCAGCAGATATGTTCTAAAGCCTTTTTTGGCGTGTATTAGTGAGGAAAAAGAAAAAGGGCTTATTAGCCGTTGTGTGTTGTAGTGAGAAAATTGCAGCCCTTTTTGCTGTGTATTAGTGGCAAAAAAATAAATAAATTGTCGTTCAGCGGTGAAGTTCCATTGTACTACAGCCATTTACAGGGTATATTAATAGGTTATAAATGTACGTCCTATTAGCCGTTCTGCGATGAATTGTGATTGTTATATTTATTTTTTGGGGGTGTATTAATAGGAAAAAGTATAGTATATATTTAATACAGATAGTTAGTGGGAGATAGTCAGTGTAGGTTAGATAGTGATATAGTGTAGCTGACCATACATACATGCCGCATACATAGTGCTGTATGTATGTATGTATGTATGCTACATACATACCTACTGTAACGGATCAACGGGTGTGGACCTGCTGTGCCACTTAACGGTTTGGCTTTGGGCCAAACTTGAGAGCGGAGTCTAAGTGTCCCCTGGTTTTCGCCCTTTATCCCGCTCCAGGATGCGGAAGCTGGACTCAGCTGCAGGGGAGACACCAGGTCGCTACCGCAAGAGTGGTCCCGGTTACGTGGCAGCTGGCCAGGCAGGCCAGAAAGCCCTATGCTAGCACCGGGGAACAGGCAATATAGCAGACAGCTACAGGATAATGCTGAGCTGAACAAGCGGTATAGCAGAGCTAGTGCTGTGAGAACAGCAGAGCTGAGTTAGTCCAGGTAGAGCTGGTGTAACGATCTGCACAGCAGACAGAGGCATGGTCGACAGTCCGGGTCTGTAACTTGAGAGCAGGCAGAGGTCATAAGCAGGATATCGAATGCAGGAACAACAGGAGCCTTAGCTGTAGGAAGTACAATATTGCTCAGGCATTGCAGGAAGGGGGAAGCACCCTTATAAAGGTGGTGCCTGGCCAGGATTGGAGAGAGGGCGGAATCAGGGGCGAGCATTAACCCTTAAGGTACCAGGACGCCTGCGGCTCCTACAAGATACAGCAGAGGCTGTCGTAGCCTGCGACAGCGCAGGAAAGCGGGTCCGGAGCCTGCAGCGAAGGAGGAGCCCCGCGTGCAGCTCGACTGAGGTACGTAGTCGGACGCACTGCACGCTGGCGGCTGCCAACTGCCATTGTTACAGTATCCCCCCTCTCACGCCTCTTCTTTTTGGCCTTGATGCGCTGAAAAAATCTTCTGAGAAGATTCGGAGCATGTACATTCTACTCCGGCTCCCAGGAACGTTCCTCAGGACCATAATTCTTCCAGTCTACAAGGAAGTATCTCTTACCACCAACAACCTTGGAATCGAGAATGTTCTGTACTTCAAATTCAGGCTCACCGTCAGTAGGCACGGAAGTAGAGGTGGAGGGAAGCCTGGAAAAGGAGTTGAGGACCAACGGTTTCAGAAGAGATACATGAAAAGAATTTTGAATCCGGAGAGAAGGAGGCAACCGGAGTTTATAAGAAACACGGTTGATACGCTCAAGGACCTCAAACGGCCCCAGAAACCGTGGAGCAAATTTGTAACAGGGTACCTTCATGCGGATGTTCCGGGAGGAAAGCCAGACTTTGTCGCCAGGAGAGAACTGAGGAGGAGGTCTACATCCGGTAGCCGCATTTTTCTTCATACGAGTAACAGCCTGAGAGATGGAATCCTTAGTCTGTCTCCAGATGCTGAGGAAGTCTCTGAACAAAGAATTAGCAGCTGGTACCTCGGATTATGCAGACAGGGGTAAAAGAAACACGAGGGTGTAGTCCATACACTATGTAGAAGGGAGAAGAGCCCGTGGATTCTCCGGAATGGCTGTTGTACGAGAATTCCGCCCAAGGCAGGAGCTGCAGCCAATTATCATGCTGAGCAGAGACAAAATGACGTAGGTAGTTCTCCAAAGTCTGATTAACTCATTCAACTTGCCCATTAGACTGAGGGTGGTATCCATAAGAGAAGTCCAACTTCACCTCAAGTAGCCCACAGAGCGCTCTCCAGAATTTGGAAGTAAATTGTACCCCTCGATCGGACACAATATGCAAAGGTAGGCCATGAAGGCGGAAGATGTGTTCGAAGAACAGACAGGCTAGTCACTTAGCAGAGGGCAATCCAGGAAGCGGAATAAAATGTGCCATCTTGGAGGATCTGTCTACCACTACCCAGATTACAGAACAGCCAGCAGAGGACGGGAGGTCTGTGATAAAGTCCATAGCAACATGCTGCCAGGGAACCTTCGGAATGGGTAACGGTAGTAGCAACCCTGCTGGTTTGGTTCGGGAAACCTTGTTACGGGCACAGGATGTACAGGCAGACACAAATTCCCGGACATCTTTGGGTAGGGTCGGCCACCAGTAGTGACGGGACATCAACTCAAGGGTCTTGCGTACCCCAGGGTGACCAGCGTACTTGGAGCAATGTCCCCAGAAGAGAATCCTCCTCCTCTTGGCTTGCGGAACAAAAATCTTCCCCGGAGGAATATCTTTTACTCGAACTGGCGCCACTGAAACCAGGCAGGACGGATTGATGATATGTTGAGGTTCCTCAATCTGATCTGCTAGGTCAAAGGAACGGGAAAGCGCATCAGCCCTCACATTTTTGTCTGCCGGTCGAAAATGCGGAAGGAAATTGAATCGGGCAAAGAAGAGTGCCCATCGAGCCTGACGTGGATTAAGACGCTGTGCAGACTGCAGATAAGTCAGATTCTTGTGGTCAGTGTATATAACCACTGGATGCAAAGCCCCCTCCAGAAGGTATCTCCATTCTTCCAAGGCCATCTTGATAGCAAGCAGTTCTCTATCACCGATGGAGTAGTTTCTTTCTGCAGAAGAGAAGAGCTTGGAGAAGAAACCACACGAGACAAATTTCCCTTTGGAGGTCTTCTGTAGCAGGACTGCACCTGCACCAATAGAAGAAGCATCCACTTCTAGAAAGAACTGTTTGGAAGTGTCTGGATGATGGAGGACAGGAGAAGCAGCAAAACAGTCTTTGAGTTGTCGGAATGCAGACTCAGCTTCAGGGGTCCATTTCTTTGCATCCGCCCCTTTCTTAGTCAGCGCAGAAATAGGGGCTGTGAGAGAAGAGAAGTTTGGGATGAACTGCCTATAGAAGTTGGAAAATCCCAGAAATCTTTGAATGGCACGGAGACCTTGAGGACGGGGCCAATTCAGGATGGCAGAGACCTTGTCGAGATCCATTTGCAGACCAGTGCTGGAAACAATGTACCCCAGAAAGGGTAAGGAAGACTGCTCAAAGACAAACTTTTCGAGCTTGGCAAACAGACCATTCTCCCTTAGGCGCTGCAGAACCAGGCGCACTTGTCTCCGGTGAGTGGACAAGTCAGTTGAATAAATGAGAATATCGTCGAGATACACTACTACACACTTGTATAACAGGTCCCGGAAGATGTCATTTACAAATTCTTGGAAGACTGCAGGAGCGTTGCAAATGCCGAATGGCATAACCAAGTACTCATAGTGGCCATCACGGGTATTGAATGCCGTCTTCCACTCGTCGCCTTCACGGATTCGAATCAGGTTATATGCACTACGTAGATCTAATTTAGAAAATATCTGTCCGCCTCGGATACGGTCAAACAATTCAGACATCAGGGGCAGAGGATACTTGTTCTTGACTGTAATCTTGTTCAGTCCACGATAATCTATGCATGGACGGAGTGACCTGTCTTTCTTGGACACGAAGAAGAAACCAGCTTCAGCTGGCGATGTAGACTTCCGGATAAACCCCCTCTCCAGGTTCTCCATAATATACTCGGCCATAGCCTGTGTCTCAGGCAGTGATAAAGGATAAACCCTTCCACGAGGAGGAGAAGTCCCAGGTAGAAGATCGATTGGACAGTCATAAGTCCGATGAGGTGGTAAAGTCTTCGCCTTCTTCTTACAGAAAACATCTCCAAAGGATGCAAATTGCGGAGGCAGACCAGGCAGGTTCACAGGAACTGGACGAGGAGACATTGGGTGGACCATCGACAGGCAGGAGGTTTGGCACTGAGGACCCCAGCGGAGAATATCCCCCTTTCACCAGTCTAAGACGGGAGAATGTTGCTGTAGCCAGGGCAATCCCAGAATCACTGGGTCCGTGGAATCTGGCAGGATATAGAAGGATATTTCTTCAGAATGTAGCACCCCGACTTGGAGTTTCACAGGAGCCGTGATGAACTGAATAGGTTTGGGTAAGGTTTGTCCATTAACAATCGTTGCCACCAGAGGCTTCGTCAGACGGGTAGTGGAAAGCTGGCACTTGGTCACCAGGGCTAGATTAACAAAACTCCCGGCAGCGCCAGAATCCAGGAAAGCAGGTACCGATATACTGGTTTTCCCAGCAGACACCATTACAGGGATAAGAAGTTTGGGCGAATTGTCTTTTTCACCTAGGGTCACTTCTCCCAATGAACCTAGGTGCTGAAGTTTTCCGCCTTCTTGGGGCAGGTACGAACAACATGTTCCTTTCCACCGCAGTAGAGGCACAAGTTCTCTGCTCGCTGTCGCTGGCGCTCCTGATCAGAGAGCTTCAGGTGATCCACCTGCATAGGCTCTTCAGACGGAATCGCAGCAGGAGTCTGAACAGTCCTCTGGAAGACAGGTGCGAGTTTAGACGTCCGCTTCATCCTTGCGGCTTGAGAAAAACGTTCACAAAACCGCACGTCTATGCATGTGGCCAACCTGATCAAAGCGTCCAGAGAGCCAGGGAAGTCCCTTCCCGCAAGTTCGTCTTTAATGCGGTCACACAGACCCTCCCAGAATACGGCTCATTGAGTTTCACCATTCTAGGACAGTTCTGCGGCCATTGTACAGAACTGGATTGCGTATTCGCCCACTGTCCTAGCGCCTTGACGCAGACGAAGAAGAGCAGAGGCTGCAGACGAGGCACGGCCAGGTTCCTCAAATACTGTACGGAAAACAGTTCAGAAGGTCTGTAGGCTTGCAGTCTCGGGTCCGCTTCGCACCCATATAGGATTAGCCCAAGCAAGAGCTTCTCCAGAGGGCAGAGATACAATGAAAGCCACCTTTGCTCGGTCAGACTGGAACTTGTCTCCATGTAGCTCAAAGTGGATCAAGCATTGATTCAAGAACCCTCTGCAGGTCTTTGACTCACCGCTGAAACGTGGAGGCAAGGGAAGTTGGACAGCAGACGTGCCTTGGTATGCAGACGACGCAACGGAATTATCAGGTGTTGCTGGGACCTGTAGTGCCGCAGGAGCAGTAGTGGGTAGAGCGTCCAGACGTGCAAAAATTGTGTTCAGATACTGCAGCAGGACTTCTTGGCGTTCACTCTAGCGTTGCAGCTCTCGGTATAAATCGTGTACCACAGGCTTGGGCTTGCCAGCGGGGTCAATGGCCTGAGCAAACTGTAACGGATCAACGGGTGTGGACCTGCTGTGCCACTTACCGGTTTAGCTTTGGGCCAAACTTGGGAACGGAGTCTGTGTCCCCCTGGTTTTCACCCTTTATCCCGCTCCAGGATGCGGAAGCTGGACTCAGCTGCAGGGGAGACACTAGGTCGCTACCGCAAGAGTGGTCCCAGTTAAGTGGCAGCTGGCCGGGCAGGCCAGAAAGCCCCGATGCTAGCACCGGGGAACAGGCAATATAGCAGACAGCCGCAGGATAATGCTGAGCTGAATAAGCGGTATAGCAGAGCTAGTGCTGTGAGAACAGCAGAGCTGAGTTAGTCCAGGTGGAGCTGGTGTAACGATCTGCACAGCAGACAGAGGCGTGGTCGACAGTCCGGGTCTGTAACTTGAAAGCAGCGAGGTTCAAGAGGGTCAAGCAGAGACGAGGTCAGGATACAGGCAGGGGTCATAAGCAGGATATCGAATGCAGGAACAACAGGAGCCTTAGCTGTAGGAAGTACAATATTGCTCAGGCATTGCAGGAAGGGGGAAGCACCCTTATAAAGGTGGTGCCTGACCAGGATTGGAGAGAGGGCGGAATCAGGGGCGAGCATTAACCCTTAAGGTACCAGGACGCCTGCAGCTCCTGCAAGATACAGCAGAGGCTGTCGTAGCCTGCGACAGCACAGGAAAGCGGGTCCAGAGCCTGCAGCAAAGAGGAGGAGCCCCGCATGCAGCTCGACTGAGGTACGTAGTCGGACGCACTGCACGCTGGCGGCTGCCAACTGTTGCACATACATACATACATACATAGTGCTGTGATGTCACAATTTCACAACAATACTTAGTGCACCAATCATTAATATGTATTTAGATCTGTTAAAATGTGAAGTTGCATGTATTGCGCCAAAATATTCACATCATTAGTGCCGATTTCGCAATCGCTAATATATTGGAGCATTTTATCTGCATATAAAGCTATAGTAATGTTCTGCTGTGCCAACCATTTTCTCCAGTCTCAGGAAACCTCTAGCAGCTTAATAAATGTAGCTATAGTGACTCACGCCTGTATTGCGCGCACATAACGCACATAATACATTGCATACATAGATTTTCGCAAACAAGACCATATTTGAGAATTCTCAAATTTGCGAATACATGATGAATATTTTACCAAATTTTTGCAAGATATGGCGAAATCCAAGTATTGTACCTGCCGCTCATCACTAGTGAGGACATGAAGGCAGAAGCGGCGTCATCTGGCCAAATTGCTGGTGTGGCTGGGCAGGAACGACATTTACCCACTGAGCCGTAAAGGACATATATTATCCTTGACCTTAGTTACAGAAACCGACCAATTTTGTCAAAAAAGGCTGTATCACTAACAAATGTCACCACTAAATGGCTAATCAACATATTTCGGTTCATAAAAAAGAAAGTCTACAATCACCCATCAATTTTCCCAAAAAAGGCTGCTTCACAAATAAATTTCACCAATAAATGGCTAATCAACCTAATTCGGTTCATACAGAAGAAAGTCTGCAAGCACCCATCACCTTATTCTTTTTCATATTAATACCCCCCAAAAAAATAAATATAACAATCACCTTGCCACTCTGTTGTCTCCTGATGCTGCCAGTGCTGTCACCTCCACACTATGTCACCTTGCCACTCTATGGTCTCCTGATGCTGCTGCCACCTCCACACTATGTCACCTTGCCACTCTGTGGCCTCTTTATGATGCATGCTGCTACTTCCGCACTCTGTCACTGTGCCACTCTATGGCCTCCTGATGCTGCCAGCACCTCAACACCCTGTAACTGTGCCACTCTATGGCCTCCTAATGCTGCCCCCACCTCCACACTCTGTCACTGTGCCGCTCTGTGGCCTCCTGATGCTGCCGCCACCTTCACACTGTCATTTTGGCACTCTGTGGCCTTCTCCTGATGCTGCAGCCACCTCCAGACTCTGTCATTGGGCCACTCTGTGGTCTCCTCATTCACGTGTCATCTCTGTTTTGGATCCACTCCTGTTTTTTTGGGCATTAGCAATACTGATGGATTACTGACCAAATGCTGACCGAGTGAAGGTGGATGCCCAACAGAGAGGATCCGTTTTTTGGGGGTTATTGTTCTGATGGATCACAGGAAGGGAAAAATAATCAGTGACGTCAACACAAACTTACTGCTGACACTCTCTCCACTCTGTCGGGAGGCTCTACTTGTATAAGCATTTAATAGAACAGGTTCTGTAGACATCTATATGGAATTAGCTGATGATGGTGTAAAAGGAGTGTGCTTTTTCTTGGTGATAACATTGACCTGTAAGGCTAAGTTCATGTACTTGAGTTGTTTGGTCAGCCTATCCCCGTGACTGCCCAAATAAGTGAAGTGTGCAGAGATTCTAAGAGCGATGCCTGTCATCTGCATGTCATAATGACTCACAGTATTATTTCACTACCACAGCAGACTCCCTATGCGTATTACTGCAAGGCACAGTATTCTACAGCACTATAAACACTCTTTGAATCCAGGAAATAGCCATTTTTTAACGAGATTCGCCGTGAATAAATTCATCTCGAACCGAATTTTTTCAAAAATTTCGGTGATGCGGACTAATCGAATTTTTGAAAAATTCGCTAATCTATAATTATTAGCTTTGTATACCTAGCAAATTGGTGTTCCTTTGTAACTCTGTTCTCTAGAGACGCAGTATGTCCTGAGTAGAGATGAGCGAAATTTTTAAAAATTCGATTTGCCCATTTTGCTGAATTTCCCCAAGAAATTAGTTTCGTTATGATTGAATTTGTCACGAAACGCATTAAATCAGGTCTATTCCAGCCTGTAGTTAAACTTTAGGGAGAATGTATCTCGTTGTACATCACGGTGCATTGCATCAACATGCATAGCTAGTCCTTTCTGCTAGCGAAACAGCTACTGTGCGTCAGAAGGACAGGCAGGTCACATATATGCGCATCATTGTGCAGTCAGATCATTACTGCCAGAATGATCTAGTCTGTTGCATCAGGTACTGGAAATCATGTTTGATCCATTCCTGATTGATGGACTGTAAAGGACATATATTGTCCTTTACTATGGTTACAGCTCCAAACATCAGCGCTGGCATGAACTGTACAAGACGCTGACAGGCTCAAGGACTTGCTCACCTTCTGCTCAACACATATGTGCAGGGCTAGTACACAGCTTTTTTAGAGAAGTAATAACAGCTTGGAACTATCCCCCTTGGCTCGGCACAAGCCATCAGTTCTCTGAAATGTTCACGATATGGAAATGGAGGGACTGTAGTACCAGCAACTTGGCCAGGTGCACGTTCAGTTTCTGCGCCGTTGAATGAGTGCACACATACTGTTGTCTCTTTGCAGTCGCCTCAGTGATCTATTGCTAGCGAAACACATGAGTAGGAGGAGGAGCATCAGGAGCTGTAGACGAACGGAAGAAATGACAGCTTCCTTTTTCTGAGATTGAGGAGACCTGACTGCTGGAGATAAAAAGAAGAGCAGCCTGCTGGGAGATGCAGCTATTACTGCGTCAGGCTGTACCACTACATTAGTGCCACCATTTTGCCAAGCCACTTGATGGTGACACTCCATGTGTTGACACAGGGCATGGTGCCAACATTAGCACCCTGAGCGTAATTCACCTTCTACCCACATATCCTGCCTAGCTAACATTATCCAGCGACTTGATAAGAAATTTTCACACTGCCGAGTATGGCATTTTGCCCCCACCACTCCGTGCTGACTGCCTGCGGCTGCCTTTATGAACCTGTTCACCGCTAGTTGTTTCTTGACAGATAGGCTTTTGAGTAGTAGACGGTCTACCCCTGACACTTTTGGCATTAGATCTCCCGCTGCTTCCACCCTGCTGGCTTAATGGCATGCTGCCACCTTGCTGCTGCCACCCTCACCCCCTGATACTGATGATACTCCATATTCACACGGTTCCCACATGCAATCGGCTACATCATCATCCACTACTGTCACTGGTCTCATAGACACATCCCAGACTGCTTACAACATGTGCTCCCACCCGACTGTCATCATCCCTAGTTGCACACCTAAGGGAAGACGCAGCGGACCTCCACTCAGAGTCTTTGCTGGCCTGTAGCTGCCTATTGCAAAAGCGGAGTGTACCCGACAGCATGTATTACTTCACAAGCAGGAGCAGCAAAAGAAAGAGCCCGGTGCAGGACAGAAGAGGGCACATAGGTTGTTCCTGGGCCATGCCAACTAAGTGTGGTGTCAGAGGAACCCACCGATTCCTGGCTGTGTGTATCTGTTGTCACCTGAAATGATGTTGAAGACCAAGTCAACCATTCCGGTACAGCTGGATTGTTGGTCAAAACACAACCATTTGCTGCGGCTGCGGCTGCTGCTCCCACAAGCCCTTCTTCTGCAGCTACTTGTGCTACTTTTGAGGGCCCAGGCAACTGTCTGTTCGCCATAGTGTACAATAACTGAATCAGTAATGTAACTATGTAACTAAGTATAAATGGCACAGCAGGTAAACTAGACATGCATATACACACCTATATATTAGACTGCCTGTTGATAATAAGTCTGATGCACAGTAAGTCTATGTATAACAGAACAGATTAAGTATTAATGGTGCAGTAAGTGTACTAGATAAATGCTCCTATATATTACACCACCTGACAACGAGTCTGTCGCACAGTAAGTCTATATATGACAGAACTGGTTAAGTATTAATGGCAAAGCAACTGTAGGGATGAGCAAAGCGTAGTATGCGAAGTGGACTTCATTCCGAATTTCAGGGAAATTTCAGAGTTGCCGCAAAGCTGAATTTCCTTGTGCTTCATGGTAACAAATCAATTTTCCCTGAAATGGTGGTAAAAAAAATCATACTCATCCATTTGAGTGTGAAGAGGCCGCCGCAAATCATGCGCAAAATCTTGTGCGCAATGACATATGGCTTCACCACAGGGGCCATTGTGATGACGTCATCACGCACTGAGCAAGATTTGGCACCAGAGCTTCAATCAAGATGGATAAGGTGAGTATTATATTCTTTTTTAACTGATTAACCCCTGAAAGCCCTAATTTTTCATTTCAGATGCCGCGATCAGCGATAAATGAGGGGTTCTATGACTTGGGGGTGACACAATTGGCTTTCCCCCTCATTGTGCCCACTACATACAAAGAAATGCAATTCGTAACAAAGTAATTTGTTACGAAGCGAAATTCTTTATGAAATTCGGCAAAGCAGCCGAAGTGAAATTTTGTAAACTTCACTTATCACCAGTAATAGATAAACGCACCTATATATTAGACTGCCCATTGACAGTGAGTCTGATGCACAGTCCATGTATGACAGAACAGATTAAAAATAAATGGTGCACCTATTCACCTACATTGACTTACATTGTTTTTAGTGACGAATCCGGTTTGTAACAATTCGATTTAACAGAACTGCATACTTTGGTCCAGTTTTGAGATCCTCTGCCAGATCTCAAAAGTTCAAAACCAAAACCAAAGCGTAGATGTGAAGGTAGCCTAATACCCCTGGGCACTAATAAACTTTACTGGTAATGTTGGTTCAACACAACTGACAAATAAATTGGAAAAGGCAAATAAAGATGTAATTCCTTTTTTTTTCTAAATATGCAATTTAAAAAAAACATCAATGATTATAGTGCTTTCTTATGTACTTGGAGATGTTACTTTAATTCACAATGACTACTAGATGTCCCATTAATTCGGTCAAATAAGTAATTTAATGTGAGTAGTTATAATATCATTCTATATATTGTGATGTGTATGAAAGTGTTAAGCAAGTAAAAACCATCAAGGATGCTATGATAATTAGACTGTATTTTAAGGAAACCTTTCAATGAGACATGGCGTCTTATCTGCAGGCAGCATGTTATAGAGCAGGAGGAGCTGAGCAGATTGACATGGGAAGAAATTGCGTATGACTTATATTTTATTCATTTAAATTCCTGTTCATTCGGAGTTTAAGAGTCCAGCGGGCAGTCCTATTCAGTGACTGGTAGCTCTCTGTAGGGATCCATAAAGGGAAGGCTGAGTAAGACCTTGACTCCTAAGCTCAGAATGATCAGGGATTTAAATGAATACATTGTATTATACTAAATCTCTATAAAACAATATAATAATCTGCTCAACTCCTCCTGCTCTACAGTGTTATCATGCTGCTTAATGTGAAGGGTTCCCTTTAATGGAATTATGATAAAGTGGAAAATACTTTTCGGAAAGGATTGAAATAGCCGTTAGTATGTCACCCAGGAAAGAAGATGTAAACTGCTTGTCCGGAAAAGATTGGCAGGCTCTTACATGCTTTCACGTACTATTTCAGGCATTAGAGTTATTAGACAGTTATTTCTTCTGACAACCAGATGTTACCAATATCTGGCTAGTCTACAAAGTGTGCACTATACCAACACACAGTGTTGCTTGTAAATTTATATCTTTTGCTACCTCCCCAGGACACTTCACATTTCATATAAGGAAAGAGGTAAAATATTTATAGTTTTAAAATATTTTTAAATCTCAGTCGCAATTCACACCACGTTTCCACTGCATTGTTGGTATTTATAGCAGAAAAATCTCCAGACATATACACCGATGTGCCCATAGACTTGAATGTTGTTCTTTGTAAACATGTTAGGATACAGCCATACCTCACAGCCTCTACTGTATTCAAAAGGGCACACCAACCTTTTAAAGATGGGTCTCTCTTTCCTAGGATCATGTATACCCTACAAACATTACCCTTTTCGCTACATTCTTCCTATATTGAGGGGATCAATAAGGTATTAAAAGGGTTGGCCACTTTCTGGTTACCATTGGCCAATTTGTTTGTAAGATGATTATATGGCACTTACCCAAGTAGCCTGTGTTGAAATGATGTGGCATTTCTTATATTTCATAAGGTATGTTCCTTTGTTGGCCAAGTGCTTTGTGCTGTTCATACAGAGGTCCTGTCCATAAAATGGCTGCTAAACACCTAACAGTGCAAGAGCAGATGGCAGGCGCAGTGTATTTGAATGTAGGAGGATGAGTGATATGTCTGGTCACATGACCCTCCATCAGCAATCATCTTATGGACAGAACCTCTGTGTGGACAGCACAGAAGTATTAGCAAGTGCCATATAGTCATCTTACAAACACATTGGTCAACTAAGGTCAGAAAATGGTTGACCCCTTTAAAGGAATTGTGTCATCATAAAATAAGTTTGAGGAGTTTTTGATGATGATATTTTTAATTTTCCATGTCATTATCTATATTTAAATAAAAACCATAAAACCCTGTAGTTTTCACACTGGCCACTAAGCCTAATAATAGGTGCCTCTTCTTAGTCTGTACAGATTGTGCAGACTGTGTAGTGAACTGCTTATCTGTAATTCTAATCCTGCCTGTAATGATATCACCTCTGTGTACAGATAAGACAGGATACACCATTTACAATAGGTGACTGTCAAAGCTTATCTATTCCCTCCCTCAACAAGATGGCTGCCCCCATATTCATGTTCAAGAAAAAGGAGATTTGCTACTACCTGGTTTTAACTGGCAAAAAAATAATAATTTGGTGACACATTTCCTTTAGGTTTTTTTCTGTGGTAAAGAAAGAGAGCTAGAATTTCTTTGTAAAAGTTACAGAGGGTGGACGAGCGGTTCAGCTTTGGTAGCTTTCACATCTGCGCTTTTACATTTATGTTCTTCTGTTCCGTTATTGGAGCAGAAGAACGAAAATAGAAGAAGGCTATGGATGAGTGGACCTGTTCATTTTCGGATTCGCTGGGGTCTGCCAAACTTTGGGTCAAAGTTCAGGTTCAGGACCCGAACTTGACCCGAACTCGAACCCGAACCCCATGGAAGTCAAATAATGGCTGTAAAATAGTCATAGTAAGTAGGAATGAACGGACCTGTGGATGTTCGGGTTCGCTGGGTTCGGCTGAACTTCAGGTCAAAGTTCGGGTTCGGGACCTGAACTCAAACCCCATTGAAGTGAATGGGGACCCGAACTTTGGTGCACTAAAATAGCTGTAAAATAGTCATAGTAAGGGCTAAAGGGCTGAAAAAGGAAGCAAAATGGGGGTAAGAGCAGGGCAATTGCCCTGCAAACAAATAAGGATAGGGAAATGACTTAACATAACAAAGAATATAAAAAAATAATAATCTTGAACTAGGAGGCGGAGGTCAAAGTGGAGTAGGAGGTTGAGGAGGTGGTAGACGTGGCAGTGTAGCTGGAGGCGGTGGTGGAGAAGGAGGAGATAGCCAATACAGTTTTTTTTCCCTTTATTTATTTATTTTTTATAAATTTGGGAAGGCCCCAAAACATTGGGAAAAGGAGAAAGAGAATGCAAAGAGAAAGTACACTGGAGTATAACAATGGTGGGTGCGGCAGGTATGTACAATATGGAGACCCAGAAGTCGAATGGGGCAGACCCATTAGTAAGTACGTGTAAGCATGTACACACTTACTTTTTCACCATGTTGCTGAAATGCTGCTTCCTGCTAAGATGTTCTGTATCAGCTGGTGGTGCTGGTTGTTGTGGCATGCTGACAAAGCTTTTCCACTTTTCGGCCATGCTAATTCTCCCCTCTGAGGTGCTGGCAGTGCCCCAGCTGCGTTGGTGCCTTCTTCCTCCTTCTCTGCTTTCGACTTGTGCTTCCACTGAGCCCGCGCTGTCAGGTGGGAATGCCATCAGCAGCGCATCTACCAGCGTGCCCTTGTACTCGCGCATCTTCCGATCACGCTCCAGTGACGGAATTAAAGATGGCACGTTGTCCTTGTAGTGGGGATCCTGCAGGGTGGCCACCTAGTAATCAGCACTGGTTAGAATATGGACAACTCGGTTGTCATTCTGCAGGCACTGCAGCATGTAGTCGCTCATGTATACCAGGCTGCCCAGGCAACAACAAGCTGTCCTCTGTGGGAGGTGTATTGTCTGTATCCTTTGTATCCCCCCAGCCACGCTCCAGTGATGCCCATGAGCTGCTTTGGGTGCCACCCGGCTTTGAACACGATTCCTTCTCCTCATCATCCTTCTCCTCCTCATCCTCCAGAACTGTGTCCTGGCTGGACAGTTGTGTACCTGGCCTTTGTTGGAGCAGGAACCCAGCCTCTGAGCCACTTGTGAATGACTGGCCCGATAACCGTGGAAATGATCCTTCTTCCTCCTGTGCCACATCCTCTTCCATCATCGCCTGTAGCGTTTTTTCAAGGAGACATAGAAGTGGGATAATAACGCTGAGGACGGCGTCATAGGCAGTGGCCATGTTGGTAAAGTACTTGAAACAGCGCAACATGTCCCACACGTCCCACATGAAGGCCCACTCATTGGTGGCTGGTGCTGTTTGATAACCACCTCTTCCTCCAAACTGCACACGTCACTCGCATGACCTTGATTCCCTGTGGGGTCTAGGACCTTATCATCCTCCACATTCACTTCCACCCACTCTTCACCCCTGCCCTCCTTGCCGGTCTGCACACTGCAGAAAGCCGTAGCAGTTGGCACCTGTGTTTCATCATGTTTTGAGACGTGCTGCGGTGGTCTTCCCATGTCCACATCCTAAAACATAAGTGATTGGGCAGCAGTGCACTCAGTCTATTCCATTTTTGGGACAGGGCTAGGTGGATGGCCCACGGAAACCCTGCCAGCAAGTTATCAAAAAGCATAAGAGACTGCTGCATGACTTGGGTCTCAGACTGCTTGGCTGATATGCAAAGGGGTGAGATGAAAGACAGATGCCCATGGGCTGGGGACCGGGGACCGGGTGTGAGACAATGTGAAGGAACCGGAGGCACTATCAGCCACCCAATCTACTACTGCCTCTACTTGTTCTGGCCTCACCATTCGTACACAGGTATTCGGGCCTACAAAATATCGCTGAACGTTCTGTCGCCTACGTGCACTTGAGGAAGGTGTTTCATTTGGGCCTGTAGCTGGCACAGATCGTCCTCTCCCTGCAACAGCGGCTCCTTGCAGTGCAGGTGTACCTCACACCAAAAGTAGTATATGTCGCCAACCGATCTAACAGACGTATTTACTATATTGATTTCCCTGTCACGGATGCAGTGCATGTGTACCTCACACTAAAAATGGGCATATGTCACCCACCGAACTAAGAGATGGATTAACTATATTAATTTCCCTGTCACAGATGCAGTGCAGGTGTACCTCACACAAAAAATGGGTATATGTCACCCACCGATCTAAGAGATGGATTAACTATATTAATTTCCCTGTCATGGATGCAGTGCATGTGTACCTCACACCAAAAATGGGTATATGTCACCCACCGATCTAACAGACAGATTAACTATATTAATTTCCCTGTCACAGATGCAGTGCAAGTGTACCTCATGCAAAAAATGGGTATATGTCACCCACTGATCTAAGAGATGGATTAACTATATTAATTTTCCTGTCATGGATGCAGTGCAGGTGTACCTCACACCAAAAATGGTTATATGTCACCCACCGAACTAACAGACAGATTAACTATATTAATTTCCCTGTCACAGATGCAGTGCAAGTGTACCTCACACCAAAAATGGGTATATGTCACCCACCGATCTAACAGACAGAATAACAATATTAATTTCCCTGTCACAGATGCAGTGCAGGTGTACCTCACACCAAAAATGGGTATATGTCACCCACCAAACTAACAGACGGATTAACTATTATATTTTTGTGTCGGGGTACAAAGATGGCGCATTGCACCCTCAAAAAAATCGCTATATGTCACCCATAGGATTAACAGCCAGATTAATTATTATATTTCTGTGACAGAGGTGCAAAGCTGGTCTATTGCACCCGCAAAAAATCACTAAAGGTCATTCACAGAATAAATAGCCAGATGAAATTCCTAACACTCTCTGTCACTTCAGCTGCCTGCTTCCTGTCTATGTACTACTCAGAACTGATGGGCGGTGCTACATGTGATCCAGCTTGTATAGAGGCTGGGTCACATGATACACCGGCCAATCACAGCCATGCCATTAGTGTGATGGCTTCTAAGTGCCCACAGCTAAAAAGCTTGTTGATTGGCTGCCCTGCAGCCTTTCAACAAGCTTTTTTAAATGCCCGAACACCGAACCCGAACTTTTGCTGCAAAGTTCGGGTCCGGGTACTTTGCAGTTCAGGTTCGCTCAACACTAATGAAGTCACTTAAAGGGATTGTCCCATGAAAAATATTTTACAGTTTTCAAACCAACACCTGGATCTGAATACTTTTGTAATCTTATGTAATTAAAAAATGTAGCATAGCCACTGAGTTATTCAATAAAACGTATCTGTATAGCGCTACCTGCTGTTTCTTTTTTTCTTATGTCTAATATGACAAAGGCTAGCACATAGCCGAAACACGTGTAGCATTTTGTCTCCTCATCTATGGGCAAAATAAAAGGAATATAATTGCAAAGAACTGAATTTGAGTGCTAATCCTTTCTTCATTGGACTAGTAGTGTACAGTGATCCCTAAAGATACAATGGCCTCAGGGTACAATATTTTGAAAATACAATGGTCTTTTCTGACCGATCGTAAGTTGAAACCAGACTCAACATACAATGTCTTAAACTCAGACCCAACCAATCAAGGACACTTCTCTGGTAACATAACATAATTTTCCAAAAAATTGAAATTCTGAAATTTTATGTACATTTGCCATGAACTCTTGTGGAAAACCTAAAGGGTTAATGACGTTTGTAAAATCAGTTTTGAATACCTTGAGGGGTGTAGTTTCTAGAATGGGGTCATTTTTGGGTGGTTTTATGATGTCAGCCTCACAAAATGACTTCAGACCTGAACTGGTCACTAAAAAGTGGGTTTTTGAAAATTTCTGAAAAATTTCAAGATTTGCTTCTAAACTTCTAAGCTTTGTAACGTCCCCAAAAAATGAAATGGCATTCCCAAAATGATTAATACATGAAGTAGACATATGGGGAATGTAAATCAATAATTTTTTTTGGCGGTATTACTATGTATTATAGAAGTAGAGAAATTGAAACTTGAAAAATTGCAAATTTTTCTACATTTTTTGTAAATTTGGTATTTTTTTATAAATAAAAATGAAATATTTCGACTTCATTTTACCACTGTCATGAATTTCCTTCCTCAGCTATTTGCTGAAGTGGAAAAACCCCTTTAACTGAAGTGAGCGGAGCCTATGGACCCCATAGACTATGATGGGATCTGTTAGTTTTCCATCCAGGAGAAGGTTTTTGTAGCAGGACTTTTATCTTCGCTACAAAATGCTTCTCCTGAATGGAAACCTAACGGATCCCATTACAGTTAATGGGGTCCATAGGCTCCATTTGCTTCAGTTCACTTCCACTATTTTCATTCTTCTGCTCCTATAACTAAGCAGAAGAATGGAGATGTAAAAGGGCAGATGTGAAAGCAGCCTTAGCTTGCATGGCTCAAAACATTAAAGACTTGGTTAAGGTTGGTTAGATATAGGGTGAGCCAGGACATAGCAGAAGACAAGTCATATTCAATAATATTAGGAGAAATGCCTATCAAAGCTTAAGTAACTTTAAGAAAACTGTTTGGACCCTTCCTCTCAATATCTAAAAAAAATTAAACAAGCTGTTGTCTGAAATGTCACTGCTCCCCTGGATGCCTTGCTGTTACTTTTGCGACTCAGATCACCCCTCCTTCTCTGTTTCTGAGATATGAATCGCTGTGTTTTTCCACCCCATAGAAGTATAGGTGTCCAAGGGGCATTCACAATGACTTCTCTTCTCAGATACAGGTAGACTATTCCACAGATTCACAGTTCTTTTGATGAAGAAGCCTTATTACCTCTCCAGTGCCCCCTAGTCTTTTGAGGGGATTTTGCATAGCATAATCTTGCAAGATCAGGCAAATCTTAGGAGACCATATCTCTGTATACTTTGGACGACTTTGCTACCTTACAGAGCAGTTATTCTCAGCAATGTATAGAACAGTCAAGCAGAAGAGGATCCAGCACTGATTTGGAAAGGAGTGAGGACTTGCAATTAGTTGAACTGCCATATAAGTGTCCCAAATTCCTTTACCAACATGCATATCTATTTCCCAGGAAGATGCTGCTTTGATGCTATCTGCACATATTGGACAGCATCACAGTGATGAACTGGATTCTGCATGAGGAGAGAAGTATCTCTGAAGACAACCCAAATTCAATATAACATAGTTTTACATAACACATTTTAATAGTTTATTAAAATGTCTGGTTCACACAAACACATATCAAATTTGTGAGTTACAGAAGCATAATTCGGCATCCATGGACCTATACTGTACCCCTTTGGGACTCAATGATGTTATTTTCATGGATTCCAGAAAAAGTATTGTGGCATGTTCCATTTATTTGATAGAGTGATATTCTCCTTGTGGAAGAATAGAGTGCCTCATGGTTGAACCCTTGGTTGAAGCTGATGGACCTATGTTTATTTTTTTAACCATATTATATTACCTTGCAGTGGCCTATTGACCCTGGGAACACACTTCGCGTGTTCCCAGGGCGCGCATATGACGCGCGCTTCTGCCACGAAGTGGCTGTTTTATGGAAGCGCGCGTCATATGCGCGCTCCCATAATAGAATATGGGTTGGATCGCGCGTGCTGCCGCGCGATAGTCATGGCAGCCGACGCGATCAGGTAGGGCGTTTTACAGCGCGGTCGTCCGCGCTGTAAAACGCCGACATGTGAACTATGCACATAGGGATGCATGGCTTTTCACATGTTGAGCGTTTTTCAGCGCGTATGAACGCGCTGAAAAACGCTCAGGTGTGTTCCCAGGGTGAGTGTCTATGGGTTCTTTCAGAGTCTGTGGACACAGCATTCGTATGCGTATTAGCCCTAAATCATGTAAAAAGCAAATACTCTAACAGCAAGCCAAGTAGAAAGTTGATCAATTTGTTGGCATTAAATGACAATGTTAATGGATAGCTAAGGACTCCATGTCCCACATTACAAAGAATCAATCAATGAACACAGAGTTTATTAAAAGCAGAAAAACAGATGTAAAGAAACAAAGTTATAAAGTGCCTCTTTAAGAAAAAAAAGTTTCTTTTTTCCCTCTCTTCCTATAGATTATGCCCTGTAGACAGCAGTCAATGTTTTGCTAAGAAAATTACTAAGTATGCTGGAGAGTGTTTGCTTATAAAGTACATTAGTCGTACTGATAATTTGTGCTCATATTGGATATGAGTGGGAGGGAATGCTGGAAATGCCAAACCTCTCTGTTTGAGACATTCTAAAACCCCCTTTGTCTTCATGTCACCTTTTCAGTGGGCTTGTGAGACTTTACAGGATTAACCTCTGTCCTGCCAAATCAGCCTCATGAATGTAAATACCGAGCTTCTCAATCACTCAGTCAATATTGTTAAAAAAAATACTAATATAAGTTGTCTAGAAATTATTTTAAATCCCAATTTTCTTTCTATTAAATATGTGTACAGCAAATAAAAAAATCCCCACTACTCTAATAGCATACAAGATAAGAAATTACAATATATTAAATATATATATATAAATATATATATATATATATATATATATATATATATATATATATATATATATATATATATATATATATATATATATATATATATATATTATATATATATATATATATATATATTAATATATATATTTATATATATATATATATATATATTAATATATAAATATATATATATATATATATATATATATATATATATATATATATATATATATATATATATTAATATATTAATATATATATATATATATTAATATATAAATATATATATATATATATATATATATATTAATATATAGTCCGCAAAAGAATCAACGCGGTTCTATCTGACAGCGAGAATCCATTGGAGTGGGTCCCATCTCGGCGGAGTTTGGTTCCTGCTCCTGAACCATGTCTGTGGTATTTTTCCACAGCGACCGATTGTATCTTTGACCTATCCTTTATATAAACATGCTTAACAACTTGGCTTTTATGTTTGGGCTCCTTGCCCATAACAAACATGTCGGATACAGCCATAGGCAGTAAAACGCGCACGCATGCGCTCATGGCTTGTGCGCGGTTGCTTGGAAGTTTTCCCGAACATGCGCAATAGATCATGAGCGACGCTCAATGTATCTCCACGGACGCCATTACAGATGGAGGCAGGTACTGCGGTCTCTTCCCCTGGAGTTTTTTAATACTTCACAACACATTTTAATCACACTTTTGTATAAGACAAATATTTATTTTACATCCACTTTATGAATTTTACACATATTTGCTGTTTTAGATGCACCGATCGATCATGTCTATCACACATGCACGGTATGTTTACATTTGGTTTTACACAGTTGTTTGATAATGGCACAATAATTGATTGTATTCTGTGATTGGTTGTTCACTGCTGAAATGCCTTTAAATTGCTTGTAATTTTCACTTGTATTTATGCTTGAGAAAGGCTCACACGAGCCGAAACGTCGCTCTCCACCATGGGTGAATAAAAGTTTTTTCATTTTTTCATTAATTTGGAGTGCAGTCCTCCCTTTTTCTACTATTATATTAATATATAAATATATATATATATATATATATATATATATATAATTGTCACATCAGACTGACTGACTAGCGAATAATGGCAATTTATGGAAACTGGAGTAATGTGGAGTAATTAGGTAAGTAGCGTTGTGTGGTTTCTTGCTGATGTTGTAACCTACAGGGCTTTATTCTGTCTCCTAAAATCTAACATTGCAGTGATGGCAAGCTCTGAACTATGTCATGTTCTCCTGCCTAGAATGTGAATAAGGGAGTTATACTCATCAGGGTGTGTAGTATCTTTTAGTAAGCATTGTGGATTCCTTAGTTAGTAAAAGACGGCAGAGCTTAGTTACCTCACGGCATCCCAATATTATAAGTGCCAAAATTAAAGAGGTTGTCCAGGCTTTTTCTATTCCTCAGGATAGGTCATCAATATCAGATCAGCGGTGGCAAAGACCACACACAGCAGAAGCGGACAGGAAGAGAGAAGGGTAGCGGCATATGCACACTGCGTGCGCGGTCTCCTCATACAGCTGATCGATGGGTGTGACGGGTGTCGGACCCCAGCCAATCTGATATTGATGACCTATCCAGAGGATAGGTCGTCAGTAGAAAAAGCCCGGACACCCTCTTTATTTGTTTGCACAATGTAACAAGTGTCTTTTAACTGCTGGCTCTTGCTAATGAGTGCGAAGTAGGCAATTCCTTAATTCAGAAAATATCTCTACTTAGATGTTTTTTTGTCTCTGTTGTGGAATCATATTGGAATGTTGTATCTCAAAACCACAATAAAAAGAGAGTATACATAACATTAATTGATTGCACAATGTATACGAAAAGTATGCGGTCTTCTCACAGCTCCAAAGAGATATCCAAACAATTTCTCAATCATAATAAATGTTATTTCTATTTCTGCTACAAGCACATCATGTTTTGAACCCAAAAATGGAAAAAAGCAATAAACACAGTGGTGGTACCAATATGTCTATAATTTAATTTTCGTCTACTTGGAGATTCTAAACAAATCAAATTCATTATGAATTTCCCCCACAAATTTGCATTCTAGTGAATACAAAACCATTGCGATTCTTTTCGGACAAATTGCTCAAAATGGCAGCCACCATTTGAAGACAGAAGAGGGTCAGAAGATAGAGAAGAAAACATCTGCCACCAAAAGGGAATCATTTTTAGAATGTTTCTAGCGAAAATAATGTGACAGTTGAGTATGTTTTTAAACAGGATGCCTGTTACCACCGGCTGCCATTACCCACAGCCATATACTGTATGTCGCTGTCACTTTGACATTACTAATGCTGTGTTGGCATTAAAGAGCTTGAAACAGTACTAGAAGACTAGAAGTACTAGAAGAGTGTCATATACAACTTTTCAGGGCAATCAGAGCACATTCGATTCAGGGAACTAATTCAAAGCTGCAGTGGCTTCCAGGAGAGGCATTGGGAGGAGAGGATAGGAGTGATGTTGTGGCAAGGATGACGGTTGTAGTACTCGTGCTGGTGATCCTTCTCAAGCTCTCCCAGGGCTGGTGCACAGTGAAGGTAGGGGCGCACTCTTTTTTCCCCTCAGGACACATCCTGGTTTGAGGGTCATCCGAACGTAGGGCTGCATCCTGCGGGCGGCCGGGTTATTCCTCCTTGACGCGTCGGCGCGTCATCTCGCGGAGGCGAGATTTGCTGTGAACGCGCGTGCGCGTTCACAGCAGCTCGCGGCTCGGCAGTTATACTGATCAATCGCTGGCAGGCTGTAGAAGTTAAATAAATCGCATCAAACAGCTATATCAGACGCTGTTTTGTCTGATATACCTGCTACCTGGTCCTCTAGTGGTCCTATTTGCTGGGATCGACCACCAGAGGACCAGGTAGCTATGTAAAGTAGCACCAAACACCACACTACACCCCCCCCTTTCACTTATTAACCCCTGATCACCTCATATAGACTCCCTGATCACCCCCCTGTCATTGATCACCCCCCTGTATGGCTCCATTCAGACGTCCAAATGTGTTTTGCGGATCCACGGATCCGCGGATCCATGGATCTGCAAAACACGGACACCGGCAATGTGCTTTCCGCATTTTGCAGATCCGCACATTGTCAGAACTATTCAGAAAATGCCTTTTCTTGTCTGCAATTGCGGACAAGAATAGGACATGTTCTATATTTTTGCGGAACGGAAGTGCAGACCCGGAAGTGCGGATCCGCAATTCAGGATCCGAGCTGCAAAAAGTCTGTCCCCATAGAAATGAATGGGTCCGCAATTCCGTTCCGCAAACAGAATTGCAGACGTATGAATGGGGCATAGGGGTCCCTTATCACCGCCAGTTAGTTAGCTACGTGTTAGGTAGTTAGCGCCCAGCCCACCGCACCGCAGTCACTGATTTTGGCAGAGATTTTTTCATCCGCGATGATTGATGCGAATGAAGTAATCTATATATAAATTTCCGCTAACTTGTGCCAAAAAAAATTTTTCTGTGAACTCGCCATGCCCCTCACGGAATACCTTGGGGTGTCTTCTTTCCAAAATGGGGTCACATGTGGGGTATTTGTACTGCCCTGGCATTGTAGGGGCCCTAAAGCGTGAGAATCCCAATGCGTAAAAATGACCTGTGAAATCCTAAAGGTACTCATTAGAACTAGGGCCCCTTTGCGCATCTTGGCTGCAAAAAAGTGTCACATATGTGGTATCGCCGTACTCAGGAGAAGTAGGGCAATGTGTTTTGGGGTGTATTTTTACATGTACCCATGCTGGGTGAGGGAAATATCTCTGTAAATGACAACTTTTTCCATTTTTTATACAAAGTTGTCAATTTACAGAGATATTTCTCTCACCCAGCCTAGGTATATGTAAAAATACACTCCAAAACACATTGCGCTACTTCTCCTGAGTATGGTGATACCACATGTGTGACACTTTTTTGCAGCCTAGGTGCGTAAAGGGGCGTAAAGTCCAACGAGTACCTTTAGGTTTTTCAGGGCTGCTCACAATTTAGCCCTGCCCAAAATGCCAGAACAGTACAAACACCCCACAAATGACCCCATTTTGGAAAGAAGACACCCCAAGGTATTCGCTGAGGGGCATATTCAGTCCATGAAAAATTTAACTTTTTGTCACAAGTTAGTGGAAAGGGAGACTTTGTGAGAAAAAACAATAAAAAATCAATTTCCGCTATCTTGTGCCAAAAGAAAAATCTTCTGTGAACTCGCCATGCCCCTCACGGAATACCTTGGTGTGTCTTCTTTCCAAAATGGGGTCACATGTGGGGTATTTATACTGTCCTGGCATTTTAGCGGTCCTAAAGCGTGAGAAGAAGTCTGGAATCCAAATGCGTAAAAATGCCCTCCTAAAGGGTACTTATTGTAATTAGGGCCCCTTTGCTCATCTTGTCTGCAAAAAAGTGTCACACATGTGGTATCGCTGTACTCAGGAGAAGTAGGGAAATGTGTTTTGGGGTGTGTTTACATATACCCTTGCTGGGTGAGAGAAATATCTCTGTAAATTAACAACTTTGTATAAAAAAAATTAAAAAGTTGTCATTTACAGAGATATTTCTCACACACAGTATGGGTATATGTAAAAATACACCCCAAAACACATTGCCCTACTTCTCCTGAGTACGGTGATACCACATGTGTGACACTTTTTTGCAGCCAAGATGGGTAAAGGGGCCCTAATTCCAATGAGTACCTTTAGGATTTCACAGGGCATTTTTACGCATTTGGATTCTCACGCTTTAGGGCCCTTAAAATGCCAGGGCAGTATAAATACCCCACAAGTGAACCAATTTTGGAAAGAAGACACCCCAAGGTATTCCGTGAGGGGCATGGTGAGTTCACAGAAAGAAAAAAAAAATTGGGCAAAAGTTAGCGGAAATAAATTTTACAAAGTCTCATATTCCACTAACTTGTGACAAAAAAAAATGAACTCACCATACCCCTCACGGACTACCTTGGGGTGTCTTCTTTCTAAAATGGGGTCACTTGTGGGGTATTTATACTGTCCTGGCATTTTAGGGGTCTCTAAAGCCTGAGAAGAAGTCTGGAATCCAAATGCGTAAAAATGCCCTGTGAAATCCTAAAGGTACTCATTGGAATTTGGGCCCCATTGCCCCTTTGCTGGATGAGAGAAATATTTGTATAATTTTTTTTAAAAAGTTGTCAGTTTACAGAGATATTTCTCACACACAGTATGGGTATATGTAAAAATACACCCCAAAACACATTGCCCTACTTCTCCTGAGTACGGCGATACCACATGAGTGACACTTTTTTGCAGCCAAGATGCACAAAGGTGCCCAAATTCCAACGAGTACCTTTAGGTTTTGCAGGGCTGCTCACAATTTAGCCCCGCCCAAAATGCCAGAACAGTAAACACACCCCACAAATGACCCCATTTCGGAAAGTAGACACCCCAAGGTATTCACTGAGGGGCATAGTGAGTCCGTGGGAGATTTTTTTTTTTTTGCCAGAAGTTAGCAGAAATGGAAACTTTATTATTATTTTTTTTCCTCAGAAAGTGTCATTGTTCGCTAACTTTTGAAAAAAAGTTAATTGATACATGAACTCACCATGCCTCTCCGCGAATACTTTCGGGTGTCTTCTCTCTAATATGGTGTCATTTGGGGGGTATTTATACTATCCTGGCATTCTAGCACCTGAAGAAATATAACAGGTGCTCAGAAAGTCAGAGCTGCTTCAAAATGCGGAAATTCACTTTTTTGCACCATAGTTTGTAAACGCTATAACTTTTACCCAAACCAATAAATATACACTTATTGGATTTTTTTTTATCAAAGACATGTAGAACAATAAATTTAGAGAAAAATTTATATAGAAATGTAGTTTTATTTGGAAAATTTTACAACAGAAAGTGAAAAATGTCATTTTTGATTAATAGCAAAAAAAGTAAAAATGTCAGCAGCAATGAAATACCACCAAATGAAAGCTCTATTAATGAGAAGAAAAGGAGGTAAAATTAGTTTGGGTGGTAAGTTGCATGACCGAGCAATAAACCGTGTTAGTAGTGTAGTGCAGAATTGTAAAAAGTGGCCTGAATTTCTGAATTTCACCTAAATTAATATTATTCCATATTGAGGTGTATTTTAAATAACCCTTGATACGGATACTTTTTAAAATTTCTCTCCAAACGTAATCCATTAAATTCAATATTTGATTACCAGTGCTAATATTCTTCAAAATACCAGATTCCAACACTTCCATTAAACTAAAGTGCTTATTCTTAAAACCCATATTCAATAAACTCCACGTCAACACTAAACTATCCTCACTCCTCTTCATTTGTTCGAATTGTGCCGCCAAAAAGTATAAAAGCCAATTCAGGAGGGATAAGCCCCGCTCTTTAACAGGTAACTGTAGTATTTGTTTCCTTAACCTCAAAATTCCTCCTTTCCAAATGAATTCACCCATTATCCTATCCACTATCTTAAAGGTATTATTTGGCAACCAAATTGGGGCATTTTGCAATACAAACAGTACCTTGGGGAGAGAGACCATTTTTATCAAATTAATCGCCCGATAATTGATAACGGTAATCTTTTTCACATATGTATTTTCTTTCTTAATTCTTTTAGAAGAGGGGCTACATTTAAATTTACATATTCCTCCATATTTCTTGCAATATGTATCCCTGAATATTTAAAACTATCTCCTTTATAAACTATATGTACTCACACATTCCTATTTAAATCACCCTCCCCTAATAACAATATATGTGATTTTTCACAATTTATCTTCAGTCCAGAAAAAATATCCAAACTTATCTATTATATTGATTATTTTATATACATCCACCTCAGTGTTATCCAAAAATAAAAAAATATCATCCGCATACAAAGTTATTTTCCCCTAATAATAAAATATTGGAATCCCTTAAACTCATCATCATCACGGATTATATTAGCTAATGGTTCTATTGCAATAGCAAAGAGTAACGGGGATAGGGGACATCCCTGCCTAGTGCCCCTTGAAAGGGCAAAAGGCAGGGACATAAACCGATCCCCCGAAACCCTAGACCTGGGGTTGGAATAAATTAATTTGATCCAATTTATGAAATGCTCCCCAAAACCAAAGCATTTGAGAACCTCCCATAAATATTCCTATTCTATACAATCAAATGATTTAGTTGCATCCAAAGACAATATACCTTTCTTACTAACTTTTTGTCTATTTGCTTCTATGTTGAAAAACACCCTTCTTATATTAGCATTAATCAATCTCCCAGATATGAAACCTGTCTGATCACCATTTATCAATGATTTAATTATTTTTGATAATCTTCCTGCTAAAACCATTGCCAACAATTTTATATCGGTATTCAACAGAGAAATGGGTCTATATGATTCTGGCTGTAATAAATCGTTACCTTCTTTGGGAATCAAAACAATAATAGCCTCTTCCATTGATTCAGACAGTTTTCCTGTCCTCAGAGCCTCATACAAGGTCCCCTTCAATTCTGGTAGTAATATTTGACCAAAGGCCTTATATATTTCAAATGGTAATCCATTTCCTCCTGGTGCTTTCCCATCCTTTATTGACCTCAATGCCCCTTCTAGTTCTTCCAATTGTATTTCTCCCTCCAAGTATTCTCTTTGACTTAATTACATTTTTTCGAAAGGTACCTGATTCAAATAATGACATAACTCCTCTTTTGGATAAAATATTTTTGATCTATATAACTCCTGATAATAAACTGCAGTCTTCAGTTATCTGTTCCAGGGTTTTTACAATCTGTCCTTTATTATTTCTTATAGCATTTATCCAGGATTTTCTCTGCTGATTTTTCACAATATTGGCCAAGATCTTACCCACTTTTTCACCCTCTGAAAAAACAACCCCCTGAAAGAAAATTGCTGTTTGAGATTTTTCAATGTCTATATCTCTAACTTTTTCTTGCTCCTCCTCCCATTTCTTAACATTCTCTACTGAAGGATCCATTGTGCAGCGTACCCTTGCCTCTTCTAACTTCTGATTTGCAATCTTAGTCTTTTCTTTGGCTGTTTTTTTCCAATAATTAACCTTATTAATCAAAATTCCTGTAAGGAACGCCTTAAAGGGTCCAAAATTACCTGCTTATTGTTAGAGTCTTTATTAACCTGAAAGAAAGCCTTCAATTCTACCTTAATGTTCACTTTATCATTTAATAAAGTTAACCAATGAGGATTAAACTTAAACATCGGAAAACCCTGCCTAGTCAAAAGCTTAACTTCCATAATAACTGCACACTGATCTGATAAAGCCATAGGAACATATCCTATTTTAGTTATATTTTTTCCAGCTATTTTTTTTCTTCCGAAGATTATATTAATCCTTGACCAAGTTTGATGTGTAATGGGAGTAACTTCTTTCTTCCAGGTTTAATAAACACCAAACATCCACCCAGTCAAACTCCGCTATTAAGGGTACTTTCACACTAGCGTTTTGGATTCCGTTTGTGAGATCCGTTTCAGGGCTCTCACAAACAGTCCAAAATGGATCAGTTAAGCCCCAATGCATTCTGAATAGATAAGGATTCGTTCAGAATGCATCAGTTAGGCTCCGTTCCGCCTCTATTCCGTTTTGGAGGCGGACACCAAAACGCAGCATGCAGCATTTTGGTGTCCGTCTGAAGAGGCGGAGCCTAACGGATCAGTTTTTAATTACAATGTAAGTCAATGGGGACGGATCCGTTTTCAATGACACAATATGGTGCATTTGAAAACGGATCCGTCCCCATTGATTTTCAATGTAATTCAAAACGGATCCGTTTTGGACTTTGTCATTTTTCTTTTAACTAATGCAAACGGATCCGTTCTGAATGGATACAAATGTTTGCAATATAGGTGCGGATCCGTCTGTGCAAATAAACAGATGAATCCGCACCAACGCAAGTGTGAAAGTACCCTAAATTGGACAAATTAGTATTATAACATACAGTTTTACTACCAGACATTCTATTTTTGGTTGAATCCATCCCCGCATTATAATCCCCTACTGCTATCAGGATACACTCTTGCCTATCCAACATATCTTTTTGTAAATCATACAGCATATCAGGTCTATATGGGGGTAGAATATAAACATTCACTATGACTATTTTTACCTCATTTATAATACACTGCAAGAAGAGATACCTGCCGCAGCCATCCGCCTTGCACGATACATATTTATATTTTACTTTATTGTGCACTAAAATGGACACTCCTCTCGAATATGACGTATACATAGAATGGTATCCGCCCATTATCCATCTTTTCTCCACCCACCTTAAAGACTCCCTATCCAGGTGTGTTTCTTGCAGGCAGATGACAGCTGGCATGTACCTCCTCAGCCAGTCAAAGATAGCGAGAAGATCTTCTATTGTTACTTGGCCCCTGTTGATCCTCCCTTTTTTTTGCGGCATTTTGAAAACAGTGAAGAAGGAGGAAACGAAGAAGAGGAAAAAAAATAATTCCCTTCCCCTTTTCTCTTCCTCTCTTTCCTCCTCCTCCCCTCCGTGAAAAGCCATAATAATATCACAGTTATCAGCAATGCCCCCAATATAACCTCCTCACTTTTAAATGACTGATAATCCAAACAGTACAACTACTAAATCCCACACAAATATATATATCTCATAATACAAAAAATATATTGCAGTTTTATAGTTCGTCTTTCACTACTTAACCAGGCCAGTTAGTAAAGGGTCAAAATTAGTAGATTGAAGATCTAAACATTAGCTAAATAAAGTCAATCAAAGTTCCTCCTAGAAGAATTATTATGTGTATAATAAACAAACAGTTAGCATTATCAGACTTAAACCATAAGCCCCTCTTTTCCAAAAAATCTTAATATTGGTGAAATAGGAGCAAAAGTCCATAACCTCTTTTTTTCGCAATTGTTTATAGGGGAGACCCCTTAAACCAAACTGTTGGTATAATTATAAAAAAGAAGGGGGGTGGGGAACAAGCAATCAGTTGTTCCAAGCACAATCCGTCAATTGCCACCTATTACTTTTAGTGATAAAAGACTGGAGCAATACAGTTTCTGGCATCCAAATCCTTGGGAATTTAATCAGATCCTTTCAATTCTTTGGGAATTTAGGACCATCTTCCACTTCGGAGTTACAGCGATCACAAAAACCGAGGTTAGTAGGTTAGAGGTGTAGAAGTTAACGGATTAGCGCTTGATAGAGTTCCTTAATCAGGGGTTAGCATATGGTTAATAGGCAAGGTTTCAACAGTGCCCAAGTCCTTAAATCCCCTCAAGGTTAGTTTGTTTAAAGGGAGGGATATAAACCATTAATAAGGATCATTCACCCCCTTTATCTTCAATCCTTCACACAGATAACCCCTTTAATTAAAAAGTTAATATGCTTATAAGGGTGGGGGGGGGGACGGACCTTTGTCTTTAGTTATGCATCTTTGGCAGAAACCTTTGGGTATGATGCCACAAGGTTTGCACACCTTCATTTGGGGATTATCTGCCATTCTTCTTTGCCGATCCTCTCAAGCTCTGTCAGGTTGGATGGGGACCGTTGGTAGACAGCCATTTTCAGGTCTTTCAGAGATCGATTGGGTTCAAGTCAGGGTTCTGTCTGGACCACTCAAGGACATTCAAAGAGTTGTCCCTAAGCTACTCCTGTGTTGTCTTGACTGTGTGGTTAGTCATTGTCTTGTTTGAAGGTAAACCTTCAGTCTAGTCCGGATCATGTTTTTATTAAGAATATATCATTACTTTTCTCCAGTCAGCTTTCTCTCAACTCTTACCAGTCTGCCTGTCCCAGCCACGTAAAAAAACACCCCTACAGTATGAGGCTGTCACCACCATGCTTCACTGTAGTGATGGTATTGGGTAGCTCCTGGTTTCCTCCAAACATGACGATTAGAATTGAAGCCCAAAAGTTCAGTCTTGGATTAGTCAGACCAGAGAATCTTGTTTCTTACAGCCCGAGAGTCCTTTATGTGCTTTTTTGCCTTCTTTTACTGAGGGGAGTCATCTTTCTGGCCCCTCTGCCATAAGGCCCAGATTGGTGGAGTGCCGCAGTGATGGCTGACCTTCTGGAAGTTTCTCCAATCTACACACAGGATCTTTGGAGCTCAGCCAGAGTGGTCACCTCTTGGTCACCTCACTTAATAATGCCCTATTCTACCAATGAACAATTTTGATGGGCCAGCAATCTCTAGGAAGAGTCCTGGTTGTTTGCATTTAAGAATTATGGAGGCCACTGTGCTATTGCAAAATTCCAGTGCAGTAGAATTTTTTTTGTAGCCTTAATACAATTATGTCTCGGAGCTCTATAGGCAGTCCTTTTCTCCTTATGACCTGACTTCTGATAATATAAATGATCAGCTGTGAGACCTTATATAAACAGCAGCGTGTCTTCCCAAATTATGTCCAATCAACTGAACCACAGGTGGACTCCTAGGTGCAGAAACATCTCAGAGCTGATCAAGAGAAATGGAAGGCCCCCAGAGCTAAATTTGAAGCGTTATAGCAAAGGGTCTAAATACTTTTTTCCATGCAAATTTTTTTTTTCTCATTAAGGGTGATTTGAGTGCAGATTGATGGAGAAAAAATAGATTTTGTTTTAAATTTTAGCACAAGGCTGCAACATGAAAAAAATGGAAAAACTGAAAGGGTCTTAAAACTGTGGCACACCCCCCTTATAACACCCAGTTGGCAATTCATTCATAAACCTCTATGAGGAATAAAAGAGGAATGGAAAAACAGAGTCATAAAAATAGATGCTCCCGAATGGTCATTTAATGTGAAATACAGTGTTGAAAGCAGTCACATATCCTCTTTAAATTTCCTGTAAAAAAAACACAATAGCATTCACATTTTTAAATAGATGTTCATTACTTTTAAATAATTCAATAAATCCAACTAAAAACAAAGTGCAGATGCCCCAAAGAATGTTAAAAAAATCATACTTTTTGGGATAATTAAATCACATTAACAGATAAAAATAAGTCACACTACAAGAAGAAGAACACATTTCCCAGAGATCTGAAGCAAATACATGATTAATATACATAAAAAATGTGATTTGCACATAAAGATGGGTGGTAAATCGTAAAATAAAGTACACATAAGATAATTAATGCAGCGCAAAATGCACCAAATAAATACAAGTGATATTATAATAGTAATCAATATAGAGGAGTGCGCAACACCCTAGATAGGAACCCTGACAATGTGGGTTGGAATACTGGGTGGAATGTGGGGTGGACGCATTTCCCTGCAACTCCCTCATTATATGGGTGAGTAAATAACTGCATTATTTGTGTTTACCACTTCTTGTTTCATCTTTATTTTAGTTTTATTTCTCAGTACTTTATTGTCAGCCTTTTTCTGGTAGGGTTCATTACTGAGATGCTGCGCGTTTGCTGTCCACTAAAAGTCTTTTTCCATGTCAGTGTTACCCATTGTTTAACTATTTCATACTGTAACTTGCATTATCCCTTCCCATGTGCATAACCTTACATCTATCAGTGTTAAACCTCATCTGTCACTTCTGTGCCAAAGCCTCCAATCTATCTAGGTCTGTAGCAGTATACTGCAGTGGCATGCATAAGGTGTTTGGCACCCTGGGCAGTTCCTTTCTTTGGCTCCCCCCAACCGCAATACTTAAAAAAATTGTGCCCTCTCACAATAGTATTGACTTGATTGTACAACCTTCACAGTAGTGATGTCCAGATATGTGCTGCCCTTAAAGTACTTATCCCTTCATTGTGCCCCTTCACAGTAGTAATGCTCTATCTGCGCCCCTTCACAGTAGTAATGTCCTCTTTGTGCCCCTTAACTGTAGTTATCTCTTATTGTGCCCCTTCAGAGTAGTTATGCCCTTAGTGTGACCCCATAAAAGATATGCCCCTTCACAGTAGTGCCCCCATAACAGTTATGCCCCTTCACAGTAGTAATGCCCTCTGTACCCCCTTCACAGTAGTAATGCTCTCTGTGCCCCTATTACAGTAGTAATGCCCATTGTGCCCCCTTCATAGTAGTAATGCCCTCTGTGCTCTATTCACAGTAGTAATGCCCACTCTGTGCCCCATAACAGTTACACACCTTCACAGGAGTAATGCCCTCTGTGGCCCCTTCACAATAGTAATGCCTTCTGTTCTCCCTTCACAGGAGTAATGCTCACTGTGCCCCCTTTACAGTGGTAATGTCCATTGTGCCCCCTTCATAGTAGTAATGCACTCTGTGCTCCCTTCACAGTAGTAATGCCCATTCTGTACCCCATAACCTTTATTCCCCCTAACAGGAGGAAAGCCCTCTGAGCCCCCTTTACAGTAGTAATGACCTCTGTGCCCCCTTCATAGTAAGAATGCTTTTTGTGCACCCTTCATAGTAGTAATGTCCTCTGTGCATCTTCATGGTAGGGATGCCCTCTGTGCCCCCTTCATAGTAGTAATTCCCTCTGTGCCCCCTTCACAGTACTATTGCCCATTGTTCCCTCTTCATAGTAGTAATGCTCTCTGTGCCCCCTTCATAGAAGTAAAGCCCTCTGTGCAAAAAAAAACAACAACCTGTTCCTTGTTCGGTTCCTGATGCTCAGATCCAGCTTTCACCTGCAGGTACAGATTGCTCTGGAGCATTGTTTGGGAGGAGCACAGGCAGATTCCTTAGCTGCAGCACGATCTGTGTCTGCATGCTGAATGGTGGAGCAGAAGCCTCCCTGCTTCACCTTTCAGTGCGTGAGAGAAGGAGTGCGGGGAACTTAGCAGTCAGTGAGTGACAGTAAGCTCCCCTGCACTCCAGTAACTAGAGCTTCTATCTTCTATTGATGGAAGCACTCATTGCCTGACAGCGGGTACCCAGGGTCTCTCCCCCCCCCCCTCTGGCACACCACTGGTATAATGTCCTCTCCTGTGCTAATTACTTTAGATAGTTTAGTGTCGTCTGCAAAAATGTATATTTTACTAGGCAAGCCTTCTACAAGATCGTTAATAAACACCCTGAAAAGAATGGGCCCAAAACTGACCCCTGCGGTACCCCATTAGGGACAGTGACCCAATATGAATATGTATTGTTAATACCCACCCTCTGTTTTCTATCACGCAGGCTACTTTCACACTAGCGTTTTAGTTTTCCGTTATTGAGAAAAAAAATGCTTCAGTTTTGTCCCCATTCATTGTCCACATTCCGTTGCGTTCCTGGAGAACAAACCGCAGCATGTTGTAGTTTGCTTTCCGTCCTGGGATGCATGACCCTCAATGCAAGTCAATGGGGACGGATACGTCCTCCATTGAAAGTCAGTTCATGATGGATCCATCTTGGCAATGTTAAAGATAATACAACCTGATCTGTGCATAACGGATGCAGATGGTTGTATTATCAGTAACAGAAGCGTTTTTGCTGAACCCTGCCGGATCCAGCAAAAAACCCAAGTGTGAAAGTAGCCTAAACCAGTAATTTACCCACATACACACATTTTTCCCCAGTCCAAGCATACTCATTTTATATACTAACCTTTTCTCTGGCACAGAATGCTTTGGAGAAGTAAATGAAATCCATTGACTGACCCTGCCTAGTTAAGTCTAGAACTTACCTCCTCATAGAAATTGATTAAATTAGCTTGACAGGACCGATACCTCATGAAGCCATGCTGATACAGTGTTATAAAAGTGTTAATGTGTTAAAAAAAATCCTTAAACGGTATCAAAAAAATCTATAGCTTGACCCAAAAAAGCAATCTTTTTTTTATTTAAAAGAAATCTGTCAGCAGATTTGTACCTAACGAACTGGCTGACCTATCGCATGTGCCTGTCACTACCAGAGCTTTGAGACGTTCTCACAGCTCTGTTTCTCCACCCCTGTGATGATGTAACTACTAGAGCTTTGAGACGTTCCCACAGCTCTGTTTCTCCGCCCCTGTGATGAGGTCTTTACTTTCTGTTTCCTTCCTCCCAGCTGTCCCTCCTGTGTTTGATTGCTCTGCCTTTAAATCACCTCTCTTCCTTTGTACGGTGCGGATTATACTACTTCATTTGACCTGTATCTCTCGCTTGAGTATCTTCACTGGTGTGATATCTTTTCTGGACCTGTGTTCTGCTGAAGCAAGTACTTCGGACATTGTCTGCTGACTTTGGATCTGTTTTCACTGCTGCTGCAGCTCCTTCAGTTAAGTGTGCAGACATTGTGTGTTTCTGTTTGTTTTGCTGACTGGATCCGAGCGACCCGGTTCCGTCCATATACTGAGCAGGGCACCGGTGGCGTGCCCCTTCCACTACTGTAGGGGTTACAGTGGTCATCAGCCTTAGAGTACGCGGGCATGTCTCGATCCACCATCTGGATCTGGACATGGGCTTAGCAGCATAGGGAGAGCTTTTAGGGTCTGACAGGGGTCACCCTTTATGTTCCCTAGTTTGGGTCCGGTCAGTAGCTAACTCACTGTGTATGCTCTTGTTGCTCACATACAGCCGTGACATTATAATCCGCCGAAACCGTCCTTTTGACATGGATCCGCTTTCTGACCTGGTTGACCGCATGCAGGGTCTTTCTTTGGAGGTAGCGGATCTCCGTCAATCTATGATTCAGCTTCAAGCATTGGGCTCGGCTCCGGCCCATGGAGTCTGTTGCGAGCCAAAGGTCTCACTTCGGAAACGTTCTCCGGGGGCAGTGAGAATTTTGTTCGCTTCAGAGAGCATGCAAACTCCATTTTGCTTGTGTCCCCGTTCCTCTGGTAATGAGGAGCAGAGGGTGAGGATTGTCATCTCCTTGCTCAGGGTAATGCTCAGACTTGGGCTTTTCACTGCCATCGGGGATCCCTCCTTCGATCCACAGAAAGATTTTTGTGGCCCTGGGGCAGATATATGATGACCCGGATCGTGTTGCTCTGGCTGAATCTAACTTACGTTTTTATGCCAGAACAAACTGTCTGCTGAGCTTTATTGTTCTGAATTTCGGAGATGGGCAGCTGATTCAGGTTGGAATGATGCTGCACTCCGGAGTCAGTTCTGTCATGGTCTCTCAGAGAGATTGAAAGATGCGTTTGCTTTCCATCAGAGACCAACATCTTTAGAGTCTGCCATGTCATTGGCGGTACGCCTTGACAGGCGTCTAAGAGAAAGAAACGAGACCTCTCGGTCCAGCCATTGTCACTCTAGGGGCAGTGGTGCGGACTCATTCAGTGTGCAGGGGTCTCATCCTGTCTCGGTCCCCTCTGAGGAGGAGCCTATGCAGCTAGGTCGACTTGCCCCTGATAAAGGAGGATTTAGTCCTCAGAGAATGATGTGTTTTTGTTGTGGGGGCATTGGTCATTTGGCAAATGTTTGTCCCTCTAGGAGATTCATGAACTGTACTAAGAGTGATAAGAGAAAATCCTCAAAGGAAAATCATCAAACTCTGCTTCATCTGCTACCTTGGGCAAAGTTGATGTAGGAATTGGGGCTTTTCCTCTGACCTGCAGTTCTCGTTTTCTCCCTTTCTGCCAGGGTGGCGCTAGAGAGCAAAGTAATTTCTTGTGAAATTTTTGTTGATAGTGGAGCGGCCGTCAATCTTATTGACACTCAATTTGTAGCCATGCATGGTTTTCAGGTTTGCACATTAGAAAAAGATATACCTGTTTTTGCCATTGACTCTGCTCCACTCTCACAGAGATCCCTGAAGGGCATTGTTCACAATATCCGGTTAGCTGTAGGTGACACTCATGTGGAGGATATATCTTGTTTTGTCCTTAACGGATTGCCTACTCCTCTAGTGTTGGGGTTACCCTGGCTCACTAAACATAACCCCACTATTGATTGGCAAGGAAGGCAAATAAATGAGTGGAGTGAGTTTTGTAGAGAGAATTGTCTCACAGCGACTTTTGCAGAGGTATCTACTAAAACTTTGCCATCATTTCTCTCTGATTTCTCGGACGTGTTTTCCGAGAGCGGTGTGCAGGAGCTACCTCCTCACCGGGAGTTTGACTGTCCCATTAACCTCATTCCCGGCGCCAAGCTGCCAAAAGCACGCCTGTACAATCTCTCACAACCGGAGAGAATCGCAATGCGAACCTATATCTCTGAGAGTCTCGATAAGGGGCATATTCGTCCCTCAAAATCACCGGTCGCCGCGGGTTTTTTTTTGTTAAAAGAAAGATGGCTCTCTGAGACCTTGCCTAGATTTTAGGGAGCTGAACCGTATCACGATTCGCGATCCCTATCCCCTTCCTCTGATCCCAGACCTCTTCAACCAAATTGTTGGGGCCAAGGTTTTTCCAAATTGGATTTGAGAGGCGCGTACAACCTGGTCAGGGTCAGAGAGGGGATGAATGGAAAACAGCCTTTAATACCCCCGAGGGCATTTCGAGAATCTCGTTATGCCTTTTGGCTTGATGAATGCTCCGGCCGTCTTTCAGCATTTTGTTAACAGTATTTTCTACCATTTAATGGGAAATTTGTATTGGTGTATCTTGATGATATTTTGATTTTTCCCCTGATGTTCGGACTCATCAGGATCATCTTTTCAGGTTCTGCAGATTCTGCGAGAAAATAAATTATGCGCCAAGCTGGAGAAATGTGTGTTTATGGTATCGGAGATTCAATTTCTGGGTTTTCTCCTCTCTGCTTCTGGTTTTCGCATGGATCCGGAGAAGGTCCGTGCTGTGCTTGAGTGGGAGCTTCCTGAGAATCAGAAGGCATTGATGCGCTTTCTGGGTTTTGCAAACTATTACAGAAAGTTCATTTTGAATTATTCCTCTGTTGTCAAACCCCTCACTGACATGACCAAAAAGGGGCGGATTTTTCCTCTTGGTCGGAGGAGGCGCTTGCAGCTTTTCTAAGATTAAAGAGAGTTTTGCGTCTGCTCCCATCTTGGTGCATCCCGATGTTTCCTTACCTTTTATTGTTGAGGTGGATGCTTCCGAGGTGGGTGTGGGTGCGGTTTTGTCCCAGGGTCCGTCTCCTTCCAAATGGCGACCCTGTGCCTTTTTCTCTAAAAACTCTCACCGGCAGAGAAAAACTATGATGTGGGAGATAGGGAATTGTTGGCCATCAAGCTGGCTTTCGAGGAATGGCGCCATTGGTTGGAGGGGCCAGGTACCCTATAACCGTTTTTACCGACCATAAGAATCTGGCGTACTTAGAGTCGGCTAAGCGTATGAATCCGAGACAGGCCAGATGGTCTCTGTTCTTCTCCAGATTCAATTTTGTCGTTACATTCCGCCCTGGGATCAAAAATGTGAAGGCTGACGCCTCTCTCGCTGTTTTCCGGGAGGAGGAAACTCCGAGGACCCGGGTCCCATTTTGGCGGAGGGGGTAGTTGTTTCTGCTCTGTATTCTGATTTGGAGGCCGAGGTCCAGGCTGCCCAGACTGAGGCACCTGCCCGTTGTCCTTCTGGAAAGTTGTTTGTGCCTCCTGAGTTACGTCACAAACTCTTCAAGGAGCATCATGATACGGTTCTTGCTGGTCACCCCGGGAGTAGAGCCACGGTAGATCTCATTGCTCGGAGATTTTGGTGGCCGGCTCTTCGTAAGTCGGTGGAGGGTTTTGTGGCTGCTTGTGAGACGTGCGCTCGCGCTAAGGTCCCTCGTTCACGGCCTTCAGGTCCCCTTCTCCACTTACCCATACCTTCCCGTCCTTGGACACACCTGTCCATGGACTTTATCACGGATCTTCCTCGTTCCTCAGGGAAGTCGGTGATCCTGGTGGTGGTGGACCGTTTTAGCAAGATGGCACATTTCATACCCTTCCCTGGATTGCCCAATGCTAAAACGTTGGCGCAAGCTTTTGTCGACCATATTGTTAAATTGCATGGCATTCCCTCTGATATTGTTTCCGATAGAGGCACGCAGTTTGTGTCCAGATTCTGGAAGGCTTTCTGTTCTCGCCTGGGGTTCGGCTGTCCTTCTCTTCTGCTTTTCACCCGCAGTCGAATGGTCAGACTGAACGCGTCAATCAGAATCTGGAGACATATTTGCGCTGTTTTGTTGCAGAGAACCAGGAGGATTGGTGTTCGTTTCTCCCTCTTGCTGAGTTTGCTCTGAACAACCGTCGTCAGGAATCTTCTGATAAGTCACCATTCTTTGGTGCATATGGGTTCCATCCGCAGTTTGGGACATTCTCGGGAGGGGCTCCTTCTGGTTTGCCTGAGGAGGAGAGATTTTCCTCGTCTTTGTCTACCATTTGGCAAAAGATTCAGACTAATCTAAGAAAGATGAGTGAGAAATATAAGCGTGTGGCTGATAAGAGACGTGTGCCTGGTCCGGACCTGAATGTGGGTGATCTGGTGTGGTTGTCTACAAGAAATATTAAACTGAAGGTTCCCTCCTGGAAATTGGGTCCCAAGTTTATTGGGCCTTATAAAATCTTGTCAGTCATCAATCCTGTTGCCTTCCGTCTTGATCTTCCACGGGTTTGGAAGATACATAATGTATTTCACAGATCTCTCTTAAAACCATATGTCCAGCCCACGGTACCCTCCTCTTTGCCTCCTCCTCCGATTTTGGTTGATGGCAATCTGGAGTTTGAGGTTTCCAGAATTGTGGACTCTCGCATTGTCCGCGGTTCTCTTCAGTACCTCGTTCATTGGAAAGGTTATGGTCCTGAGGAGAGGATGTGGGTTCCGGTGTCGGACATTAAAGCCACTCGCCTCATCAGGACTTTTCATAGGGCTCATCCTGAGAAGGTGGGTCCTGGGTGTCCGGAGTCCACCCGTAGAGGGGGTACTGTCACTACCAGAGCTTTGAGACGTTCTCACAGCTCTGTTTCTCCACCCCTGTGATGATGTAACTACTAGAGCTTTGAGACGTTCCCACAGCTCTGTTTCTCCGCCCTGTGATGAGGTCTTTACTTTCTGTTTCCTTCCTCCCAGCTGTCCCTCCTGTGTTTGATTGCTCTGCCTTTAAATCACCTCTCTTCCTTTGTACGGTGCGGATTATACTACTTCATTTGACCTGTATCTCTCGCTTGAGTATCTTCACTGGTGTGATATCTTTTCTGGACCTGTGTTCTGCTGAAGCAAGTACTTCGGACATTGTCTGCTGACTTTGGATCTGTTTTCACTGCTGCTGCAGCTCCTTCAGTTAAGTGTGCAGACATTGTGTGTTTCTGTTTGTTTTGCTGACTGGATCCGAGGCGACCCCGGTTCCGTCCATATACTGAGCAGGGCACCGGTGGCCGTGCCCCTTCCACTACTGTAGGGGTTACAGTGGTCATCAGCCTTAGGTACGCGGGCATGTCTCGATCCACCATCTGGATCTGGACATGGGCTTAGCAGCATAGGGAGAGCTTTTAGGGTCTGACAGGGGTCACCCTTTATGTTCCCTAGTTTGGGTCCGGTCAGTAGCTAACTCACTGTGTATGCTCTTGTTGCTCACATACAGCCGTGACAGTGCCCTTGGCAGTTTACTTTTAGAGACCGAGTGCCCAAACTGCAACCCAAAACCCACTTATTTATCAAAAAGTGCCAACATAACAATTAAACCTGAATACCAGTATATCTTCCATGTACTTTATCATTTAGCTATAATATCCTGCCTACATTAAATGCTCTGCCTGTGCCGTTCATAGAGTGCCCTACACTGATGAATGGCAGGAAAAGTCTAAGGCATATTGGTACACCGTAGACTTTTCCCAGGGTGCGGGTGCCCACAAAGAAGGCTCTGAGTGCCACCTTTGGCACTCGTGCCATAGGTTCGCCATCACTGCCCTATACTGATACATTTTATTAAATAACTCAGTGGCAAGGCTACATTTTTAATTACATGCAATTTCAAAAGAATTCAGATTCAGGTGCTGGTTTAAAAACTGTAGAATTCCCTTTCCCTTGGGGTACTATTTAGCTGCACAGCTACAGTGGCTGAAAAGAGGCTTAGAGAATTATGGTCACTATTTCACAAAGGAATATCAAGGATCAGATAAAAATATATTTTCTATAATGGAGTCCAAGGTTCTGGGAAAAATGGGAAGGAAGTGTTATGTTAGTAAAGCTCTAAACCTTGTATGGGAAAAAACAAAACAAATCTTGGGGATTACATACTCTCTTAAATATACTCCGCTTTGGCACAATATAAATTTCCCGGAATTCTCCTCGATAGAAAATAAAAGGTTCCACAATGGTAGCACAATTGTTTTATAGAAGGACATTTAAAGAAAATAGAGGATTTACTAGGGGAAAATGTAGGTGACTTCTCAGTTAAACTAAAGTATCACCGGTTACATCACGCTTTTTAAAGTCACAGTGTAAAGATAGGTTTTTAAATTAAAAATCACGAGCTTATGAATTTTTTGTATAATTATAAAGAAGGGAATATCTCTATTTCACAGATATATGGGAAGATTAGGACTTGTTTTGTGGAAAAAATTAAGTTTAAGAGTGAAGGTAAATGGGAAAGGGAGGTGGGAGTGCCTTTGGATTTTGAGTGGCGGGACGTATATAAAAACTGTAAAAATGCATCCGTTTCAATGAATCATCGTCTTATCCAATTCAATATTATACTTTGGATATATTACCCACCATCACTGTTAGGTCGAATATACAAGAACAGAACAACGGATTGCAGGAAATGCCAGGGGGAGAGAGCCGACTTCGTCCATATGGTATGGGCTTGTACCAAGATTCAATCTTTTTGGTATAGAGTCTTTGATAGACTTGGGACGAAGTCGGTTCTTAAACCCCCAATAGAAATCTCCACCGCTATCCTGGGGCTTTTACCCTCCTCAGCCTCTAAAAATCCACAGGAACATTCATTTTGGTTGAAAGCATTGCTACTCGCTAGAGTAATTATCGCAAGGCACTGGGGAAATGAGCACTCCCCAGGAATTTTAGAATGGTCAAAACTGGTAAAACGAGTAACAGATTATGAAAAAATCGCAATACATAGTTTGAAACAGAAAGAAAATTGGGAAAAATGTGGATGCAATGGTTTTATAGCTTAGTTTAATAAACCCCATGGAAAGGTGCTGGACAATAGGTGGGTTGGGTACTGGGGGAAAGGGCCTATGGGGGGGAGATATATTTATTTTTATATAAGTATTTTAGTGCATGGATTTGGATGGTATTTGAAGTGAAAAAATGTACCCTTTTCTAGGTCTATGTTTGGTTAAATATATGATTGTAATATGGAAAAATAATAAATAAAGAAAAAAAAAAGGTAAAAAAAAAATGTAGAATATTTTTCATGGGACAACCCTTTTAATATAAGGCCTTTCCATATCTGTTGTCCCCTCTTCTGGCTAATATGTTTAACCTAGCAGCACAGAAGGGATGTTTTCCAGGTAAGATGTGGCGTGCAAATATTATAACATTGCCCAAGGAGGGCAAAGACCCTACAGTTCCCAACAGCTTTCATCCAATCTCGCTTCTTATAGCGATATTAAGCTTTATGCTAAGATTTTAGGTATGAGGCTTATAAATATTGTGCCTTACCTTATTAACTCTGACCAGGTTGGGTTTGTTCCTGGCTGTCTGGTCTCTGATGGTACCCGTAGGTTCTTGGATCTTATATAATGGCCAAACTCGAACTCCTTCTGTCCTACTGGCTTTAGATGCGAAGAAGGCGTTCAACAGGTTTAAATATTTGTGTTGGATAAATTTAGGATTTCGGAATTTTAAAAATCAGCCATACTACCACTGTATTGATCTCCTTCAGCAACTGTATTAATATCAGGTTACGCCTCTACTATTTTTAGTATTGGTACTGGGATGTGTCAGGGATGTCCATTGTCCCCTATTGTATTTGCATTAGTTATGAAGCTTTTGGCAGAGAGGATTAGACAGGAGAGATCAGTACATGGAATCCAGGTTGGGAAATAGAAACATAAGATCAGGGCATATGTGGACGATGTTATCTTAGCTCTAATACGACCAGAGGTGTCTGTTCCTAGAATACAAGGCATTCTTAAAGAGTTTGGAGGGGTCTCCTATTACAAAGTTAATACTTGAAAAACACAACTACTAAATTTGTCTGTGTCATCCCGTAGTCAGTCCTATTTGCAAAAGCTTTTTCCTTATCAATGTGCTAAAAGTGTAAAATATCTAGGTATCCAACTACCAGCAAATTACCTTGATTTATACCACCTTAATTATGTACCTCTCGTAGCGGAGGTTAATAATAATAAGCTCTTATTTTTTTCATAAAATTTCCATTTCATGGTTGGGACAGGTTGTCGCGGTCAAAATGTTTGTTTTACCTATTATATTGTATACGTTTTGCACAATTGTTTGTCCATTAATGGACCGGGACCGATATATCAAGTAGTTGCAATACTCGATCACGCTTTTATTTGGTCTTTGGGAAACCGAGTGTGGGCTTTAACCTCTTGGGGACACAGGGCATACAGATACGCCCTGATGTCCCGATACTTAAGGACACAGGACGTACTGTGTATTTCTGATCACCGCCGCGCGGCGGGCAGTGATCGGAAGAAGCTGCCTGCTGAAATCATTCAGCAGGCACCTTGCTACAATGCCGAGGGGATCCTGGGGGGGCAGGGGGGCAGAAGTGTGATCAGACTAAGTGTAAAGTGAGAATACAGTACAGTACACTATATAGTGTACTGTATTGTATTATATAGACATCAGACCCACTAGATCTTCAAGTACCAAGTGAATCTGGGTCAAAAAAAGTAAAAAAAGTGAAAATAAATGTTTATCACTGATTAAAAATTAAAAAAATAAAATGCACTACACATGTTTGATATTACCGCGGCCCCAGTGACCTGATCTATGAAACGGTCATGTTACTTTCCCCGCACGGTGAACGCCATAAAAATAAAAAAATAAAAACTATGATAAAATTTTAATTTTGCCCACTTTACTTCCCAAAAAAGGTAATTAAAGTGATAAAAAAGTCGTATGTACGCCAAAATGGTCCCAATCAAATCGGCACCTCATGCTGCAAAAAGTTAGCCCCTACATGAGACAATCGCCCAAAAAGTTAAAAAATACATTTTTCCCTAAAACGCTGTTATTGTGTTAAAGTAAAATAAATTTAAAAAAGTACACATATTAGGCATCACTGCTCTATAAAAATATCTCATGACCTAACCCCTCAGATGAACACCATAAAAAAACTAAAAAAAATGGTTTAAAAAAAGTAATTTTTTGTCACCTTACATCACAAAAAGTGTAATAACCAAGCGATCAAAAAGTTGTATGCGTCTCAAAATAGTAGAAATTAAACCGTCATATCATCCCGCAAAAAATGAGCCCCTAAATAGGACAATCACCCAAAAAAATAAAAAAATATGTCTCTCAGACTATGGAGACAAAATGTTTTTTTTTTTCTAAAATGCTGTTATTGTGTTAAAGTAAAATAAATTTACAAAAGTATACATAATATGTATCGCCATGTCCGTAAGAATCTGCTCTATAAAAATATCACATGAATTAACCCCTGAGGTAAATACTGTAAAAAAATAAAAAATAAAAACAATGTAAAAAAAGCCATTTTTGTCACCTCACATCACAAAAAGTGTAATTGCAAGCGATCAAAAAGTTATATGCACCCTAAAATAGTACCCATCAAACCGTCATATCATCCTGCAAATGATACCCTACCTATCGCCCAAAAAATAAAAAAAATATAACTCTGGAGACAATAAAACATGATTTCTTTTGTTTCAAAAATGATATTATTGTGTAAAACTTAAATAAATAAAAAAAGTACACATTTTAGGTATCGCCGCATCCTTAACAACCTGCTCTATAAAAATAACACATGACCTAGCCCCTCAGGTGAACACAGCAAAAACAATAATATAAATACGGTGTCAAAAGCCATTTGTGTTACCTTACATAACAAAAAGTGTAATAGCAAGCGACCAAAAAGTCATATGCACCCCAAGATAGTGCCAATCAAACCGGCATCTCATCCCTCAAAAAATGAGCCCCTACATAAGACAGTCGCCTAAAAAATACAAATGAAAATATGGCTTTCAGAATGTGGAGACACTAAAAAATAATTTTTTTCAAAAATGTTTTATTATGTAAACTGAAACAAAACCCCCTAAAAAGTAGTCATATTTAGTATAGTAGCATCTGTAACAACCTGCTCTATAGAAATAGCACACAATCTAACCTGTCAGATCAACAATGTAAATAACAAAAAGAAAGAACGGTCCCAAAACAGCAATTTTTTTTGCAAATTTTCCATTTTATTCAATTTTTCCAATAACAAAGCAAGGGTTAACAGCCAAACAAAACTCAATTTTTATTGTACTGACTCTGTAGTTTGCAGAAACACCCATTATGTGGTCGTAAAATGCTGTATGGCCAAACGGCAGGGCACAGAAGGAAGGGAACACCATATGGTTTTTGGAAGGCAGATTTTGGACTGTTTTTTTGACACCATGTCCCATTTGAAGCCCCCCTGATGTACCCCTAGAGTAGAAACTTCAAAAAAGTGACTGCATCTAAGAAACTACACCCCTCAAGGTATTCAAAACTGATTTTACAAACTTTGTTAACCCTTTAGGTATTCCACAAGAGTTATTGGTTAGTGGAGATTAAATTTCAGAATTTCTATTTTTTGTTACTTTGCCTCAAAAAAAGTGTAATATAGAGCAATCAAAAATCATATTTACCCTAAAATAGTACCAACAAAACTGCCACCTCATCCCGTAGTTTTCAAAATGGGGTCACTTTTTTGGAGTTTCTACTGTAGGGGTGTTTCAGGGGGGCTTCAAATGGGATATGGTGTAAATAAACCGGTCCAGCAAAATCTGCCTTCCAAAAACCATATGGCGTTCCCTTCCTTCTGTGCCCTGCTGTTTTTCCATACAGCAGTTTACGACCACATATCAGGTGTTTCTTCAAACAACAGAATCAGGGCAATAAATATTGAGTTTTGTTTGGCTGTAACCCTTGCTTTGTTACTTCAAAAAATTTATTAAAATGGAAAATTTGCCAAAAAATATCGAAATTCTGAAATTGTATCTCCATTTTCCATTAACTCTTGTGGAACACCTAAAGGGTTAACCATGTTTGTAAAATGGGTTTTGAATACCTTGTGGGGTGTAGTTTCCAGAATGGGGTCATTTTTGGGTGGTTTCTATTATGTAATCCTCACAAAGTGACTTTGGACCTGAACTTGTCCTTAAAAAGTGGGTTTTGGAAATTTTCTAAAAAATTTCAAGATTTGCTTCTAAACTTCTAAGCCTTGTAACGTCCCCAAAAAATAAAATGGCATTCCCAAAAGGATCCGAACATGAAGTAGGCATATGAGGAATGTAAATTAATAACTATTTTTGGAGGTATTACTGTGTATTATAGAAGTAGAGAAATTGAAACTTGGAAATTTGCTAATTTTTCCAAATTTTTGCTAAATTTGGTATTTTTTTTATAAATAAAAATGATTTTTTTTTACTCCATTTTACCAATGTCATGAAGTACAATATGTGACGAAAACAACATTCTCAGAATGGCCTGAATAAGCAAAAGCGTTTTAAAGTTATTTACACATAAAGTGAGACTTGAGAAAGTGAGATTTGAAAACAATGGCCTGGTCCTTAAGGTGAAAATGAGCCCGTTCCATAAGGCTTCAAGGTTATGACCCATTTGTGGCATCAGGGAGGTCTTGTGGTACTAGATCCGAGCAGGCTCCAGGTTCATGAGGACCCTTGGGTGATAAATCCCAGTGGGCCCCCTTGAGGCATTTTTGTACATTTACATGTCACCCTGTGGCTCCCACACGGTATAATGACCCCAACAGGACCCTATACAGTATAATGACCACTAGTGGTCCTTACACAGTATAATGACCCCCCCACACAGTATAATGACCCCAAGTGGCCCCACACACAGTATAATGACCCCACAAAGGCCCTCTATTCAGAATAATGACCCCCCTGTGGTGCCCACACTGGGGGTTATACTCTATGAAGGGGGCACTCGGGGTCATTATACTGTACGGTTGTCACTGGGGCTCATTATATTGAATAGGGGCTCTGGGGGTCATTATACTGAATGGAGGTTGATTAGGGAATCATTATACTAAATAGTTAGCACTGGGAGTCATTATACTGTGTAAGGGGCCCTCACAGTGTAACGACCCCCCAGTGACCCCCTCACATACTTATCATTGCTGGAGCGCAGGGGAGCCGGCTGTTCACTAACTGCAGCTCCCTGTGCTCCTTCTCTCCTCAGGCCCGCTGCAGCAAATTTTCCATTTTATTCCAGGCCTGGAGGAGAGCTGTGCAGTGATGTAGCTAGAACTGACTGGGCCCCACAGCACAGTAGTATGACTATGGGCACTGTACAGAGTGTGGTAAGAGGGCACAATGCAGGGTATAAGGAGGCACAGTACGGGGTGAGGGGCACAGTACGGGGTGGGGGGCACAGTCACATGACCCTGTGACATTAGAAGGTCCTTATGGCAGAGGAGCGAGACAGGGGCCCAGGGCCCTGGATGGACAGGAGGGGTGGACACAGCAAGTAGGTGGAAGGGGCTCCGAGGGGAATCATACAGAAGTAGGGGCAGAAGGTCTATGCAGGGTAGCGATAGGAGATAGGAGGGTGGAACAGTAGCTCTGGATACATGAGGGAGTAGAAGAGACAGCAGGGGCTCCATGAGGATGAGATAGGACAGGATATGAAGGGGGGGGGTGACAGGTATCATGGAGGCAAACTGCTTAATGAGGCAGTAATACAACTAAATAGCATGAAGCTGCTGGTCTACAGCATCCAGCAGCATGTCTTGTGTAGAGTGTGTCTGAAGCTCTGCAGCAGCCAGCCTCATGTGACCATCAGAAGGCCCACCAGAGGGGTACTGCGTAAGTGAAATGACAGCAGTATCATTGGTGCAAGTGCTCATTGCAGCTCAGTGGGCCCCCTCATGAGCAGGGGGCCTCGGCACTTGCCCGTGTATGCCGGGTGTTGAAGCCGGCCCTGTACCAGATATTAAACAATATTATAATGCAACATTTACTGGCTCAGTTAAAAGATTGGTGGAAACCCACTCAGTCAAAAAAGTGGTTGGAGATTGAAACAGCTGTGATGCAGGTCCCTTTGATCAGCATGTTATATGCTCCAGCATCTTGCCAGTTATATAAAGATATGGATAAGTTATCCACTGTGACATCCTTGAAACTTTGGACGGATCATTTGTCTAATCAATATAATAGTCCTGAATTAAGCTAGAAGCAGCTCCCTCTAGATCTATCCTTTTGATATAAAGTGTGAATCAGTAAAGTATCTCATATTTACGACGGAGATCGGTTGTTGAGCTTTAAGGAGCTATTTTATTGATATATGTACATACACTAGAAGTATTTCAATGTTTTATTCCTCTATATGCTCCACATCAATGTTTATAAAACTCTCAAACTTTTTACATTGGGAGAGGGATCTTAAGCGTGTATTTGAGATCTCCGACTGGAAGAGGGCTGTACTTTAGCCAAAAATAGTTGTGAAGGGAGTGGTGATGTGGGAGCTATTACAAAAGATCATGCTCTGGTGGTATCCCAGTACAGATTTCGAAAAGTGATCCCAGTCTCTCGGACTGGAGAAGGTGTGGCCAACAAGGCATAATCTACCATGTGGTGGGGCTGTCCATCCGCTTATCAAATATGGCAAATACATTTTTATTTTTCCTTTCAATTACTGAACTTACAACTTGATCCAGATTCTGCATTAGCACTGCTGTTCTTAAAGGGGTTCTCGGGGAATTAGGAAAATGAAAATACTTAAATATTACTTTATTATAAATATATTCCTAAATACCTTTCATTAGTTATAATGGCTCATTTTGTCTAGGGAGCAATCATTAGAAAAAATAAAATGGCTGCCATCCTATCAGTACACAGAAAACCAGTCTAAATCACACAGCAGGGCAAGTTACTTCATAATAGTGAGCTAAAGAGCTGCCTCATCTTCTTCTACGATCCTGATTACAGTTTAATATGATCTTCAGCTAAATCTCTGTAGAAATAGAGTTCATGAGGAGGCATGAAGTACAGAGAGGAGGATGGGGGTGATTTGGATAATGTGCAGTATGCAGTCTCCATTACCACAGTCTGTCCTGTCCGTCCTCTCTGTACTTCATGTCTCCTCATGAACTCCATACCCACAGAGATTCAGTTAAAGTTCTTATAATCTGTATTCAGGATCATAACCCCTAACAAGTAGGAGAGGAGGATGAAGCAGCTCTTTACCTCAGTGCTCTATATGATTTACCTCAGTGCGCTGTATGATTAGGACAGGTTTTGTGTGCACAAATAGGACGATGGCCGTTTTTTTCCCCCTAATGATTGCTTCCTAAACAAAATTTGCCATTATGAATAATGAAAGGTATATGGGAATATATTTACAATAAAGTAATATTTAAGTATTTTAATTTTCTAAATTCCCAGAGAACCCCTTTAAGGATGGATAACCTCCCTGTCTTCAGCCATTGCTTAACCACTCATATATTACATATCACAAGATCACTTATAGCTAGATCATGAAAACAGGCTTTTAATATGTCAACTGAGGACCTGAACCCTTCCTTGCGATATATCTATGCTATGGAGCAATTGATGTTTGTTCGCTATCAGACACTACAGAGGTTTACCAACGTCTGGAAGCCATTTGAACAATTTCTGAAACAGACAGGTTATGATATTAAGATGATAGGGACTAATATTGATTAAGAAACAATGAGATCAGGTACTACTTGTTAATTTATGTGTTTGTTTCACCGTTATGTCTTATTATGAATTTATGTGTGTGATTTATTTCTGATGATTTAAATTGATTTAGGGTACTTTCACTCTAGTGTTATTCTTTTCTGGTATTAAGTTCCGTCCTAGCGGCTCAATACCGGAAATAAATGATCAGTTTAATCCTAATGCATTCTGAATGGAGAACATTCGGGATGCATCAGGATGCATCAGTTCAGTCCCTCCTACATTTTTAGGCCAGAGAAAATACTGCAGCATGCTGCGGTAATTTCTCCAGCCAAAATTCCAGAACACTTGCCAGAATGCCGTCTGGCATTAATTTACACTGAAATGTATTAGTGGCGCAGACCTTTAAAAATGTGAAAAAGTTAAATACCGGATCCATTTTTCAGGACGACAACCGGATTGCAATGTATTTGTGAGACAGATCCGGATCCGTCTACAAATGGTGTCCGTTTGCATACAGATTGCAGAATCCCGCAACGCAAGTGTAAAAGTACCCTTAATCATCACAATGTTGATTTTATTATGCAAATTTTCATATTTTCTTTTTGTAACTATTTTGGAAAAAATCAATAAAGAAATAATTGTTAAAAAGAAAAAAAAAGTAATATAGGGCTCTTGCTAATGTATTGTAATTGTCCATAATGCCTCCTTTGCTGGCTTGATTCAGTTTTCTATTACATTATACACTTTTTGTTTCCATGGTTACGACCATCCTGCAATCCAGCAGCGGTGGTTGTGCTTGCACACTATAGAAAAAAGCACTGGCTGATGTGCAGTCCCGTGGTTATGGCTACCAGAGTAGCAGGTGCCTTTTCCTATATTGTGCAAGCAATACTTGATTTAAACAATAGGTAATTTTCTAATGACATGCCTTTTAAGAAAGAAATCATATGAAATTCCTTTAATGGTCCAATACAGAGGTGCAAGATAATCTGGAATTTCCTAAAATCAAGAAACAAAAGAATAAGCAGAGAAAACAAACCGTTAAAAAACAAAGTAATATTGTACTTCTTATTTTATTCTGGACTGTTTTACCCACGTGGACATGTTTTACAAGTAAATTGTGTATAACCATCCAGCATTTTAGAACATTAAGTGTCGTTAAAGCCAGATCAAAGTATTTTAATACATTTTGAGTTATTTAAATATTTTATTTTACAATTTTAGCTTGTCGTCCTGTATAGATTCAAGTACCGTAGATGGTGGGTTTATGTAGTTGATTTATACTGTATTCAGTTCTTAAAAGCAGAACTAGGTCCCCTGCTACAAATGTCCTTATGTTTTTAATGTTATGCCTTGGGCAAGGATTTCCCTTCAGAAAGATTGTAAAATCATTTTATTTATGCTGTGAGTGCAATGTCTGGTTCAGCGGGTTAATGCCAATGTGAGCTCTCAGCTATGAAGCCTAATGTCAAATAATCAGAAAGTGCATGAATTTTAAATGCTGCAAACACAAAATAAAGAGACATGTTCAAATGCAGAAAACACTAAAGTCATTCTTATTTTATAGGAAACTACGGAGAAAGTGGGATGGAGGCTTTTAAAGAACTTGCTGCACAAGAAGGTCTGTGCATTGCCCACACTGACAAGATCTACAGCAATGCAGGAGAGAAAAGCTTTGACCGACTACTCAAAAAACTTCGTGAGAGATTGCCAAAAGCAAGAGTGGTGGTTTGTTTTTGTGAGGGAATGACAGTGCGAGGACTTTTAATGGCAATGAGGAGATTGGGTGTGATCGGCGAATTTCTTCTTCTTGGAAGGTAAGACCATGACTTCAATATCAAGTCATTACATAATTTAATATATATTTAACCGATATGGTTGTCTTATGGTCGCAGGCTGGTCTCTGGATCTGGATTGCCGGCCAGTGCCTGAATGCCCAGAGCTGCAAATATGCAGAGAATCGACTGGAGAAAAAACGTTGTGTGCGATGCCAGATCCAGTGAGCTCCAGCAACCTGTTCTCTGCCATAACAGCTTGCCGGATTTCTTGCTGCGAATGTAAAACTTGCCTAAGTCACTATACACAATAGATTATCCGGGTCTCTCTCCTTAACAGATGATGTTGGTGGAAAGAGCAATTAGGAAAGGTGAATTTCACACCCAATCCTTTGGTCTGGCAGAAGACAAGCTGCCAGAGGTGTTTGGTAGTGGCTTTCTACTTTCCTGCTAAGGCTACTTTCACAGATCCGTCATAGGGTCTCAATACCAGAAAAAATGCTTCCGTTTTGTCCCCATTTATTGTCAATAAGGACAAAACGTAACTGAACAGAACGGAATTCTCCAAAATGTAATCCGCTCTTATACCAGAAAGCAAACCACAGCATGCTGCAGTTCGCTTTCCGTCCTGGCATGCGTCATGACCCACAATGCAAGTCAATGGGGACAGGTCCATTTTCTCTGACACAATAGAAAACGGATCCGTCCCCCATTGACTTTCAATGGAGTTCATGATGGATCCGTCTTGGCTATGTTAAAGATAATACAACTGGATCCGTTCAAAACAGATGCAGATTGTTGTATTATCAGTAACGGAAGCGTTTTTGCTGAACCCTGCCGGATCCAGCTAAAATGCTAGCGTGAAAGTAGCCTTACACATGCTCCAAACTGAGCGTGTATGTCTATGGTGAGTCAGGAAGAATGCCTGTCGGCTGAATGAGCAATGAAGGTGTTTGAGCACCTTAAGATATTGACAAATTGTGTGGATTTCAACCCACAGTACAGTTTTTGACAGTAAACTGGTAATAGATATTTATATTTGGTTAGATATTCATTTGTGATTGTGCGTTAAAAAAAAGCTAACTGGCCTGAGGCAGACTGGCCTACATGATTACAGGAGGGTCTCTTGGTGTGTGCAGGTACTCACGCAATAATAGTCCTGAAGGGTCCATTCAGAGCTGACATCATACCTTAATGATTACACGTCCCGTGTATGCAATGTTAGAGATAACCTGTTACCACAAAATTGGATAGCACCATGTTATAGAGCAGTAGAAACTGAGCAGATTGATATTTTTTGACATTTATATTTTTGCTTTTTCCACTTCCTATGAAAAGCGGTACAGGGAGGGGGTGTTATCAGTGATTCCACACTTATACACACTATGCTATCAATCACTGATAACCCCTCCCTCCTGTACCAATAGCTGTTCACAGGAAGTAGAGAAAGCAGAGGTATAAATGTATCAATTACAAGTTTTACTAAATCTTTTCCCAGAAAACTATATATCAATCTGCTCAGCCTCTCCTGCATGGTGCTTACAGATTACATTGCATTTTGTGGTGACAGGTCCTCTTTAACAATAAAGGTAATTACAAAGGATATAGATGCTGCAGCCATAGTGATAGAAATAGGACTATATTGGACCTAGGAGGACTATAGCACTGGTCCCTATGGGGTTCAACTAAAATATAAGGAGAAAAGATACTCCCAAGATAGATGTACAGTAGAAAAATGTATGACATAAAGTTTAGAATGGTCAGCTGGTTTTTTACACCTGAGTAGTCTTTGTAGTATGCGGTTTGCCAAAAATAAGTGAGGTTTAGCTGTAGCCGACAGATTTTGCCCAGAGGAGGGAAAAGTTTAGCTCTTCTGATTGAACAATGCTTGGAGAATGTGTTGCGTTGTACTGAGCACAGGTGGTTGGTAAGTTTTTTATGGTATTCATAGCAAAGTTAGAAACATAACTATGCAAAAGACAGTTTTGTAATCAGCTTTGAGCTACCACAGGAGAACTGATCCCTGTAGTCCAGAAAGACAAAGAACTGCAAATAAAATCAATGTCCTGCAGCTCTTTGTACAACAAAATGCAGGGTTATAAAAGTTCTCACCACTTTTGTATTTGTGTGGATGTAATTTAGATGTCAAACAGTCTCCTCACTATATGCCGTATTGCAGGTAGTAGACACTGCTAGAGGGACATTTATCACCAGCCATGATCTCCTAGCACTGGAGTGAGATGCACCAAATTTATTAAGAGGCACATGCCTCTTAATTAATTAGTCTCATCTCTGGCACTCTTTGTACCGTCTATGCCAGCTAGGGGTTAGTGTAGACTTCAGATATAACTTTATGGCACACAGTTTATGGCATAAGTTATAGCAAATCTTGCAGGCCGCACAAAGCCCTGTCCCCTCACTCTACTCTCTACCCTTTTTCTTCATCCTTTAGAAAAGTGATGAGAAACTTTAAAAGTCACAAATTATGGCCAACTATGGTAAGCGTCTGCAATAATGGCGAAAAACCTCCCCCTAGTGCTTTGTGCAGTTGGTCATCGTTCTCAAGTATCTCTCCAATGAAACACAATGAGAATTGTTCAGCAACCTCTAACAGCGCTACTTCTTCCTCCTTCCACATCACTGTATTCAGCATAGTCTCAAGTCTTTGCTCCTACCCAAATCTGTCCAGGGGAATCAAAGACACCTTGCATAACACGTTTTGATCAAATGCATCCCATTTTAATGGTACTACTTAAGAACATGATTTATTATCTAGGTAGGGATGCTCCACCTGCGGCCCTCCAGCTGTTGCAAAACTACAATTCCCAGTATGCCTTGATGCATACAGCTATTAGGGCATGCTGGGAGTTGTAGTTTTGCAACAGCCGGAGGGCCGCTGGATGAGAATCCCTGATCTAGAGTGTCCCCTAGTACAGAAGTTACTGCTACTGCTGAAAAAAATGATTTTTGTGTTTATACCCTTCTAGTTTCCTTTTTCCCTTTCTCCTTTCACCCTTCTTGGGTAGAAGAAGGAGAGTTAAAATGTGTATATAATGTGTTAGATAGATCTGTACCTTATCCCTTAATAAAGGTCAAAACTGGTTGGGAGGAGCTAGAGGGTCAATTTAATAGTTTTTTGACTTTTATACTTTTTCAGCCCAATACAGGTTGTTGGCTTCTTTTAAAGCCAATAGCACCATTGAACCTTAATGCATTTTTTCAAAAGGTGCTCTGCAAGGTGTCTTTACCCTTGATCTCCCAGTACAGATTTGGGTCTAACCAATAACTATGTTCAGCTGAGGAGGAAGAAGTGGTGTAGCGCTGCTAGATATCACTGTTGTATTCCTAAGGTGGGATACACAAAAATGATGACCACCTGCACAAAGCACTGGAAAGATATACTATCTGTAATACCGCATAGGCTGAAGAGACTACTCCATATCCACACACATACAAAAATGGTGAGAACTTTTATAACTCCGGCATTCCCCTGCTCATGGTCACAGCCTGGCCTGATGAAAGGCTTTCCCTTTAGCCCGAAACGTTGCCATAATTGTACTGTTGTACACCATCATGTCCAGCTGAATACAATTTACTAATTATAACATCAACCAGTTGGAGTGCTGTCTAATTGCATAAACTTTTATAACTCTGTCATTTTGATATAAAAGAGCTCTGTTTCCTCTCATACCTTGTGATGCCAAATAACAAAGGTAGCCATACTACATCTGCTGGTGATTCTGCAGGCAATAGATAGGCTGATGTATGCGTAACTACTTGTATATGGATAGTAATATATGGAGTTAGGGGTGGTTGCTACCTAAGAATGATACCTTGCTCACTTGCAGCTGCCAATAAGTTTCAGCCATATGTGACAGTCGGAGCATGTGAGCCTGGCCTAATAGACTGAAAATCTAATTAATTGTCAGATTAAGTGCATTTCCTGGATGTGGATATGCATCAAATTTTTAACTGTAATAATTTTTATTTTATTTGATTATGTTTTTTTGCTATGTGTTGTATTTTTCACAGATTTTTCATGGTTGCTACAATTATTATTTTGTTTAGATATGATTCTACTTTTTATGTTTACTTTGAAAAACACATTGAACCTCTTTCTACAGCTGATACGGTTTATAGTGCAGAGTATAACTCATCCTAGGGTATAGAAATCTGTTAGCAGTATACAATGATGGTTGGTTGGTTGGATGTAAATTTTACTTTGTCCTACAATTGCTAGATTTTTGCTTGTCTTTTCTATAGTTGTCTATTAATACTGGAATCACAAGTCATCATAAGAGTTGAGCTATAACCATGGATATTTTACTTTATTTGTAGTATGATACCTTGCTATCCTATTCATAGCTTCAGTGCATTTACAAGTCAACCACTTTGCTATTTTTTGGGGGGAGGAGAAGGAAACTTTTTGGAGGGGCTTATGCTATCTGTCTCCTATGTTATAAGTATCATCTACTGTACAGTCCTCAAACTTGAAATTGCAACATCAAGAAGGAAAAGTCATGGAATTTTGGAAATCACAGGACAGATAGACATGTTTATGATCTGCAAATGACTCATTCAAAAGAATATGGATATTCCTTGCAGATGTCTTGCTTAAATGGGAATGGGAGCTGCCTTGAAATATGCCAGCAAGGCCACTACACATTAGATGGAGCCTAATACTTCTGTCCCTGTCCACTGTTATGCTTCTGGCACTAGCAGCTGCTACATAGTGGTTATTGGTGGGGGTGTCAGGTGTTGGACCCCCACCAATCTGATAATATTAATATGTAAAAGGTGGACCCTTTTAATTATAAATAAAGTTGGATTAAGAGGCCCTTATCATTTTATAAAAATATTTTAAGGTTAAAATGTTGCTTTATGCCCATACACCTGACATCTTATGTGACAAAAACCTCCATGGTTGATCACAATCTATCTCAGTAAACACTTGAGTGTAGGCAGCTCACTCTCTACAAGAAACTCCAGACTGCTTCTGCTTCCAAGTTTAAATGCTCCCAATTTTATATGTTATCATTGAAATAGGTTTCATTATTTGACCATGAGAAAGTATCAGCCAACCCAGGGGAAGCAAGTTATTTGGTAATAATTCGTAAAGGGTACCTACAGTTGTGTTCAAAATTATTCAACAGTAAATGCTGTAAAGGGTTTTAGGGAATTTAGTGTACATTTGTAATTGTGTTCAGAATGAAATCTTACAAGGACTTTTTAAAGAACCAAATGCAACTTAAATGACATCAATTGTTTTTGTAATACAGTATTAAATGTTTTTTTTGTGATTTCTTCATTGACACAATTATTCAACCCCTTAAAGACTACCACTCTTAAGAACAGAGGTTCATTCAAGTGTTTTCAATCAGGTATTGAAAACACCTGTGGATGTCAAGGAGCAGCAATCAAGCATAATAAGCACCAATTAGGCAGATTTAAAATGACTGTGATACTCAGCTCCTTCTAGACATTTACTGGTGTGTTTACAAACATGGTGAAGTCAAGAGAATGGTCAAGGAAGACAAGAGAAGAGGTGATTTCTCTTCACAGGAAGGGCAATGGCTATAAGAAGATTGCAAAGATGTTAAACATACCAAGAGACACCATAGGAAGCATCATTCGCAAATTCAAGGCAAAGGGCATTGTTGAAACGCTATATGGGTTTCTCCTCTATCTGAGGAGAGCTGAGCAGATCTGATCAGAATCTAAAGGACACAACACACAAAATTTCAAAGATGTCACTATGACATATCAAATGTTTTCAAATGATAGGTACTGATTAAAGGGGTTGCTCAAGATAGGTCATCAATGTCAGATCGACCGGAGGTCCGACACCCCGTACGAGCTATGCCTTCTCTGCTCTGTTTACCTGCTATGTACAAGTATGGCATCCCCATTCACTCCTATGGCACAGCTCCCTCCTATTCACTTGAACAGACAGAGCCATCCCATAGAAGTGAATGGGGATGCAAATGTTGTAATTTGCTGCAGCAATTGCAGTGGCAAACAGGTAAACAAAGCAGAGAAAGCAACGCTCGTACGAGCTGATTGGCGGGGGTGCCAGAAGTCGCAGCCCCACTGATCTTATATTGATGACCTATCCTCAGGAATGGTCCGCCGGTCTTAGTAAATGTCCCACTAAGTTCTCTTAAATCTACCAGGTCACACAGACCCTACTATTTTCTGCCCAACCCTCACCCATTTGTGGAAGGAGTAATAAGTGAAAAGTTGCACATTTTCTGTGGAAACAAATAAGACACCCTCCTATGTCTATTTGTATGGATACGTTGACAGTTTGCTGGCAAGGAGCCGCTTGCTTTTCGTTACACCTTTGTTGGGTTAAAAGAAGAAGAATACATTGTTCATTGCTTGATTGTTGTGATGATTAACTTAATGGATGGATAACATCAACATCAGAGCAGACAGGACAGAGGATGATTATGTGCGTAGGATGTCAGTCTTGTTACTATAAGAAATTAAATTTCACTATTCTCTCTTTATGTTTGCCTTTTTGTCTACGTATTCCCCTGTATTCAGCTGAAACACAAGCTAGCATCTAGACATTAAGGGGGTCATTTATCAAATTGTTGTAAAGTAGAACTGGCTTAGTTGCCCAAAGCAACCAATCAGATTCCACCTTTCACTTTGGACAGCTTCTTTGAAAAACTAAAGGAGAAATCTGATTGGTTGCTGTGGGCAACTAAGCAAGTTCTACTTTACGCCTGTTTGATAAATGACCCCCCAAACGCGCATAATCACCTATTATTTTATGCTTTTTAGATTAATATTGGAGACACAAAGGGCAGTGGGCAGTACTGGTGTACTGTATAGATAGTTTTCAATGGACAATCTGTGTCAGAAGAAAACAAAATTCTGCAATGGCTTCTGTTACTTCAAAGTCCACATATATTGTGTATTACTAATTCTCTATATCTGGTTATTCAGATATCCTATTTATGTTCTGTGATAAAGTGAAAAGCTTATGTCTACTTGCGAGTAACTTAGGGGTTATAGATGACAGATACCTGCTATTTATTTTTTGCAGAACTTGATGTTTCACTGTTTTTTACCTTAGATCAATCCGCACATAATTGTGATCTGTGACTACAGCTTAGCTACAGTGTCTACAGGGAGTTTGAGGTAGTCTGAAACACTCCTCTTGTCTTATCATTGGTTCAGGGTGATGATCTATCCTTCCCTACTATGAGGGTGCCTTCACATGCAGCAGATTTTGTGGCAGAAAATTCTGAGACTGAAAATCAGTTCCATTCACCTTAATGGAGCATGCAGAAATCCATATTCTTGCAGTCCCATTCAAATAAATGGAACTTATTTTCCATCGCAGAATTTTCTGCCACAAAATCTGCTGTGTGTGAAGGCACCCTGACTCACCCTCGCTTCACAAATCCATCAAAATCTCAACATAAAGTCAGGGCATGTACAACTGATTTCCATGACAGCGAGGGTTGTAGACATTATATGTTCTTCATCTTCACCCTAAGCCCCCACAAGGAGTGATAGGCTTTTCTGCATTGAATCTCAAGTTTACAGTCACCCAGAATTGTCTTAGGTTGACAACTCGAGGTGAGGTGGTATTGGTCCTGGTTGCACTGTGTTCTGCCCATATCATGTCTCTGGGTATGTGTTTATTATATCTAGTACACAGTCTATAATCACTGGGCTTTACAAGCAGGTGTTATATCACCTATATATACGGAGATTGTGGTATTTATTGTTTTACTCTGACGCTGGTTATATTATACTTCACTGTAGATATCGGTGCTATTAAGCATCTTAGGGAAAGTGGTTATATTCACTGATTAGAGGTTATTTCCATAGATTGATCCCTACAGGGGCCATATCATTTTTGGCAATGAATGATTTAATTTATAACACATACATTATTGTATTGTTTCATCATATTATATTTTTAGAATAGAGCTGGCAAGTTTTATAACTGGTATTGTGTCAGCTCATGAATTTTGATGTAGACATTAGGTGAAACAGTAATATGCAAAATAAATATGGAGCCCCAGTATTGGGTCTACAACACAGTGAAAGCCAGATATCCCTCAAAGGAATGAAAACCGAGCAAAGGGGTGTCTCCATTACAGAGATCACCAAATCCACCATATTAAGTGGCCCCTATGTCAAGATCCCACTATTTTAAAAGCTTTAAGGATGTGATGGGGAAAACCTAAGCCAGTTATCCATCCACAGACAGCTGTTTCGGGGTGTTGCCCCTCATCAGTGTGGAGTAGGATTCTGGCTAAAGGTGACACAGGCTACACCAAGGTGCACTCTGTTTGGAGGAGTCATTTTCTCCACTTTTCATCAATACTTCTTTCATGTAGTTGTACTGTATTTTTATTGGACTAATGTAGGATATTAATACAATTGTTACAGATTTTATTTTGGACCAGTACTTTCGTTATTCTTCTTTGGTTGGTGGCTGTTCATGAGAAAGGGTCTGCTTGTATTTATGGGCATATATGTAGGTGCTACAGCAGATGAGCAGAAGTAAGGGTGAGTTCACACTTCAGTTATTTGGTCAGTTATTTCCATCAGTTTTTGTGAGCCAAAACCAGTAGTGAAGCTTCCTCAGAGATAAGGTATAATGGAAAGATCTGCACCTGTTCTGTGTTTTTGACCCAGATCTGGTTTTGGTTCACAATCACTGATGGAAATACAGTAAGTGACCAAATCACTGGAGTGTGAACTCACCCTAGCAGGAGCAAAGAGAATGACAGAATAATAGTAAAATAAGTACAAAAATCAGCATCAAAGTGTAAAAGAGGTCACAAACGTCCAAAGCAAAACAGGGTCAAAACTTTAGAACCACAACAAGTGTCAGCAGTCCACAGAGCAGGACCAGGGGCGTAACTTGAAAAGACTGGGTTCCATTACAAATTTTTGAATGCTCCCAAGCAACTTCAGAGCAGCTCCCCTCCTGTGGCTAGTTAAGACTGCCCATACTAGCCATACAACCCCCCACCCTCTCAGTAATTATGCCCATGGGAGTAACTAGAAATGGCTGGCCCCATAGGAAAGTTTCAAGCAACTTCCTGACAACCCCAAGCAGGTACCCACTGCATAAGATGTGAGATCACATCTTGTCCAGAAAAGCAATGGTGATCATACTTACCTAGGCATGGGATTCAGCCAGTTCCCATCAGTTCTCCAGATCCGGTTGTTAACATTACAACTGGATTGGAGAATTTGGGCAGCTGGAGATGTTTAATTCCATTGCTTCGCGCACCGCTGATAGTTTAGCTCCTTAGTTGGGTGGTATGTGTGTGTAGTGAATATATGGCGTATTTATGTATGTGTACCATGTATATAGTGTATTTATGTGTATGTGTGTTGCATATATGGTGTATGTATATGTAAACACCGCGTGTCTGCCGTTGAGTTGGGAACCTGTTGTTAAAAATGTGAATCCCACCCCTGTACTTACCTGATCCCCACCGCTAGATTCCAGCTCCACTGCTGGCTCTGCAGGTCCCAGGTTTCCATGTATCAATATCCAATTAATGCACAGTTGCAGTGACAGGTCATGTGCCTCATGGGTGACTCCCAATATTATGGTCATTACAGGTAGAGAGGTATAAGCGGAGAGAACTACAAACCCCAGCATGCACAGACTGGTCTTATAGGGCATTAGTAAATATTACAGGGAGAAGAGTATAGGAGGAGAACTACAACTTCCAGCATGTGTAATCTGTTTTATATGGCATCAGTGGACCTTACAAGGAGAGGAATATAATGAGAGAACTACAACTCCCAGCATCACCAGACTGTTATAGGACATCAGTAGACATTATAGGGAGAGGGGTATAAGAGGAAAGAACTACAATTCCCAGCATGACCAGGCTGTTATTATGGGCTATCAGGGGACACTAGACGGAGAGAGTATAAGGAAAAAATTAAGGGGGTCGTTTATTATACTGAAATATATAAAGCGCCTATATTAAACATATTTCAGGCGCAGATGGCGGAGCAATGATTAGTTGCATTGCTATCTGCGACTTCTCCCTGCGCAGGCCAGGTCTAAATTTGTAGGCACGGTGGGACGGAGAAGGACACGATCTGGCAGGCCTATCTCATTCATCATTTTCTATGCCTGTTTAAGTCTATATATAGGACAACTAGGAACTGTCTTACATTTAGAACTGGCGCTGGATGCCTGCGCCTTCACACAAAACCTGCCCTACTCAGACAGGAAGACAAGTTAGTTCAGAACATTTAGCTAAAGAGCAGCCTCATTCTTCTCTCTGCTCTGCTTGTCAGAGATTATGATCCTGAATACAGATGAGAAGATCTTTAGTTGAATCTATGTGGAAATGGGGTTCAACATCAGAAGTACAGTACAGAGATGACGGACAGGACAGACTGTGGTGATGTGGGACAGTGGTAATGTAGCTGACTGCATACTTCTGTGCTTCTGCTCATTAGCCACACTCCCACACTCCTCTCTGTACTTCATGTCTCCTCATAAACTCCATTCCTACAGAGATTCAGCTGAAGTTCTTATCAGCTGTATTCAAGATGATAATCCCTGACAGGCAGAGCAGAGAAGAGGATGAGGCAGCTCTTTACCTCAGTGTTGTGAAGTAACTTGTCCTGCTGTGGGATGTGGACAAATTTCCCCTGTACTAATAGAACAGCGGCCATTTTATTGCTCCTAAAGATTGTTCTCTTGACAAAACAAGCCATTATAACTAATGAAAGGTATTTGGGAATATGTTTATAATAAAGTAATAAAAGTATTTTCAGTAATTTTATTTTATGAATTCTCAGAGAACCCCTTTCAGTGGAAACAGAATCTGAGAAATATTTCTTGATTAATTTTGTCATATCCAGTAAAGGTAACCTTTGCTTCTTGTTCAAAATGTTGTAATTGCAAGTCTTTTGTCAATAAATTACATACTTACAGGCTTTGCTCCTAGATTTTTTTTCATCTGTAAAATGAGCAGCACTTAATTTCTGACTACCCCTCAGTTTTTTATGACCTTTCAAGGTGGCCTTCTATTTGCATTGCAAAGTAGAAAATCTGTCAAATTTAGGTTATTTTCATTCCTCAGTAATAATAATATACTATTCATAGTTTTCCATAATTACTCCTGATAAAATGTTTAATTTTGCCTTTAGAAAGTTGTGACAGAAAAGTATTACCAACGTATATTTTTGTAATTAGACCTTTATGTAGTTATTTGGCGTTTTTATATAATTTTACCATAAAATATATTCCATTGTTAACAGGTGATTATTGGTTTTGATATTATTTTATCACATTGTCTACCTTTGCCCACATTTTTATGATCTCAATCAGTACCTTTTTTTTTTATTATTATTTATAATTTTTCCACAATACAATCGTATATTTAAACAAACATAGACATGAAAAGAGTGCATTTTTTCACTTCCAATACCATCCAAATCTATGCACTAAACAATGTTTATAGAGATAAATATATCAGTACCTTAAAGAGGTTTTTGAGTTTTATCAGACATGTGAACATGGTGGTAGCTGATGATGCATGTGCCCTGGATGTTAAATCCCAGTAGGGGGCAACAAAAGCCACTCTTACTTAGACAAGGTATTGGGATACAGGGCAAGTAAACTGGATATCTGCCCCAAGTGAATGAACGTTCTAACCAAACCTAACCAGTTAAAACCCAGATAGTTTTTGTGACGCAGAGAACCATGGTAGTGTAAGGCCAAGTTCACACTTCAGTTATTTGTTCAGTTATGTCTATCAGTTATTGTGAGCCAAAACCAGGTGCGGGTCAAAAACAAAAACAGTACAGGTGCAGATCCTTCCATTCTACATCATCTCTGAGTAGACTTCACTACTGGTTTGGGCTCACAATAACTGATGGAAATAATTGACCAAATCACTGAAGTGTGAACTTGGCGTAACCCATTGAAATCAGTGACATTCCAGGACAAGTCTCCCAATATAGTCTAGTGCAATTAAAGCCTCAAACACAAAAAGTGAAACTGCAAAATACAGATGACGTCCGTGTTGCATCCATTTTTTTGGTGGAACCATTGACTTCAATGGGTCAGTGGTCCACATTTTGTGGCCAAGTATAGGATATGTTCTAACTAATTTTTGGAAGGAACATCTTTATAGCCTAATTGTAAAAAAAAAAAAGTCATTGTAAAAGGAAACAAAATCTCAGACATTTACACATAGGGCCAGATTTATCATTACACTTACATCTTACTCCACTTTTACATCTGCCCAAAGTCACTTTTAGTTAGTCAGATTTATTAATGGTCCTTTAATACTGTGATAAATGTGGATTGACGGTAGCAGTTTATCCTTCAGTAAGCGGCTTTACAAAAGTCGCACGTTTTTACAAAAAAGTCGCATGCTCTATTAAAAAGTCGCATAAGATAAGCATGGTCCCCCCTGGAGTGAAATTGCGCATTTTTTTGCAACTTTTTTGCGATTTTTTTTGCGACTTTTTAAATGGTTGCAATAGTAAATCTGTCTAGAGATTAATTTGCATAAGACAACACGCCCACTTTCACAAAACTGGAGAGCTTAGTGCAGAGCTTGAAAAAGTCGCAAAAAAAATGCGCAATTTTACCGATTGCGCATTTTTTTGCGACTTTTTCACTCCATTAAAGTGACTTTAGCTAATGATAAATCTGGCCCATAGTATCTACAATTCTGAAGTAGACTACATTTTGTAAAGCCAAATGAAAACCTGAATTACACGTATCTCCACTTGCTAAATTGCAGTGTGCCATATTTACACCAACTAATGAATGCACATTCTGCCATTGTGGCTGTTTTGAGGACAAATTGTTATAGTTTTATCGTCTAGCACTCATTAAAATCATCCTAAATGTAAGACATGTTTGAAATAAACATAACCATTCAGTGTGAGATAAAAGCCTGTGTTAGATGACCTTCCTAAATGGCTGAAGAAGACTGAAATGGTAATCATATTTTCAGAGTCTGAAGCCAGTACAACACATGTTTAGCTTACAGTTATTTGAGAGTCGCCCAAGCATATAACTAGTCCAGATCCAATTAGTCTAAACCTTCTGCTACAGTAACTTAATTTTTGCAATATTATTTTATCAGTGTGTTCACATTTCAGACTTGGGGAGAGTAATTGTTAGTAGATGTCACCGTTATTAATTTTTATGAGGCGCTAATAATTTTCAGTTTCTTTTTTAATGCGTCTAATCATTTTATGTCTGTTTCTTGGTAAAGATGTCATTTTTAATGCTCTAATCATTATTCTGTCTCCTTACCCGACGAAAAGGATGTCTGAGGTAGAAAACTTATATTGTTTTGGTGACATATAGAAAAAGGCTATTTATTGATGTGTATAATAGTCTCAGAATACTGCTTCATTATCCTCAAAAGGCTAAAACAGGGTCATGAGGAAGATTTAGCTTCTGTGTTATGAAAAAAAAACAGCGATATACAGTATTTGCACTAGTGGGATCACTGTTATAAGACCCATTAGTGCTATAGCCAATTATAAAAAGTTTTTAACAGTCCCTAAGTTTGAAAGGTGTATTAGCTACACAATTATTTTCCGCTCAGCTGAGAGAAGATTTGATTTACTGCATTTCAATAATAGGAAATTCTGATAGTAGCTTTGTAGGATATCACTATGTTTTAAGTACCTAAATAGAGAAGCTTGGAAAAGGGTTGTCAGGTTTAGAATACCCATTTCAATTTACGTGGCTAGCAAATTATGAGTTTAGGTGAAAGTCCCATGTCCAGGAACCTTGCTCTGGTGGACCTGGTATATCCATCCATACATTACGTAAACAGCGTGTTTTAATTTTAAGGGTGACCATGTTAGTCCCATCCTGTGGTAGTGCTGCTATTGAAATAAAGAGTTCCTGATGGGTTGTCCCACATATTGTATTTGGAGGTCCTAGAAGTAGGAAAATGTGTAAGCAGCTTATAATTGACTCTTCTAATTAAGTGGATTTTCCAAAGCAGAGAATAACCCAAAATACTTTTTGACATTTTAACTTGGTTGCCCAGGTTCTAGATATTGACCTTTCCTTAGGATAAGTCATCGAAATCAGATTGTGGGGGTCTGATACCTAATATGCTTGCTGATCAGCTCCCATTCAAGTTAATGTAAGAGGAGCTACAGTAACCCGATTGCATCCATTGTGTTATTTTCAAAGCCAGCAGGTTCAGAGAACAGCTGATTGATGGGGGTATCCCATGTGATATTGATGACATCTTATAGATAGGTCATCAATCTCTAGAACCTCAACCACCACTTAAAAATGTGGGTCTAACTAAGGAAATACATATTTTATATGCTTATAAGATATACTATGGGGAAATATGGCCCCATAAAGCTCATTTTAGGGATCACTATCGCAGACAGGGACAGTGTTTACTTACTTACTTATAGTGCATGCATGTGGTAATGAATGTGTAAATGCGGATTGCCCCTTAGACCCCTCTACCAGGATGAAATTTTTTAGATATTGTTAAACACATTGAAGCACATTTAGTACTCGGTTCAAGTGAGTCGGATATCAAATCTCATTGCTAAATATCTGATATAGAGTACATGTTGGCAATCCCAGCACTAACCATTACCTACCCCATTAAACATTGTTACTGTTTGCATACAATATACTGTACCTGATGCAACAACAATTCATTCTATATACAGTATTGTGTAGCAAGGTAATTTAGTGGTTATTGTCCTTAAATTCCTTGTAATGTAGTTGGTTAGTGGTACCAGATACTGGGCTGTGTTCCTCAGGTCTGAAGTAACTGTACATGCATACTGCAAACTGAAGACCTTTTGGGGAGTAGAAAGCTAGAAAACATCTAGGCATGTAAAGAGGTTAGCTCCATTTTTAAATTAATCAGAGTAAGATGTGTCTTGCAACTACCACCTCTCCTTGTATCTTATGTGCATTAGCTAGTGTCACGGTCCTTCCCATGACAAAGGTGAGAAGATGTGAGAGACTGACGGCACGTGAGGGTATCTGACAGTCTCTTTGTTTTCATCTTGCAGTGTTGTTGCTTGGTAATGACCACACCTCTTGTCAGATGCAGCTTGTGGGTCATTACTGAGGCTCTATTTAGTTCTGACTCACACTGCTTACCATGCAGTTGATATTTCCTGCTGGAGTTGGTTGAGCTGGTGTGTTGTTCCTTTGGATCTCCTGCTCCTCCATTCTTTTTTAGGCTAAGTATTTTTTGTTGTTCGCTTGTGTGTGTTGTTGTCTAGGCCTCAGGGAGACGCTGGTTCCGTCATCTGGGGAGGAACCAGTAGTCTCATTTCCTGCCACCGCTCCTAGTGCCTTCCAGGGTCTCCAGGGCTTAGGTTCCGGTGTATGAGTATTTCCACCTTCTGGGTCTACTCATACTGGCAGGAGTCAGGAAGAGATCTAGGGATTCCTAGGAGGTCACCATCCCTCTCCCTTAGCTTTGAGGCCTAGACTCTGGTCTATTCCTTCTGTGTGTTACCCAGTGTTATCCCCTTCCCATTACCCGTGACAGCTAGGTGCCATTTTGGGAACTGGTTACCTACTGACTGTTACCTACTTTATTCTGTATGCTATTTATTGAATCAATATTTTATTATAGTTTAGTAAACTTTTTATGCACCTAAACAGTGTTAAGCCTATTTATTCCCGGATCAGAGAATTCATGGTAATACAAGTATATACATTGGTGATGCCCTATACCAAGCAGACTATCAGACATTGTATATGCACCTTTGAAACCACTTTATTCTTGTTGTTTTAACAAGACACAAGAAGGAGGCCGCAGAGTAACATATGACTGCAAGATCAGACTACACATGGTCGCTTGTAGTCTGTAACCATGGAAACACATAGGTGGGACGAGCTGTAGGCACAAATCGTAGGACTTTATTAAAAGATAAAGATTAGTTACAAATTTGCATCATAATTTATGTTAGACACATTAGTGCAATACAAAAATACTTGCATACAAAATACTTGATGCACTTTACTGAGTAGGTGCAACCAACATTCCTTTATTCATTTTTAATACAGTAGCTTCAACCCTTTAATGCTCACTGTCTTAGTTTACTTAAAACCAAGGGGCACATTTATTAACCTCTTGCCGCCACGCTAACGCCGATGAGCGTCAGCGCGGCGGCTCTCTCAGGTCTCAGTCACGCCTATCGGCGTCATCTCGTGAGACCTGAGATTTCACATGAACGCGCGCGCGTCCTGCACGCGCGTTCATGTGATCGGAGCCGGGACAACTGAAACTACAGCCTGCCAGCGCTGATCATGCGCTGGCAGGCTGTAGATGCGGAAAAAAACGCATTTAAATCGCATATCAGATGCTGTTTTTTAAACAGCGTCTGATATGCCTGCTGTCTGCTCGTCTGGTGGTCCCTTTGTTTGGGACCACCAGAGGAAACATAGGAAAAGTGCACCAATCACTACACACACCCCCCCACCCCCATCACTGATTAACCCCTGATCACCCATGTCACCCCTGATCACCCCTGTCACCCCCTGTCACTAATCACCCCCTACAGGCTCATTCAGACGTCCGTATGTGTTTTGCGGATCCATGGATCTGCGGATCCATGGATCTGCGGATCCGCAAAATACGGACACCGGCAATTGCGGACAAGAATAGGACATGTTCTATATTTTTGCGGAACGGAAGTGCAGACCCGGAAGCGCGGATCCGTAATTCCGGATCCGAGCGGGACAAAGTCTGTCCCCATAGAAATGAATGGGTCCGCAATTCCGTTCCGCAAACAAAATTTCGGACGTGTGAATGGGGCATAAGGGTCCCGTTATCACCGTCAGTTAGTTAGCTACTTGTTAGGTAGCTAGCGCCCAGCCCACCGCACCGCAGTCACTGATTTTGGCAGAGATTTTTTCATCCACGATGATCGATGCGAATGAAGAAATCTGTGCCGTTCATTTTTTTTTTTTTCAGCGCAGAGGCTGAACGGAAAAAAAAAATCTCATTACCCGTATGCTCAATATACGGAGAATCGCAGAAACTCCTAATGCTGGCCATACGTGTAATGATTGCGGAGACCCCTAAAATGCCAGGGCAGTACAAACACCTCACATGTGACCCCATTTTAGAAAGAAGACACCCCAAGGTATTCCGTGAGGGGAATGGCGAGTTCATGTAAAATTTTATTTTTTGTCACAAGTTAGTGGAATATGAGACTGTAAAAAATATATATATATATATCAATTTCCGCTAACTTGTGTCCAAAAATTTTTTTTTATGTGAACTCGCCATGCCCCTCACAGAATGCCTTGGGGTGTCTTCTTTCACAATGGGGTCACATGTGAGGTATTTATACTGTCCTGGCATTTTAGGAGTCCTAAGCGTGAGAATCCAAATACGTAAAAATGGCCTGTGAAATCCTAAAGGTACTCATTGGTTTTAGGGCCCCTTTGCGCATCTTGGCTGCAAAAAAGTGTCACTCATGTGGTATCGCCGTACTCAGGAGAAGTGGGGCAATGTGTTTTGGGGTGTATTTTTATATATACCCATGCTGCGTGTGAAATATCTCTGTAAATGACAACTTTTTAAATTTTTTTATTCAAAGTTGGCAATTTACAGAGATATTTCTCTCACCCAGCATGGGTATATGTAAAAATACACCCCAAAACACATTGCCCTACTTCTCCTGAGTACGGCGATACCACATGTGTGACACTTTTTGCAGCCAAGATCGCAAAGGGCCCAAATTCAATGAGTAACTTTTAGGAGGGCATTTTACACATTTTCTTCTCACGCTTTAGGGCCCCTAAAATGCCAGGGCAGTATAAATACCCCACATGTGACCCCATTTTGGAAAGAAGACACCCCAAGGTATTCGCTGAGGGGCATAGTGAGTCCATGAAAAATTAAACTTTTTGTCAAAAGTTAGCGGAAAGGGAGACTTTGTGAGAAAAAACAATAAAAATCAATTTCCACTAACTTGTGCCCAAAATTTTTTTCTATGAACTCGCCATGCCCCTCATGGAATACCTTGGGGTGTCTTCTTTCCAAAATAGGGTCACATGTGGGGTATTTATACTGCCCTGGCATTTTAGGGGCCCTAAAGCATGAGAAGAAAATGCGTAAAAATGCCCTCCTAAAAGGTACTCATGGGAATTTGGGCCCTTTGCGCATCTTGGCTGCAAAAAGTGTCACTCATGTGGTATCGCCGTACTCAGGAGAAGTAGGGCAATGTGTTTTAGGGTGTATTTTTACATATACCCATGTTGGGTGAGAAATATCTCTGTAAACTGACAACTTTGTATAAAAAATTTAAAAAGTTGTCGTTTACAGCGATATTTCTCACACACAGTATGGGTATATGTAAAAATACACCCCAAAACACATTGCCCTACTTCTCCTGAGTACGGCGATACCACATGAGTGACACTTTTTTGCAGCCAAGATGCGCAAAGAGGCCCTAAAACCAATGAGTACCTTTAGGATTTCACAGGCCATTTTTACGCATTTGGATTCTCACGCTTTAGGTTCCCTAAAATGCCAGGTGAGTATAAATATCCCACATGTGACCCCATTTTGGAAAGAAGACACCCCAAGGTATTCCGTGAGGGGCACGGCGAGTTCACAGAATTTTTTTTTTTTGGCACAAGTAAGCGGAAAATGAGATATATATATTTTTTTATTTAGTTTTTTACAAAGTCTCATATTCCACTAACTTGTGACAAAAAATAAAATTTTACATGAACTCACCATACCCCTCACGGAATACCTTGGGGTGTCTTCTTTCTAAAATGGGGTCACGTGTGAGGTATTTATACTGTCCTGGCATTTTAGGGGCCCCTAAAGCGTGAGAAGAAGTCTGGAATCCAAATGCGTAAAAATGCCCTGTGAAATCCTAAAGGTACTAATTGGTTTTAGGGCCCCTTTGCGCACCCAGGCTGCAAAAAAGTGTCACACATGTGGTATCACCGTAGTCAGGAGAAGTGGGGCAATGTGTTTTGGGGTGTATTTTTATATATACCCCTGCTGGGTGTGAGAAATATCTCTGTAAACGACAATTTTTAAATTTTTTTATACAAAGTTGTCAGTTTACAGAGATATTTCTCTCACCCAACATGGGTATATGTAAAAATACACCCCAAAACACATTGCCCTACTTCTCCTGAGTACGGCGATACCACATGAGTGCCACTTTTTTGCAGACTGGGTGCGCAAAGGGGCCCAAATTCCAACGAGAACCTTTAGCTTTTACATGGCTGCTCACAATTTAGCCCCGCCCAAAATGCCAGAACAGTAAACACACCCCACAAATGACCCTATTTCGGAAAGTAGACACCCCAAGGTATTCACTGAGGGGCATAATGAGCCCGTATGAGATTTTTTTTTTTTTGCCAGAAGTTAGCAGAAATGGAAACTTTATTTTTTTCCTCAGAAAGTGTCATTTTCCGCTAACTTGTGAAAAAAAATGAAATGATGCATGAACTCACCATGCCCCTCCGCGAATACTTTGGGGTGTCTTCTTTCTAAAATGGTGTGATTTGGGGGGTATTTATACTTTCCTGACATTCTAGCACCTGAAGAAACATGACAGGCGCTCAGAAAGTCAGAGCTGCTTCAAAATGCCGAAATTCACTTTTTTGCACCATAGTTTGTAAACGCTATAACTTTTACCCAAACCAATAAATATACACTTATTGGACTTTTTTTTATCAAAGACATGTAGAACGATACATTTAGAGAAAAATTTATATAGAAATGTAGTTTTTTTAAAAAAAATTACAACAGAAAGTGAAAAATGTCATTTTTTTGCAAAAATGTCGTTAAATTTTTATTAATAGCAAAAAAAGTAAAAATGTCAGCAACAATGAAATACCACCAAATGAAAGCTCTATTAGTGAGAAGAAAAGGAGGTAAAATTCATTTGGTTGGTAAGTTGTATGACCGAGCAATAAACGGTGAAAGTAGTGTAGTGCGGGTTTGTAAAAAAGGGCCTGGTCACTAGGGGGGTATAAACCTGTGGTCTTCAAGTGGTTAAGACCAGTGTTTTAGATGCCGGTCTTAATAAGCCCTAAAGCTGGCGGTGGATCCGCTGGAGTTATGAAGAGGCGCAGGCCTCTACATGATTTCAGCGGATCCACTGCTACTTCTAAATGTAACACGACTTCCTAGCTTCTTTCTTACATTTAGACCACTTTCTATGCCTAAACCAAACATAGAAAATGGTAAATGAGATGGGCCTACTGGCCCGTCTCCTTCCCCACTCACACCATTTAGATTGTGGCACTTTTTTAGACTTGGCGGGAGCAGGGAGAGTTCACAGATTGCAGAGCAAAGGACCTTTGCGCCACAATCTGCATCCAAAAAAAGAAATGTTTTCACAGTCTAATAAACTAATGTTATCGACTGTGTCAGTTTTTGTTAAATACGATATCTTACAAAATATCTAACTAAACATTACTTTAGAAATGTACTACAGTAATTGAGAAAATAATATTTCCACCAAATATGAAACCTTTAAGACATTGAGCAAGATGTGCAATATGTCCCCAGTGGCATTAATGCAGTGTATCTTTATTGTTAATTACGTTTAGTCCCATAGTTAATAAGATTGCACTATTTATTACAATACAGTATGCTGTAGGTGTACAACGCAGTTGTATTATAGTTACAAATGTTTTAAAATAGTGTAAGTTTCGTATAAACATTTACTTTATATGGATGATGTTATTTATTTTTTTAAGCAGACATCGGAGTCCTTAGATACTACTCTTTTTATTTTGGATACATTTCCATTTCTGATTTAAAAGTAAATAAAGAAAAAACAATAGTGATGCCATTAGGAAAAAATACCATATACCCCATTTGGTCTTAATGTGGTACAAGAGAGGGGATGTTTTAGGTATTTGGGAGTAAAAGTGAGTAGGAATCCTGTGCAAAACTTTATATTTAATGTTTTACCGGTGATAGCAGATTTAAAGAAAATAAGGGTTTGGAATAAATTGCCTTTGGGATTTGCGGAAAGAGTGGCACAGATGGGTATACTTGTATGTTTAGGTATATTGTATGTTTTAGTAAATTCCCCACAGTGCATTAAGGATAACGTATTTAAGGTAAAAGATGGGCTTTTGTACCTTCTAATATGGAAGGGAAAACCAGCTGGTTTAGGTAATCCTAATTTTAAGCTCTATTTAGTGCCAGCTCAGTTGAAGTATCTTTTATATTGGGATTATTTTTTAGAACAATATAATAACAATAAGAACTTAGATATGTAACTCTGTATTTTAACTTTTGAAAGCAGGTCAATTTAATAAACAACCTTTTAAATGTATGGATGTGTTTGTAATAGCACATAATATGTGGGTATGGTTTAGGAAGTATTTGGGGTGTTTGGTTCATTACACTTTTCACCTTTATTGGATAATTTTGTTATAGGTTTTGTACACAATTCAGAATTTTTCATTTCTGATAGAATTATACTATGTATTTAGAAAGATGACAAATAATCTTAGAATCAGGTCCAACACTGCCCTGTCTTGGAAAATAAGATCGCGCTGCACAAATATTTCTAATGCGTTTGTTAATCCAGATGACCACATACAGGTAAAAATCCTCCCACAAAAGTAACATGCACAAACGGCACACTCCAGAATTTCTTCTAAATAACCATAGAAACCTGTAGGGTGTCAGAAAATCACAGCATGTTGTAGTATTTTCTCAGTTGTTCCAAGCAAGAAAGGGTGTATTATACTCACAAACATCCGCTTATGACACACATGTCAGACAAAATCAGTCTTTTCAATCCACCAGAATGGTTTCTCCTTGCTGCACAAACTTTCTATAGGGTTGCGAAAGTCGCGGGATACTGAAGTACGCAACAGTCTCCTTCTATTTAAAAAACTATTTAATATACTCACAAACATTCACTTGTAAAAAGCATTTTAATAAAACCTCCACACTGCCCGACCCAGGTTTTGCTATGACACTTCGTCAGGGGCATTAATTGCATAGTGAACACCGCTGTTATTTATAATCCAATTACCCCACCCCCCACAACTAAAAAACAAACAAAGTGCATCACTGCAAGCATATCTATACAAGCAGGTGCAACATATAATAAATACATAGTAACATCCTTCATATACTTGTTCTAAAACAGTTCCCTAATGCTCACTGCGAGCTGGGATTTCTCCCACTATGCTCAATTCATAAAATACTCCTTTCATGTAGTAAATCACGTGTCATACATCACATGTGTAGATCCCTCCAATCACCATAAAGTTCCTCCTTCTCAAAGGTCCTCCATACTCCAGAGCAGATACCTCACAATTAAACACCTGTAACAAAACAATAGCTGGTCTCAGGGAGACCAGCCACAAAAACCCCGTGGAGCCTCAGTTAAGAGTCTCAACACAGTAATCCAAAGTGCAAAGCTCCCTGGGAAACAGTAATATGCAAAATAAATGTAGAGCCCCAGTATATGGGTCTACAACACAATGAAAGCCAGATATCCCTCAAAGGAAGGAAAACCAGTGCAAAGGGGTGTCTCTATTACAGAGATCACCAAATCCACCATATTAAGTGGCCCCTATGTCAAGATCCCGCTTTTTTACAAGCTTTAAGGATGTGACGGGGAAAACCTAAGCCAGTTATCCATCCACAGACAGCTGTTTCGGGGTGTTGCTCCTCATCAGTGTGGAGTAGGATTCTGGCTAATCGGGTGCAATGCCTTGGAGTCTACTCAAACAAAACAATAGCTGGTCTCAGGGAGACCAGCCACGAAAACACCGCAGAGCCTCAGTTAAGAGTCTCAACACAGTAATCCAATTAAACACCTGTGTAGATCTTTTATTGATGAGTCATTTATCAAACTGGTGTAAAGTAGAACTGGCTTAGTTTCCCATAGCAACAAATCAGATTCCACCTTTCATTTTTCACAGCTGCTTTGGAAAATGAAAGTAGGAATCTGATTGGTTGCTATGGGCATCTAAGTCAGTTCTACTTTACACCAGTTTGATAACTGACCCCCTAAGTGTTTTAAGGGATGAATTTCGAAGGTTTGCAGGATTCTCTTAAAATAAAAAAAAAACTCTAATTTTTACATGCTGGGAGAAAAATGGTTAAAGGATGAAGTTATGGTTAATAGGAAGGAATGGTATCGGATTTTTGCAATGTCCTTTAAATATTTTCCGAGCAATAGTCATAGAGCAATTCAATTTAATATTTTATATAGACTTTATTTTGTGGTTAAACGATTAAACAGATTAAACTAAGGGATTCAGTTAATTGTCCTAAATGGAAAAATATATAGGCAGATTGGATAGATCTAATATGGCGCTGTCCTAAACTGATTAGATACTGGTAATCTGTTCTTGACTATATCACAAAAAATTGTGAAGTTTTTATTTCGTTAAGCATATATAATTGTGTGCTAGGGGATTTTTCTGGAATTGCTGTACCTTTATCCCAGTTTGCCTGTATATATAAACTTTTTATGGCTCAGGCAGTTATTGCTAGTGCTTGGTTATCGCACAATGTACCTACTATCCTTATGTGGAAGAAATATATGCTTTATTATTTAGCTCTTGAGTGGAGAGTATTTAAATCTGAAAATAGACTCAGGGAATGGGCGGATAATTGGAATTGGAGGCTTAAGGTTCTTAAACTAGAGAATTGACTCAATACTACAATTATGGGTTCTAGTATACTTTTTTTTTTTCGGGCTCGACTTTCAGTGGCTGCTGGTAGGGGTTGGTATTAAGGATTTTAAAGATGTATTTTTTTTATGTCTTGTTTTTTGTAATGAAATATAAATAATTTATAAAAAAACAACAACACTACTTTAGAAATAGAGTACAGTAATTGTGAAAAAAAAATTCCACCAAATATGAAACTTGTACCTTTGAGACATTGAGCAAGATGTGCAATATGTCCCCAGTGGCATTAATGCAGTGTATCATTATTAATTACATTTAGGCTTATACTTTATAAGACAAACCAATGTGAATCGACCTAATAGGGCCACATATCTTCAATATGCATATAACCTACAAATAACAATGTGTATGCCCGAATTATATAATGAGGAAAGAAGAAGAGCGCAGAGGCAGCGCCCTATGTGTGATACCATTATATATTGCTGATAATTTTAAGTTAAATACGCTTACACTTTGGTGTTGTGTACAGTCACAACACCTATCTTTGCTGGAGAATTCCTGTCCAGCTTGCGGGAGAGAAAGAAGACTGCTGCTGCTGCGGCCAGGTCCCTGCCCTTCACCGTGTGCTGCGGTTGCTAGGATAAGAAGATGCGTCCGTGGAGTAGAAGAAATTTACCTTTCTCAGCACTGAAGCAGTTGGACTCAAACCTGGTTTGAGTCCAACTGCTTCAGCGCCGAGAAAGGTCCATTTCTTTTACTCCACGGATGAATTACATAATGAAATATACACACATGAAATATCATCGAGTAAATTTTATTTAATGAATACACTGAATACACTGTATGAATACTAAAATTACATACATAAAACATAAATAACATCCAGCAGTGGCAAATGACAGTGAGGGGACAAGCCTAGGAGGGGGGGATAGCAGCAATATAATTCTAGGGACTCCAAAAAGAGCTATCAATTAGCACATAAATACAACCATGTGGCATGGCATGGTGGATATTATAAATAAATGGTAAAATTGTATATCATATGTAAAAAGACACATCCCTCCATGACATATCACATGGTTGGTAACAGCACTCTATCAACAGAGTTCATATACTAGCAGCAATTAGTCACACGTAATGTTTCTTGCTTTAACAGAAATAATATACTGCAGTAAAAAGGTAAATGTAAGTATGTGCAAAATGTATATATAATAATGCACCATATGACATGATGTGGCTGGTTACATCTCCAATAGTAAATAATCCATGTCAAACATAAAAAAAAAACTTCCACATCATATCATATGATAACGGCATTAATACCATCAATGTAGTCTATAGCCTTTGCAATAGTATTGCCACAATTACTGCGTTATAGTGAACCCCAAAAAAGTCACCAATTTAACAAAATAACGGCTGCACTCCAATAAGGTAATGTATACATACCACCCCTTGTCCAGTGTCCTCTCACTTACCCTACGTGTTTCGCCTACGGGCTTCATCAGGGGACGGTTATAGTTTATAAGATTGCACTATTAATTACAATACAGTACGCTAAAGATGTGCATTACACTTGTATTGTAGTTACAAATGTTTTAAAATAGTGTAAGTTTTCCATAAATATTTTACTGAGGTACAAGAAATTTGTCCATATAGCGGTATAACTTAAAGGAGTTATGGTATGATCGATGTAAAAAAGGAAAATCAGACATCATATAGTACATGACAATCTCCTTCTAACAAAGCTAGAACCACGCATTGGTCCAGAGATCTCTACATTGATTGCTCCATTTGCTCTGCTAAATTAATTTTAGGCTGGCAGCTGAGGGTGTGTGTCCTTTCTGCTGTAGCTCTTTCCCTGTAACTGCCGCAACTTCTAACAGAAGATATGGTTGGTGGCGGTTGAAGATTTAAACTGGGCATGTGAGACCACCACAGTCAGGTGGACAGGAAATCAGAAAGAGAATAAACAGCAGGTGGCGCTATACAGATAGATTGATTTGAATAATTCAGTAGCTATACTAAATGTATAATTACATGAAATTACCACAGTATTCAGATCCAAGTGCTGGTTTGAAAATTGTAGAATATTTTTCATGATGCAACCCCTTTAATGTCTCTTAGCACTGAAATAAATAACCATGCAGAAACCAACTAGCATTCAAGCATAAGGTCATGTGCACAAAAGTATTTCCCAGTTGTAGAAATTTCTTGAAATCTAATTTGCACGTGCTATACAGTACATTCAGCTGCGGACTTGCAATGCATGACATCAAATGCAAATCCAGAAGAAAAGTAATGACTCATAGGAAATGCTCAAAAGTATGCCACATGTGAAAATGGGCACACACTTCCTTTTCCTAGCATCATTTTCACCTCCCACTTTCCTTAAAGTGATCCTCTCACATAAACGTGTAATATTACTCAGGGAATGCATAGTAAATGTACCTATTGCCCTCCTTTTCAATCATTGTGCTGCTGATGTGCCGCAGACCCTCTTGTTCCCCCTAACACGGCTTTATCGTAGTAGTCTGAGAAGTGCGCAGCCACATTGGAGGAAAGCAGCGGGGACCAGGAATTAACATATTGGTGGCACAATTACTGAAAAATAGGGAACAGGTAATTTTACTAAGTATATTGTTATTTTTTATGCTAGACTAGAAGGGTACTGTAAAGCAGCTGTTCAGTTGGGAGTCAAAAAATAATATGTAATTCAATGCCTGCAGGGGATAGTGCTTACTACTTACTACTGCTGGCTATTATTTTCCTCAGTTCTGGCTGCTTGCCTGATTATTAGCTCATTATACAGTAGCTCTTGTCTCATTATTGGTTCAGACTACTGCCCTCACCCTTCGCAGTGCAGTTCTGCCTCTTCAGATTTGACAAGAGGAATAGTAACACCCATTTGTCAATGTACTCAGAAATTGAGCAATGGGACAATGCAGATTCTAAGAAACTCCTGAATTATTACATGGGGAATACAAACATTTACTAAAATAGCTAATCTTTAAGATTCCTTTCAAAGTGGCTCAGATCTCAGTAGAGGATAAAGGGAGAATCTTTTAATATCAGAATTCTTTTCTTCTTCACAGGGGAAACTGAGGGAACCATAGGTTTCCTGAACTAGTTAGGCCTCTTTCACACGGGCGTCATGTTTGACGCCCGGATAAGAGGCGGGTGCGTTGCGGGAATGTGTGCATTTTTCCCGCGCGGGTGCAAACGTTTGCAACACGTTTTGCACGCGTGTGAGAAAAATCGCCATGTTTGGTACCCAACCCGAAGCCGGACTTCATCACTGAAGTCCGGTTTCGGGTCTACTGGAGAATTGATTATTTCCCCTTATAACATGGTTATAAGGGGAAATAATAGCATTCTTAATAAAGAATGCATTGGTAAATAAAGAGAAAGGGGTTAAAAATAATAAAAGTTAACTTACCTTAGCCACTTGATCGCGTAGTCGCGATCTGTCCTCTCTTTCCCAGCATCAGCTAAGATCTAAAGGACCTGTGATGACGTCACATCACATGGTACAATCACATGGTCCATCACCATGGTAAGATGGACCATGTGATTGGACCATGTGATGTGACGTCATCACAGGTCCTGTAGATCTTAGCTGATGCTGGAAAGAGAGGACAGATCGCGACTACGCGATCAAGTGGCTAAGGTAAGTTAACTTTATTATTTTTAACCCTTCTCTTTATTTACCAATGCATTCTTTATAAAGAATGCTATTATTTCCCTTATAACCATGTTATAAGGGGAAATAATAGAGATTGGGTCCCGTTGCTAAGCAACAATGCGGGAAAATCGCAACGCATCCGCACTTGGTTGCGGATGCTTGCGATTTTCCCGCAGCCCCATTCACTTCTATGGGGCCTGCGATGCGTGAAAAACGCAGAATATAGAACATGCTGCGATTTTCACGCAACGCAGAAGTGATGTGTGAAAATCGCCGCTCATGTGCACAGCCCCATAGAAATGAATGGGTCCGGATTCAGTGCGGGTGCAATGAGTCCTCCTCACGCATTGCACCCACGCGGAAAACTCGCCCGTGTGAAAGGGGCCTAACATCATCATGCCAAAGACTGTGACATCATTTAATATGTAACACAGGTTGGCCATATATTAGGAATTTCAGGTGAATGTTTTCTAAATGACTTGTAATTCATAGTTTATCTATGAAAGTTGTCTTTTTGACTGACAAAGCCCTAATTCGTCAACATAGATGACTTACCAACTAGAACACTCCCAAACAGGCAAAAAAAAGTCATTTCAGTCTGTATCTGCCCTCTTTATTAAAGGGGTTTTCTGGGAGTTTTAACTGATGACCTCACCTCAGGAGCTCATCAGTATCTGATCGGTGGGGGTCCAACACCTGGCACCCCCATCGATCAGCTGTTTGAGAAGGCACTGGCCCTTGCAGTAGCTCCACGGCCTTCTCTCTGCCTATAAAGCACATAGCCATACACTGTTCAGCAGCTGTGCTTTGGTATCGCGCTCACTTCTATGAGGCTGAGTTGCGACCGATGAATGTGACGTCACATGGCCTAGGTAAAGCTGGAGAAGGCCGTGACACTAAGGTGAGCACTGCTGCCTTATCAAACAGCTAATCGGCGGGTACCCGGGTGTCGGACCACTAACGATCCGATACTGATGACCTATCGAGGAAAACCCCTGGAAAACCCCTTTGACTTGAGGAAAAGGTGGCAATGGAAAGCACAACCTTTTCAGCTGGCCAGTTTTAGCCCGAACGAATGGCTGTTAATTGAAAACTGTATATCGACAACAACATAGTTTTGCCCATGAATAGTTTCTGGCAAAAGTATATAAAGTATATCACTAGGTCCAGTTGCCTGCATTAGGCCATGGCTGCTCAATGATTTCATGTTCGGCACTTTTCTATCTTATAAGTCCCCTTATAGCCTATTATCAGCAATAATAGCATTCAGTATCATACTGTGATCTATTGCAAATGCAAAGTTAGATTGTCATGATGTGTAATATCACCATTGAATATTATACACAGGCAAGTCATCAGGAAAGAACATTTTTACGAACACTCATTCCAGTTAATCAGCCCATGTAAAGGTGCTGAAGGCATGATGAAAAATTATGTTTCAATGTATGCAAATAAGTCTCTAGGAGCAACAGTGGTGTTGCCGTGATTGACAGAGCCAGGCAGTGTAATACATATATTAAACCTTTCTCTGCAATGCAAGGACATATGAACCTAGGGCCAACACAGATGACTTCAGCTGCCAAGTGCATATGCAAAAGGTCAGCCAGTAACATAGTAACAGATCTGCTGACAGATGCTCTTTAAAGGGTTTGTCCCACAAAAATATTCTACAGTTTTTCAACCAGCAGCTGGATCTGAATACTTTTGTAATTGAATGTAATAAAAAATTTAGCATAGCCACTGTGTTATTCAATAAAATGTATCTGTATAGCGCCACCTGCTGTTTATTCTTTTTCTTATTTCTTTGACCTGCTCACTGAGAAGGCCGCACATGCTCAGTTTCTTCCTTCAACTGCCTCCTGAGCTGTGATAGGGAGAGCATGGACACGCCCCCCTTAGCTGCAGCAGAAAAGCCCCTCCCCTTGAGCTGTCAGCTTGAAATAAATCTAGGAGAGCAATGAATGGGGAGATCTCTGGATCTAGGTGAGGTACAGGGCTGGTTCTATCTTTGTTAGAAAGAGATTGTCATGTTCTATATGAGATCTGATTTTATTTTTTTACATTAGTCATGGGATAACCCCTTTAAGGTAACTCTTAAACAGCATGTTCTTTATCAAAATAAGTCCTAAATACTCAGCTTTTTTCTTTATAGTGTATGATACAGAACTCCAAATTCTCTACACAGACATATAGGTAATGAAAAAAAATCTAGCTGCCTTCAGCTACCACAAGGGGGAGCTTAGGAGTTAACTGCATACTATAGATACATTGAACTCAATAATAAAATTGTGTGCATAAAATTCCTAAACTTTATCTGATGGCAGCTTCACTGAGAAGCTATACTGAGAATTATGTGTGCTGATGGAGATGGAGTTTCAAATATGTTAAAGGTATATTGTGAAGTTGATCAGAACAGAATTTTGCACAAAAAATCAACATGGTGTCAGATGTTGGACATTCTTTCATTGTTTTAGATAGATAGATAGATAGATAGATAGATAGACTTGACTGTTTGCACATTGTCTCATGGACTCTGAAGTTTATGCACTGAAGCTTAATCGACTCGCATTGTACTATCTAATCCAAGAAAGAAAAAAAGATTGAATAAATAATGATGAAGTATCCCGCCACAAAGAAACAATTTGCATATGAACCATGGCAACAAAAGAGAATATTGAACTTTAGGCTGCTCTCATTTGTTTATTTGATATCCAATCTGTTGGCTGCAATGTATTTTCTTTTGGCATTAAAATTTAACTTCTGGAATTGCCAAAAAAAAGACCCCTCTGATATTTGTAAACACACATTTTCCCTGTGTATTGTAATCTAATATAGTCAGTATTAATAGTCTATGTAGTGCAATAATCTGTGCTTCACAGAATCTGACTGCTGCTACAATGTATGTGTAAACTACTCGGTATTTAAAGGGAATCTGTCACCTCATACCTTCATATAAATGCACATGGTAGATGTGCAACGAAGTTATTGTCATCGCACCTTGTCGTGCCCAGAGCCTCCGCTCATTCTCTCCCAGGCCGCGCCTCCACTACACAGACTGATCGGGTCAGGCAGTAAAGAGATACTGATGCTTGCCCTGAAATGACATGCAATACATGGCTGGAGATCTCAGGCAGATGGAATTCTGCCCAAGACTTCATGGCGAGGCATGACTACCTCTTCTCTGCCTGTCCCATTCAGTCTGAGCAGTGGGGGCGCTGTCTGAAAGAGAATGAGCAGCGCTTATGGGTGCAACAGAAATACCTTTGTTGCACTGAGGGGCTAATTTGAATATTATCAAAAGGCTGATTTCTCCAAATTAGGGCAACCAATCGAGGTTGGTGCAAGAGCATTAGAAAGTGCGCACAAGCACATATTGTATCTACCATGTGAGGGTATGAGATGAAAGATTCCCTTTAACCACCTAACTGGTTTTCCCAAGCATGGGCCTGGTCTTGTTTGAAAGCATTTCAGGATTCCATACAAGACCAAAATGACAGCATTAGCCCAAGATAAGCAGGAGATATCACTCGAGTTGGGAATAATTGAGGTAAAACCTGTTTTTAATTTCACTTGCAGCAGTATTACTTGTTTCCCGATTTCTTACAGTGATATTTTTCCATGTCCTGAATATATTGCTGACATTCTGGTATTGTTTGAAAGCTTGGAATGCCAGAAAATACAAAGCCTATATCTCTAGTTGGTACCAAACCAAAGATCCATGAGCAGCTAAAGCAGTTGCCCCCCCCCCCCCCCTTCAGTCTGGAGGAAAATGAGGGAGCAGTTGCAGAGCTGACAGCCTGCAAGAGCAGAGCAAAAAAATAAAATATATAGAACTGTGGCATTATCATTACTCTACTGACCCACATAATAAAGTTATGTTATTTTTACCACAAACTGAATGCCATAAATAAATTCCATAAAAAAATGTTAAAATTGCAGTTTTTTTTTATCCTACCCCTAAAAATAAAATAATAAAAGATATTTACTATACTATATATAACCCAAGATGGTTCCTAAAAAAAACCTACAACTAAAGGCTCATTTAGACAATCGTATGAATGTGTCTGCATCTGTTCCACAAATTTGCAGAACGGATGCGGACCCATTCGTTTCAATGGGGCTGCAAAAGATGCGAACAGCACACCGTGTGCTGTCCACATCGGTAGTTCCGTTCCGCGGCCCCGCGAGAAATATAGAGCAAGTCCTATTCTTGTCCGCAATCGCGTATAAGAATAGTCATTTCTATCATAGTGCCGGAAAAAATGGGGAACTCCCACAGCCAGTATCTGTGTTTTGTGCACCACAGAACACTACATCCATCTGAATGACCCCTAATCCTGCAAAATAAAAAAAATTAATTATGTCACTAAGGGGGTAAAAATGCAATAGTACGCCCTGAGTTGTGTGCCAACAAGACTTTTTGCAGACACATATTCAAAATCTACAATAAAAAAGTAATGTTTTTGATAGGGTTTTTTCCAATTTTTGGGACTGTTAGGCCCCTTTCACACAAGCGTGATTTCCGTGCGGTACGATTTTCCTGCATGTTTGCTAGGAGATGATCGGGATGGGGACCCGATCTTTATTATTTTCCCTTATAACATAGTTATAAAGGAAAATAATAGCATTAAAAGGGCGATTGAGGGTTTAAGAAAAAAAAAAGTAACTCACCTCCTCCAATTGAGCGCGTAGCTGCCGGTCTCCTGTTCTGTCTTCAGCTGGGGGGGTAAAAGACCTTCTGTGACATCACTGAGTCACATGGTCCAATCACTTGCTCCCATCACAATGATGATGGAAGCATGTAATTGGACCATGTGACCTATGTGACCCAGTGACGTCACGGAAGGTCCTTTACCCCCCAGCTGAAGACAGAACAGGAGACCGGCAGCTACACGCTCAATTGGAGGAGGTGAGTTACTTTTTTTTTATTTTTAACCCTCTATTGCCCTTTTTACTTAGCATTCTGTATTTAGAATGCTATTATTTTCCTTTATAACTATGTTATGAAGGGAAAATGTACAGAATACTTAACCGGAAACCGGACTTCAATGATGAAGTCCGGCTTCTGGTCTGGGTACCAAACATGCCGATTTTTCGCAAAACGTATTACAACAGTGCACACACGTGGAAAAATCGCGCATTTTCCTGCAATGCACCCGCCTCTTATCCGTGAAAGAGGCCTTAGGAGGTTAATTCAGTAGGAAGGGAAATAACAGTAAAAAAATAACATAAATAATAATTCTTTATCTATGTTTTAGTTACTTCAGTAAGTTACAGCATCAAACAGACGTTACCTTGTGATGGCCAAGATTTTTAAAAATTCACACAATAGTTGAAAAGTCTTGCTGTCATTGTGCTGTGCTTTATTTTAAAAATGTAGTGTATAATATCCGATCGTACCTCCATAAAGCAGGAGCCTGCCACTCCGGAGCGATTATTGTAATGTGATGACCTGTCACTTCATCTTTACATGGAAGCCGTTTGCTGCTTCCGAACATTACGTTACTATGGATACAACTTCATTGTGGTCAACAGCAACCATTCACATTACATTACAACAGTGTGGCAGGACCCACAGATGGCAGAGGTAGTGACTGGCATATAATTAATCTATCAGTATGATTTCTCATGCTGATAATAAAGGAAACCCAGAGAAGCGCATTGAAACTTGGATGAAAACGTGAAGCATTAAAAAGCAGTAAAAGCATTAAGACCAGAAAAAGCATTTAAGGGGTTATCCCATAAAAAGGATTCCTATGCAATGAATATTATTGAAATATACTGTACATGTGATAAAAAATATTGTTCATTTTTTTATGTAGTGTACTTTGCATTTTCCGCTCTGCTAGGGCCTCTCGTTGTTTCTCCTGTAGCTGAAATTCTGGCCCATGTTCTGCATTCAGAGGTGGACTAAGGCTGGGGTAACATCATGTTTTTGCCATCCGTTTAACTTATATGTTGGGGAAAAAAAGGATACAGCAGTATAATACACCAAGTTTTTCTATCCTGCAGAGTCCAGTAAAATATGTATATGTTAACGAATATATATATATTTTTTTACCATAGAACTCTATGGTGAACGGATGCCACTGTTTTTGTATACACTAAACAGATGGCAAAAATGTGATGTAAATCCAACCAGTACCTTTGCTGCCACCTCTCTCCTCAGTGCTGGAGTAGTGATCCCATAGAAAAGCAGGTGAAGTAGCCCATATGCAGCAAGCCCCTGAGGAAGCGATGTAGAGGATGGGAGTAATAGTGGCCCTGTTGTCACATAATGTACTTCCTTAGGCCATTGCTCGATGCAGTATAACTATAACTCGTGGCACACTCAGTAGTAGTAAATACAAAGTGCAGTTTTTAGCACCAGATGAGAAGGTACTGTATGGTGGCTGGTTGTGTGAAAATTAAATGGTACTTACAGGCACTTGTGGATAGACATGTTCACTGTGTTATACAGGCTTAATCTGGCCTGGAGGTGGTTTAGGCAGGCGTATGATCCGCAGTCCCTCTCCTGCAGCAGGGTCTGTAGAGCTATGGCCCTGCTGATCACTCTGCTGACGAAGCACACGGAAGCTTCAGAAAAGCTGTCTTGGCTCTGATGATCTTGCTGGAGTGGTGGTCTTACAGGAGAATGGAATAATAAGCTCTAGGAGTAGCAGCTCCGGCATATGCTTCCCATCTCCTTCATTATCTCTCAGGAACTCCCCCTCCTGGCAGGAAGCAGGGCCAGCTCACTACTACTATGGGAGGAAGATGGAGGTTAGCCCTGTTCCTGCCAACCATACCTCTTCTATTGGAATAAATAACTTAATCACAACATAGCAATACATAATAAAACATTTGCAGGTGCCCCCAGGGGTATTGGGGTACTGCACATACACCTTTTATTCATTCATCCCTACTTCTAACATCATTTAAATTGGGGGATAACCCCTTTAAGGCTGGGGCTAATCTTGGTTGCAATTGTCATTGTGTGAGTAGCAGTAGTGCCTTACAAGTGAATGGGGTCGCAGAGTAACTCGCAAGTTGCTGTGACCACAACCCAAGAATCACAAAAGAAAAACCCAGCCAGCAGTACTGTATTTTTCACGATTCTGAGATTGCGGTTATGATAACTTTGCACTGTGACCCTGTTCACTTATGCATTGTGTCATACTTGAATTTTACTGCTTTAATCGAGGTCATCATTTGTACTGGACGCTGGATTAACTTTGCTTTTTTAAGCTGCCTCACATGCCCAGTTCCAGGCATTTCCGTGCTTCCTAAGTGATTACATCAGGTGAGTGCTGCTATTACTTTCATTTTGGACTTGTAAAGATGCACATCGATCTTCGGTCATGCAGTGGAAGTTGTGGCCAAGATCAGTGTGTAGCCTGAGTCTAAAGGGTGCAGTATAAGGGCCTCTTCACACAATCACACTTTTTTTGGTGCTGTTTTTCATGCATTTTCCAAGCCAAAAAACATCTCTAAAAAGCATCCCATTGATTTCAAGGGAGGTAGAACTTGCTTTTTTTTCACGCTGAAAACTGAGTGGAAAAAAGAAGTTGAGTGGAATCCACACTAATTTTCACATTGAAATGAATGAGAAGCTGAAAAAATGTGCCAAAAATCACATCAAAACCACGCTGATATCAGACAGCAAATCTAGATAAGTATGGTATGGACGATTCTCATATCAACTGTATACTTACAGACTTCCATACAGTACGTAAAGGGGTTCTCCAGTGCTTTACCTAAATTCTATTATTCAGCTAAACTGAGAAAGGAAGTTTCAGCAGTACTTACCTTTGTGTCGCGCCACCGATTCCGCAATTTTGACATGATCACAGCTGAGATTGCAGGATCAGAGGCCTGATGGAAGGGTAAGTACTGGTGAAACGCTCTTATTTCCACAGGTTAGCTGAAAATTTAGGTAAAGCCCCTGCGAACCCCAACCATAAATGCTCAAAAATTGCTCAGAAACGAGATGGGTATACTCTCCATCACTTTTGTGGGCTGGTTCCCAGGACAGTACAGTAAAATATGGAACTGTAGGCAAGCGTTCATAATATAATACTAGCATTTCAGCTGTAAATTGTGTGGTTGGTGCTCTTTTTCACATAGGAAATAATATGTCTACGGTCTAAGATTAGCCAGCGACCTTGTAAAACAGGTATTAGGCTTTATTGAAGTACTTGTCCTTTACATTTGTTTCTTTGATGATGTATTAGGTTTATGCTGTAATATACCGAGCTGCATCCTTGACGTTTCCCAGAAGTCCTTTGGCTTCCTTTGAATGCATTTGGCACTCATGTATAACAAATGGCAAGAGCAATCTGTAGTGAAATAATCTTTTTGCTTCACAGAGTCGTCTTCATGAACAGCGTTCTGTTCTGCAATCTGAAGTCTATGGACGTGTGATTTAACCACCTGGCATTCAGTAACTGGCTGATCCTAGTATTTCACTATGAATATTGTTCTGTTCCTAATATTTGATATTGAATTATCTTGGAAGATGGAGTAGGTCAAATGCATATTCATGTGGAGGATAATATTATAATATATAGAATTACATATAATGATTATGCTAACAATTTTAACTTCTTGTTGTCTCTTTTCTGCAATAAATTAGGTTGGACTTGTCAAAGAATACAATTTTTTGAGGCCCATGGTCGATTTATTGTGACATCTAAAAATGCGTCACAAAAAAAACGTTAACAGCTTTAGAGCAGCACCAAGTATGACTCGTGTATTATAATTTATCTGATTTGTCATGAAAAAAAAAAAAACTTGCAACTTGGTGTCGTTTTTAGCCTATGCCAGATGCAGCAACAAGTCAGCAGTGGCTTCTGCTGTGTATCTGCCTGTGATATAACCACTTGGATTAATTTAAAGGAAACCTGTTACCACAAAATGCAGGGCAATCTGTGGGGAGCATGTTATAGAGCGTGAGGAGCTGAGCAGATTGATATATAGTTTTGTAGGAAAAGATTCAGTAGACCTTTGTAATTTATTTATTTAAACCGCTGCTCATTGGAGTCATGTGGGTGGTGTCACTCATTTTAATAGTTAACTGTGCATGACTAAGCATGTAGGGTTGGCTGTCAGTTACTGAAACGGTCCACCCACATTACTCTGATGCATAAAAAGAGCAGAGATTTAAATGACTAAATTACAAGTTGTTGATTTTTATTTTTCAATCAGCGCAGCCCCTCTTGCTCTATAACATGCTGCCTGCAGATTGTATTCCATTTTGTGGTGACAGGTTCCCTTTAAAGGGTTTCTGTCACTACAATTTTCACTATTAAACTGGCTGACATTAGAGATGTGCTAATCTCAGCTGCACCTAACTATGCTATTCTTGTCATTATTCATGCCTCCGTTACTGCATAATTCTTACTTTTATCATATGCATATTAGCCTCTAGGAGCAGGGGCGTTGCCCCTGCTCTTAGAGGCTCCGTTCTCCCACCTCATTAGACGCCCTCCAAGTCTTGATTGACAGGGCCGGGCAGCTTTAAAATCCTCCTGCCAGCCATGTGCGCTGGGGAAATCTAGTGCTCTATGGTAAAGGTGATTAAAAGATTCCTTCGGGATACTCCTGTGTGGTAAGTTTTGTATATCTAACTAATTCATCAATTGTATATTGCTGGCGAGCGCTCCAGCCTTTCACAGTAATCGACAGTTACTTCACACTGCCCAGAACCCCTGAAGACTCCAAACAAGTTGGTGAAACATGTCGGGGGAAGTGCGGAATAGAACTTTTAATTATTTCTGGACTCAGTGTGGTATAACAGTATAAGAATTAATTGGGTGAGGCAGTGAAGTAACTGTCGATTCTGGGGAAATCTCGCACCGTTCAGTCTTTGGCGCAGGTGCGGTGAGGGAAGGATGCTTGCCGGCTGCCAGCTTCCTCACCACGCCTGCGCTGAATACTAAACGGCACGAGATTTCCCCAGAGCACAGGGCCGGCAGAAGGATATGAACGAGGCCTTGGCCCTGTCATTCAAGACTTGGAGGGCGTGTAATCAGGTGAGAGAACAGAGCCTCTAGAAGCTGGAGCAACGCCCCCCTGCTCCTAGAGGATAATTTGCATATTATAAAAGTAAGGATTCTGCAGTAACGGGGGCATGAATAATCACAATAATAGCATAGTTAGGTGCAGCTGACATTATCACATCGCTATTGTCAGCCAGTTTAATAGTGAAAATTCTAGTGATAGAAACCCTTTAACCATTTAAAGACCCAGCCAATTACCCTTCCTGACAGGAAAGATTTTTCATATTTTAGAACATGTGGCTTCGAAAGCTATAACTTTTTTCCATTTGCTTTTAAAAAATTTTGTGCACTTTTTTAAGTGGACCTTTATTAGTAAGCCATTTTATTTTGGCATTTTTTGTTTTACATTTTTATACCAAGGAAAATGTAAAAAAATGGTGTTAAAAAAATAAAAAACAGTAATAGAAATGTCAAAAATATTTTTAATAGCACAAAGTCAACTAAAATAATTTTTAAAATTGTGCCCCCTTTCCAATATGGTTGTTTTGATATATGGGAAATATAATTAAAAAAATTGAGCAATCACTAACTCTCCTTCCCTTAAGCTGACCATAAACATTTTGGGGGTTGTTTATCAAACTGGTGTAAAGTATGAAACCTTCTCTTTGTGAGGAGCTTCTCCCTACATTTTCCCTTGGTTTACATCTAGATATAGGAATATAGAAATACTATATATGAATGATATTTTGAATTACCAACCGCTGAGAAATACATGGGTTCTGTGCACGTGCCATTTTGAGAGACCTTGATGGGGTGCGCGGGCTCCGGTATGTTCTTAATATAAGACTATATTGGCGAGGTCTCATTTTAATTTCAGCGTGAGGGTTTAGCCAAATATTTTCAATTGCATTTACCATTGTAGTGCACAATTTACAGTTATTTTCTGTTTTTTTATAGCCCTATCTGTACATTTGTCTTACATGTGGTCCGTTGCGGGGGATTTCTGTATGTGCAACTAAATGTATGTGCTATTAAATCTGTATGGGCAGCTTAAGAATAGCTAAAAAAACTAACATAAGTACCTCCAAGTACAAAGTACCTCCCATTCAAGTACTAATAAATTGCTGCACAATAACACTACAACAGGCTTGCACTCCCTCCTATCTCTACTCAGCCTACCTACAGCAGATAAGGACCTCATGCACACTAGAAATCTGAACTGAAAGACAGACAGAGCTAAGAAGCAGTAAACCTGAATTCCTGGCTATTTAGTGATGAGCGGCAGGGGCAATATTTGAATTTGCGATATTTCGCGAATATTTGGGCGAATTTTCGCCATATATTCGCAAATTCGTAATCTCATCATTATTTTCAGATTGCGAAAATTTGCATAAAAATTCGCATAAACTGGCATTTAAGAGATACCTTTAAAATCCCAGCACTCACTTTGCAGTCTCCCTCCACTTTGCCTCGCCAATATTGTCTCATTAACACTTTGCAGCAACACTGTCCCTAGCGCATAAGCGCTTGTCATGTCTCTCTATATGCTCAGCTCACAGGACATTGGTGGAGAACACTTGGGATGAGGCTTTTATAAGGCGGTGACATCACAGGGGATGGCTACTTGCGGATTGGCTGGCTGCACTGCATTGATCTCTCATTCCCGGGATTCTTAGTTTCACTTTGTAACACATGCAGCTGCCATTTTAGGAAAAACGGATTTGTTACCACGAAGAGCGAGGAAATTCAGCTTTGCAAATCAAAGTTTTCCTAAACTTTGGACCGAATTCTGCTTTGAATGCTTTGCTTCGCTCAACACCAGTTGACATAGTCAACCAAACGTTTACCTATAGCTATATATGTCAGTGTCACTCTGATCTGATTTGCTATTGCTGTCATTTCATTAAAGAGCTTAAAAAGGGGAGAAGTGAGGGAAAGAGCAAAAGAAGAAAAAAAATATATAAAAAAGATAGAGATAATGAAAAAAGCAAAGTCCTAGGAGACCTCAGATTGTGATATACCAATTTTCCAATTTTTGGAAAAATTTGACAAATTGGACATGAAATTAATTTTAAGAAGTTTGCTTATCTATAATATTTATATACCTAGTGGTATACATTCTTCAGCAATATACAGTAACTATGACACAGAAATATATGTCTGGTACACTAGTCTGTGATCAACTAAAGCTATTTTTTTTTAATCGTCAATTAGACAGAGTTCAGTGTCATACAGACTAATACATCAGGTACACTAATTTGTGATCAACTGAATTTTTTAAATAAACTTTGCAATTTTTTAAATAGTCAGTTGTACAGAGTCAATTACAATATATAGGAACTGTCAAATATATATAAAACAAAATCATCAGCTGGTACTCTATCACCACCAGGATTAATATTGTAAAAGATATGTGTCTTTGGTACTTGTGAATTATGTGATGTACATTGGGGTGATATACATTAATAAAGAAATTGAATGGTATAGCTTTAAATGCTGCTGCAGCTTTCTCTGTAAATGACTGGAAGCCTGATAGACTTACACAGTGACACACTACACTACACTATCCCAAGCAAAAAACTAACTCTCTGTCAATTAATTAAACTAAATATCTATTGTCTCAATATTTCTCCCTGACACTTGTGGTCCCTTTACAAGGGACGATGATCTAGCATATTGTCGGGAAGGAAGCGTTCCTTCCCGACAATCTGCTGCTCATTTGTGGGGGAGACGGGTGCATTTACTTGTACCAATCTCCTCCAGCTCCTCCAGAGTATGGGGAGGAGCAATCGCTAATGCCAATGCTTATCCCCATACTGTCTCATTGTTTCCCGGCAGCAGATATTTTTGTGTACAATATGCCACTAGGAAGTGATTATCTTTTGTGCTGCACAAAAGATACAATTACCCAATGAACAAACGTTTTGCAGTGCCAGATGTAGTTAGCGATGATCTGTTCAATTGTCGGCCCGTGTAAAGGGCCCTTAAACTAGCTGCATTCTCAGTTTAAAGATAACATTTATTTTCTCTCTCTCACTTCCTATCAGATTAATGTATAACAATGGAAAACACATACATTTATGGGTCACTATAGTCCCTCCTGATTGGCTGAGGTGGGCTGCAATGCATTAATGGCACCACTTGGGGTCATTTGATCCTCCTTCTCCATCTTTCCTGCTCTGCTGTACTGACTTCTTATCTGGAAAATGCCAGAGCGATTTGTCAAAAATGAAATGTAAAAATTTCAGATTTGCCAGAATGTGATTCGTAATTAAATAGATTCATAATTAAATAGATTCGTTTAGAATTGCCTCACAATTTATATACTCCAGTCAGACGGAAAACTGCAT